>JASGCC010000072.1:882500-1596113 GCA_030067915.1 Hydractinia echinata
ATCGTGCTACCATTTTTAAATTCATGAGTTCGCAATGCAGTATGGAAAAATCAAGGTATCTTTGGTTGTTTCGACGAAGGTTACTTACTGTAAAAATTGGCGAGGGAGAGTCGGTAAAGGTTTATTTACAAGAAGAATTAAACAAGTATTGGATGGTTTAGAACTTGAAAAGTTACTTTAGCTACGTGTTAAAATTTTAAAGAGAAACGAAAATGCTATCATAAGTTACAACTCTCGGGTGAGGCGCTTTGGAGATCGGAGTTTAATTTTTCTTTTTGCGAAATCTTTGTTATTATTAACGTTTCCTTTTAATAATTACGTCATTTCTTTTTGTATAATTTCGCAAGTGCGTAGTACTAAATTCACGACATAATTTAAAGAGGAATTGTTGAAGCTAAATAATTTTGCTGAATATTTTTGGTGAAAGATAATAGTATTATAGCTATAAAATCGTGACAAGTGTGTTATAACAAAAGACAATTTATTTTCAACTATTTTCACCAATTCAAGTATTAAATTTCTTATTGCGAAAAAATGGTCGTCAATAGGGAAAGCTGCAAACATGTTTTCACACTACTCCATTTTTTTTGCATATGATTTAATAAAACCAACACGTATCCAAAACTATAGTTTGGTTCATCTACCCCAAGAATCTTATCAATTTTCTGCTGTTAGCGAGCTTTTTAACGTATGATCTTGACAGAAAGTTTTGTTTTAAAAGAATTATAAAAAGAAATTGAACAGATGCTCTCGCAAGGACCTTTTTTTAAAACAAACAAGAAATACCCCTGTCCTAATATAATAGCAATAGTAATAGTAATTGTGTAAATGTGACCATAACAAAGTTGCGATACAGACAAACAAACAGACAAAGGATAGTATTAGTAATTGTGTAAATGTGACCATAACAAAGTTGCGATACAGACAAACAAACAGACAAAGGATAGTATTAGTAATTGTGTAAATGTGACCATAACAAAGTTGCGATACAGACAAACAAACAGGCAAAGGATAGTATTAGTATAAAGATTTTACAATGACACCTGGTATTGTTGCGACGTGGTCAATTTAATCAATACATAAAAAATGCTCTATTTTAATAATATTGCAGAGTCGAAAAATAAATGGCAAATTTCACTCTAGTATATTGAGGGGCGCTGGCCAGTCTGTATACCTAAGAAACGAGCGTATGATTTAGGGACATGCTAAACATAAATACTAATGTCGAATTACTAACCGAGTCAGTATTTTTGTCCAAGTCATGTAACATCTCATCTGCCATTAATTTAATAGTTATCTTGTTATGCTCAGGATGGCGAAAAGCGAGAAATTCGTTTTCATCTAACTTATTGTCTTTGTTACTGTCAGCACTTATCCAGTGCTTAAGCTCTTTCGAGAAGTCACCAGTCTTGTCTTCAACAACTAAACGAAAAATAAAAACAATTCTGAACTTTTAATAAACATTTATTAAAAGACAGGTAAACTTTGATGTGTTAAAGATTTTCTGTGATAAAATAGTACTTAATTTTTTTTTAAATTCACATAAATGGTCTGAATGGTCTTTGTGCATTGAAATATATCCCTGCTTCATAGAGACTGCACTGAAAATATTCTTTTAGCATAAATTAAACAGATTTTTTTTAATGTTTTTTAATGCTCTCGGTCGGTTGAAAAGAGCATATAAAATTTAACATTAAGATCCAATGTGAAATCAGCTTTATAGTGATTCTACTACTATTCTTGTCGTATTAGTCAGAAATAATATGAGCCATAGTCAATACAAACATTTCGAGGTATATTCCTATGTCACAATCAGTATTGATTTTTCTTCTATCTTATTCCTGTAAAAATACAACACAGCACATCTGACTTACTTGTCATGTTATCATCTTCATATTTTTTTGGATCCAACCCTAACAGTTGAGCCTTGTATTCCGGCCAAAACACATATCCATCGCGGTTATGATCAACTCTACGAAACACTTGATCACTTTCATTTTTAGCTGCATTGTAATGGTCTAGGATTCTACACGAAAGAGAGATTCTGGTGCAATAGTAGATATTTTGTATGTTTGGCTAGCCCAGGGCTTCAAAAAATCAAAATCCCTCGTATAGTGCTTTGGTGCATAAGCATGTACCTCATATTTCCATGAAACTCTCAGCACACACATGTACAATGTTCATGCACCACATCGTGCACCTCAATGTCAATTGTGGTAATTTTTATTAGTATTGAAATTTTTACAATCCGTTTTGAAAATGCGAAATGCGCACTTTTCAATCAAAGTTTATACTGATTTATCAACACTGAAAAGACAAGAGAAGATCATGAATAAATAGATATGTAATTTGACCATTACACCTTACAAATTCAAATTCACTATTGAAGTGGCATGAAATTAATAATATTGATTTTGTGTGCACGTTGAGCAAAGTTTAGGTGCATGCTCAGGATCTTTTAATTTTTGAAGCCAAGTCTTCATATACTTCATAGATATATATTTTATAGACTTAAAATGTAAAATAGATAATCACTAAAAATTATCAGGAAGAAAAGGCAAGTTTATGCTTGTGCACTACCTTAAAAAGTTTTGATGACATTTTATACCTTTTTTCAAGAACTTTCTTGCAGGACACAAAAATAACACTGCTGAAGTTGAAATCATTTTTCAAAAAGTGAAAAAAGTCTATATTTCACGGGATTTAATTTTTGCGACTTTCGCGAATAGTGAGTGTTCTAATAATTTTCGCAGAAATTGACAAAATTGACAAAAACTCGCGAAATTCGTGAAAATTAATTTCCTCTAAAAGGTAGTCATTAGTGCATCCTTTTAAAATCCTCTAAGGCTGCGGCTACTAAATTATAAAGTCACACAAGAGTGACAGAGATCAGGATCACAGTGGAATCTTCCAACCCACCATAGTGTTCACCTGAAAAACAGCTGAAACCTTCATCTAGAAGCAGCAGTACCTACAGAAGACGTGACTTATACAACTGCCATAGGCAGGATTCAAACAATAGAACCCCTGTTTTTTTAAGCACAAAGCTCTACCACTAACTTGGAATATACAGTTAGGAATACATTTTATTTTGAGCAATAGTTAGCCACTACTGGATTATAATATACATACCTGTCATGGATCCAGTTTTTAAGCTCTATGCGATCAATTCTGTGATTGTTATCTATATCAACTTTGTGGAATATATCAATAAGCTTTTTATACCCAGCTAGGTTCTCCCAAACCAGTTGTCCCTCTTTTATTAATGTACCTATACAAAGCAATAATACAAATAATCAAAACATCTGATAACATGGTAGGAACTAAAATTAACTTTCATTCCAGTATATTCCAGTACTCTATTAAGTATATTTTTTTAAATTTCAGGTATTTGACATCATTTAAGTAGATTGCAGCACATAACCAAAATTTGAAGCTAGTTTTCAGGGAAAAATTCAGTAATACATATTACCAAATGCAATGTCAGATTACTTAAATGGATAAACGACACCTTTTTATGAAGGATGTGTTATGTGGCTCCATTTTCCCTATGTTATAAACGTATGATCTTAATAGAAACGTATATCCGAAATTTGCCTGAAAATTAAATTAAAAAACGTTGGAAAATATTTTATGTCTACATTTTTTGCCCCAAAAAAATTTTTTTTTTACAAAATGTACAGCTAATTTGATTTGCAAGCTACTGGGAAATAGATAGGCAATGACATGGTCACACTAGCTTTAGTTTGAAACAATAATTAATTGAATAATGATTTTTTTGCACTGAGTGCAATGGACATGCGTGGACATACACAGGTACAGAAAATATAAACTACAAAATAGTTGTGATCAAGGAAATGCAGTGCAACAAAAAAAATTTGCTACAGCATGTTCTATGTTTTGCATTTCAGAAAATCGTAAATTAAAGTTTAATCAATGTTTTCCTGCTTTTTCTCCATTTTTCCCTGTGTGTACGGTCATTAAAGAGAGTGAAGTTTTAAACTTTACCTTGGTTTAAATCAATGATTATGTTCCTGTAAAGTTTAGGCAGTCCTTACCAAAATTAGACTTCAATATTTCGCTTATTAGGAGGCAATGCGTTAAAACAGCAGTGTTCACTTAGCAGTTTTTACTGGTACTGTTGGAAATGTGTCTGTCAAGCAGTATGAGGAATACAGCAAACTGTCATATTTTGAATGGTGGTGTCCAAGGTGTTTGAAAGCAAAATTAAATTTAGACAAACCCATCCATTTGCTTATGAAAACTGTAGTGCAGGATCTAAAATATGTATCTGGTTAATAGGTTAGCCATTTAAATGTATTGGTATTTTATCGAAAAAGCATGAAATTAAATTACTTTTGGAAAAATCGAAATTAGACATGTTTAGCAATAACTTGAGTCCCTACTTGCATAAACAAAAAACAAAATGACATACACGTTGATCATTATAATGTGACAGAAGTAATGGACAATCTTTGTTTGGGCTTAAAAAGTTGCCTAGAAAGTTTTGAGAACTCCTCCTTTGGGTCTATGATTTGAAACTTGTAAGGCTTTGAAATTGTCAAATTGAAAAAAACTTGATAGGCTGCATTTATTAACCCACCTAAAAGACTGTTATTAAGCATATATGCTTTAAAAGAACAAACTTCATGATGTTAGGAGACTTTAACATTGACTTAACAATGAATAACTACACCAATTATAATATGCAGTAGAAATTCAACTCACTTCTACAAAGATACAGTTTGCATAACATCATATAAAACAGGCAACACGGATAACAAACAGGTCGCAGACTCAAGTTGATCATATAATTGGTGGCTAATTCTTGTAAACGAAAGATAAAAATGTCACAATCTATTGACCTTGGAATTTCAGATCATTATCTTATCTATTGTGTTATTAATGTCATGCCACAACGGTGTAAACCGACAATAAAAACGTTTGAGACCAATGTTAACATTACAAGATAAGATATTAACTGTGTACCATGCACAAATGTGACAATTTTGATGATGTAGATGACATTGTGTTTGCATGGGATGCGTTTTAAGAATGTTGTTAGTGATTATGTAAAGGAGAGAAAAAGTTGGAAAGTTTGAACCCAAACAAAGCCTATGAGCCAGAAACAAATTAATCTTTGGTATAATTTGAAAAAAGGCCCAACAACAGCCAAGGAATCAAAAGAGTGGAGTGATGCAGGAATTACCACACAAAATTAGTTAGTTTAGCTGAATTAGCTTACTGGAACAATACACCTTATGGTGGCAGTTACTGGATTTAGCACTTATACCTTGTTGAGGAGCTTGACTTTGAATTGAATTCAGTACTCAAGTGTCAACAAAGATGTCTACTAGCATCATGGTGGGATATACCTTAGAAGCCCAATGTTTTTTCAAATACAAAATGGTAGGCTGGTAGGCCACTGTGAAGGGCGGTCACAGGGCATGAACACTAGTGTCCTCATTATCCCAGACTCTCAGGGTAACTACCCATACTGTCATAGATGTAGCCCCCTAGATTGCCTCACCTTACCTCAGTTTATCATAGTCAATAAATAAGGAGCAGCTAAAGTCAACTAGTTCTGTTATTCATTGTTGAACAGTTTGGTTTGATTCTCAACAAGTTCCTGCTTTAATTATTGACTACACTGGTCGTCTATACTCAAAGATTCTTCTATGTAATCAATGGTCCAAAGCAACAGCAAAAGACCTTAAAAACGTAAGCACAATACCTCTTCTATTCAGCCTACTACAGTGGCATGAGTTCCTACAGTCGCCTCATCTATTTATCGTGGAGCAATGGGTCCATTTGGGAAAGGAGACACTTCTCCTACTCGAAATGAAATCCTACCTGAGGAATGACATAGGCAGTCTTCTTTATTTCTAATGTTGTAAAAAAGGACATTTCATTGGCATGATACTTCGCTTCCCCACACAAATTTGGACAATGTGTTGCCTCTACTATGTTGTGTGTGTGGTATAAGCCAGATCACACCCACCCAGTTCATTTGCGGGATATGGTGCGGTTTGTTGGCCAATCAGGGTTTCAGTGTCCTCCTCATTGTTCTTTGGTCTACTTCGGGTTTTCGAAAATGTGTCACCATCAGTTAAGAAATTTGATGCATCTGTAAATCTCATGACCACAGATGTTATTATGGATTTGCAGGCATCTCAAAAATTTGGAACATTACGTCCATTTATTAAAAATATATATTACTGCTTAACTGCCATAGACATTTAATGTATTTGTTAACTATACCCTTCCTGACACATGTTTGGAGCTTATATTATTTCAATTTTGTTATTACAACCCGTTCTCAGCATCCCCCTGCAAGAAACATTTGATAAAGGGATATTACTCTTTTAAAAGTACATCCTTAGTCATTGATAATATGACGAAAAATTGTAGTTACAATTTCTGGCTTGTGCAAACTGCTAAACAGTAGGACCAAAAATGGCTACTCTCAACAGGAAAATATAAAACAGGAGAAACAAGAAAAAAGAGGATAACAAATAGCCATGCTAGAAGTTTGACAGTCTAGAAAACAATTTTTAAAAATCAAGAGTGTTTCTAATAGCAAAAAATAATAATTAAAATCCCTGCAAAATAAGTTAATATATATACAGTAAGTAATACAATTTGATTGATAAATAGTTAATAAAGTCCAACAATTTGTAATACTTTGAAGGTTGCCTTTTTTGTTGCAAAATCAAAGATAATTGAAAGCGTCGGGAGTTATCAGACAAAAGGAGCAAATTTTATTTAAAACGTTGCTGAGCTCGTCCTTATAACTGGTGTCTAAGTGTGCCCCAGGAATATGATCAGGTGGGAGTAGTTCACCATATGATCAGGTGGGAGTAGTTCACCATGCTTTATTTCTGATCGGAGCAAATTTTATTTAAAACGTTGCTGAGCTCGTCCTTATAACTGGTGGTGGCGAGTTGGCACCCTTGCTTTTTCTATATATTTTATTGTTGTTTTATTATTTACGCATTTTAGCCACATCATCTTAATAATAGTAGAAAGCTATAATCTAGAGGATGGAGACCGTATTTTAGAACCGTGAGTCCTCCTGTAAACAATAAGCATGCTATTTTTATAGCAACAAAGTTATCTAGCTCGCTAGCCATAACTATACATTTTTCTTACCTAAGAAAGCCTCATGATGAAAATCTTTATTTACATCTCCATCTTGTTCTAAGTGTGCCCCAGGAATATGATCAGGTGGGAGTAGTTCACCATGCTTTATTTCTGATCTTGAGACGTTTAAATTATCAATTGGAAAACACAAAACAATCGTAGAAGTTAATAAAACTTGAGAAAAATTAGAAGAAACGTCATTTTTTCAAAATGGTTTCGTTTTCCGCCATGTTTTGTTGATAATGAAAGCGTAAATTAAAAAATGCGTGTAACTCATACCTTATCGGTTAAAATTTCGTCGGTCAAAATTTTTCGTCGGTTATAAAATTTCGCCGGTGAAAAGTGACGAAATTTTTCTGAAATTTTTGTCACTTTTAACCGACGAAAAGTTTTAACCCCCTTTCAGAAGAAAACAGTTTTTTAGTTTTTTTACATATATTTGACAAAACAAATGCTAACCAATAATAATACAAGTGGTTTTTTCTTCATTTTCAAGACATTCTTCGCTTTCTTCTAGTACCTCAGTACTAGTACTTTCTATTTCAAGGTCAATTTCAAAATCACTCTCGTCAGAGCTTTCGTCGTTATGAATAATCCCAGTGAAATCATATGAGTAGAAATCGTTAATAAAATCTTTCATTGTATCTCGAACCCATCGCTTGGGACATGAAAATGTTAGTTGCAGAGGTATCTCAAGCCCTCCTGAAGGAATAGGTGATGGCTTGTAGTTTAACGACTTTACATTACCTGTGATTTTTCCATTCTCTTGTTTAATGAAGAAGTAAATGTAGCGGGAAATTTCTCTCGGAACATGACCAACAGTTTTCCATCCATCGAAGTATCTTACTTTTGCTTTTACTGCACAGGCATATGGATCAATCGCAATTGAACTTTGGTTAGTTGGACGTATAGAGAACCCATTTGTTGAGCAGAGACAACAACTTAGTCAGTTATCTTAATAGATTTATTTACAATGAAAAGAGAAAACTTACTTATGTTTTTTGAAATTTTAGTTTTCTTATCTTTCCTCCTAATACCTCCTTTTTATGGCTTCAAATATGACTTTAAAAGGGTCTGTCGACTTCAAACACAAATAAAAACACGTAAAATAGAAAATTCAATTTTGGTGAAAAATTTCGTCGGTCAAAACATTTCGTCGGTTATAAAATTTCGCCGGTGAAAAGTGACGAAATTTTTTTCAAATTTCGTCACTTTTCACCGGCGAAATTTTAACCGATAATTGCCCAATGCGTCTTAAAAGCTCTTAAAAAAAGTTTTGTACCTAAATCTCAGGACAAAGGTATCTATATATAAATTAGCGATTTTAAACATGCTGAATTCAAAAATAAATGTTACCAAGCTGGTAACCCCGCAGTTTTCAAGAAATTGAGCATCAAATATAGAATAATCGTGTGTTTCGTGTTTTATCGTGTTAAGTGCTTACTAAGGTCTTTCTTTGTAATATATAGTTTAAGAATTTTATTTTATGCATATAAACACAATATAAATATCAACTCATACTTAAATTTTTTGCATAACGTTGAAAAACTAGGTAAAATAAGGTAAATACATAATTATCAAGTCGTATCGCGAACTTTACGATAAATTTAAATTTCACGTGTTCCTTAACCTACTTTTTTTCCTGTAGTCAATAATATTTTTATGCATATCGACTAAAAACACAAACAAGTCATCAAGTAAAGCTTAATTATAAGTGAAACGAGTTATCAGAAAAAGCGTATATTATCGATATTGTGTCAAAAGAACATTAAAATTAGTTGGCTGCTAGCGTCTGTCTGAGGCGTCAATGTCCGAATCATCAATAAAAAAGTTGACATCAATAAAGCTGGCACAAACAAACATCAAACATTTGCACCTTCCTTTTTATTTGCATCAACTTTCACATCCTCCATCCTCCGCAGATTAATTCCTTCAGCATATCTATAGCACAATCTGTATGCATTTAATCTATACCAATTCCGTCACGCATCAAGAATCAAGGGGTGGGGTAATTCTTCCGCAAACTTTTCTTGTTCAAAGAATTCTACACTACCTTCGTTACAACGTTTTGTACTGCTTCCGTACTTCCTTCAAGTTCCGTATAATGAGCATACGAACTCTTTTAACTGTTAAGGTATAAAAATATTCGCTACCGCCATTACAACTGATTGTGTATTGAAAGGATTTGTGTTATTCAAACCCTGCCAATGGGTCACAGACAAAATCCAGAAACAGATTTAAACCGGTATAAAATCAGAAGAAGTTAAGATGGATTTAAAATTAAGCATTTTAAAGCCACTTCACGCCAAGTGGATTACATCATTCTATGACCACATGCAAAACCAGAAGTCTATTGTCTAGGGATAACCAATTTTTTAAAGCTTGATGCAGCACTCAAAAATGAAGATCTTTTATTGGAACAATTGGAAATCGTCGTTGAGTAATATAAATTTATGATAAAGTAGAAAACAGAAGGGATAAAGTTATCCTCTCTCTTTCAATACCCTTTTTCTGTGTTTAATCAACTACTTTCTAGCTCCCATAAGGTGCGCGAAATTAAGTCAGATCAAATATATCTAATTTGTGTGCGCGGATTTAAAATGCGTTAATTTTAATCTGACCAAAAATAAATTCTGACCGAATTTACATACACTTAAGGCAAGTCTTCTCTATAAAAATAGCCGTATTTTGTCTGTTGGCCAAGACCGGGTCGTAATTATATGTCCAGTAAAAGCGTTTAGATATTTTGTATGTTGTCAGTGTTTCTTTATTAGAATAACTGGGATAAAATAAACAGACCACCGTACCACAATGTATTTGTTAGCTACTTCTCACACACTCATGTGGCCTTTGACATCCATAAATCCTGATAGATTCCAGAAAAAGCTAAATACTTCACCTGTGTCAATTGTATTGCTTCCTGTCTCTCTGGCCACATTCTCGTCACCAGAGGTCTTTGAGATACAACCAGTTTCTTTAGACGGGAAAATGCTGTGACCAACAAATATTAATACTCCTATTAGTGGCTTTTCATGAAAGAAATGATATCCATGCTTAAAAACGATAACATAATTGGAGAATATAAGATGGGATAAGAAATATTTGCCTCGACGTCTAAGAATCTTTAACGCCATATCATTGTACACAGTACGCGGAAAAATGGGCGGATGATAACATTGCGGTTTGTTATTACAGAGCTGTCATACTTTAACTTTTAAAAGCGTACCTCGGAGCAAAAAAAACATACCCAATCTAAATCCTACACTATATTGAAGAAGAAACTCTGTGCAGAAAAAAAGTATACATAGTATACCTCTAAAACCATAGAATTAAACTAATTTGTGTGAAATCCAAGCAAAATGACTTTTTTGAGAGAATATTGCTCTCGTTATTAACAAACTTTAAGTTTAATTGATTGGAATAAGCTACAGAAAACTTATAAAATATCCTTTTGTGGTGATATATTTCTTAACTATTTCTTATCCTGTTTACGAGATAATATTGAAGAAAATTGTCAGAAAGAGAGGGTAAAATATGTTTTTTTTTAAAAATAATTGAATATCCACTTACGGATATCGATCAGGCTGACTGTGGTAGTTGCTTGCTAGCAAAATACAACCTCGTTCCTAGGCTTTTTTTGCTTTTTTGATATCCGTCTCGGATATAAAAAATTGCACTGGGAACGAGGTTGGGCTAAATATCTTCACCGATTCTCCGAACAAGCAAGCGTTTTCCACAGAACATCGACAGAAGCAATTATTCATAGCAAGACAGTGTTCGGCAAAGTAATAATAGCACCATTGTTGTTAAAAGGGCGGCACTGGAAGTGAGCATAAGAGAGTAAAAAAGTGACAAATTTTGTCAAAAATTAAAAAAACTGCGGGTTTTGGGCTTTGGTAACATGATCAGCATCCTTGAAAGTATTAAAATGAATTAAGATACGTTTGTTCCGAGATTTGGTGTACGAACCTAAACATTTACATCTCTCGGCCCACGGCACTGTTCTTAATACAGACGCAACCTCGTATTTGGGGCATCTTATATCTTTCCGACATCAGGACGGCGATAGCCCTGAGGACAAGGTTTATATTAGGAGTTTACCAGCCTGTTAATGGATTGGCAGAATCATGTATTTCACAATCAAAAATTTATTAAAAGAATTAACTTTTCATTATACGCACAATTTCTTTGTTATGAAAATTCAACAGTATAAGTATATCTGCACATCAGCTTCCCAAGTGGTGCTGCATTAAGTATATCTGCAATAAGTATATCTGCAATAAGTATATCTGCACATCAGCTTCCCAAGTGGTGCTGCATAGATAATGAATAAAGAAACCAATAAAGAATTTTTAAAAAAGTAAAAAGATTCCTAGACAACTTACCATCTTATCTTTGATATGAATTCAACTTGTTTTTACGCGAGAGGTAAGCTTTTTAAAAGTTGTTTTACTTGGTCTGTATTTTCACTGTTCAAGGTTAACAGACCGAGACAAATTCTTTTCATATAACACAATTTAAAGAACCAGCTCGTTTTTAAAGCCTTCCCAGCTCCAAAGTAGCTCTTAAAAATTAAAATGTTGTGGCTTCTCGGCATTTGACTAGTTATTTCTTTCGCACCCGGATGACTCGGTGTTTAACGCCAGATCGAGCGCTTAATAAGGCCCGCTTCGTGTATCTCGGTGAAGCACTATGTACAGGTATACTGTGTCTCGCAAATCCATTGGAATGCCTACAGCGATACAGGATTTCCAGTGCAACGTTCTTTTTAAAACAATAACTTCGGCTGTAAAATGAAAGCACAGGCTTAAAATCTGTTTTAACCCCGTTATGATAAAAAAAAGTTGCCCATCATGCGGTTTAAGTGCAGAGAAAGTGTCGCAAACGAGTGTGGAGCATTAAAAATAGTTCGCCCTCTGAGGTGCAATGTCCTTTTCAAAAAATAAATATCCCACACACAAGGGGGATCATTCTGTAAATTCTGAAAAAATGGATTTTAGGGCAATTTTTGGCGTTTTTTCATGCGAAGGATGCAAAAACTAAAAAATGTGCTAAATAACTATTTTTCTCTGAGAAGCTTTAAACAGGATGTGAAATTTCTCTCTACAACTAGAGTAATTGAATTTTAAGCAAATAGTGGTATTTTGGACAAATTTCAAGCTTTCAATAACATCAAAGAAAGTGCAAAAATTTATTGGTGCCATTTTGTTCCTTTCATGACGTACTATATGTGTGCAAAGTTTGATTCTATTTGGACAAGCCTATCAAAAGTTATTAAAGGGGGACCCCCCCCCCCTTTTATCCCCCGGTCATAATGTTGGAAATTATGTTATTATAATCTCATTCATTATCATGTTTTATAATCCCTTTGTTGAAGGTAGATTTGAAATATTTTTTGATAATTTAGAAGTTATTTATTGTTTTGTTTCCTACCATTAGGTTAGCAATTTTTTTAAATGTTTCTTACGTTATTGGCGTTTGGTGTTAAGAATAGAAACTTCAATGTCTTTTGAATAAAAAAAAATTACCTCCTTAATGTTCTAGCTACTAGAAATTCTATAGCGTGCTAGCTTTCTGGATGGCTAGACGGAATCAGACAGGTTATCAGCTCAGCAAAAGCATACTTTTTCATTGTTATCGTTCTGGCTAGCTAGTACATTTCTTACCCAATGAGTCTCGTTAATCAAACAACAAATACAGTATACTCTCCAATTAGCGGACATCATCGGTGTATGACCAAAGTGTCCGCTAATTGGAAGTATCCGCCTTTTAGAAAGTTTATCATTTTAAGCCGCAAATTAGAAAATAAAGCCGATTTTTGTATCACAAAGGAAAAATAATAAATGATAATATAATATTAACATAATGATAACGAAACAAACTTTCAATCTTTACAGATCTTTAAAGTCTTTCAAACAAATTATAACAAATGATGGATAAATGATTAAAGATTTTATTTTAAAAATTCTTTATTTAATTGTTGTTTTCTGCTATTTATCTTGACGATCTCTAGTCTCTCCTCAATGGAGGAAAGAGTTTTTCTTTCCTTTCTATTGAGCTCGTCAAGCATTGTTAGCGTTGTGGCAATAGAAACTTCTTTTTTTTCAATAAACAGAATTATCACCATCTTTGTCATCGTCATCAGATGAAACCTCTTTTCAAATATATATATATATCTACACATTTTTCTAGGGAGCTTACTTTCCAATCTACTTCATCTGAACTATTCATTTTTGTCTATTTTTCTTTGCTCGCTTTTGATTTTTTTGGACTGTCCGCTAATTGGAGAGAAAAAAAAGCCATGTTTGCTCTTTGGTGCTAATTAGAGTGTCCGCTAATTAAGTGTCCGCTTTTTGGAAAGTTTTAATGAGACTTTGACCAGAAAACGGCCGGTGTATGACCAAAGTGTCCGCTCATCAGAGGTGTCCGCTTTTAGAGTGTCCGTTATTTGGAGAGAATACTGTACATACCTTCGTTCGCATTTAAAGAAATGTTGAGGAGTCTAAAGCATTCTGGTTACTAGAAAAATGTTCTGGCTACTAAAATAAAGGCTGTGTATCCCGGTGTTAAAACGTGCATTTTAATTGGTTTAAATACTACTTACAGAGTCTCACGACAGTGTTTAGCCTGGATACCGCAAAGTTTACGCATCCAGACTTCGGGTGGTCTCTCTCTATCTCTCTGGCTCGTCAAGGCGATTTTAGAGATTCCGCCTCCGAGGACGAAACTCAAAAACAGACAAGCAAGCCTAGAAAAAAGATTGGCTGGGACTTGTGTGCTTACGAAACTTTTTATTCCTAACCGCAGTTTCTTATAAAAAACATTTACAATAACATTTTCATTTCTTATATTGGTTTCTTGCATTCCCTGGCATTTTCGTAATGTTTAAACACATAGCTGCAATAGCTGCAATAGCTGCAAGCCGTATTGACCTCTTGTTTACTTAAGAAAGGGACGGCTTTTATATACTGATAAACTACAAATGATCAATAAAATTATATCCACCATTTAATATCAGTTAACACGCACTGCAATTCAACAGCTGGCTTTAGGAGTTATTCCTCTCGTCGACATCAGTAATTACATCATTATCATCAGAGTGATACTAATGCCAATATAATAATTGTCATTAATGATTGTTACAAAATATGCACATGTCGGTACCATCTATGGCAAGGTGTATTTCAGTGATCAGGTGGGAAACTAAAGATGACGGAAATGAATGGAATACCGCTAAGGGGTGTGAATAGTTGCAATTATAAAGCATGCTACGCATTCCGAGATTATTGTGTGGAAAAGATTTGTGCAACACTTGCATTTATTGACTATGCATGAAACGAAAGAGTGATGCTGCAATTTAATCGGATATTGAGCGAGTTAACTGTTTAGTTAAAAAAAAAATGCAAAAAGCGTTACTGCGGTTTTAGTTGAATTATCCTCCATTCTCCTGGGCTTCTTCAGACTTTGACTCATGGACTTATCTAATTCTGCCAATAAATACACGTTGAATGAAACTAAGTTTTTGTCAAAGATTTACTCACACAGAATCTATGGAAGTGGAGGGGTGGGGCAACAGCCCCTTCAAACTCTACACCCGTATCAAGGAACTTAAACTTTAAAAAATCTTGTGTTCAGTTTCTTTAGGAATGTTTAACGACATGCGGAAAATTCACTTAAAAACTGTAGAGCACACCTACTAGCAGAGATTTTTGATATTTTATTGAATCAGTATGAAGCATTAAAATATCAGGGTTTCTATGTCTTCACGTTTACATTTATAATGTATGTAGCTATGAAGTAATCACAAATGGATAAATAAAAGTGCGTTAAAACAAATAACAACTATGGAACACCACAAGTTTTAATTAATTTATAAATATAATTTCCTCTTCATCGAACGAAATTCGTTTAATGGCTTTTAATGACGACAGCTGACCATTGTTTCGGCTCTTTTACGACCACAAGTAATTTGAGAATTTCCTTTAAAATTTCCACACGCGATGATGTATACTTGTAAACAGTCACCTCTTCCATTGACAGCGTGTTGTTTCAAGTGACGCCCAGAAAAGGAAATTTTGTTTATTATTCCCCACGCACGCCTTCAAAGTTCTCACAATGCAACGACAATATATAATTTAATTTATTCAAAAGTTGTGAAACTGTGATATTGGATAGTCATGCTTTAGATGGTCACCGCATCGTATTGATCACACTTTCACTTTCAAATATTCTTCTCGTCATTACAAAACACCACTTGTAAACTTGTTTATTGAGAATTTTCAACTATTCTTGATTCAGCATTTGCAAAAGGTTAAAGTAGCTTAATGTTGTGCACGCAACTGTTGCATCTTTCTCTGTAACATTTTTTGTGCAATATTCTACAACTTATGTTGCGTTTTAAAATTGTAAGCGTTACTGTTACGTTGCACAGCTATTGAACAGAAATAAGTTTTTAATGAAATATCAATAAATTTTCACGGTGGATAGGAAAAGAGCAGGAGAATTAAATCACCCCCCCCCCCCCCCCTCCTTCACACTCCAAAAAGTTAGCCTACTAATTGCAAATGCAACTTTGTATCGGAAGGGCGTTATGATGATTTAAAAAAAGCGGTGTTGTTGAGACATGATAGGTTTTTGTGAGTACTACTGCATGTCATCAGTCGTTATTAATTAGCTACCACTAAAGAAAAATAAATAAATATGCAACACTCTTATATTACTAATTTAAGTTTCTGTGCATGCAATTATTCTCTCGAAAATGCTTTTGGTCGAGGATAAGTTTTCCAGATGCAAAATTCTTAACAGGTTTAAGTCATTCACAAGATTGCTTTCATCATCATAAGCATGCAATACGTTTTGTTCAATTTGTTGAAGGTAAGCTACCTAAAGTAGTGGCTACTTTTGGAAGTCCAAGCAAATTTCATATGACCATAGAACTTTTTTTTCGAAAGAGAGAAAAATAAAGTCACCCAAAATGAAAAAAAGACCGCGCTAAGCTTTGTTCAGGATGGAATTTTATGCGGGGTAATGGATAAGGATTATCACGCTAAGCTTTGTTCAGGATGGAATTTTATGCGGGGTAATGGATAAGGATTACCGCGCTAAGCTTTGTTCAGGATGGAATTTTATGCGGGGTAATGGATAAGGATTACCGCGCTAAGCTTTGTTCAGGATGGATTTTTATGCGGGGTAATGGATAAGGATTATCACGCTAAGCTTTGTTCAGGATGGAATTTTATGCGGGGTAATGGATAAGGATTATCACGCTAAGCTTTGTTCAGGATGGAATTTTATGCGGGGTAATGGATAAGGATTACCGCGCTAAACTTTGTTCAGGATGGAATTTTATGCGGGGTAATAGATAAGGATTTTGCTGTTTTGCCTTCTTCTTGAGAATCTCAACAAGTATCATGTGTCCGAGATTTGGTTATGCAAGACTCTCCGTACACATAAATTTAAAGTATGCCTTCTTCGCACAGAAATATATCGCTTTCTTAAAATTCCCCGCTATTTTATTGTCCACGGGTGCATTTTTTAAAAATACTTCTTCAGAGAGTCCCACAAGAACAGTGATGTTGGGTTGTTCTATATAGGGAAATAAAAGTTGTTGCGTTCTAAGTATCTATACCACTAAATGTCCAAAAAATATTATTTTCCTCAGGACCTTTCAGGACCAGGATTTTCTATTTCGCAAATAATATGTCAACTTCATCCCCCTTTCCCAAAACCCCTCCACCCAGCGTCACACAGACCAAAATAACTCGTGTATAATAGGGTTAATAAACCAGGAGAAGGTCAATAAGTATTTCCTTTGTCTGTTTGCTGTTAAAGAGTTATATAATGCTTACAAATTATATCACATACACAAATTGTATAACATATGTATATTAAAAAAAACATGATCATGTGACGGAAGATTGATACTCGCGCAAAGCAACTTGGGTAATTTATAAAATCCCTTATTTGTTGTAAAAAAAATCATGCGTCTTAATTAATTACATCAATTGTGTTACATACATCAATTCATTCAACTTTTTAGGCATGGAAATATTAAATTTTTAAATTAGCAAATCGCTTACCACGCATTGCGGAGGTGGGGGTATCTTCATGGATAAGGAATTCTTTAATCGACATGCGATTCCTCTATCTCAATGATTCATTCAAGGGGAATGATAAAACTAATAAGTTGGTGACGTAAGCAGATAGGTACATGAAAGGAGGTTAATAAGATATTTGCAACTTCCTTATAAAATCATTATAGCTACGTGGTTACATTGTAGTACTGATAAGGATTTGTTTAAAGGGTAGTTTCCACTGCTACAATACATTGTATACAATATTGTACAATCAATTGTAGTAACTGATTTACAATCCTATGCGATTATATACAAGAAGGGTATAAATAGTTTGCTTAATGGTTAAATGCGTGTAGAGGTATTCGATTCTTTTGAAATTGATTCATCAGGGGTTGGCTACTAGTTTCTTTGAATCAAACTAAATTGATTCAAATAAAAACTTGTGTGCTTTGAAGCCACAATATATTGTACATCGTGGTTAGATCTTGTACAAGATTATACAATTAATTGTGTACAATATATTGCAGTAGTGGAAACTACCCATTAATTCAACAAGAGACATAAGTTAAAAAAATTAATCCTGTATATATCATATGACGTGAAGTGACGATTAGCCAACAGGTCCAATATGTTAAAGTTCTTTGATCACGTAACAGTACAGGGCAAAGCTAACCGGAAACAGCTGTAAAGGCTGCTTTCCACTTAGTTGGATCGGACCGGATTGGACTGGATCGGACCGGATTTTTGGTCCACGCATGCGCAAATTGCGCACATTTTGGGTCCAGAACGATCCAAAATGGATCTGAAAAAAGTTGAAAAACATTCAACTTTTCCCGGATCGATCTGGATCGATCCGGCTGGATCGATGTTTAAGCCAATGAAGAACGAGTATTTTTCTGGTCATGTGACTTTGAATTAATAAGGGCAGCCACTATAGCGCTTATTCGAAAAAACGTCTATATTGAGAGAAGGAAATTTATTTGTTAAGTAATGGATAACCACGAAGAAATTTTGAACAGAATTTTAAATGGACGTGACAACAGTCTCATCGAATATTCAGCTTCCCAATTTGAACAGCCTGTACAAACTGCTATTCAAGAGCAGCAACAAGAGGAAGTAGCTTTAAAAAAATACTCGTGGTCAAACAACCGCATATCATGAATAAGCAAATGATATTCTCCTTTTCGTTTGCGTTCTTGGAAGATTTTCCGAACCCAAAATCTTTTTTTGTATTTGTTGTTCCTCTTTCTTTGCCGAATTCTTCTTTTAGCAAGCAAAAGGAGTAACAATACTCGTACGTTTATAGCCGCCATATTTGTTTACAAACTTTTGCCGCTCATAAAATTGATTGGAAATCATTTTGGCGCCAGGACCGGATCGGATTTCGGTCCAGGCCGATCCAGTCCTGTCCGACCCAGCTAAGTGGAAACCCAGCTTTACGGGAAGCGACCATTTATGGGTAGTTTCCACCTCTACATTATATTGTGTTTTTGAGTCAAATCAGTTTGATTTGCAGAAACATGTCAAAGTCCCCTATTGAATCAATTTCAAAAGAATTGATCACCTTTTTGCTTTCTGCGCATTTTGGCATTATCAATAAAACAGAAGTGTGAACTATTTATATTCTTCTTGTATATAATTGTACAGTATTGGGATACCAGTCACTACAGTTAATTCTAAAGATTACATACATGTATTGACGCAGTTAAAACTACCCTTTAGTTTCGTCCTACCAAAACATTGCGTCATCCCACTTTATCCCATCTTTGCTGTATTAAAAGAATGAAGTTGGAATATTAATGAGGTACATCCGAAGCCTAATCATCTTTTAATAGAAACTACAAACAGTGTAATCATACTGTGGACAAGAGAATCTGACCTTCGTCATACACTAATTCCAATCGTTGAATTAGTTATTTCCCAAAATCTATCCATTTTTAACTACGTTGCTTTTAAGGTATTTTAAAAGATAAGACAAACAGCGTACACTGACTTTTTAGTTTAGAGGTGGCGTGCTATACTGTCATTTTTCGTGTCATTTTTACTTCTGAATTATGTAAGTCGTGATGTTATTCTTTGTTATTTTTTTAATGGTTTAGTTTTTACTTTCTTTCTTTTTTTTTTACCTACAGTCCTCCACAAAATATATCGAGACAAATTGGCAAATTTAAAAATGGAATCCAAATTTTGACAAGCAGTTAGATCGAACTTTTCTATACTAGATTCGCACAATTTAAACTTGTCAATGTTTCCAGCAGACTTTAGGACTGAAGAGTTTTACGTTACTAAGATATCAATCCTGTTCTGAAGACTAAGCAGAAAGTATCAATTTACACTTTTATAATCTTTGGCATGACTCGGCTGGGGTTTCAACGCAAGACCTTCCGCGCTCGCAGCAAACGCTCTACCATAAGGCTACCAGTCGGTAGCAGGTGACGTGGATTGCAAACGGAGCGTGTTAGAAAGTGCGACTAGCGCAATTTAAACGCTGCTTACTGAACCTATGCATCTGAAGAATTAGCACTTCCGCAACCTACTGGCTGCGACGCACTCGCGGGTTGATTATGTTTGGCAACTTTGTAAAACGTGCCATTGTCTGAATATTTTTGTGGAGGTTGTATGCTTCAGAAACCTATATGCCAAAATTATTGGATTGGCAAAAAAATAATACGACGTTAATTTCCTTAACGCGACAAGTCTGACTGGAAAGTCTGACGATAATAATGGTTGGTGAATCGTTGTAACATAACGCATTCTTAGAACGGCCTAAACAAACCAACCATCAGTCTTTATACTTACGTAACGTTATTCCTTTGTTTCTTCTTCCTTATTTACTTTGATGTCTGTGTACTATAATGTGATACAATCAACCCATGTGATATATAGATGGTGTGTCAACCCAAACCTGGTTGGTATGATACCGGATGGTTGAGTCGTGTCTAGCATTAGCCAGACATTCCTGAATTCTTTTCCACGTTTTTTTTATTTGTTAAAGATTATGCTTTAGCATAACATATTTTTATACTTTCTTATAAGAGCGATATATATTAACCTTAAAAGTTAATAGATTGGAGACGGTTAATTTTTACGACTATTATAAGTTGAGGGTATTAACTATCCGGGGGAGTGGTGTTAACCACATCAAATAAATTTGAATGCGTTAAGTTTTGTTGATGATACTTGGCAGAATTATAGTATAGCATAAAAGCAAATGATTGACGGGAATAAAAATTTGCCGACGTCACCAATTTTGCTATGACGTCACTATTTTCTAAAGATGCGTGTTTTTTTAATATTTTGAACAATGCAGCAGATGAGTGAAATCTGAATTTTTTCTGGTACCCGGTTGAGCAACACCGTTGTCATAGCGACTCCCAAATGGAAATTTAAGCCATTTTTAACGCACAGTTGTCAATAGCCGCTAAGTGTTTCGTACCGTCACAGTATTTTGGGAGTTATAATGAGTGAGTGGTAAAAAAGGGTAACAAAAGCCAATATGAAGCGACGTTTACAAGCTTTTTTATAAGAATATACTCTTTAAGAACATTCAAGATGAAATTAGACAAAAAGTTAAAAATATCCTAATATATGCTCATCTTGAAATTTTGAATGCATCTTAAATGGAATATAAGCAAAAAAATAACGTATAAACGTGTATCCTATCATTGATGTAAAATATCTTTTCTCAGGTTTCATTTGAAGTACTTTTCCCCAACAAAATGTACTTGTCTCTCTGTCATTTGTACTAGGCTCCTTAAACAACACCGCGTTGGAAGCTGTTTATATGAGAGACGCGGCACAGGCCGAATGCCAGGTTAAAGTCACCTTCTGTGTTTTTTTTTAGGAGACAAAAACTCAACGTAATGAAAGACTTTTCATGATGTGTAACCAAACTTCAAATTGCTATCATATCTTCCAATCAGACATGTTAATTTCACATATTAATTCTAGACATTTTTAAAAACGCTTTAAACATGCAGGAATACACGTGCAGTAATTCTTTTGAGATTTGTTGAAAAGCAAACGACAATGCTCATTTTCTTCAGAACCAAAATATGGAACATGTCCGACACTGGAACTGATCGCGGCTTAAAACTATGGCAGTTGCGTCAAAAAGAATTCTTTTAAAAGCTGTCGCACGGCAAGTCAAACTTTGATGACGCAAATAAAGAAAATGATGAATTGACATGTCATCATGAAATGAAGGGGGAGGACGTCACTGTATAATTTCTTATTTTGTTCAGCTAATTTTTTGTTGACGTAAACAGTTAATACAAATTAAAATAAATAATCTAACAAATTATCGACAATTTTCTTTTGAACATATAATTTCTCTTTCTGTACAACACGACGCTTATTCTTTCTTTCGCCGCAACTACGCGCGAAACACACATAAATACTTCTTAACATGTGTTGGATAAAAGTTCAAAAGGACATCGCCAATGAAAAACCGTAAATGAAAATTCTTATTTTAAACTTTTTCTCTCTTTTTCTTCCACATTTAGTACTCACTATCTGCACAAATCATTTAGGAACGATCTGGTGACACAAAAGGGTAAATTAAATGCTTGGGTTACAATGTAGAAATTTATTTTAAATAATGATAATTACGATAATTATGATGACATATTTACAAATGCATAAATTATGTTGGATTGACAGACCAGTGTCAATCGAAAAAGTTCTGTTAAAAAAGCTTTGATTTTTTCTTGTGATAATTACATAAAAATCAAAAGATTTTTCGTAGAAAAAAAATGTAAAAACAGTAACAATTTCTCCTATTTAATTTGTTCAGAAGAATTATTTTAAAAGCACTCACAGACCAAATCGTTTTTTATAGATTCATAAGTTTATCAAGTTATAACTAAATATTGCGTATTTTATCCGACGAGAAATTTTATAACGATGGATTTAAAAACCGACTGCGATAACTTAAACATTTTTTTTATCTATAATCTTTCTATCCTGAAGTGGAACTTTTCTTCTTTTTATCTTTTTTACATTGCGTACACTTTTTGCATATTTTCTTCATTAGAAGTTTCTTTCTTCGTTTTTTTGTCTTCAGTGATTTATGCGGTAAAATTTTAGATAAGCAAACTTTTGTTTTGCAAGTCTTTCTCAACCTAGTATTGTTATCCAACTTTCTTCGTAATTTATAAAATTGTTCCCTCGTTTTCCGACACTTACGACAAATTTGACGACATGGTCGTAATACTTTTGGTCTATCGGTGGTAACTGCCGGTGCAATACATCTAAATTTCTGACACGCACACTCAGAAAACGATCTTATTTCTTTGTCCATCGTTCCCCAGTCGCATTCTAATGTTTCTTTGCGTACAGAGATTACATTTGGCGCGCAATTAGAACATGTTAGCACTCCATCGTGACCAGGGATAAAAGTTGACGTACAGCTTCCCCGACAACGTCCAATTCGAACAGTTTTGTTTCGACATCCAGGTTCTGTTATAACAACTTCTTCAAAACTCGCAACGCAATTCTCTTTACGATCTGGAACACTCCATCCGGCAAAGGCATGTTCGAGTTCTCCAGCATACGTTACGTCCACGAGAGATAAAAATATGAGAATGTGCGCAAGCGCACAAGTGTGAAACATATTAAATTTAACCATGGTCAATCTAAAATTAGAAAGATATCTTTAGTTAGTGAATGAGTGTGTATAAATGTTATAGCAAGTAAAGAAGCACAAACGTTGTTCTTTCCGCTTTATTACCTCCCTGATAGTTGAGTGGTCGTTTAAACTGCTTTAATTAACTCCACTCCACTAAATATAGTTGAGCTGTGATTAACGACGGGAAAAGAATTTAGAGCGTTTTGTTGTTTTTACGGAAGATAGAATTTGTTTTCTTTCATTGTAACTATCCAAAATCAACATTGTCTACCGCGTCGAATGGATTAAGCTAAGTTTTTTAAAAATTGCATTTTTTAATCGTAAAAAAAAAAACTAAAATACAAATAGAATTATGAAAAAAGGTTAAAATTCTAACGTTTCCCGAACAGTTTAACACCATGTCTATATTTTCACACACTTTTCTCTTTCTTAATCATGTTAGCTATAGTATGTTTTAATAACCTATAATCATCTACCTGATACTCTTGTAACAATAAGTCAATGCTATTTCATTCTAGCTTTTTCCTTTCCGTCTGTCTTTTGTTCTTACTATATGTGTGTTAACACTGTAAAGATTTGCTTTGAAATGATAGCTGCCATAAACCATCGACGGTTTTAACATGTTCGTTTTTGTCTCGTTTAACAAAATTGACAATCATAAGTATAATTAAAGCACTTATGACTTGCATGGCAAATTAAAATGTCTCCGTTTCCTCAACAGTTTAAAAGTAAATAAATATATAGATTTTAATTGTTTTGTCTTAATTCGTTATAAATCATGCTACTGCAAATTATGGTTAAGAAACTAAAATTTTCCTTCCTGATGAAGCATGAGTATTATACAGAACAGAAGAGAACTTTATTTTACAGAATCTTCCTCACCTAATGATGTATCGGCAATTAGAGAAACAGCTGTGTAGTTATTATAATTAAAAAAAAAATTGTTTTTTTTCAAGTGTTCGCAACATAATGCTAGCTACTCCCACTCTCTAGGCAGTACTAATTTCTCTCATATAATTACTTGATAATATCAGCGCAATAGTTTAGCATTTCTTTCCCGCCTTAACGATGTTTTCTTCTGATAATGTGAACATAAGGAAACATATATCGGTCACATAAACTCCTTTTTTCTGCTTAAATCATGTAATTAAATCATATGTTTTGAACATATACTTTCCGTTTATTTAGTCATTACGGTCTTGTTTATGGTAAACACGGGCAGTAGGAAGCAATTAAGAACTGCTTTTCCAGATTGTGGAGAAACAGATGTGCTATTTTCTCTTACATAAACTGCATTAAACTCAATTTGTGGAAATGATATTTTTAGCGTGGAAGATGATTTGTTTTTAATGGATTTTAATGCACTTTTTAAACAATGTGGTAGTTCTAACATTTCAACATTTCAAGATTAAAAAAAGAAAAAATGGTGTTTAAATTAACAAGCTTCTCCATCACTTTGTCGTAAAACGGCAGAATAGACGGATGCTGCATACTGACATATTTCTTAAATTTTTCAATTCTTTTGATCCCCATCAATGACACCTTAATTGTTAGGTCAAAAACAATTTATCTTAAAAAATAAGTGTTAGATATCAAATAAGAATAATGTATTTTGGGAAAATCAATTGGATATGAAAATGAAAAATCCTTTAAAGACAAAATTATTTAACATTGAAGTTTAATATGGTGACTTGCTTACCAAGAATTACCTTTAAATTGATATGTGTTTGGGAAACCAATAAACTCATTGCCTATACTTGACATTAGGGAAAATGACAAAAATGACAACTGATAAATGACAGTCAATTAAAAACCTGTCAGTTCGAGTTCACAAAACAAACACACAAATAAACAAGTATGTTGCTTATACTTACCATGAAAAAATGTCAAAAATGACAAGCAAATAATGACAGTCAATCAAAAACCAATCAAAGTTTGTTTTTTGGTCATCATTACTTCTACATTGGCCATCACAGGACAGAAAATGTTAATTGCAGACGGACGGTAGGGTGTTGCTTGCTATTTAAATAATTTTCTTCAATTATCTCAAAATTTATATTATATTTTTATAACGCACGAAGATAATAAAGAAAACACAGTTTTAGTCAAAACAGGGGCTCTAATTGCAGACATCTCTATTATTAGAATGATAAACGACATACAACTAGACAATTAATGTGACGTTTAATTTGAGTCCAACATAGAAATTCTGATTTACTTCTCTGTGGCATACTATTTTCTTGCATGTTTTAAGTCATAGTTTTATTCACTCAACAAGAACAACGACAACGACAACGGCGACAACGGCGACAGTAAAAAATAATCGTGACGTAACTATACTTCGAGTTGAACAAGTTCTGCCTTATAAATTATTGATGGTGGATTAATAACATATGTCATTTCATTAGCTGTCCAGTAACAACCTGAACGATTATTTCTCAGCGTTCATCTTAACATGCACTTAGAACTTAACCATACAATAAAAATGTTACTAGCCAGCTAATTGCGAAAAAGGAATGACAAAGTTAGTTGGCAAGAAAAGATGTATCAACATCTCATTTCTGTTATTGCCAAGGAGCACAAAATTTGCTGGAATGTCGGTACCTTTTTAAAGTAATTCTTCTGGTATTCAAAAAATCGTTGGTACCTTATGACAATGTCAACCATTAACAAATCTTCAGCAACTCTATCACATGATCAGTGAGAGTGCGCGAAGTAGAAAGGATTTGTACATTGCTTGTGAACAATTGAAAATGTAGAATTAAAATTGAGGCAGGAATTTTCATCAAGCTGGGTTTTAAATTAATTCAGCTTTTTCTTCATTGTCACAGAGATAACTAATTTTCTCCTTATATAACGGAAACCTTAAAGTAAAATAGTTCCACATCATCGTGTTAAAATTTTGTAAAATATAGTCTAGTGACAAGACAGTGACTTAAAGAACAACACTCTATTCCACTTTAACTTATCAATAAAAGTCAGCAATTGTTGCGACATCTGATTACGAAACGTGAGCGATTAGCTATCGTGTCCTAAAATACAAGAACCCCAGGTTAGCCTGTTCGAATTTCTTCATTGACCCAATGTACTGAATGAATAGAGAATGACGTCACAAGAAAGTCTATTAGGGTTAACAAAGTTCAGTTTCTTCTTCATAGGTATAATTATCTTCCCCTTTCTTACATCCTGACCTGCTGTGCTGTAATAAAAATAACTTTACTGAGAAGGTTAGGATAGAAATGTTTTTTCCTGCTCATTGTTTCTTTTTTCAACGCACAAGAAGTGAAACAGGAAACGCTTCGATATTCTTTCAGAACTTCCTTTTTAAGGGAAATAATCTATTACGTTAGCACTCATCATGCGAAACATTAGATCAAATAAATTAAAAATTATATTAATCTAAACGTTTCGTGAGTATTCCTGGTATTTTTGTACGTGTGTATAAATGGCGCCAATTATTAATCATCCACTTCTGTTCCTTACACTTATTTTTGCTCACGAAATTGTATACCATTCGTAACAAGAAAAGATTAATTATTCAAGCAACGATAAACAAAAGAATTTAAATTGCAAACGTTAAAGAATTCTTTTCATTTATTTCAGTGTAAAATTGGAGAGTAATTAACATTTTCGGAGATTGCATTTTATTTCATGCATTCTTCTGTTATAAGATACAATTAGCTCTCACTTCCTCTTTTTTCTTTATATAAAATTCTGCAATGTTAAAATTTCTCTTCTCCCTAAAGGAATGTAATTTATTATACCTAAAATAGAATTCTCTTATTCATAGTTAAGCAAAATAATTCTGTGTTATTACAGGACCATAGCGTTTTGAAGTTCTAGTTCTCTAAATACTGGCGTTCACTGGAAACTGGGTAAATTCTGTGCGGTTGAATATATGCTAGGATGAAAAAACGTGTTAAGACTTTGTTATTTCATCACGTGGCTACACTTTATGCTTTTTGTTGTATCTATAGATCTCCATAACTTATCTTGCTTATTGCAACACAAATCTGACTGTTTGTTATTTAGTTGTTAGGTCAATCAGATGCACGAAGAAAAAAGTACGATAATAGTCAATAAACGTTAGAAAATACAACGAAAATAAGAATTTTATTTTGTGTTGTTTCCGACTCACAAACTGACAAATGAAAGCACTTCTGTATCAGATGATTAAAAGTTACATTTGAATTTTTTTCAAGGACGACATAAGCAAGGTATTATCTGGGAGATTTTTGCATAGATTTACGTTTTCGAGCACTTTTCTTATGTCGATTATATTTTGGGAGTCGTAAAAGTTTAATAAAAGTGCGAAGTAACACCAACAACGCAGAAATAATCACTGGTGCAAAAAAGAAATTTTGGAAAAAGCAAATATTTCTTTGTTTTTATGAGGTTAAAATTCCACAAAAATCACTGAGATTATTTAAATGAAAACTTGTTCAAAACCAACCGTGGTGCGAAAAAGGTCAAAGTGCATATGAACAACTCACAAATATATTTCTACGCACTTCGTCAAATAACTCTTGGGTTGATTAATCTGATAATAATCACTTCTGTCCATTGCTAAGACTAGTGGTTTTGTTATTTACTTAATGTATGTTATAGTCGTAATTTTTCTGAACGTTTATGTAGAAACACTTCTATACAAACATCGGGCTTCCATATTTTTTCCACCACTCTTAAATGAAACTAGTTAACCTCAAATGAACAGATTTGTCCAGTTACCATTAAAGATGGCAGCGTTTTCACAATAATTATTAGTTGTTAAAACGTTTGCCGTCTGCGAACGCTTGAAGGTTGACTTATCTTAACGCCCAGAGCTGTCAAAATACAAACATTGCGGCCAAAAATTCCAATGCACGAGGGCAGGTACGAACTGCGCAAGAAACGGTTCTTACCACCGTAATCTTCTTTATGAAGACTTAACCTATCTATTGGTTTATTCAAAGAAATGGTTATCACCTACCGCAATGCGAAAAGCGAAAAACAAAAAAACAAAAACAAAAAACGCTGGTTTGAATTAAGAAAAAAAAGGACAGTCATAAATCTAAAGTGATTGATTAAAGTTGGCTCGGTTCAGCAAACAGCATGTTGTCTTGGCTATGTGCTCAACTACTTTCTAATTATGCCATACTTATGAAGCAATGTACCATGCGGATAGACCGTTTCATCACTTTACAAATATTAATATCAGGTAATTGATTCAAGTAAGCGATCAGTAAAAAATTGTTAACCAAAATGTATTTTAGAAAGATATTAACGATATAATAAAGTACGCAAGGTTAAATGACCCCTAATTTCCAGTAAAATAATTTTTTTGAGAAAACCAATTGGTTGGTTATCATGCGTTACTGATTTAATATTTTTGCTAACATCAAATGTTTTTACACTGTCCTACAACATTATTAAATGTTACAAACGACGAAAAGTGTTGCTAACAATGGATGACAAATAATGATTTTTATAAGCGGAAATACCGCATATGACAATACAACGAAACGGCGCGCTTATTTAAAACTTCAACACTGAACCAGGGGCACTTATTTATCAGAGTGGTTAATTTAAAGTGGGCGCTAAGGGCCCTTATTAGATTTGTAGCTTTTAACAAAGGTCTGAGAATAGCAGCAATTCTTTCGACAGAAACGAATCGAAGATTAACCAACCAACTTTAAAATTATTTCTTATTCTATTCTTGAAAATGTCTTCTCCAGTAAAATTTGAATGGTTGGTAAACACCAACAAGGGAAGTTTAGGCTGCTTCATTAATTTGGAAGCAATGAATAAGATTGAGGAAGAGGAAGATTTTGGATGGTATATAAAACAAAAATCTTTATATAAATTCCATTTTTAGTGGAATTAAATATTTTTACAAGAAGCTACATCAGACTGAAAACCTCCGACAAGTACTGACAGTCGGATTGGTGACGTAACGACACTTTATTTCTCGCATCCTTTCTGAGAGTGTGTGAACACGAGACAGTAAACAACAAAGTCATTAGCTAAATTTATTGACTGCTTATTAAAATCTTCCATAATCTTTTATCTTTATAGAAAGATAATTACTTCCATAATTTAGGGTTGTTACAATTTCAAAAAACAGGTTTATAAACTGCCCTTAAAGTTTCCGTTGTGTTTTTATTTCGTAGCAAAGGTTTCCTCTCCATTTTCTTCTACGTCGTCACTATATTTACCTCAGCTTTCTAAGTGAGCTGTTCAATTAAAAGTTAAAACATCAGCGTGATTTATCTTTCCTATTTTTGCATTTTTAAAGAAATATCCAAGGAACATAATATTTTTTATTTTGACTCTGCGGTGAATGTTAGGGAGAATTTTTTTCTTAAAATCCAAAATGGCGAACAAAGAAGTGAACGTTGGTAAAGCTCTTACAATGTATGACGACTGAAAAAATACGTAATAGCCATATTTGGTCAAAACCAAGTGGTGCTACTGTATGCCCGAAATACTTTAAAGGTGTAAAAAATATAGACGCGGGAAAGATGAACGACGGAAGAATTTCCGTGGATTTTTGCGGCCAACAACCAGTACAATATGCAAACACCAAACTTTCATATCAAACAATATTGATAAAACAATCTTCTATTCAATACGGAACAGAAATAGGACATTAAATATGACGTGTTTTTTTGCACATTTTTTCCTTTCCGACAGTTTTAGCTACAAACCAAAAGCATTCGTAGACAATGACTCCGCTTCACTCACTCCGTAGGAATTTTTTGGTTATTAACAATAATTTTGCGGCTCTTCTGCAATTTCCACTGTGACGATATCTTAGTACTGTTCTAGGAAGTGTAATATTTTGTCCGCTTTGCTTAAATTTTGCTTTAATTTTGATAAGAAAAAGTATTCAAAAGTAAACAATTATGACACATTCTCTTCCATTGAAATGTAATTAAAAAGACAAAAGTTCCCCTTTTCGAGAACATAAGTTTAAAAATTATAAAACTACCGTAACATTGAAGGTTGTTTTTCAGGATTTTAGTTTATGCGATGAAAGGCAACAAAAAGGAAGGGAAATTTATATACTTTGAATGTTTCAAAGCATACTTCAATTGGACAACAATTTCTAAGAAAGAAGGTCCAAGCACGTTGTAGAATACACAAAGCCATTATAAAATATTCGTAATATTAATTAAAAACATGAGGTTTGGGGGAGGTTTACGCTTTTAATTCACCCTTTCCCATCATTTCTCTCAGGGTTTTTTCCGTTAAAACTTAGGTAGTGTGCTTGTTTTTTCGTACAATTCGAATCTAAAGACATCAAAGGATAACTTGGTAATACTGATTTTTGATTGGATGGTTCCGCTTGTAATGTCTAAACTACAGTTATCGAAAGATCTAAAAATGTAGACAACAGCAGTACTATACCCTGATACGCGCAGTGCATAGCAATCTAAGATATGGACACAATCCCTATTCAAGGACAACAATAAAACAACATTCGGTATCATATATCTAACATCTTGACGTGATACTCCGCCCTGTAATTAAAATCATATAAGCTTTAAAAGTCAAATGTTACCTTGCTCCAGTTTTGATTTATATGTACAGGATTGCAATTTAATAAAGTATAAACGTACTTTTGTTCTAAAAAACGTCAATTACCTCAGTTTCACACAATTGCACTTATATTTTGTTTAAAGAAAAGAAATAAAATCTTGCGCAAATTAAGTACCACAAATTTTGAATTTGGTTAACACGTGTAATTATGTAGGCTGCTTCTCTATCGCGCAGTTCGAAACTGTCAAAGATCACCTGCCAAATGTTAGGTATAAACCATTAAGACGTTCTAATTGTTGCTGACGTCAGCATAAATATTTTCCCTGAAATTTGGGGACTTTGTGACTTCCCATTGGATTATTTTGTAATATGTACGTATTAGAAAATGTTACTAGGAGAGTGTAAACGTTGTCTCCAGGCGTCACAAATATAGCGATTTTGCAGCCTGCTTGTCGCATTTCATGCGTTCGGCCAAATTAGGAAAATTCCGAAAAAGCTACCGTTGTGTCAACAATTTTGTGCAAGTTCATAGATAAACAACAAAAGCAAAGTAACTGTACTTACATAGACGCAACTATTACTATCAGCTGTGTGTGTGTTTGCAGACTACACACAATGTGAGGGAAGGATATTTATACAGTTTCCTTACTATTAATGGTGCTAAAAATAATCAGAGGCTTGCTAAAACATTTTAATGGGTGCTTTAACCCAACAAATCACAATTTTTTAATGGCCTTACAATATTTAATTTCCTCTCTTGAAAATAGACAAACAGAGAGAAATACCTTCAACCTACACTTTCCGAATAGGAACGTCCGAACAATTTACTCAAAAACAAACCATCCACGCATAAAGAAGGAAAACAACACCGGCTGGGAATATTTTATTATTGAATCAGCATTACTACGCACGCGAATTATCTCGCCTTTTCATAACATTCAGTCATTTGCGACCCTTAAGCGATCATTTATTACCTCTTAACGCCTCACCACGCAACTACTTTTCTCGGCTAAATATCATTTGTGGCTGACTCAATTTGTAAATTCTCCGGTGTGGGAATTTTCGTTTTCAAAACAAAATGAGTCAACGTGATGATCGACTTTTTCAGCGTTAAATATTCAATAACTTATTACTAGTTATATAATTTGCTTACTCTTCAAATTTAGTTTGATGCTACAATCAAGCTATGAAATACTTACTCAAGAAGTTTTTGCATCTAAAGGGAGTTCAACAAGTATATCTACATTATTTCTAAAATTTCTTTCGTGACAATATTCTTGCTAAAGATAATCCATAATCTGTCGCGTCAAAATACTTGTGTAATAGACACTTCCGGAATTTATTTTCTCTGATGTGCCGCGATATAACCTGCTACAACGTTCTGAATTATACTAGTCTATAGCCTGAGGAAAAATCGACGGGAATTCGTCTGTATTTTCTTGCAGATATCATCTTTATCTCATAGACAAACAAACAAACGCAGGGTAAGCTTTGTAATAAAGGTTAGTTTTTGTACCGCATTGCGTGCGGCCCGCTTCTTGCCATTTTGCGTGACAGACAGATGTATACGGGTAGAATAATATAGATACTTGATCTCTGCTTAAAAGTGCTCGAAAGAATTGAATTGAAGACAGTGATAATATCGCCAAATTTGAATTCGAATTGAGTTAAAACCTTCAACACATATCTAGCAGTTGGCGAAGATTACAAAAAATATGCATGAAGCAAAGGTCTTAAAAAAAACATGAAATTCAGATAAGGTCTATTTAATCATTTATTCGAACTACAATACTTTCCTCCGCCCCTTTCCAGATATAAATGCGTACGTGATAAAATGTTACTTTTCTCTCTATAAATACATTGTATATGACAGCTAGCAACACAGTGGAAATGAACACTAATTGCTGCCAGTAATTTTGAGTTTGTGTATTACTATTCTTGGAATTTTGTTTTTAATAAGCATATTTCCCCTTTTTTTTCATCATGGTACCCGTCCGCCTTAATTAAGATTTTCTTGAATAGGAAGGCATAAATTATCTAACGACGTGTTAGCTATGATTTTCTTCCATGTATGATATAACTATTTCACTGGATATTCATTCTATTACTTATATGGCTTTTGATAGACGCAACCTGAAGGCATGCCTATATGGACGGAAGTTCCATATTAAAAAGTACAGGACACTTGTTATAAAGCTCCATATGAGTTGACGTCAAGATGTAATTTTTTGATTTCCTGTGATATATCATAAAATGCTTATATCCATTTGACAACTGTTATTTTTGTACCATCTCCATGGAAAGAATCTACAATTTAGAAGCTTTGATTTTCACCTTATTGAGATACGAGAAGATGATTATCAGTTGAATCTATTAACTGTTGGAGTTCTCGTGTAGTACCTTACGTAAACAGGAAGCAGCCATTATTTGCACAGAGCTAAAGGTTAATTTACTCGGATTTTAAAAATTAGTACAGAATGTAATTAATGTCAACCATAAAAATCTATAAAAAAATTGTCAATGTCACTTATAATCCAGGCAATAAAATCGGCTTCTGAGGAAGTTGTGGAAAGATGCATCAACAGATGATGTGGGAGTTTGATAAACCAAAGGAAATAGTAGCGTAATATTACAAAGAATAAACTGTTGCGACAAATCTATAAACTACCGAAATAGCACGATTATAGTGAAGGGAAACACACCATTGGCAATGTTCTTCCTTTTTTATTATCGACTTTGCTAATTAACACATTGACCTGTACATTTCTGGTTTTTCTATAACCATTTCATAAAGGTATAAAAAACACAAAGATTTTTAACAAATACCACTCCTCACTAAATTTGTCTCTGTGACGTTTTGTTTTTGTAAAAATATTTCAAACTTGACAAATACGGCTAACATTTTATTTTAATTCCATCTATCTGAAAGTTGCGGAGGAACAATCTTACAATTACCAAAGATACGAGAAAATTAATTCAAGAAAGTAATTTTATCCTACATTTTTTAGCAATTTAATGAATTTTGGGACTTTAATTTTTTTCTCAAGGAACTGAAAGGTTATTCAAGGATTGAAGCTCTTTCACGCTCTTTTAAAAATAAGTACTCAAAAATCAGAAAAATTTGTATGATAACGTTAGATTAAAGGAACTGAGGAAAATAGTATTGGTTGCTAAAATATCCTGAATGCTTTTATTGATTGGAAAATTTGTTGAATCGAACAGCTTTCTCCGACTCTTGGAAAGTTCAAACTGTCAAGACTTCGCTCTATATTTTTCTGTTACACGGTTCTTTTTTTAAGCTCAGCTCAATATTGTTTAATTCCTGATTTTAAGTTAATGGGTTCAGTATACTTAAAAAGTCATAATAAATCAGTGCAGGGAGGTTTACACCTGTTTTTATGAACCTCTTTAACCAATGCAAATTGCATTTTAGTTGCTTAGTAGAGAAATCAAGCCTACTACTGAATGAAATTGAATTTCTTGTAGTTTTCAAAAACATAATTTTCTCTAATATTTACATTTCATTATCTCGAAATGATGAATTCGCATAAGCATGCACAGTTGATACATGTACAGCAGATATTTTTTAACCATGTTGCAGATTTTCAAATCGCTTTCTAATGAAAATTATTGAAATTGTGCATTAATTGATACATGACGTCAAAATCTCTGATTTGTTATTCCGCGAGTCGTGATTTATGCATGCGTGGAACACACATTAAAAACACCATCAATCAATATTAGCTAATGTGCGTAAAGTTGTCACACCTGTTTTTCTCATGTGGTATGAAAACCTTCAGTTTAAATTAGTTACCCGAACTCCATTTTTATAGGGTGAAATAACCTTAACAACAGAAAACAACACGAATAACCACAAAGTATGAGTAAAAAATTTAATTTATGCCTTTTTATTTACTTGAATCATAGCACCTAAAAACACAGCGCTGATGAAAAACTGATGAGAATGAGATTGCTTGACGAAAAAAATAGAATAGAAAAGAAAAAAGATGAAAGTGACACGCCTTTGAATGACTTTACGTATGCCTGAGCCAAATCAGATTTTCCATAATGTCACAATTTCTAGACGACATTATAAGTCACTACATGTCTTAGGGTTGAACCTTTCACCTTAAAAATTCCGGTTACGTTTTTGCATTTTAATGAAACTTGGTAAGACTTTCTTAATGACCACTTAACGATGCCATTAATGATTTTTTTCTCTGCTAATGGTGAGAACATTCTATACATAAGTTTGTTTTGCACAGCCTGTTTTTATCATTTTCAACTGGATAGTTGACATACCATGCATTGCCCGCAAAATAGTTGTCCATGGCAACTTGTGGTAGTTCTTATTTTGTTTGTTTGCAAACAATCTATTTACCTATATATTAATTCATATATTTGTTATAAAACAAATAAGAAATGTAAATAATAAACACAGCACTGTACCCTAATTCCACAAGGCAATACTAAGTATGCATTATTTGCAGATTATAATACAATGTCTGATGGTGTATAGACTGTCTTTGCTTCTTCTTTGATATCAATAATTAAAATAAACAATTTTTTTTGTAAAACGCCTGTATACATAAAATTAAACTCGGAGGATGCAGCTGCAGCTCCACTAGGTTCTGCTATCAATAAAGTTTCTGTAAATGGTTGATGCTTGACCTATTAAGCAACATTGATAAAAATATTAAGATTTATGCGCTGTAACAGAAGTTTAAATTAACAATAGGTTAATTATGAACATGGCTGTGGCGAAATTCCTGTTTACCAGAGGACTATTTGAAAGGGAATTTTTATGAACCGGGCGATTTGATTATGTTACGTGTAACAATATAACAGTGTCGCGGTGCAAATAAATATATTCAAACCTGTCATTTTCTGTAATTACTTGTTGAGTCAATTTAATTAATGTGTGGTTACACACACCGCAGGGTAATTTGACTCCTTAGTTGCTAACATTTAAAAAAGCTAAAGAAGCCATGTATGTTAATGAAGCACGTGTCGGTTATTACGCGGTTGAAGAGCGGATTTGGAAATCGATATTATGTTTTAAAGAGAAAATACCCTGTCTTATACCCTAGATTATATTACTTTAGTGTTTTTTATGATATTTTATGTTACTAGTACGCACGGAAATCCTAAATGGTTCTTCTTTACTGACTTTCAAACATCTTTATTCGATAGAATTTAGTCTGCTTTGCTGCAACTGTTTCAAATAGCACTTAGCCTTGATGTGTGATTAATGCGTTAATAAATAAAGTTGATAGAAACATGCAACGTTTCTATAGGTGTCCGAAAGTATATTTTTGCTGCTTTCCTTCTTACTTCTGTTTTTGTTTTTGCTCTTTACCTTATGGCCGGGTACACCAAAATTGGAATACTACGCTGTACAATTCCCTTCAGATGTAATTCCGTTTGATTCTAAGACAGGATCGCAACACACATTAAAGATTGCTAAAAAATAAAGCATGATTGAAAGTGTTATTAAAGTTTATTATTTATTAGTGTTAAAAATTCCTTGCTTCGAAGATATTCTAAATATCTATGTATATGTATTTTCTCAATATAAGAAATATCGTTTTTCTCTTTTTAATAAATAGCTACAATATTCTGACAACAGTTAACATCTCTACGTAACAGTCAAGCCACGAAGATCCTGGTCGGAAGTGACAGATTGGTCAGAAAATGCAAATTTCTATGAAAAGTTAGATTTGATTAGGTGCCCTTCATCTTCCTTGAACGCTATCATATATCCTACAGCGAAACGTCTTCATAGAGACGAAGTTATCAACCAAGCAGTTGCTTATCAGTCAAAAACTATCAACTGCCAAAAAAGATGCTAAAAAATAATTTTCTGAGAATAAAAATGGATATAAATAAAATATTTTTGCAAGAATAGCATAAACTTAACAGTTGTGAAGTCAGTGTCTTTGTCCACCAAGTAGAAATAGAAATAAGCTAAACATGATATAATCATGTCAAAACTTGAGTTGGTACAGGAAATATTAAACAGTTAGGACAGAAAAAATATATTTTTTTATTGTGACGCAATTTATATAAATAATATGGCCCCTTGGGGACATCAATGTCATGGTGTAACAGCAAAATAACCGTAATATAAAATTACTGGAAACTTCTCATTCCACTCTCACACAGAACCCTTACTCACCCACTTCCAGTTCCACCCCCTTTCTTTTACCTCAGGTATTTTTTCTTCCTTATTTTAATAGCGGAAATAACTCGTGGCAGACGTTTCGCATTTTAATGAAATCTCTTTTTAATCTAATCGCTCGCATTTTTTTAAAAGTTGATATTTTCTGTATCTGGTTTGTGCATGCTTTACACTTTTCTTAAGCATTACTTTGACTTTAAAAACACGTGTTTTTAAAGTCAAAGTAATGCTTAAATTATAAATCAAATTATAAAAGCTATGAAAGGTTGACTTGCAAGTCAACCTTTCATAGCTTTTATAATTTGATTTATATTTTATCATGCTGTGAATAAAAAAATTGTCAACATAGTCAGGATACTTCAGTTGGGTAGATAGGAAGTAACTGTGACGTACAAAGATCTAATGAACTGGTATTAAAAAGGTGACTTGCACATTAGGGCATTATTGTCGGGAAGTGTTAATTTATCTTAGAATTGGGGAATTAAGATTTGTACGAAAAACTTATTGCTTCTTTAAAGTAACCTAAGTGTTAAGAATAAGAAAAGCACCGCCATTCTCCAACCATAAGTCTATGAAGTTAAGCATAAATACATTCAGATTAAAAACAATTCCTTTCAATTACCCGGAGTACATAAAAGGCTAGGGCTGAATATTCAGCCAGAAGGCTGGGGCTAAATGTTACTTAGGTTTCTGCATCTTAGAGGCTCAACTGTTCCTTACATGTTGTTTGTTGACTATCTACTTGGACGACTAAATTCATTTAGTTAGCCTGGTGCACTAATCAAAATCATCGAAATCAATCTATTGTCTTCGTCATATTTGTCATCGTATCAAACTTACATGACTTTTAGGACAAGAAAAATCTCGCCAACTGTTTTTATAATGCTTGTTTTTTATTTATTTACTTATTTATTTACTTAGCTACTACAGGTCGACTGTCGTTTGCAAGTTGTTTATAAAAAAGCGTGTAGGATGACGTTGTAAACATATTCATATTTAAAAAAATTATGAACGTATTGGAATACGTAACTAATATCTAAAGACAAATGTAGAAAAACATTGTGGTTCACAGAGCTGACCCAGCGTACCTAACGCGTCAGCCCTGCTATTTGTCTAACATCAGCAGGGTCTTTGAACTAAATAAGGCATTGTATAAGTTTTTTATGTTTCTTAGACATATCAAACTCTCTAAATATTTTTGCATCGAGTGATTAATTAACGACTAACTTTAACGTTTCTGATATACTACATTGGCGCCGAAATCTTTTAAAACACAGATGTACACTACATTAATCTTTTTTTTGATACATGCAGTTCGAATTGAATTTGATTCAGATACCAGATACCATGTTGAACAGTCTCCTCGTCCCTTAAATTTCCAAATGTGAATGAATCTATAAAACGCTGCGCATATTAACAATTATTTTCTGGTAACAGCGATGCCTCAAATGATATCTATCGTTTTTTCAACCGATAAGTTAAAAAACTGCCGACTTGCAATTGATCAAGAATTGACAAAAGTTAGTACAAAAAGACATCCTCGTCTCCAGGATCTCATGGCCACTGAGGCGTTCATCATAAATGCAAAATCCCCTTGAACTGAAAGACATGAGAATTCAGTAAAATAATGGTTATTTTTTCTTTGTTTGCAAAAAAAGCTGTCCAAGCATAAACCATGTACATTGTTTTGTTTTAAGCTAAATGATGAATTAGTAATCTCCAACGACAATCGCAGAAAGCCTTTCTTGTGAGCGAAGATTTTAACGAAGATAAAAAAATAATCTCAAGTTTGTAAACATTGCCTTCAAATGAAATATAAAGCCTACACAAACAATTTAAGTATCTTATATTTAGTTTTCTTTCAACGAATTCTGGGTAGCAAAGTAGCCTCGGAAAAAACATGCTTTAAGTTTGAGTACAAAGATCTAAAATAAAAATTTGTAAAAACTTAAAGCTCCACTGGTACTTTTTTTCCTTATCACAGATTAAAATGTCACCAGCTCAGACAAAAAATTAAACAGAAGATCGGGAATGAATTAAAAGTGATTGCCTGAAACCACTGTTAAAAGACGTCAAATAAAATATAAGCCCAAGCCAAAATCAAACCATGTCGCGATTGATATATAGATAGCAATTTTTAACGAGATGGCGTAGGTACTTACGCTTTGTTTTTATTTGTACAGTAATTTGGTATACATTTTGTTGCCAACTAATGTAAGAACTCTTATGTCTTAATAATAACATTTTAATACTCATACCTGTATTAGCATGTTCTATCATTGCATGGAAGAAGGTATAACATTTTTATCATAGTATTTGTCATCGTGGAAAGATTTTTGTATTTCTTAAAAATTAAAAATATATTTTTACTCATTTTTTGTTTTTGATAATGTTTGATATCGTTAAGTTTGGTGACCATGATTAATGGTAATTATATGCTTACGTCTTTTGGGTTTTTGCAAAATGGTTAAGGTCGACTTGGTATTAGGTTTTTAATTGAAAATCCATTCATAGTCATGGTAAGTTATTGGAAATCTTAACATCAAATTATTTTGATTTCATATTTATACGTGCGAACAAAACTCTGCAACTTCTCAAACAAAATCAATTGTTGGTAATTTCACGAATTGTAAATTAGTTCCTGGAACAGTGTAATTTTTTTGCGACTGCATTGGAAAAATAAACGTTTTTGTCGCTGGTGCCGCTTTTTCCGTCTACATCTTCTTTGATATTGTTTCGAAACTGACAACGACGTTAAACGGTGGTCGTAAAAAACGTCGTACCTTTTACGTCACTTATTTCACTTTCAACATTTTTTTATCATTCATTCTTTACGCTAATAATTTCACTATTATTTCTAACGAACAATAAGCTACTACGTAAAAAAATGAACAAGTAATTTTCGATAACATACATTATATACTTTCACTGCAAGTACAAAGCCAACAACCAGGTCATTGGCTGAGAGAAAATGAAGCAAAAGAATGAGTCTGTTAGTGGCTTCTATTGAATGTAACGCTTTTTTATCGTTCGTTCCCTTCTTTCCAACGTCTTTTCTACAACCAGATGAAGAAAATATATTTGTAGAGAATATTGCATTTTAACAAGTTTGTTTTACAAGCCGATCCTCTATTATGTGATAAAAGACGGCTTTTAAAAAATATCATGTTATTTTCCATAGGTCCCCACCACTCACGTCCCCACCCCCTTATCCCTTCCTATCTTCTCATCCAAATATATAAGAAAAAAACTTGCAGATTTAAAATAGATTTTGACTTATTTACTCTTTCGATCTTGTGGGTTTAATATCATTATTGTTTGCGATTATCTTGACCATGATTGATGTTAATGATACGCTTATCGTGTTTTAGGTTACATTGCAAAAAAATGAAGTCAAGCTGTGGTTGCACCACAAAACACGAGTTTCTGTCAATTCAAAACACTGAAAAGAAAAAATTTATCGCAATGTAACATTTTTACAAAAATAGCAAATGATGAATAGATAACATTTTATGAATATTAAACATCATTTGTTTATACATCGTGTGTAACTAAAATGACAAGTTATGAACATTACATATGCAATGATAAAATCACGTACAGACTTTTAACACAACTGATTTGTGCATAAGTGCATCCCGCCGACGATCTTCGCCACTATGGAATAGTAAACCAACATGTCACACTACTATACATGTGTGATTATAAAATGCTGAATAATTTTTTGAAAAACTTAACCCTTGAACATGGAAGGTTTTTTTTCAGGAAAACCTCTAAATTATATGGTTTTTGCCGGCTATCTACTGTAACTGAACACAATTGTTAGGAAATTTAATTCTCTTTCATGTGAGCCTCCATTTTTATATATACAATATATCTGTTTTGCTCTGACGCAGATGTCAGTCATTCGGTGTGTAAGAGTTAATGCAGTTTGGAGAAAAAAATAACTTAACCCTTGAACGTCCAGGTAATTAACAATACATGTTAATTATCTGGACGTGACCAGCTCACAGATATGGAATGACTAAATATTGACGTTTTACTGTTACTACATCCGCTTGTGTTACTTAGGTCTCGATATTTGGAAACCCTCTTTGTTAAGATCGCACGTTTTTTTTCTATTTTAAAACTTATGTAATTTTTAATTGTACCAACACATGTTGTATAACATTCAGACGTTATTTGTGTGGTAAAACTTTATCATATCTTCATTTAAAAACAAAGTCAAACATATTTTGTAATTCGTCATAACATACATCTGAAATATTTTTATCAACATTTAATAAAGTTGGGCGAGTGTTGACATCTATGATAAAAAAGAGCAAACGTTTTTATTATTCAATTCATTTTCAATCGTTTTATCGCACTTTTGTAATACCATTAAAAGATTTAAAACAATCAAGGGGAGGATAATCAACGATTTTCAACTTAAATAAACATTAGTATGACCATTAAAGCAGAACTTCATAAAGTCTTTGCTAAGTGAGTTACAATAATGAAGTAAACAAAATTAAAAAACTAATTTTCAGTGTAATAAATTGAAAATGACTCGAATCCTTCCGACAGACTGATATTAAATGAGATGTTTTACAGCAAACCAAGTGTATATCCTCATGTTAAGTACATATTATATAATCTGCAAGATTTCTAAGCAATTTTCGTATAAAAAATATTGTATACAAGAGGCAATTTATGTCTTGATTGCGGCTTCGAAAATGCATTACCGTGCTTACAATGATTTTGAAAATGTTTAGCTTCTTTTCATGCTTACTAAGATAATAGTTTATACTTATTTATGAAACAACTCCTTTTTTCCGATTTTGAACGGAATTGTATATGAACACTGGTAAATCTAGCCGAGGTTTTGATAATCTTGAAATTTATAAAATTTAAGTTTGAAACAGGTATTATTTTAATGCTAATAAGAAGATAAATAAAGTTTCACTCACGTCGCCCATGTTCGTCTTCTTACGATAAGAATGATATAAATTTATTGCAGTCATCAAAATCAAGTGTTGATTCACTATTGAATGAAGAGTTCACAGCTTCTTACCATCACGAACCTGAATATATCAAGCAGGAATTAAAAAATGTACCAACGTAAATCAGTACATGGGAAGATACCAGCGATGAAAAAGTCGAGTTAAATTCTAGTAAAACAATAAATTTGCATTGCTTCTTCCGACCTTTCGCGAGTGTAAATGTTGTGAGGAATTCAAAAACTTGCTTGTTACATTGCTTGTGCAACCCAACACGAAGGTTTTGTACATTAAGTTTAGACAAGGTGATGTCAGAATGTCAGAAACAATGTATGTTCCTTAACGTCGTAGAAAAAAATATTCACATAATTTTAATAACATGCGAAAATAGGTAAAGACATAATACATACTTCAAATATACAAAAAACTTTTTGTTCACAAAATGATACATTTCTTTGCGCGTATAATATCATTGGACATTTTGTTTTTGAGAAACGTTTTTTTTTATAATGTTGTGATACAAAAATAACACATGAAAAATTTGAATGCACGTAATTTTTTTAAAGTGACTTACTCATGCCTAAAACTGCATACTTTTGCATGACATTGCGCACTGTTGGAATGTTTCAAATGTATCATCGAATGACTCTACGCACGACTCTGCTGACATCGCTTCTTCAACAACACTTTGCAATGCCTAAATGATTCTATCACTCTCAAGGAAAGTAATTTATTACACAGGCTCCCACGTCAGAGTAAAATAACGTTTTTAAAATAATTAAAATAATAATTAAAAAGCATGTATATTCCTCGTTTGCAACGAGCACTATATTTTGTAATATATACATGAATGGGTTTTTGGGTCTACCTGACTGAGAAAAGTGGACAAAAGAAGTATGCTGAACACGATGGTGATATCAAAATATTAGCTAAACTTAATAACGTTTTAAGTCATGAATGGTAAATATTTATATTTCACACACTGTGCTATGTTTGCTTCCAGAAATGTAAATCATTTCAAATTTATAGTATTTCTTTTTATGACATTTTTTCAAAATTTTGTGTGAAACGTCGTTAACAAAGGCGCGATTTCTCAAGCCGTGTCTGCCTCATATCTGGATTAATTTGTCGTTCACGACTCGAAATTATTCTTCTCCTTGATTATATACAACACGGAATGGAGGCTACATGATAGCACGAGAACGAATGCGAGGCTACAACATAAAGACAGACAGTTATACAAAGAGATGACGGACATCCCCAATATGAACTTGTGAATAATATGTAATACACATAAAAATTAATACCCGCGTGCACACGAAATCCATAATGATTAGAAAAAACGGGAGTTTTCCTCAATAATTTGTTTTTCGGCAATATATAAATCTTAAACAAACCAATTTTATAGCTACATGGTAACCCAACAACCCAAAAACAAAATATGTAGTACTTCTGAATGCTTAAAATATCAACGACAACAAAAATCATAGTAAAAACACTGTTGTTTTCGTTCGTTAATTCTTCACAGACAATAATTTAAAGAGCAGTTGCATCATTTTCTGCAGGTGCCCGCTAATTATAAAGAGAGTAGTTCAAAAATACCCATTTCGTGCATAAAAATGTGTTCGTTAGTTGAAGTGTCCGCTAATTCCTTGTCCGCTTTTTAGAATGTTTTCTAGGAGACTTTGACAAGAATTCGGCTGGTGTATAAAACCTGGCCGTTAATCACAGGTGTTCGCTTTTTGGAGAGAATACTCTGCACTTATTCGAAATTCTCGGTTATTCAAGCGATTTTTGTTCCCCGTAGATGTTTTTGAATTTCAGCTAATAGCTATCTGTCAGTTATTCAAACTCTCAGTTGTTTAAATTTTGAGCCAAAATTCCATCAGTTAATCGACGTTTTAAGACAAAATTTGTCTTAAAACTGCGATTTTCGCCTTCAAAAACGAACACAATAACTCAATAAGATGATATTCTCATGACATTATACTCAATTTTCATCATAAAATCTTTTACTTGACCGGTAAGAAAATATTGGAATCCACTCTCAATGACGGTGATTGCGCTGGCAAAGAAGAAAGGGAAGAGAATTGTGAGGAGATGGAAATACACGATGTCCAAAAAAGCCAGTATTGAAATTGATGATTGACAAAGATGGAGACAAAGTAAGAAGGAAACCTAACTTGATAACGACACAATGTGCTAAACACTGTTCTGAAGCCAAAAAGCAAACCACATTACAACAATTTTTTAAGAATTCGGTAATTTTAAGTAAATTTCTGCCCGTGTAATTTCGAACAACAGGGATTCTATTGTATACACTTGGGTGAAAGTTTATTGGTACCAGGACTGGTATTCTGCGCAGAATGCAGCAAAATTCCCTGAAACTTGAGATACTTTAATTTTGCTTATAATTTATTTTGGAACTTTCACTACAACTTATTCAGCAAAATATAAATTTAGGGTGGCTGTCTTAGCTTGATAGGGTAACGACAAGACTTAACTCAAGCATGTGTTGATAACCGAAGTCACAGTTTACAACTTTCGTAAAAACTTATTCTATAAACTAATATCCTGTGTTTTTATTTCAACCACTTCTGAGGGTATTTTTTGAATAATAATTGAATAGATGTGCGGAGGTAAAGTGTACACGTATTTAAGCGTTAAGCCTGCCTCTTTAACCCTGGGTCGCCAAGTTAAGTGTTTTTTTTTGCCGGACTTCTTAAATAAATTTTAGTCTTTTATAAAATAATTACAGCAAGTCAGATGACAGTAAGTAAGCGTGCAGTAGTAGAAGCATGGAATTGCTCCCAAGAAAAGTGGGAAGAACAAAAGTCACTTATAAATTACAAAATGTTAGTCAAAAAAACAATTTATTGACCTTGCATTCTCAGGTCTTTTGCCCCAATGTCCAGGAGTCACTAAAATATCGCAATGTTTTGTTTTGTTTTATATGGCGATAATATATATATGTTTTGTGGAATTTATTATTTTGCAAATTGGATTTCGAAAAAAAATATTTTCTAGGACAATATGAGTTGAGTAAATATGCTTTGTCCATATTGTCCTTTATAGCTACACATACATTTTATACCCTATGTGGTCAAGACTTTTATCAAATTTTATCGCGTATGGGTAAAAAGGGACTAATTTAAAAAATGAAAAAGAACTTGAAAGGCAAAATTTACTCACTTATTTAATTTGCCAACGATTTTGAATGAAATTTTAAGAATAAAAGTGTTAAAATAATGTTTTGAAAAGCATTTAGTAATGGAAATAATTTTTCAATTTTTAATTTGATTAGAAGAAACAACAGGAAAGTTGTATGTAATTTGCTGGTGACACATTCGTGATAAATTCGAGGTTATGTTTAAAGCAAACTTTACGTGGGCCTTATTTCCCACATTAAGTTAAAAAAAATCCATGAATAATGTTCATCTATATTAGCTGACAGGACAGCCTTTATAAGATATTATCCGCGTATATTTTGACTTTTTCATCCAACAGGAAGAGAGGTTACTGAGATGTATAAAAGCCAACAATCCGTCTATATTTGACTTTTTTTATATAATCTATAAACACACAAAGGGTCAGTGGCCGAGGTGAGGTATTATCGAAGAAATATGATTAATGTAAACCGTCAACATTTCAACGATCTGTACATTTGTATCATTAGTATGAACAACTCGTATTGGTTTGGATCAATGTATAGATACAATATCATATTTAAGTCAAAAGATATCTGACCCTCAACGTTCTAAGCTGTACTATAGCCAATACTATATTCAGTACTATATTTTAGAACTAAATTATTCAGATACTCAGTGCATTTTTAGTACTATATTCATTAAAATGAATCTTGTTTTACCCAAAACAATCCGAATACAGAACATTATTTTAAGCAACAAAGATCAGATAAGTCTTGATTTCGAAACAAACAATTATGCGTTTTTATTTATTTACTAGTTGTAAAAATGTTAAAGTTCTAAGTAAGAATCTTTCTTTACAGATGCCTCCCAGCAATCAATAGCATTTGAATAGCATTCTGGTATTATTACCTGGTATAACAAGAGATTGGACGAATATCGAGTAAGTTAACCAGGCAAAATACTATTACTAAAATTTTTGTTGTGTCCAAATCTTGACGGAAGCTCTTAGACCCCCTTAAGATTAAGAAACTTGGTAGGAAACTTTTTCTAGTAAAATGAGCTATAATTATGACTAAAAACACTGAACTCTGTAATTGGTACTATATTAACTTTTTTATGATCTCACAATTTTTTACCATCACAGGTGGTCCTTCAACAAATGCGGTTAGCCACACGCAATTAGCAATTAGCAATTAGCAAATAGTTAGATAGTTATGTTTTACTAGTTAATAATGGTATAGTCACGTTGTTTATTAGTATCAATTACTTGCCATTTGCTTTTCACTTCTACTTTTCGTTAGAACGTGTGAAATGTTTCTCTGTCGCCAGTAATCTTATTGACGTCAATCAACTGTTGTCTGTCGTTGGCGTCAATTGATTGCCGTTTGTTGTTGAGGATGGTACTAATAAACAAACTTTGCTGGTGGCAGCATGTGGAGTAAATGAGATCAAATTATGTAATTTCTTTATGAGTTGTTAGGAAGTTAGTCAGTGTGTTTTTTTTCTATGAATGATGCAAGCAGTTTGAATGACTGCCAAAATATTAAGCAAGTTATTATTATTACACACAGCACTTTTGGGTTATTAAAACGCAATCTAAAATTTTTGGTCGAAAAGCTGAATAACTCGTGTTTCTTTTAAAAACACTCTTAGTAAAAGTTTGCGGAAGTAGATCTCCGTGTTCCGGTACTTAGACACTAATAGACACTTGAATTTACTATCAACAACAGAATGACATAAAATACAACCACACGCGTTGCACTTTGCTGTTTATCCTTTTGTGGTATTTAGCTACAACCATCCACATAATCTTTGAGACAAACTCGAAATTCTATCAAAAACCCAGAAATGGCCGTTGACGCAAATGTCCATTTTTCCAACTGAGACGGTTTAAACATGTAAAAAGCTATAATTAGCCTATAGCAGCACTGTAAGGCTTCGTTCTAGTAAACTTTTCGGTTTCACTAGTTGAATTCAGAATTTCCTAAGACTTTAAGTCGAAGCTAAAGCTGAAGTTCCGTGAGCCTGGAGGCAGTACGTCGAGTTTGAGAAGACTTGTGGTGCGAGTTTGTGAAATTTTTTTTGTCAAAAATCGAAAAGTCTCAATATATTATGTGGGTGCTTGTAGCTACTAAAGGTTTATTATTGTTCAAGGTGAAATTACCTAGCTAGAGCCACCACTGTATTTTGAGATGGATCTTGAAGCACATTAATCCAGTGAATATATGTCGAACAGTTAGCTATGGTGGGATATTGTAATAGTTACAGATTACTTAAAGATTGTGCATGTTATTTCACGAAAGGAACACAACATATGATAAATTATCCAAAACAAATAGATGCCTGACATTAACAATCAGCTCATGGAAGGTAAAGAACACCTCGGACATAGACCGGTATAATAAAATTAAATTTAAAAAAAAAATGATTGTAAACATGGTACAGAACTTCTGAAATAAGCCATTTTCTGAGACATAGATAAACAATTATTAACAGAATATCAATTTTTAAAAAAATTCAAGTGCCAAAAACATTAAAACAAAATCATGTGAATAAAAAAACCCATAAGATGTCAGGTTAAGGCCCGAATGATTCATCCAATATTTAATTTAAAATTACGTTGGTAAATACACGGTTAAAAGGAACGCTTTTCCAAAATAGATTAACAAGAATACATCATTTTCTTCAAAAAGGTCGTATCAATCACCCTTTGAAGACAGCAATGATAAATTTAAATAGTATATAATTATTTTTTGCTAATATGGCCAGATTATCAAGAAAAAGTTTGAAGTCAACATATATCTCTCGTTTTAAATACATGATTTCGCTCTTGATTTTTCTGAAATGATACTAAGGGAGTGCATTCATGTTTAAATTAACCATTATTTCTACCTCCATGAATTAACCAACTATCTCCCTCCGATCTTTTATATGTAAAATATTTCTTTTAGCTGGACAGGGTAACAACGGGCCGTTTCCTGTATTTCTTTTTAAACCTAGCTAAGTTGTGATAAAGTTTTTATGGAAAATAGTATTACGTCTATACTCATGTGCAACACGGTTCACATGTACTAAGTGCTTAGCCCGTTGTTAACGACAGATTGTTTCCTGTCTTGTTATGTAAACCTAAGTTGCGATACAGTTTTTTTGAAAAGGGTATTAAGCCTCAACGCATTTTTAGGGGTAGTTTCAAGTAATAGCCAATATCAAAGCCTCTAAGAGGAATGAGACCTAAAAATTTGGCATGCAGGTGTCTAATAGATAAATATTGAAACTCAGTAAGTATTATAAGACATGCAACACAGCATAAAGGAGTTATTAAAAAGAAAAAACGTCAGAGGGGCATAGGGTTAAAGTTGCAGCAAAGTCATTTTTTGGGAAAATATTACACCGACATACTGCATAACTGTACTAAAGCGCTCCATCTGATCGTGTGGTATAGCTTACGGCTCTTATTAAGAGCTCCACCGACGCCAGTCACACAGTTACTTGTGGCTAGTTGCTTCAGAAGTGATAAAAATGGGATTTTCATGTTTAATTTATCTTTAGGGAAAAAAATGTGTACAGAAGAAAGCAAAAAATTGTGGAATTTACGTTTGTACGCAGGACTTCGAGGGTTGGGCAAAATGTGAAATAAGAAATTGCAAATGCACACTTTTATTAAAATTACGAAACTTTTACGAAAATTTTCTCGCTTACTAATTTTCCCGCATTTGCGCAAAAATGTTCGTTAGTGCGCAAAATTTAATACCGAAAATACACACAAAATGTTTTGCGCAAAATACCCTTTTAAAACTGGTTGTAGAAAGGCGTTTTAACCCTATTCGGTCCGGGGTTTTTCGAACATATTATGACCGGGGGGGGGCGGAATCCGCCCCCCCTCAATAACTTTTCATAGGGTTGTTCAAATTGAATCAAACTTGGCACACTTATAGTACGTCATAAAAGGAACAAAATGGCGGCAATAAATTTTTGCTTGCGTCAGCACATTTTCTGTGACGTCATCAGAAGCTTGAAATTTGTTAAAAATGACACTATCTGCTTAAAAGTTAATTACTTTTGTTCCAGATGGAATTTTTGCATTCTGTTTGAAGTTTCTGAAAGCTAAATAAAAGTTATTTAACATATTTTCCGGTTTTTACGTGGATCGCATAAAAAATTGCCAAAAATTGCCCGAAAATCCGGTTTTTCCCGATTTTCGGGTAAAATCCGACAAAATCGGGAAATCGGATTAATCACGTGTCCAAATTATGCAAAATGATTCTTCTTAATAAAACAAAGTTGTGTTGCAAGTTTCAAGTTCTAAGGATAATCCTAACAGGAGTTATTAAATTTTACCCATTATAAGGATTTCATAGAGATTTTTAGGGGTAGTTTCGAGTAATGGCCAATATCAAAGCCTCTGAAAGGTATGGGACCTAAAAATTTGGCATGCAGGTGTCTAATAGATAAATATTGAAAGTCAATAAGTTTCATAGCCATATAACATAGCAATAAGGAGTTATTTGTAAAAAACCGTCAGGGGGGGCGGAATCCGCCCCCCCCCGGACCGAATAGGGTTAAACGACTTATCTTCTGATCTAAAATTTTGTTACTTGTGAGACAATTTGAACTTGTGCGAAAATTAATACGCCGGAATGCGTTCATATTGCTACTAATCGATATCCCGTGGAAACAACCACGGGAATGCGGCAGCCACAAACAAAAGGTTGAGTAATATAATAGAGAATACAATACACGCAAAATATAATTTTTTTCACTGCACGAAAGTTATAATTATTAATATTAATAATTAGCACGAACAAGGTATATTTTGTCTAAAATCATCTCTCAATGAAATTTTAATGCTGAATTTATCAGTAGTGGCGCGTGGCCTAGAAATATGGAGTTCTTTTCGTAATCACAAGGTCCCGTGGTTCGGTCCGCAGGGTGGTCATGTTTAGCAACCGCTTTTACTACAGCTACGGGCCAGCCCATGCCATGTGAGGAAAATTGGGTAGGTAATGTCGGTGTGTACCTAATGTATCTATTCAAAACACAGGAGCCACATTGATAACAGTGTTTCCAACACTGAAGTTGCTAAATATCCGCAGAATAATAATAATAAAATTCAAACCCGGAAGAAAGGGAAAATTCTAAATTAGGGAAAAATTTAAACGAACAACCAGTAGATATTGTTTCTAACTTGGATGAATGCATCATTCGTTCGAACTATGTACCTCGTACGTAATTTAATGTGTTTATTTTAATTTATTTTTTATTCTTATTATTTTTATTTTCTCAGGACTTATTTAAGTAAAAAAACTTTAGCAGAGACCTACAAGCCTTCTAAGCTTAAATCAGTTACTTCCCCTTTGTATAAGCACCTACAGTGAAAACTAAAATACAAAATAAGCGTACAGGACGCTTTAATGACCATCTGCGGTACTTTCTTTTTATTTTACAACAAGAAAACTCTGTCTGTTTTAATTTTCGACGTAAGTAGAATCGATTCCCAATATTCTGCTCCTGGAAATCTACAGGGATGCCTTATCTAGTGGACCAAAGCTGGCAGAATCTACGAATTCTTAAACTATTACCGACAGGCGCGATAATCATATGAGGCACACGTTGCTTCCAGGGAGTTAGGGACGTTGGGAATGAAATTCAACATGGAGAGTTGCATCCTGGTTTATTTCACCTTCTTCACAGTTTATTATCAGAGAAATTATTGTAAAGCTCTGAATACAAATGAATTTTTTTTGAAATACTTGCCGCATGCTTTGACAAACAAGAGAGTCGGGCGGTAAAGAACTGTGCACCAACTATAATAACCTCTTTACCTCGTTATCTGTTCAAGTGGAGACAAGCTGATAGAAAACGACTCCAAAAAGGAAAGTAGATGTTAAATCCAATCCACTAAGCTTGAGGTATCAGTTGAGATGGTTAAAGACTGTGAGCGGGGTTAAGAAAAAGCATAAACTTAAAAAATCAAAATAGAATAACTCATGACAAACATATATTTTTAATTTGTACCACTAAACATACTTAACAAATTCATAAGTAACATACCGTAAAACCTCCGAATATAAGCCCTGGGCTTATACAAGTTCGTAAGCTTTTTTTGGGGTGGGCTTATACACGGGGGTGGGCTTATACACGGGTGGGCTTATACATGGAAAACAATAGCAACATATTAAATATCTATGCATATATTTTACGTAATAAAATGCCATTGCTGTAATGAATAAAGATCGAAAGGTTATTGGGCATGTGCCTGAAGCTCTAGCGAAGAAGCTGTTCCCATTAATGAAGGAGTGGAAAATATATGACATTAAAGCGAAAATAACCGGCGAAAAACGACGTGCACCTGAAGGGACATGGGTTCTAGGGGGAGGAATTGAGCTCCCTTGTGTTTATTTCTTATATGGACCAAATATCAATAGAGGACTAGTTCGTAAAGAACTGAAGAAATAGCTTGTACTTGTATGTTTTTGCAAAAAAAAAAGTTTTTTAGTAAAAGAAAAACAACCATGAAATTTTCCCTTCCAATATTATGGGCTTATACACGGGTGGGCTTATACATGGAAATCGTTAGTAATGAGTAAAATGATGGGCTTATACACGGGTGGGCTTATAGACGGGTGGGCTTATATTCGGAGGTTTACGGTATAGTCGACGCTCGTTATCTCGACCTTCCACGGAACTGGTGAAAAAGGTCGAGATAACGAAAGTTTGAGATAGTGGATAGTCGAGATAAGGAGCGTCGATCGTGAAAAAGGTCGAGATAAGGAAAGTTTTCAATATCATGCACACATTAGAAAAATTATTTAAATTTTTAAACCTGGTCAGGGATGGACTATTAATCAGAAGAATCAATTATTACTATTCTCATGCTATATGTATTTAATCATTTGAAAAAATTGAAAATGCTACTTTGCTTTTTAGCAGATATTCTGTCCTTATTTAGAAAGGATTCTAAACGCTGTAATAAAGAGCGTATGTCGTTGCCGTTGCCGCTAAAACGGATAAAGTTCTTAATGTTTCTATGGCAGCATCAACCTCGATTTTCAATGGCTTTTCAATGGGTTCATCATACACTTCAATTTCGTCATCATCATTCTCCCCCTCTTTGTCGTCTACGTCTATTACAGATTGGATAATTTCTTCATTTGTGATCGGATTATCTGTTGCGATAACCTGAAAGTCAATGTCAACAAATTCCTCTGCTGTTAGGTAACAAGTTGGGATCCTTTTCTTGTAACTCGGTTAGTTTTTACTGGTACTGAACAGTGTATAGATGTATTGAAAAATAAATTATGTATTTGAATAAATAAAAATCACACCTTTTTTTCCATTTGTGCAACCATCCATCTGATGCACAAAAGTCAGCAGAAACACCGAGTTCTTTTGTATAGCTCAATGCTTTTCCTGTTATCATATTCCCATCAATCGGAACATTTTAGCTTCTTTTGGAAATAAACGATTTAAAAATTACGGCATCAAGATCTTTGTTGGCGCCTGCTCTTATTTTTCGTCGTTTATTAGAAGATTTTTCCAAAGTAGCAATTACTTGTCCTTATTTTTTACCCATGTAGATATGGTGTTTCTTGGTACCCCGAACTTAGCAGCCACATCTTTATGCGTCACACCTTCTTTTTCCAACTCCTTTAGAGCTTTGCATTTTTCAACCAGAGTTTTTACCTCGAGCTTACGCTTTATCCCAGACATGATGTGTAAACGAAGAGAAAATTGTAAACATTCGAAATCTTGATTTGGAGAAAGTTTGAGAAATTCGAACGTTCGAATGTCTTCCTGATCGAATTTTTTTGTGTGATAAAATTCGAAAAATTAAAAGGTTGAGATAACGTGATAAAATGTACTCCAGGGACCGTAAAAATAGGTCGAGATAAGGAAAGTTCGAGATAACGGGTAGTCGAGATATTGAACGTGTTTTAGCCTATGATGGGAGGTTGAAATGCCGAAGGGACCGATGAAAATTGGTCGAGATACGGAAAGATCGAGATAACGGGTAGTCGAGATAACGAGCGCCGACTGTAGATGTAACTTCTATGCTGCTCGTTCGGTTTATTGATGATTTTTTTTGCGGTCTGTATATTCATCAAATTTGGTGCCTTCTCGTTAAAACACACTTATCTACTGAAGCTGAAACTATGTTGTCGAAAAGTATAATGAATCAGTGAAGAAATATTATTATTAGCTGTGTTTATAAAAAAGTTCCAAGAAATTTTGCCGTCTAATTTTTTATATTTATTGGTAAATACATCTAAAACTTGCTTCTTTTCACCCAATACAGCCATAAGTATAATATAAAAACGATTTAAACCATTGCTTGTGGGTATAATCTTCCAAATTAAGCATTTATTTCAAAAAATTTTTGAACGTGATTGTTAGTTTAGGTATGTTTGTTCCCTTGTTTGGAATTTTAAAAAATTTAAACAACCGCAGACAAAAAGTTGTTGTTTCACGGAAAATACGACTAAACTTCTATAACCGAACGAGTGTAATAAAAGCTTTGTGCATTAGAATAACTTTGGTTCACCGGTGTCATTGTCAAGAAGTAGAATGTGATAAAAACATTCCCTGATGACATAATACAGGACAGGTAAAAATTTACGTATAAGTATAACTAATAAACTGGCTTACCGTATTTTCTCAATTAAACATAAAAAAATTCAGATTTTAGGGGGGGGGGCGTTTATTGGAGAGGAGCGTTAAAAAGAGAGGGGCGTTTATTTCAAAAATCAAAATTTTCTTTTATCAGGAAAAATGTTATTTAAAAATCTTCTATATCTATAAAATCATCGTCCAGATCATCAACATGGTGGATAGAGAAATTTCTAAGCGAAAACAACGATACAATGCTTTATTGGAACTTAAACATCAAGAAAAAACTGCATCATATGTTTCCTGTTTATAATTTATAAATTTTATAAATAATGTTGTTCAATAGAAATAAAAAGGAAATTGACGGTCAAACTCGTTTATTTTATTCCAGGAATATCCCATAAATTTTTTTTTATTAATTCTAATAAACGCCCCCTTTGAAGAACATAGGGGGGCGTTTATTAGAGGGAGGGCGTTTATTAGAGAGGGGCGTTTATAAAAATTTTCAGATTTTAGGGGGGGCGTTTATTGGAGAGGGGCGTTTAAAAGGGAGCGGGCGTTTATTGTCACAATGTACTAGTGTACTACATACATATTTTTCATGTTTATGGTTTCGCTGAAAAGCTAAAGTACGCTTTGGAAAGCAAAAATTAATTTTGATGAACTTGAAATGATACCCCGAATAGCTATAATTAAAATTTTTAACAAAACTTTCAATTTTCAAAAAAAACTTGTAATGCTTCTTATCTTACATGTTACATCCTCACTGCTGTTATTTTGTCGTCATTTTCTGCTTTTAAAAAACTTTCAGTAAAAATATTTGCACGTATCTTTTATTTGCCTTACTGTTTATTCTTGTCAAGTTTCAAGTGATCCTGGAGCTAATACTTACTTCGTTGAAGTGTACATAAATCATGCTACTTATACTTGTTATGTAATGTCGGATTCAAATTATACTTCCTACTCATAAAGAGTTTTATTTATGTTTGGTTTGGTAACAGCAGCCACAACCCCAGTTACAGCTAGAAATTCCTATATTAAATCGAATAAAATCCCTTAAGAGAATAGGAGTAAATAAGGCTAGGTAGTCAGCAAATTGGCTTTAGGATGCTCTCTCAAAATCTACGTTTGAGATTTATATATCGCTATAAAACGTGACAATATATTTATCTGGACATCTAAAATACAAATCATATTTAAAATTTCGTAGTCGATTTTTCCTTTTTAAATTTTTGTTTTTGGTTTTTAATACATAATTTTTTAACAATTTTGACCATAAATACTCTTTTAAGTATTAATTAAAATGCAATAAGACAATAAAATAAAATAAAATCGAACTCCCCCTTCTTAATGAAAAAAATCAAAGAAGCCATTGCTGCTGTGGTACCATTTCGCGCATAAACAGACAGACGACGGCTATTATTATAGAGACTAGACGTGGGCTGGTGGATAGATTTACGGGTTTGCGTTACAAACAGACAGACGGACTACGGGTATTATTATAGGGACTAGTTGGGGACCTGGCCTCGTAACGCCGTGTAAGCCACAAGTAACTGTGTGACGTTGAACGCTCGGTAGAGCGCTTAATAAGAGCCGTAAACGTGCCAGATATCTAACACCAAAGCGCTCCAACTGTGTCACAGGTGGAGCGCTTTAGTACAGGTATGCAATTTGTCTTAAATGAAGTGAAGCGGACACAACATTATAGTTTTTCAAGTGCAACCTTTTTTTCAAAAATGACCTTTCCCAAAACTTTAGCCAAAATAAAAAACACAGTTTACAACCCGTTATTACCATGTCAAACAGTCGAATATTTTTCATGCTGCGGATGAAGTTTCGGTAAAAGTCTAAAAATTAACCGGACTGAGCGATAAGCACAGGTAAACCGTGTCACACATGCGTATATAAGCGTAATACCCTTTTCGAAATCTATGTTTGTAGCCAAAATCTTAAAATTGGGTTAAGATTTCTACATAGCTAGAAAACGTGATGATATATTCATCTTAACATGTGAAAACATACAGAAAATATATATTTTATAGAAACGAGGTATTTAGAAGAGACAAAGGTAAATAAGAGACCTACAAACCTCACACCAGCACTTCCCAACCAAAATAGCCTTCCTTGATCCCGAAATTAAGCCAAAACGAAGACCTTAAAAGTTGGATTCTGCTTTTTCGAAATATAGCTGCGGCGAAACCTTTTGAACACATAAAATTTTATTAAAGAGACTAGTCATTCGCCCGTGAAAAAATCCACGGGTCTGCCCGTCCTTAAAAAATCGCATTTCGTGTTTCTGTAGCACGACATTTTTCTTGCAGACACACAGACAGAATACGGTTATTATTAGTAAAGAAATGAAAGTCAGTACGCCTACGTAATGGCAAACTAATGAAATTTAAATGCATAAACATTAATAGTCATAAAAGTGGCCATGATGCAAAAAACAAGCTATAGCAATGACACGATCAATGGTTTACGAAATATCTTCATCTGTAACTTAGAAAGATTTTCTTCATGGTAACAAATTACTGCTATTACTAATCGTAAACACGTGGCGTCTCTATGGCGAGCTAACACCCTATGCATGCTAGTGGTTGTCTCTTTTTAGATAGTAGACACGAATACACCTCCAGATTAGTAATACCCGCATTCTGTCTTTTTGTCTGCCAAAAGCAGGTCATGCTAAGCCACTAACGATATCTACGCACAAAATATGCGTGAAAGAAAAATTATCAATGGACCAATCGAAAAGTTTGCTTAATTTGTCAGCTGTATAATTTTCTTGGAATCCATTTTGGTACAATTTGAATATCGTTTTGTACACAAATTTTAAAAATATCGACAGCTATAGAACGTAAATGGGGTTTCGGACTGCCATTTTCTAGAACTCTTGAGGCAGAAAGGTTATCGGTTCTTATATTTACAGATTCATTTTTTAACAGGTGGGCAAAAGATTGCATAGAATATTTTATTGCTAATAGTTCGCGTTCGGTCAAACTTGTTTTTATTTCCGTGATATTAAACTTGCCATGATATAACAGCTTTCCTACCCTTTTTAACATAAAGCTTCCTTAAAATTTTTAGCTTGCATCAATTAACAGAATCTGCGGTGTTGTTTGTTTTGGTTAAAAAGAATAACCATTGTTCTTTAAAAAGAGAAAAAAGAACAACAACTCTTTTAGGTGAAATATTTTTTTATTTTTTTTAACGACGTTTTAGGCCGTACGACGGCCATTATCAAGTACAAAGTTCAAACACAAAATTCGATATATATACAACGTATGACGTTTGTCCATCGTACGTTGTATATATATCGAATTTTGTGTTTGAACTTTGTACTTGATAATGGCCGTCGTATGGCCGAAACGTCGTTAAAATAAAAAAATAAAAAAAAAATTCACCTAAAAGAGTTGTTGTTCTTTTTTCTCTTTTTAAATATCAATACACACTCAACCAATTGTTTAAATCATTGTTCTCACAGATATTATGCAACCAGAACTCCAGTTATTGCCTTTCATCGGAATTAATTTTCATAGGTGAATATCATGAAACTCTGCTCTCAATCACCGAGTAAAGTTTCTCGTAAACAGCAGGGACCAAAATACAAGTGCATAGCAGACAATTGGCCTGTTACTTTCGATAATAGTTTCGCGCTTGTGGTATCTTTACTTAGTATTGATTCTATCATAGTAAAAAACTTACATATTTTTCTTTCTGGGCCGTAAAATTTATAGTGGTTGTATTGATAACAGTTCCAACCATTCACCTTCTTGTCTAGGCTCTAAGTTACTTTCTCCGTAATTGATCACAAAACCTTCGTTTGTTAAATCTTGTGTAACAAATTTAGTTGCTTCTATACATGCGGCAAAAGAAGATGTAGCACTTATTCTGTCATCGAGATAAACTACTGACTTAATCCCTATTTTTCTCCACTTCCTTATTAACGGTCGCAGTAATTTCGTAAACACGTAATACGCAGTAGCTAAACCAAAGGTAAGCATTTGAAACTGGAAATGTCTTGTTATTCCTTTCCTACTTAAAACCAAGGAATTTTTGATGGCGAAGGTGTATTTCATTCAGACACTAGATCAGAAAAGTAAAAAAGTCTTTTTCTCCTATGATATCCGCCAACATTTTTAGATCTTCGTATTTGAATTGAACATTTGTAAATATTATTTATGAAGTCTCTTTACATTTTGTTTACATTTTCATGGGTACTATTTTAATAATGGCTTTGGTGGATAGCTCCATACAAAGCTCTATCAAAACAAGCCGTCGACCAATGAAATCTAACTAGTTTTAGTATCAGTCAGGTAATAAAATAAAAGACTAAACTTCTGTTGTTTAAAATTATACATCAAAGTAAAAACGAATAAGAAATACTGTAGATTTTAGCATATTAACCCCCTTTCGAAGTCTAAATTCTGCAATACGATATTTTGACGTCCCTTTATGACCTAGGCAAGACAAGTCCTAAAATCATTTGTAAGCCTGTAGCGAAATTAAAATTAATTCGTACACTAACATATTGATGCCTTCTTTTTTTTGAATGGTATCCAAGAATCTGATCTCTTCGAGGGAATAAGGTTGTTATATTTTAATTGTTGTTGACATTGCCATTTTCAGTCACTAATATTGCGCGAACGGATCTATGTTCCAGGTCTCTAGCATGCAATCATTAACATGCATTACATTGCCTTCTTTGAACTACAACGGCCTTCTTAACTATCAACTACTGTCGAAAAAGGTATGGTGAGATTTGATTATTTTCACTGCTTAAAATCCTAAAAAAAATTATTGCTGCACCACAATTAAATTATGCGATAGATCTTCGTAAAAAAGTGTCTATTGCTGCAAGAAACATTTCGAGATATACGGAAAATGTTGCCTAAATCATCCGTACCTATGTACCTATGAAAATCTCAGAAATAATAATATTGAATAACAGTATCTTGGAAGAATAAATAATGTATTTTTGTTCATCTTTTTGAAATTTCAACCAATTATCTACGACCATTGATATAATCTGCGTAAACTATAGTCTCGATAAAGGTACAAGCAGAAAATTCTTTTTCTTTAGAATATTACCTTCGATTGCATTCTACTTCTTGACAACGACAGCGGTGAACCAAAGTTAGATTCTGATATACATTCTTCTTTACTCCATCAATCTGACATTTTAACGTTATAGTCTTGTTTGTCCATTCACTTGGAATACAGGCTTTACAATCTTTAAAATTTTTACCCACCTGCGGTATGTAAATAGAATTGCATTGTCCAAAGCAAATCTTATTTCTTATAAACTTAGGTTCACAATTTGGAACGAGTACGGGCTTTCTAAAATATTGATGTCGACAGTTTTCTTTTGTTTCTGGCTGCCATTTAAGGTTCGGCAAAGCTACGTCGGGAGCTTTGGTTCGTAATTCCTTGATGGGAGATTTCTCCAAACCGGTGACAAAAATTGTTGTTAACTGCAGCAGTAGCAGTGGAACGATATTCATCCTAAAAACACACAAAAATTATTTTTTTAATTACAAAGCCATATGTAATTAAAAACAACTATTTTTTCTTATGTATTTATTTCATTCAAAATTAGCAGCTAAGCATGTCGCTGTGAGACTAATGATAAAAATTTCTTAACAACCACTGCTTAGAATACTCTTTGTGATGTCCAATCGCGTGCTAAGTAATGTTGGTAAAACTTTGAATACACAATTATGATTTCTGTATTAAAATATGCCAAAGTTATAGCGTAAAGTAGAATAATTTTAATTGCGGCAACGTTATTTTTTATGTCCTTTTTAAAATCTGCAAAAAGACACCCTCTTTTAAATGTCTTACGTAAAAATTGAATTCATTTTCGTATGTATAGCCAAGGCAAGTCACGTGGTTGTAAGTTCTTAAAGGGCGTACAAGGCATGAAAGCGCCTACATACCAATTAGTTCTCGAACCGTAAACGTTAAAACTGTCTGCCCACCTAATATAAGCATCGTTTTATTTAACGTTATCCTTAACATTGGAGGGTTGGTGGCTGCAGCATTGGGTTTAAAGATATGTTTCCCCCGTAGAATGGAGTTTTTCGCATCCGGCGTAGTTACAATGTTGGAAATGTAGGATTTTATATTTAGTAGTTCTAATGTAGTTCGTATGAGATTTAGATGTAATACGTTGTGTTACGGCTACCGATAGCACACGGTTCTTATAACACTAAGATGACACACTTCATACTAAGATGACACACTACTAGTCGAAGTTCTTGTGTCTTCCCTGTCTTATTTTTGGTTAAGCGCAGCAAATTAGAAAATAAGTAAACATTTATTTTAATCGACGCACGCACACTAATTTGAACATCCAAAAAAACAACGTTCATGGGTTTTTTACGTACATTATATACAGTTCTGGTGAATCTCGATTAACATAGTTTGCGCCTACAATTTCTAACACATCGGGACTAGAACCATTAGCCAAAGACTAACAGATAAACAATGAACTATACAGAAACACACACACAGATTCAAATAAACTACATATATATCAAATAAACACTGCTCTTACGTGTTTTAAATGTTGAACTTGAATCGTTAAACAACTATTTATCAATCGTCACAGCTTGTTTCTGTATCAGCTATTTATTGACTAAAGAAGGATTTTGTTGGTATTTGTTTGTTTATAAGTGTCTTAATGTCCGCCCGGTAACCTTATTTAAAATTTGCTAGAAGTAAACAACTATTGTGATTACTAGTAAACATTAGATAACACTACAATCTGCACACGACATCAAATCCAAGCTTATGTATGTTTTTCCAACAGTGCATATCTGCTATAGAAAGGAGAGATCAGTCTGGTTTCCTTGGTGAGAAAAGTAAAGATATGTTAGAAGAAAATTAAAGGAATTTGAATTATTTCTTAACTTTAACTTAGTTATTTTATGACACAAAAGTATTTTACGTGCAGCTGGCTACAAAAAATGGGCACTAGTCTGAAAAAAAAAGAATTTGTGAGAGCTTCCTTTGATTGCTTTAAAGATTCATAGTAATGTATTTAGGAGGTGTTTAAGGTAGTTCCAAGAAAAATAAGGTAGTTCCAAGAAAAATAGCCAAATATCAAGAATTGTCTTTTAAATTTATTTTAGAATACGACGGAAAGTACTGCTTATAATAAATTTTGGTTGATATTGTGCAATACAGCATTTTTGCAACCATCCCGGTGCATAGTAACGCCCGCAGCAACTACATGCCACTAAGTTCAATGCTTGGAAATGCTAAATTAAATTAAGTACTTGCAAAGCAAACTCCACAACGTGCCCTGAAATGTGAAATACGCAGAGCTTACTCGTTAGAATTAAAACTGTACTTTACAGGACATAATATTGCTGCTGTACACCATTTGTCGGTCCACAAGTCAAGAATTTTTTAAAAAAAATCTTTAATTGCGTTTTTTGACGCTTAAGTGTTGAAGCGACGAGAAAAAGGAAGTTTCAAGAACAAAGCACAAAAGCAGCCAGCACCTACTGTTTCAGCGAAACCAATTTTCAAATTGACTTATTTCCTTTGACTCATTCTGCTGAAAATTCTGCATTAAGAAATTAAATTAAGAAACTTTTACTAGTTGTAAAGCTGTGAAATTATTATATAAGAAATTCTTATACACGTGGCTTCCATCAACCACCCTATTAACAATTACACTTGGAAATTGAACGAATATCGAGTAGGTTATTCTGAAAAATTGAAAGACTTTGTAGGAATTGACGATTTCAACGGAGCAGACATTATTTTAGATGATAAGGCTAAAAAGGCATTATTTCATATTTTCTTGTATATATATATCGATAAAGGTATCTTTGTTGTGTCAAAATCATGTTTTTGATAAAATATACCTCTTATCTTTTCTGATTAAAAAAAAAAATGTAGCTCTGCAATTAATAGTTAGAAATGTGCGAAGTATGTCCGACCTTATAAAAGCTTGGTATTACTACGTCATCCTGATTTAAAACTTTGTGTTTCTTACCCATCTGTACAACTTTTAAACTAAGTACACATTATCCAGACCGAAAACAATTTTAAAGTAATCTATGTCTTTAGTTTCATCATTTAGTCTTAATCCTGGAGATTTTTGTCTGTTTGGTTTTTTAACATTTAAATTTCATGATACTGTTTTTCGGGTCACACGACTTTATTTTCATACATATATATACCATAGTCATAGGAAAAAGAGATAGTCTCTGGTCCTTAACGCGTTCATATTGTTCACAAGCAGATATGTTTCCCTTGGGGAGGATTACTTGGTGAAGATGATTTTGATGCAATCTTGGCTGTTATTGATGAAGATTTATTATTAGAGAAAAATTGTTATTTAACTGAAGAATTGTCCGAAATTGTTGAAGAAATAGTTGACGACCCTTCTGAAAGCTGTTTTTCCTGTGATATTTGCTCCAAACATGCAAAACACAACGGGGACTCACAAGACACCGAAATGCGAAACATTGTCAGCCACAGAACCAGTTAAATGACGACAGCCTCACTACTCCTGAAACCAAGCTCCATCCGTTATACTTTAAGAAGTACACCATATTAAGTGCAAGTAAACTGTTTAAAGATAAGTGCTATAGGCATGTTGAAAATATTTCTGTTTAAATGTTTGTTAATCCTATGTTTACAGTAACTAACCACTTAAATGCGCCATTTTTCAACACGAGCGTGCAGTGAAAGCACTGGGTACGAGGTATATTCTGCTGACAAAAACATAAACAATAGAGCCGCGCGATTCTCCAGACTATCTCTTTTTCTTATGACTATGTATATACTAACATGTTCAATTTCAAATTAGAACCTTCTGTTTCTCCCGCCAAATGTTTAAGAAAACACTGAAAACAAAACTGTCGTGCAACAAAATTATTCAATAATATTTGACCTAAACAAGATAACAAAAGTTTCATTTGGTCTAAAACATATACTAAATGATCTTTAGTTAGTATAGTGTTATTTCCATCCTACACTTTTTTTGTAAAAAACAGTAAAATCTTGCCTGAGGTCGGCTGTTCTTATTTTTCAGCTTTTTTTTGTCTGATTTGTTCGAATTTGAAGATATTTATTCGAATTACGGAGATATTCGGATTAAAGAGAGTGTAGCATACAAACATTTAATTACTTTTTAATTCTGAAATAAAACAAACAACGCACATAATGGAACATGATGAAATTCAAATATTAATATATTACTCTGCGGGTATTTCGAAATACAGCTGTACGCAGCTATTTTAAACAACATATGACTAGTTAATAAATAGACTAGTTGGTAACCCGTGGAAAAATCCACGCCCGTCTTTTATCAGTTGTATTTCGGCTCAATCGAATTTTTAAGCTTAGGAAAATTTATAAATGAAAATCAAACTGAATAATAAGGCTAGCTAGCTGGCTTTTTAGAATGCTCCCTCGAAATCTACGTTCGTAGCCAAAATCTTAAAATTGGTGAGTTCAAGATTTGTATGTGGCTAAATATTAATAATATTATCTTAACATGTAAAAACATATAAAGACAAGAATAAAAAGGTTTTAGAAGACAAAAAAACACACTCACTAACGTCAACGCGACAGCTTTCAAAATGCTATTACGATAGCTCAGTTTGTTTCATATTTCTTCCTCCGGGAAAATCAAGTTCTGCAGAATACGGCTATTATTAAAGAGACTAGTCAATGGCCCGTGAATAAATCCACGGGTTCACCCTTCCTTTATATGCTGCATGTGTCTCGCTACGTGAGGTACCATTTTGCGCAGAGACAGACAGAATACGGCTATTATTATGGAGACTAGTCGGTAACCCGTGGATAAATTCACGGGTTCACCCGTCCTTCATATATCACATTTCGTGTTTTTGTAGCATGCAATACGGCTTTTTGTTAGATGTTTAATAACGCCAATTACGCCGGCAAATCTATTTCATTTGGAAAATTAGAGAAAACTTTGTAATTAGAAAAATGTTTGATTGCATTATAAATTTCCAAAGAATTCCTTCAGACGAACAGCTACTGATAATTTTTCATATTAGTAGCTTCCGCCGTTTCCTTTGATTCTATTATTTACTTTAATTACGTTGTATAATTGTTTATTTAACCCTGGTTGATACCCGCGCAGACAACTTGCATCATTGAAGATATGAGTGAAAGATTAGAGTTTCAACTTCAATACAAAACTACTTTAAGGCGATGACGGTATTGCGGTTGAGGAAAAAGTCGAAATATTCAACAACAGAATCGATGAGTATCAGCTAGTGGCGGTTCTGTTTTTTTTAAAAACAAATAGAATACAAGCAAATACAAGAGTTTACTTTAGTGAATTTTGCGGTGAATTAATAGAAACTAGTTGATAAACCCGTGGGGAAATTCACTTAGGAAGAAGAACAATGGAATAATATAGGTTGTTTTAGGAGTTTTCATCACGTCGGAAAAAAACTTTAAAACATTTGTTTAGCTGTGTCCTCTATTATATAGAGCTTGAAACGCCGATTAAGAAAATGTATAGGATCATGTGTTTTTGACGAACGGTTGAAGATATATTGAGGTTTAAAGGTTCGAAACGAATGGGTTGACACAGCTTTAGAAAATTAGTCCTAATTTGGTCCCAAGAGATGACGTCAGTTATTTCCACTCGTTTCCAAGTTATTTTGCCTCAAACTTAAAAGTGCACTGCAATAGCTTCACCAACTTTAATAAAATCATTGAGGTCAATCTTTGTAATTACTTAATGTTTAAATAGCCGGTAAAACAAATAAGACTTATGTTTTAGAATTTGCGCATTCTTTCGGAGGAAAAAAAAACATCTCCTTTAAAAAGCTGAATTTTAGCCTGGTTCGGTGTTTTCAGTCACAGACAAACCATTCGTATTAACATAATAGATTGAAAGGAATTGCCGCCAAGTAACTTATTGACGATGACTTTAAATTGCGATTGCATAAAACAAAAACATGGCTGGGTTCTGAAACTGTGCGCTCTCTGCATGACTGTTGTGGAGATATTTCATGAGCAAATGCGCCGACTTGAGGATAAAATGCGCTGATTTGAGGATAAAATGCACTGAATTAAGGATAAAATGCGCTGATTTGAGGATAGAATGCACTGATTTGAGGATAAAATGCGCTGAATTGAGGATAAAATGCACTGAATTAAGGATAAAATGCGCTGATTTGAGGATAAAATGCGCTGAATTGAGGATAAAATGCACTGATTTGAGGATAAAATGCACTGATTTGAGGATAAAATGCGCTGATTGGAGGATAAAATGCGCTGATTTGAGGATAAAATGCACTGATTTGAGGATAAAATGCACTGATTTGAGGATAAAATGCGCTGATTTGAGGATAAAATGCACTGAATTGAGGATAAAATGCACTGAATTGAGGATAAAATGCGCTGATTGGAGGATAAAATGCGCTGATTTGAGGATAAAATACACTGATTGGAGGATAAAATGCGCTGATTTGAGGATAAAATGCACTGATTTGAGGATAAAATGCGCTGATTTGAGGATAAAATGCACTGATTGGAGGATAAAATACACTGATTGGAGGATAAAATACACTGAATTGAGGATAAAATGCGCTGATTTGAGGATAAAATGCGCTGAATTGAGGATAGAATGCACTGATTTGAGGATAAAATGCGCTGATTTGAGGATAAAATGCGCTGATTGGAGGATAAAATGCGCTGATTTGAGGATAAAATGCGCTGATTTGAGGATAAAATGCACTGAATTGAGGATAAAATGCACTGAATTGAGGGTAAAATGCACTGATTTGAGGATAAAATGCACTGATTTGAGGATAAAATGCGCTGAATTGAGGATAAAGTGCGCCGAATTGAGGATAAAATGCGCTGAATTGAGGATAAAATGCACTGATTTTAGGATAAAATTAACGCTTAAAAAAGGTCAGCGCGTGCTGTCGCACGGAACAGATAATCAACATTCCTCATCCATAGTACGCACTTTCTCTATAGGCCTCGTAATTTTATAAAAAATATAGCTTATTTAGAGCCTTAAATAATTGTTAAATAATTTAGAAATTCAACTAATATTTTAAACCTGTTAAAAATACATTTAAAACATGGTTGAACAATTCAGAGAAAAAGCTAATATCCAATAAATAAACAAAATAATAGCACAAAAAGTTTTTCCAGAAAGAATTATTCAAATCAAAGTTTCGGGAATTCGTGATGATGTAAATATTAACTCCGAAAGAATCTTTATTAATCTTATGAAATACTCTTCAAAAGTCAACTAAATGTAGTTTGTTATGGTAAAATTGTTATGGTAAAAACATTTTCGTATTTTGTTTTTGTTTTAAAAATTAACGTCAAAAGGCAAAGCAAGTACCAGAAGACTGTGAACTAAGTTACCAAATTATTGTCATCTTGTTCAGCCCAGTTTTAGAATATGTTATACCATATATGGTTTCTTTGAAGCTGTGTTCTTCTGGGCAAAAGAAATATTTTAAGCGCTTAGTAATAAAAATGTTCATCTTTCAAAAATATTGTAAACAGTATTGGACCTTTCAACTTTTTTTCACACAAAAAAAGTTATAACAAGAAATTTTTTTTTTTTTAAACACTGTTTTTATTTCTCATCATTTATATTTTTCTTCCGCCTGTTTCGAAGAAACTTGTAAAACAACACGCCTAACTAAGAAATACTATTTAAGTAACAATGACTTCATACAATTTAAATATTTTTTAAACATACCTTAGTTCACTACTTGATGTTCATTTTTACTTTCAAATTATATGATGCCTTCATAGGTTAATCTCTTTCTTTTTTCAGTTATGTGTTTTAATCCATATAAATGATATCCTATTTTTCTACCCAATCCAATAATAAGTAACAATTATGTTGTCTTTGTTTTTAGTAATTATTAGCTAAAGTATAAAAACGAGGCTAAAGAAACCTACCTGAAGATCAATTAAAAACGAATAGCTAGCTATATTACTTATGACGCGAATGCTCTCTGCATATCCTTTAGCTGACACGTGCACAACGTTGAACTTCTTATCTATATCACAGTGTTGCGTCTATTAATGTATGAAAAATTATTCAACGATAACATAGTTATCGTTGAATAATTTTTCATACCTTTCCTTTCTAGATGTGTCGCATGCTTATGTTTACAGCATTACAAAGCTTGCGTACAAAAAATGTTCTTTATCTCTAGTAATGTGTGTGTATGTCTTTGGAAAACATATTTTAAGTGATACTTCATACACACTGGACTGTTATCCAGTATTTTCTACAACGTAACAACTGCAATGTGACAATTCTACTTTAATAAAATGACTTGACAAACAAGATGGAAGAGACATGAAAGACGTAGTGGATGTGGTTCGAGATGAATGGAGGAGCAGTGGATCAAACAATATTTACGGAAGGGTACACGAAGCATTATTATCGCATTAGTATTTTTAGAAAATCATTATGGCTAGAGGCGGTCACTAAATTCCATCACGATGCTGTTCGTGTACGCGAAGGAATCCGTTTACAATTATAAGTTAATGTTGGCGCCGAGCACGAGTTAATTGACTTTATTCACCCAGGTTTATCATCATTAAGCGAAGATTTTGAAGTCAGTTGAATTTATTTTGGTATGTATGGCCAATGCAAGTCACGTGATTTTTAAGTTTTAAAAGAACAATTAGTTCTTAAACCTTAAACGTTTTACCTGTTTGTTCACAGGGCAATTAAAATGACTGCGGAGCATAATTTTCCTTACCACCAGGCAAATCGAAATAGTTAAGTTAGAAAAAATCACGCTGGGTCGCAAACCAATTTCCTGCGGTCCTGACATCGCTTTTTGATTGGTTATTTCTATTGTTCTTTATTCACGTGGACATTATTGAGAAATACATTGTTTTAAACGCGAATGGCCTCACTCACCCGAGCAAGTATTAATTCTCGTAACTTTTAAGAGGGTAAGGTGTGACCATGCTAGCTTTGTGCTCATTGGTTGATTGTAATTCGGGGTTGTTCTGAGCAATTATTTTGTGTTTATTGATGGATTTGATTTTTAGGGATTTGCTCTGACACGTTTGTTTTCGACTAAGCTTTCGTATGAGAGAAACTGGATTTTGATGTCTTCAAAGAAAGCTTAGTCCTGCAGCAGAAAAAGTCAGTAAAATTGCATTTAAGAATTTCAAGAATTTAAATTCCAAAGCAATAAAATACAACATGAATTCAATAACGATTTTTTACAAAGCCTCAGAACAATAAAACAACTTGAAGATAGATCAATCACAAAATCTTCAAAAAAGATTTATCTAGTCATATAGATGACTTACGAAAAAACAACATAAATGCATCAATTTTGCAGACAAGTCTCCAGCTGGATAGGCAGTGACTCGGTTGATGATAAAAAGATGAAGGCTAAGGAAAATGTACTCTAAACAAGAAGATAGCCACCAAGAGAAATTCAACCTTAGAACATGCTCCACGTCGTCCACCATGCTAGACTTCATTATTCACACATCCTTCACAGCATCAAAATTTCGACCCATTTAGTCTTCCATCTGCACCTCAGGGAAGGCCTATCTTGAAGGAGTATCTCAACAGCAATCAAGATGTGCGTATGCAGATATAGGAAAAGGAGTGCCCTAAAGCTAAGCAAACCTAAAGTTTCGTTCGATGTGGTTTCCAATCATATTTTTTTTTCGCAACAGATCCTCTGCTAGTTAAACTTTGAACCCGTCACTTTCCGTGGAGAGCGATCTTAAGCGGCATAAAATAGGCACTAATAAAACTATTTTAGAAATTAGAAAATGCGTATACAAAATTAACTTCATTAACAAGGCAAAATGCCCTGGGAAAAAGAGGTTGTTTTGTTTTGTTTTTATTAGAACCTAGTTTATCAGAAAATTTATTCTGATATTTGGCCAAAATTTCAGAACACAAAAACAGATATCTCAAATTCAAAAACCCAATTCACAAAGAAGCTCTTCTCCAACAATATAAACAATACAGGAATGTCATTGTAACACCCTGCAACAGAAGCAAATCTTTGTACTACAAACATAAATCACATCTAAAACATCAATAATTTACTCCAAGAATGACAAAAAGACTACCCCTAGTTCAATGACAATTAACGATAAACTTATCCATAACACCGATATTATTGCACTCACTCTAGTACCATTGAAGATGAAATTAAAAAAAATATCCCCAAAACATAAAAACGCTATCGTGACTTTACCTTATTAATCCTAACCAGAGTTCAATTTTTTTTTACCTACTAACCATGCGAAAGAGCTAACTGAAATCAACAAGCTAGACTCCAATAAGGCAAAAGGTCCCAGCAGTATACACCCTACAAGATACTAAAATATATTGCACCAATTAACAGTGTCCATTTAACCTCAATATCCGTAACCAATTGAGTCTTCCCTGAATGTTTGAAAAATGCTACAATCATTCCAATAAACAAAAAGACTTTAATATCATTGAGAACTATAGCGTCCTATTATTAACTGTTCAATCTCCGGAAAATATTGCAGTTTTCTTTTAAACAATAACATTTCATACAAAAATCAATTTGGTTTCAGAAACAACTCTAGCAGTAACCATGTTATCATTCAGGCTACTGAAAAGGTAAGAAACTCAATTGATGAAGATGAACTTTCTTGTGGACTTTTGTTGATCTCCCAAAAGCTTTTTAAACAGTAGATCATTTATTACTTCTTGGAACACTTTCTCATTGTAGCATCAGATGAGTCGAAAACGACTGTATTCAATTCTACCTCACGGATAGAACTCATCAAGTTAAAATTCCAGAATTTCTCTCCAACAGAACTGACATCAAACGTAGAGTACCTCGAGGATCAGCCTTACGACCCGTCTTATTCCTAATTTATATAAATAATTTCAATGTAGCTATATCACATTCCGATGTCTTTCATTTTGCAGACGACACAAGTTTGTTATTGTGCAACAATTCTGCTAAAAACGTTAAACACGTATATCAACCATGACCTAAATCTACTGTGTCACTGGCTGAGAGAAAACAAAATCTCATTGAATGCAGGCAAATCTGAACGTATCATTCTTAAATCACCCAGTAGAATCATTACGCAGCACCTCATCTTTAAAATAAGTAGCCAAAAAACCAGCCCAATACATTCTACAAGATACTTATGCGTGTTCACACTAATTAAGATTTCGGATAACATCCGAGATCTTATTAAAACGGGCGGCCTTTTCCTTCTCCTTCTCCTTCTTCGATCGATTTTTTAACCGATTGCCGTAACGTCACGACTTTTAAAGTCCGACCTGACCCTGCGACCTAGCGCTACGCCGGCTTTGTGCGTATCTTGATATTCGTAAAGAATGAAGACTGCGCTAAGAATTTGATCACAAATATAGTTGTAGACTGCTATTTTAATATTATTTGATGAGCTATGCTAGATACTCCTTCAAATTTTCATTTCCAGATGTTTTTAACGAGGCGGATTTTGTTCAACTAAACCGTGCCCTAGGGGTTAAGGTACGAGTCGTTCCTTTCGAGGGACCGAGTTCAAGCAAAGCGAAGTTTTTTGAAGCGAAGAGAAATATTTGGTTGGGTTAGGTTAGTATAATTATTTAACTGCCTAAATTTCAGTTCTATGAACGTTTAAGATATTCTCTTTATTGTGTCTATGTTTTCACATATTAAGATGAAAATATCATCAGGTTTTCTAGCCATGTGTAAATCTTAAACAAATCAATTTTAAGATTTTAGCTAGCTACAAACGCAGATTTCAAGAGGCAGCATCCTGCTTATAAGCTGTACCTAGCCTTATTTATTCTTTTAAAGTTTGGTATATTATTATTTATTTTTATGTTGGGGTTGTGGCTAGCTAGCTCTTTAGCTACCTGGGTGAAGAGTAAAAGTAGCCAAATGGCTTGCTAGCTAGCTACAACAAAATTCTTAATCAATATTTCTTATACTAAAAATGCAGTTTAGGTAGCAATACCTTTTATTACTGTTATAAAAACTTACTCAACAAAATAAAATTGCTGGAGGATTTTTCTAGCTAGAGGGCGTAACGACAGGCTGTTGCCTGTTTTTTAATTTACACCGAAGTTGCAATAATTTTTTTTTGGATAAGGGTATTGCGCCTATACACATATGCAATACCGTTTACCTGTACTAAGCGCACAGCCCGTTGTTAGCAACAAATTATTTCCTGTTGTTTTGTTTAAATTGAAGCTGTGATAAGTTTTTTCGAGGGGTTTGACGCCTATATGGATATGCAACATGGTTTACCTGTATGTAGTAAGCGCTTAGCCAAGTGTTAACAATGTGTATCCTGTGTTATTATGTAAACCGAAGTTACATCAAAGTTTTTTTGAAAAGGGTATTACGCCTAAACGCATTGACGACACAGTTTACCTGTACTAAGCGCTCAGTCCAATGTTAATGATGGCTGTTTCCTGTGTTTCTGTTTAACCGAAGTTACACTAAAGTTTTTTTCAAAAAAGGGTATTATACCTATGTGACATTGTTTGCCTGTACTAATCACTCAGCCAGGAGTAATATTTATTTTTGAACTTTTAGCGGGAACGTTCTCTGAAAAATAATAAAGGTTGGCAGACTATTTTTTCTCTATGACAGGGTAGCAACGAGTTGTGTTTTATTTCAGCTAAAGTTGTGGAAAGTTATTTTTTGAAAAATATATTACACCGGAAACACCATAATGTTGTGCGCCTACTTTTTTAAAATTATATTACACCGAAAACACCATAATGTTTTGCGCCTCACTCGATTTATGACATACTATACTAAAGCGCTCCACCTAAATGTGTGGCACAGTTCACATTAATCACTCCTCCAGGCGTTCAACGCTGGGTAACACAGTTACTTGTGGTCTAACCCGGCGTTTCGACTCCGGGTCCCCGGCTAGTCTAAATAATAATACCAATGAATTGCATTTTGGATTTAGTCTCTTTTGTTAATTCTAAACCGATGAACGTAGTCATAATCTTTTAGTTCCTTTCGCCTACTTCTATTTCTTTTTTTGTTTTTAAACTTGTAGGATCCAACTTTATGGTCAAATCTTAGATATCTTAAACTTCATAATGATTTTAGTCATGTCGCAGGTATAATAAAACATTTCCAAAAACTCGCTACACCACAAGCAATAATATTTAATAAATTGATATGCCAAAACGTTTTCGTTTCTTTCTTATGAGTGTTAAGTGTAGTGCAGTATTGTTTTAAAGTATTAGTTTTCACAGGTTACTTTTTTACGAGCATCTGATTCTGAAGTCTGATCGACTGGCGTTTTTTTTACCGCTTTGGGCAACTTAAACTTATGACCCTTGCTTTGCCCGCTAACAGTAACACGTTGGTTTGTTCTAGCCTGTATCTCACATACTGCATAAAAAATTTTGCAAGTTCAAGATAATACCATGGGATAATACCTATTTATTTCAAACGACGGAACAACATTGTAGAAGTTCTGTACAAAACAGGCTACTGGCGACCTTGAAAGATATAGGGAACAAAATTACACACGACGAACAAGAATCTGAAATCTTTTAGCCTGCAAGGGCTTTTCATTCTAATTTATACGATCGTACTTTGATGCGAAATATAACAATAAGAATAAAATTGTAACAGTAGAACTATCAAAATAATTCTAAAGGCATAGACTTTACCGTGTTATTCAAAATAGTCACGCTCAATTAATCAACTCGCCATCACAGTAAGTTTGAAATCATTAGACTCTTCCGCAAGTACTGAGAAGTTGTGAAACGATGCTGGAGAGTAATTACATAACATCAAATGTTCGAGAACGGCACTGGCCTGAGGAACAAGTTTAACACGTTTATCCGTAAGTGCAGAAATACATAGGTGCTCAGACATACGGACTTTAAAATGGCGTTTTGTTTTGCCATAATAAGTGGCGTTACACCCCAACAAACGAGTCCGGAGCGTAATGAATTGGGCATTCTGTCCTTAAAAGGCAAAGCAGCTACGTAGCCTCCTCTTGGAAAGAAATATAAGCTTAACATCACAATGTGCCAATTTCTACTTAAACAAACGGTGCAAACGTGTTCTAATATCATCATTAGAATTGCAAGAACTCTATGAGAAAAATGGAGGAACAGAAAAAAACCGTTCAAGATTAACCACCAAGTTGAGTGATGATATGAGGAAGGTACTTTGTGCCGTTACTTCTCCTGAAATTGCGAGTATTGTGATGTTGCGACAAAAAGCCTCTTCTTTGTTTCAACTAGTATATAAAGATAATAACGACGAGGAAACTGCTGCTATACATCGAATTGCAAATAAAGTAAAAGATGAAATTAAGAAAATGGCAAAAGTAAGATAGAGTATGATGCGGTCACCAAAGAAAATATGTTTGCTGAATGTAGCACAGCACTGCATTATCCCCTTAACAGCTGTGGATGTTCAGGTATGTTGCAGTTGTGAAGAAAACTTTTGAACTGAATGTATTAATTATTTAGCATTCTTGCGTATACATAAATCATTTCTTCAACTTCAAAATGCAAAAAAAAGGATTGTGCTTGTTTAAAGCTGGTATGGGCGGCACAGACTTTTGCAAGTCTAGAGAAAACTGCCAAAACAAATTAAACGAGGCTTACGAGAGTGGGAACGGATTCAATAATGACAATAATGACGATTCTGACAATAAATATTAACGTTTAGCAGCTGATACTAACTGTTTATTTTTTTATTTTTGTAATAAAGCAGCTTTTATTTGTTAACATTTTGCATAGTTTATTTGTTAAAAAATAAATTCTGTTGTAAAAATATTGTGTATTTGGGTCAAGTTTGAGGAAACCTGATTTAATTCACCAAATAACCTGAAATATGTTAACATTTATTACAACAGACACTCAAATTCATAATCTGTATGAGAAAACCGAAAGAATGATATATAACAAGCCTATATCTGTCAAAGTTTGAGATTTTCACTTTTTTTTACGCGGATTTTGGTGAATTTTGTATGTCTTAAAACCCTTTCATAAGACCTCTGAGGGCATTTCTGCAAAACAATAGGTTGGTCTTAAAACATACACTTCAGCACCGAACTACAAGTATATGTACAAATCTTCTGTTCTTCCATGGGTCCTGTCTCCTCATTCTCTGACTGAGTCACTTAAAAAGCACGAAAGAAGATTGCAGGTAGAACAAAACAGAAAATTGAGGAGGAAAAAAATATATACCTTATTGGTTAAAAATATGTCGGTTGAAAGTGACGAAATATTTGACAGGTGACGAAATTTTTAACCGACGAAAAATTTTAACCGACGAAATAAAAGTCCGACGGAAATTTTAATCCGGCGAATATTTTTATTTGACGAAATTTTTACCTAAATTGTTTTTTAATTAAAATTAGCGATTTTATGTGCGATTTGCGACGGGGAAGATGAAGTAATAAAACAAAAATCAAATTTTGCATTTTAAATTAATTTATTTAGTTTTCTTAGAAAACAAATAAAATAATCACACAGGAGGCTGATGAATTTCCTCTCGAAAAACTTTTCATGTCCCCAGAAATGGGTTCGAGATCAAATGAAAAAATTCATCGAAGATTTTTATTCATTTGACTTTACGGGAATAATTCACGATGTGAGTTCATCAGATGAAGAGTGTGATATTGATCTCGACATCACATTGGGAGATGTGGATGAGTGGAAGAGGATGCTAAAAAAACACATACTAGTAACGAATTAACAGCGAGAATGGTGGAGGAAGACGTTATTTTAATAGATGAATAAAGCAAATAATTTGAAAAAAAAATTAATTTTTTTCTACTCGGTTAAAACATTTCGTCGGTGATAGGTGATAAAATTTTTAACCGATAAGGTACATATGTAAAATATAATGGTAAATAAATATAATAAATCTTTCAACTTGATTGTCCCAAGTCATTTTTATTTCTTGTGTTACTTGCTATTATCTCGAAATAATTTCGAAAGTTTTGACATACGTTTCCGTGAGTACAATTGAAAACTTGAAGAGATCTGAAATATGATGCGTTTCGTTTGATTTTCCAGGTTTTCTAATTTGATCTGGTAAGTTGTGCTGGTAGTGTTGCATGTAATAATTGAAGAATAGGTAAATACAGTATCAGCATGATCTTATAAATTGTTAATGAAGCATCGATGGTTAATTGAGGTTTGATCCGCCCAAGCAAGTATAATCTGCGTCTAGCTTTTTTGTAAGTTGACTTGATATGTTCACACAAAGAAAGAGTTTGGTTCAGTTTTACATCGAGATACTTATATATGTGACGATAATTTATTTCCAAAATCTTATTTTTTGGTTACGTTGTGTTGAACCAAATAACATGTATTCTGTTTTCCTTTTTTCATGTTTATTACGAGGTCATTTATTTACAGCCAGTCTGCAATACGATTAAATTCATCTGTCAACAGTTTTTCAATGCTTTCCTTTGTTTTACCAGACACATGAATGACAGTGTCATCAGCGTATGTCAAGATTTTGCAATTTGCATTAACACTTTTAAATCGTTAAAGGTGATTAAAAATAGAAGACGGCTTAAAATGATTTGTGCATGGCTTAAGGAATCAAAGGCTTTGCTAAGATCTATGAGAATTGCACCAGTTAGTTTTCTATTGTCCATATTCTTCCTTATAGTGTCTAGGAAAAGATTTGTAGAAAGCTCAATGTTTCTTTTCTTTCTGAAACCAAATTGTAATCTAAAAAATCAGTCATTGATTGTAAATACAATTTTTTTTAAATTTTCGAGCAGGCAAATGAGACAGTAATTGGCCGGTCCAGAATTTGGGAAACTCTACCAAGCTTAAAATAGCAAGGTATGATTCCAGTTAAAAGTGGTTCATTGATCAAGTGACAAAGAGGCTTTGCCATGTGTTTAGCAGTGTCTTTTAGCATGCCTGGTTGCAGGTCTTTAGAACCACAGGCCTTTCTACGTTACAGCTTTTTGAGATATTTAAATATAATATATTTTTCATATCAATTTTTTTATCTTAAAGTTTTGACTGATTTACGTGGCAACTGCACTCTGGCAGTTGTCGATGGCTTCTATTGCGTTCCAGGAATAATGTCCACTGCACATGATTGGAAAAAACGCGTAAAGGCTTTTATGACCAGATGATATGAAAATGATATGGCTAGTCCATGTATCTTTGATGTCGATCTGGACTTGTTGGAAAATCTGTGACTCACTGGTTCTGTTAAACATAAAGTGTTACCAAAAAACAATCCAGACACTATCCAAAGTATGAAAATTTTTATGTACCCAATATCTTTGAAATTTTACATATTGTTGCTGTAGTGCCAATAACGACATGTTCGTGTGAAAGATTCTATATCTACGACGAGTAAAGACGTATTTAAGAAACTAGTGGTCGAATAAAGCGCTTTAATTTGGCTATTCCGCCAGGCTGTAAATTATTCTTGGTTGGGAGAAAATCACATTACATCAGATTTTAAGCAAAAAAACGGGTCGAGCGACTCGGGTATATATTTCTATTGAATCTTAAAACAACAGACAATTGAATGGGCACGTTGCGATTTAAACTTTAGTTTGTCCTCCTCCTCTATTTCTATCCACCAAATTAATCCGTTATTAATAATTAAGAATCAAATTAATAATTCCAAATCGTTTAACCACGGTGGGAATTTTAGGCGGGAAAAAAATTTTACAACTCTGGTAAATATTGACATAATGACTTGAAACTTGTTATGGTAGGTTTTTATACTGGTTTAAAAAAATAAACGCCGATAAACCATTTTTGAAAGCATGTCAATTTTGACATGTGCAGAAAACATTAAAAGCAATTCTTATTCTTTATGTCCAATTTCTCAGAAAATCTTGAAATTTTATATACCTAAAAATATTTACGTTATTGATAAACCGTATACGTAAACGTGCCAATTTTACACTTTTTTAACATTACAATCTGGCTGGTTGACAAACATGCTACCTCACACCATCACAAAGTTTTTGAAAGAAAGCTATAAAAATAAGATTTCCTGAAATTTTTAAAGTTTGCTAGCCTCAGTCAGTTACGTCCAATAACTATTACAGCTAAAAAATTTTGACACAATCCTTCCTTCAACCTTTTTTGCGTGGTTTTTTCGTGCACTATTTTTCACTCTCCACACTCAACGATCATTACCTTGTTTTACAATCAAACAAACTATGTCCAACTCGCCGTTTCTATTCAAAACGCGCATCCAATCAAAATCCGTATATCATCAGCCTGGACTAGAATATTATCGGCGTAGAAGAGTCATGGGGTCCGAGGTTGCCTAGCTATAACATCTGGTCTAATAAATAGCCAGCATTAAGAGAGAAAGTGGCTATGGGTGGCTAAGAGTCTAAAAACACAAACTAGGTAGCTAAGCTGTTGCTGTTGCATAAAACTTCTTAAAATATTTTTATAAAAATTTAATGAGTGTAAAAATGCTTAAAAAAAAACAATACAAAACTTCTCCAAACACCATTTACCCGGTTCTCTAACTACCTTGCCAACAAACATCCATTTTTACTTTTCGCAATGAATTTAATAAATGCATATAACCAGGTATGTCAAGATACAGTCAAAGTCCACTTTGCTTTGTCACTTGTATCGCATATACGAAGGTTGTATAAAGTTAATAAAACAGTTTTTTTTTTATTAAATGCAAAGAATTAAAAAATAACCCAAAATCATCTACCTGGACTAGGTCAAACTTGTCCCCAGGGTCTCGTGGCCCCTGAACCGTTATTACGGAGCGGTTAAATTCATCAAAAGGGCAATGCTCTGGGAGGGAGCTTCGATCAGATTGGCTTTTGCGAAAATTAAAATTTCCCGAGGTCGAATGTTTTAGCCCGGACACCTACAACTGAGCAGCGTCCATGTTCGCATTAAGACTAGGGAAAAAAAGAAAAAGGGAAAAAATAAAGTCGCTAAAAATAGGGTTGGTTGGTAAAAAAAATCATAGGTAAGATATTTTGGTCAATAAGAGATATTAGTCACTTTAGCTAAAATTTAGTTTTACTCTTACCGACTTTTTTTACCGGTGTAGCAGATTATATTGTCTCCCTGAAAATAGTGACTGCCCCAGTCATTGTGTAAACCAGAGAAACGTTACTCCGCTAGAGTCACAATAAACTAGAAAATAGTGATTCCACTAGTGACTCCACTATTTAGTTAAAAAGGACTCGGTCAAACCTCCCAATGATTTCATTGTAGTGCGAATCAAATCCAAACATTTGATTGTCATTGCAGTTTTATTCGAAAACATCATATCCTTCTTTTGAATTGAAAGAGATGGCACATCACGTGGAAATCGAAATAATAGAAAAATTTGTACGGATAAAATCCTTTCCCGATGAATACAAAGGTTTGTTTTGATTTTTTAAAAGTTCATGCCATCCAGTCAACTAATATTTACTTATTTATTTATTAAAATTGTACGAGAATAGAATAGAATCGTATTCATACAAAGCCTTTTCCAAAATTTATTTTCACACTTAAGTTTTCAAATTTAGCAAAAATATCATATTTCTGACCTAACTTTCTTTTTAAGGTGACAAAGGAAAGAAAGAAACATTGAGGAGGGCGTAAAAAACATAATTGGTGAGAATCTCAAGTAAAAAGGTTCCAGGCTTGTCATCAAATATCCACAAGGTATAGGGGACAGCTGTAAAGGTAAAGCAATGGCATCACACCGGGGACGAGATACTACTTACCAAAACTGTTCAGAAATTTTTTTTTGGCACAACATGCTTGGAGATATTAGTAAATTGCTAAAGCGAATTGTGCCAAAAACATGGTAAAATGCAAAAGTTGATTTTCCTTGAATTGCAAAGTGTTCCTGTTCCATCAGAGGTAATGAAGCAGATTGGGATAGATATCTGCAATCTACCAGAAGTAGATGGGTACATAGAAATGGGTGCAAACATTTAGTCGTTATTGAAGGTGTTTTGTTTGCTCATCGAGTGAGTATACATTCCTCAACAAAGTATTCACCATTCTTTCTGATGTACAATCGAAAACCTACCCTTCCTGTTGATGTACAATACAAATTACAATTTAAATTCTGCTCATGATGCTGATGAGATGAAAAATCCTTTAAACACGGAAACATTCAATGCCATTCTTTCCACGACACTATCCTTACGAGAACATAACCAATAAGAACATAACCAAAGCACAAGAAAAGCAGCGAAAAGATTATAATCGGGCCCACACACTCCTGTCTTAGCTTAAAGACAAGGTGTATTTAAAAAATCAAGAGAGAATAAACAGAAAAGGTGAACATTTTCCACACAAATGGACAGGTCCATATGTTATAGAAAGCATTTCGAGAAAGCGCACGTGGTGTTGTACTGAAAAAGAAATACAATGTTGGCCTACTAAAACCATACCTTGATCCTGTGAGTCATCCAGCTGAAACTGATGTTCCAACTGACGAAAAGCTTCCGAATATGCCAAACTTTGACCATGATGCAGATAAAGATAAAACCGAACAGCCTTTAAACGTTGGTCACGATGGTTAAGATCGATTTAAATAAATTGAGTAAATTACAGGATGAAATCGTTAAAATCGTTTTTGTAAAGGCCGTACGAAGTTCAGATCAACCTGTATCGACTTTCCACCAGCTGTCTAAAATATGTACCAGATTCAATGCACTCGTCCCTTGTTCACCTCAAGTTTACCGAGATATATAATGGAATATAATGGAAAGATCAAAGAAGCAGCTCGAAGAATTGTTAGCCTCTTAGAGAGCATTGTGATGCTTCACTCCTCATCTCAGAAGTTGTAAACAACAGGAGGTTGAAATCTTCTTGGCTGCTTTTGGAACCTGAAAATCATTCAATGTACCGCATTTGCAAGGTGTATTGGAAAAAAGCAAAAAGTAGCATTTCGAATTCCATTGTCATCGATGATGAAGCTCCAAGTGAAACACCATGTAAGGGAGAGGAGTTCTGGATTCGCAATAAACTCTATTATTTAAAAAAGGAAGATTCTGATATTTTACGCTCCGAATGAGCTTGTCTAAATGACAGAATTCTGGATGCAGTGCAAAAGCTGATATGTGAAACACTTGGCGATAAATCTGTATTAAATACGCAAAAGACCAAACAGTATATCAAGACCATATTAAGCTTTTGTATGACGGGGGATCACACTAGTTTCTGAGTTTTCGCTCAAGTGGTCGAGTTCAGATCTGTGACAGCCTAAAATCTACTTTGAACCGTTCTTCAATGAAACAAAACACAAAATGTAGTCGGTGATTTTGGGAAAGTAGTACCTACTTTTTTCCTAGACCACAAACAACCGATAGATTTAACTGTGGTCCATTTGCAATCGCGTACACAGCAGAAATCTTGATTGGAGAATCACCCATGGAGGCTACTTTTGACGTCAGAAAAAATGCGACCACGTTTAATACGCTGTCCTGAACAAAAGAATTTATCAACATTCCCAAAAATATAAGAGAATTAAAAAACGATATAATTTTGTTATGGTACACTTTTTGTACTGCTTTTATACAGGCTATGCTTATAAAAAAGAGTAGAGTTCATCTTTTGTCATGTTCAGCATGTTTTTAATCCTTAAGTATTTTATGATTCGAAAGGGAAGTCAAAATCCGTCACCGGAAGAGTTAGTTTTTTTTAGGAAATAGTAACTCTTGAAAGTCTTATTTCACCAGGTTAAAATAACTGGGGGAGTTAATATTCACCAGATAATAATGCCTGGGGAGTCATTTTTAGGGGAAGTTAGAATTTACGATGACACCGGTGTAACCGTAAATAATTACTCCCTGAAAAAAATTGCTCCCCCAAAAAAAGAAATTATTACTCCTGATAATGAAATTATTACTCCTGGAGTGGTAATTTCCCAGGAAATTATTACTCCCACACGGAAATTATTACTCCCTTGAAATCACTCTTTTATGAATGGAGGACTACTTTTTTCCCAGTAAAAACTAACTCCCACGAATGGGGGAGTACTTTTTCCCAGTAAAACAAACTCTCATGAAGACATTTCATTGCAAATTCGAATGCGCGAGCTTCCTTTATTCATAATTCGAATGTTTATTATTATAATGATTTATATATTTGCATTCAAACACAAACAATCAATAATCAACAATAAAATGGCGGCGAAACAACACGTTGACTTAAAAATTGTTGAAGAATTTTTAAGAAACAAAACCTATCCGAAAGATATAGCAAAGAATAAAGGCAAAAAAGCAAATTTTAGAAGAACATGCAGAAACTTTTCACTGAAGAATGGAGAGCTTTTTTACAAAGACTCGAGGAAGGTTGTTTTTGAAGAAGAGCAAAAGATGACAATTATTCATGACATTCACGAAGGAATCGGTGAAAGCGCAAGTGCGAAGGCTATGGCCAGTCATCGAGGCCGTGAGTTTACGTATCAAAAGTTATTTTTTTTGGTTTGGAATTGTGGATGATGTTAAAAATTACATCAAGAATTGTAAAAATTGTCAACAGCAAACAAACATTTATGAAAAAATTGCCCCAAAACTTCATAGTATACCAGTTCCAAGTGAAGTTATGAAACAAAGTGTCGATATATGTAACCTACCGGACGTGGATGTATGCAAACACCTCATTGTTTGTATCGACTATTTTTCTAAATGGTCGGAAGCAAAGCCTATCAAAGATATAAGCGCATCAACAGTAGCACAATTTTTATACGAGATCATCTGTCGCCATGGCTATGTAAAAATTCAAACCAATAATCAAGGCAAGGAGTCTCCACGACCCTACATCAAATGACAGGCACAGACCAGCGAGGTACATCTGCATACCATCCTCAAAGCAGTGGTCATTGTGAGCGTCAAAATCGGACAATAAAAAACTCTTTGGTGAAAGTTCTCGAAGAAAATTCGAAAGAATGGCCTAGTATTATCGAGGGTATACTTTTTGCACATAGTGTTAGTGTGCACTATTCGACAAAGTACTCGCCGTTTTTCCTAATGTGCAATCGAAATCCCATTTTACCGATAGATATTAAATATGATCTTGTCGATGACGTTGCAGACGTTGATTCAGAAAATAAGCGTTTGATATTGTGACGCTTCAAGCTGTTCTCGACTCAACAGCTAAACTTAGAGAAGCCGCATACCATCAAGCTAGTCTGAATATCAAAAAGGCGCAAGCTAAGCAACAAAAGTATTACGATAATCGTCATCGAACACCAGAAGTCGCAGTGCCTATCGGATCAAAAGTTTTTATCAAAAACGTAAAGATAGGAGAGGAGGAAAATTTTCTTACAAATGGATGGGACCTTACACTCTAAAATCAATTTCCAAAAGTGGACTTTGTGCCCTTGTAAATAAAAAAGGTATTCTGCTAAAGAAAAACTATAACGCAAGTTTGCTGAAACCATTCTACTCAAACAGAGAACCCCAAAACCCTAGCAACATCGACGATGAGGAAGAAGGCACTACCAGCCATCAACCAAAGAGTCAGACAAACAGCTGGTAAAAACTATTTTGATAAAATACCAGATGAAATTCTCGAAATGATTTTAATGAATGCCACAGCCTTGGACACATGTAAACGCTTCAAGTCTTTATTAGAAGGTAGAAAGGAGGATATTCTTCCGATGGTACATATCAAATTTCCAGAAAATTTGTACAAAAATATACCCAAACGATCAAACAAAATTAAAGTCAGCGTCAAAGAAATTTCACAGTGTTTTGGTCAATCTAGTGGTATTATCGAATGCATAAGCAAAGGTATTGGAAAAAAGAATTGGCGCTCAGCATGGTTGCTGTTGGAGAAACGAAATCACAATTGGTTCATAATTGAGCGGGCATTTTGGAAAAGGAAAACAATTCTTCGGAGTAATATTCAAGAATCAAGTCAACAATCAGCTTTCGATGATGTAGTAGAGGTATTTTGGCTACGTAACGATTTGTATTTTCTGAAGCAAGAGGATCATCGCATTTTGTTGTCAAACGATGGATGGTTAAATGACCGTATTATGTATGCAGCACAAAAATTGATCTGTAAAGAAATTGGTTCAGATGATTTGTATCATCAATCAGTGCTTAATTCCGAAAGGAAAACTCAAAACCCGTACCATGCAGTTTCACAAGAGCATGTTCAGCACCTTCATGATGGATCAAATCATTGGTTTCTAAGCTTTTGCTCAAATGGGCGTGTTCAAATTTGTGACAGTCTTACCTTAGGAGTGCTAATTTTCGCGGGTACATTTTTTCGCGAATTTCGCGTTTTTTGACCATTTTCGCGAAATATTTCGCGATGGTAAATTCGCGAAAATTAATACCCGCAAATTTCTTTTTCAATTGAAAATTGCGAAAATTAATACCCGCGAAAAAAAGCTAAATTTATCAGGTAGAGATGATAAACAAGACAACCTTAAAAATACCACGCATATATTCCCAAAACCTAATCGACTACAACTTTATCACATCGTTTGTTTTTCTTCCCAAACATGTCTCGAATGTCTCTTGACCGAACTTTCGCCTTCTTTTTATTTTTTGTGCTTGACGAAGCCACACACGGCGTACATTTGCTGATTCCCACGAAATCGTTCTCATGGATGACGGATAAGAACGTCCCCATTATCTCTTCATCTTTTGGTTCGAGATAGATTTCCGCTAACAACTGTTCATACCGGGCAATCAATGAATGGTTCGTTATGCTGCTGGGCATTGTGACGGTGACAAGACAAGGAACCTCGAGTCCACCTTGAATAAGAGGGCTACGTCGATAATGCTTCCCAGTTACCGTTGCTTGTACTCTTGCACCCCTTTGAAGTATGAATTTAGTAATCCTTGATATCTCCATTGGAAGATGTCCCACCACACGTTGTGCATTATTTGATTTGCATACTTTAATAGAAAAAACATCGTAGGTATTGTTTTCCTCATGGACACATTCAAGTATTTCTCCTTCCGCGGGTTTCCAGCTCATCTTGTATACGAGAAATCTTCTTACTGCCGCACTGAAAACTATGCTTTTCTGCGTCATTTTTATGAAATCGCAAGAGATAAATGTTGTTTCCCAGACACGTTTTTAATCCTGTCGGAGTTTTACTTTGCTTATGAGTTCTGATTCAAGTCATCTTTCGAACATTTTTTTCTTTCTGAAGTAGAATATCAAGAGTCCCATTCATTTTTCGAACGTTTGTGACACAGTAAACAATAGGAACGTTCGAACGTTTGTGAAATGATGGAACATAGAAGGCTATTTTTGTTTAGAACATTCTTTCTTCGTAAAGTAAAACGTTGAGTTTAGTTGCTCTTTTTTTGGCTTTGTGAAATAAGAATTATTTGGAAAGTGTTTCAAGATGTCGTTGATACGCATGTTGGCTAAAAAAAAGGAAACCGCCGCTGCCATCGCTGTTCCACCAAAGGTCACAGACGTCACTGAACAGCCATCAAGTTTAAAACTTCCAACGCAAGCTGAGTCAGGTAAGTTATAGTCTACTAAAGTAAACTCACTCGCTTTCCCTTCACTTTTTACTTTTGGATATCTCTTGAGAAAGGGAAAGAGCGCAATCAAAATCGGAAGCAGAGATATCCGGGAAGCAAAAGAGAGAGAGCCAGGTATCGTGGCTAGGTAAGTTATGTTCTCAACCAGATGCGTTCGTATAGAAAAACTGAATTAACTGAAATTTAGTAAACTCGCATGTTCTCGGTGCTGCAATGAGTCTGAGGCTATTCATGAACATGGGCAACAGACGAATCCTCTCTCTTTCCTTTTAATTAACTCAGCCATATTCCTTTCAGGTCTCGGAGAAGTTGATTTTGACGTGATGAGTGTCGCGGTAAAAACGTGTCTACGCCAGTCTTCAAAACGTGGAGCATACAAGGTTTACACCGACAAAGATCGCTATTATATTGGAAAGTATGCAAGCTGTCATGGGGTAGCCGCTTCTGTCAGAGCATGGAGGAAGACCTACCCGAATCTCAACGAAAGCACCGTGCGTGGATTTAAAAAACGTTACGAAGCGAAACTCAAAGAAGCAATTCGCAAGAATGTATCACCCAAAAAAAAGCTAGCTAACAAGATGCGTGGACGCCCAACGTTACTTGGTCAAAAACTCGACACGCTTGCACAAAAGTTCCCGAGAGCTACTAAATACAAAGGTGGAGTCGTGAACACGCAAACAGCACTAGCAACCGCTAAAGCACTAGTAAAAAGATACCCATTGCTTGAAAAGGAAAATCTCGTCTTAGGTGCACCTTGGGCGAAGAGCCTATTTCGCCGTATGGGTTTTGTTCTACGCCGAAAGACTACTGCAAAAGTGATCATTCCAGAAGGAGCGCTAAAAGAAGCCCAATTGAAATTTCACCACCAAATTGTCAACTCCGTGGAGAAATACCAGATACCACCATCACTAATTATCAACTTCGATCAGACACCTTCGAAATATGTCCAGATTTCTTCAAATACAATGGAAAAGAAAGGGACAAAAAACGTTCCAATCTCTGGAATAGATGATAAAAGATCCATCCACCTTTTCTATCACCATGGAAAATAAATTTCTTCCGATGCAGTTGATATACAAGGGAAAGACGAGCCAGATTATCCCGAAAATTCAGTTTCCGAATGGATTCTCTTTGAGCACTAATTTGAAGCACTATAGCAACGAGACGGAGTCTTTGAAGTTTCTTAAGGAGATCATTCTGCCGTACGTAAATACTGAACGGGAAAGGTTGGGGCTTGAAACACAACCAGCTTTGCTTATATATGACGTCTTTCGAGGACAAACAACTGATAAGTTCCTGGATGTGCTGAAAGATAACAACATTTTGTCAACCACTGGATTTAACCGTGAACAAGTTCGCGAAAGACTTCATGAAGGGAAAGTTTACTGCATGGTTTTCAAGAAAAATATCTCTAGGACTTGAAAATCGCGTGGAGCTAGATGAAAGAGAGGTTGACTATCGTCTTTCAGTTCTCAAACCATTGCACGCAAAATGGCTCGTTGAATTATATAATCATATGTCCGCCGATGAGGGGAAAGAAATTGTTCCCAATGGTTGGAAAAAAGCGGGCATCTCTGACGCTATCAAACTTGGTTCAAGCGGTCTTCCATCTTTGGATCCATTTGCAGATATATGCCCTCTGATTGAATCTCTCCAGTTACGTGAAAACCTGAGTTTATCGACCCTCTTTCCAGAAGAGCTTGATTGTTTTCGCGAGAAATCCAGGAAAGTGAGGATGACTCCGACTCAGCATGGGAACCTGACGGTGATTCTGATAATTACTCAGCACCAGAATCAGATGATGATGGAAATGCGTTTGATGCATTCGACCATGGCTTATGATTAGCAAGAAAGTGGCAATTTTGTTAGAACATGTGTTTTAATTGCTTCAATTTCCCATTTCGGAAGGTTTCTCGTGGAATGCAAAGTTAATAAATTACATTTTTTTATTTAAAGACTACTTCTGCGACAATTAATTCCCGCGAAAATTCGAAATACGAACAATTCGTGAAAATTAATACTCGCGAAAAATCAAAATTTCTTCGATTCGCGAAAATTAATACCCGCGAAGTACAACTTTTTTTGACTCGCGAAAATAAATTCCCGTGAAAATTAGTACTCCTAAGGTAGAACAAAGTTAGCTCGTTCTTCGAGAAAATCGATTCAATCGCTTTACAAGAACTATATGGCTAATGGTAAACAACTGATTACGTTTCTTCCCGTTCAAAAGCAACAAGATGGCTACAATTGTGGTCCATTTGCTATTGCATATGCTGTAGAGCTCCTTGATGGTCAATCTCCGTCCGAGGCAGTATATAAAGTCGATGAAATGCGAAAACATTTGATCACATGTTTAGAAAATCAAAGTATTTCTTCGTTTCCCAAAGTATCTAGTACTTAGAATATTTTTACATTTTAGATTCGTCTGTTACACAAAACAGTATTATTTTCATACTGCTTTTTGATCATTTATTTATTTTTGTTTATATTTTTTTATACTTTGTTTTATCGATTTTCTAATCGTCAGTTTATATTTTTCTATCTTTTCTATACTTTGTTTTATCGATTTTCTAATCGTCAGTTTATATTTTTCTATCTTTTCTATACTTTGTTTTATCGATTTTCTAATCGTCAGTTTATATTTTTCTATCTTTTCTATACTTTGTTTTATCGATTTTCTAATCGTCAGTTTATATTTTTCTATCTTTTCTATACTTTGTTTTATCGATTTTCTAATCGTCAGTTTATATTTTTCTATCTTTTCTATACTTTGTTTTATCGATTTTCTAATCGTCAGTTTATATTTTTCTATCTTTTCTATACTTTGTTTTATCGATTTTCTAATCGTCAGTTTATATTTTTCTATCTTTTCTATACTTTGTTTTTATCGATTTTCTTATCTTAAACAGTTCTTTTTCTATGTTTTTCTAGAGTGTCAAGCTCCAGTTATTTTTACTTTGTTTGATACATTTATTTACCCTATTCGGGCCGGGGGGAGGGCTTTTTTAGGGGCTTTCCCCCCTCCCTCTCACATTTTTTGTGATAAATTTGGAAGTACGCCATATTAAGGGCTCAAATTTTCTGACTTTTCATCAAATTTAATAAGCTTCACGAATATATAAATTTTTTTGATATGACGTCACACCTATTGTCATGGTGACACATACAGGTGGTATCAAAAAAAAATAATAATAATTTTTTGTAGAAATTGTTTTACATTCGTTTTATGCATTACAACGTTTATTTTATCACAATTATTTACTTTATCCGATAAATTCTTAAGCTCAAGGTCAAAAGTTTGTTATTTCTTTAAAGCTCTAATAATCTATTATTTATTTCATTTATGAATTTTTAAGCTCAAGCAGTTCATGTTTTCCAGAATTTATAAGATTTCAAGCTCCGAAAAGTTTTTTCTCTCGTGATTTGTTAGCTATATAATCATTTTGTTTCTAAACTCAAAACCGATTGTACTTTTTTGTATTTTGTTAAATTTATTTCCTATTCATTTTATTACAGTTTTTCGTTGTAAGGTTGTAGTTATCGTGAGAAAATAGATTATCAAATGTTGTTGAAATGATTATTCTAAAGTCAAGTTCAGCTGCATATATACCAACCATTTAAAAGGAACACAATTAAAATCATTTGATTCTGAAAGCTTTTTGTATTGACGTTTCTTTAAACAACTCTTGCTTCTTATAAAAGCTTGTATATATATATAGATTTTAATGGTCCCACTGAAAAAGAGAAGCCAGACCCACCCCACCGGATTTTTAACTCTTTCGGTAGTCCACTGTAAGTTCTCTTCATAAATTATTTTTATAAACAGCATAATAATGCAATGGTCATTTTTATTTATCAAGATAGGGGAGTAAAAATTTCCTGCGGGGAGTAATAATTTTCGGCATATGAGAAAAGTGGGACCCGATACCCTATGTGATACCCGAGATCCGATACCCGAGACCCAATACCCTGATACCGATACCCGATACCCGAGACCCGATACCCTGATTTTTTTTTATTTATTATTTTTTTTTCGGCGATGTTTTATTTTAATAAAAATTCTAATTTTTCTCATTATTTTCTTGTTTTTCAACCTAACATATATCAGAGATATATGTGCGCATACTGTCTGCATTGCATGCAAGTTGAATGTGGTCGAACCTTTTTTGAAGAAATGCGAAAAAAAAGAGACCTAATATCAGAAACTTAGTAGACTTTTCTAAAGAGAAAAACGCGGGCAAAAAGAAAACGAAGGCAACTCAGAGATGAAAAGGGCCAGCTAACGTCAAAAAGGTTCCAATTACAAATTTAATCGATCCATCAGCTCCTGCACAAACACCATCTACACTACCGTTATCGCAGCCTACTATTGTTTCAACTACTTCACAGACACATACTTCATATTCAACGCAACCAATATATTATCTGCGCCTTCAATACAAACATATTCAATACTACCATCAACCCAACCTATTCCACCTTCAACAACAGTTAATAAACCAGCCCCACCTGTGCCAACAGATAATGATTATGTCTTGTTCCTTCTCAACTACGCCCACAAGAATGTATTAACTTGCTATGGTTGTGGAGGAAATTTTGGACAATATACAAAATTTAATCGTGGTTTCGAAAACCAAAAGGAGTTATTTCGACCCTACAACGAAAAAACAAACATACTCTAATGAATTTAAAAAGTCTACTATCTCTTCAATCGTTCATGTTTGAGGAGACAAAATAATTTTGTTTATGGTAGTTTCATTGTAGTTTCCTTCTAGCGATATAAAACCATTGTTTAGCCAGCCAGCAGCACATTCGCATATTACGTGCAACAAATATTTCCGTATTACGAAGAAATATACATATCAAAATGTGTTTTTATTATCGTTCATATTAAAACAAAATAAAAAACAAAATAAAAAAAATATCAGGGTATCGGGTCTCGGGTATCGGTATCAGGGTATTGGGTATCGGGTATCGGGTAACGGGTATCACATAGGGTATCGGCTCTCACTTTTCTCATATGCCATAATTTTCTGGTAAATAGATACTCCTGGGAAAAAAGTACGGGGGAGTACTTATTTCCTAATAAATTATTACTGGGCAGAAAACTTTTAGGGGAGTATGTTTTTACGGTGACACCGGTAAGGCATTTTACAAAAATAACATCTTTAAAAGAGTAAAATTTAAATACTCCATCTTAGGGCTTTAAAGCTTAAAATAAATTTGGGAACGCAGGCTTAAATGAAGGGAGCGTGGTATAAAAATCGACAACTCTTGCAAATTTAGTATAGTCCAGCGTTTTCGCAAGTTTTTTTAATCTTTTTCTGCAGTCTCACTTTTTTACTCGCATTCGATTTTTCTGCCCCGCAATTGCATTGCGGATTATTCAAGCGTGAAGATGTATATAGATGTAGCATCATTTGCAATTATAGTTCAGCTGAGCGAAGCAAACATTTAAAATCGAACATGGCGGATGGAAAGTGTTCCGGCTAAAATGTAAACAAAGAAGAGAACAAAAAATCAAGTCAGGATAAAATGTCACAATTGTCAATTAAATACAGGGTTGTGTAAATGATGAAACTGTGACGTAATATTAACTTGGTACGTGTATATAGCTATATATATATATTTCACTGTAGTCAAAATAACATGGTTTTGACGATAAGACAAATGTTCCAAAGATTCTTGTGGCAATGATTACATCACATATCTGGGGGCAAACACAATACACTTGAATTTATTACATGACTTGCAAAGAATAATGTTTTAAGAACATTTGACCACAGTGTTTGTGTGCCCACATGCAATAATCATATTGGTTAAAAGCCAAGCCACATGACTTTTTTGCCAGAAGAATATCCAACTAAAAACTCAGGGCTCTAGAGCAACCAAGCTAGCTAGCTATATAAAGTGAGTCCACTGCCAAAAATATTGTTCACGTCCTGTCAAAATGAGCCAGTCCAAGAAGGATTCTATAGTAACTCTTTTTGGGGACAGCAACTGACTATGATATTATTAGTGGCGCCGTAGATTAGTGGTTATAGCTTTCGTACTCTGTGCGGGAGACCGGGGTTCGATTCCTCTTGACGGCGATTCAACATGGGGCGAGTGAATGTTACCATAGCCCCGGGTTAACCCAAGCCATGTGAGGGAAATTGGGGAGATGGCACACTGTGTGGGCCGTTGGATGTTGCCGGGAGTTGTCTAGTAGAGCGTGGGCCCTACTAATTGGGTCTGCGTTGCTCAAAATGAGCATTAAATACTCTGGGACTCTCCATCTAAGCCATGGCCCCTCCTGGAAATAATAGACAGGGTATATCCCTCGATATTTGTGAGGCTAGCCATGTAAAATATGCACATCTATCTATCTATCTATCTAACAATAATATATAGACAAAAATATATTTGCTGTTGTCAATGGAAAGTACGAAGGCAATTACAACAGTATTTCCAAAAGCCTCTGTCAATTCCTATGGCTACACACACATATCATATTTTCTATGGTGGTTCAAGTAATGATTCTAGCTTCTAATAAATTATATACTTAATCTTTTTAAGAAAATCACAAAAAATCAGGACATAGCAGAAAGTTATTCAAAAATAAAACGGAGGTAATAGGGTTAAAACCCATAAGTAAAGTATATAATTAATTTCATGACTACTCGATAATCCTGTTGAAATATTCACTTAGGCAGAAGAACAACGGAATAGATCCATCTTGTTGCCTATTTTGTGGAGCTTGAAACCCTGATCAAGAATATGTATAGGATCATTATGCTGTTCTGAAATGGGCGTGTTGATTCATCTTTAGGATATTTGCCCAAGGTGGTCTCTAGTTATCCATTCATTTCCACATTATTTGCCCTTAAAACAAATGCACAGCAATGGATTTACTAACTCATACTATTGATATTGTTTGTGATAATGTTTATGTTCAGCTGAACATAAACATTATCAGATATTGAATTTGCAAATTCTTTAGGAGGAAAAAAACTTTTGTTGGAAAAATAAATTTTGGCCTTGTTTAGTATTTTATCCAATTTAGTATAAGGGATCTGGATTATTTTTGTGCTTTTTATATATAAGTCATGTTTGTGAAATTCTTTTAAAATTTATATTAGGTTGTCATTAGAAGTGTCACAAAGTAGTATGGCAGATTATCAGAAATTAAACAATGAACACACTGGTGGTGAAGATGGCGAAGGTCTTTATTTTTTTATTTTTTCCATTGCTTCTGTAACGGTACTTTTTTTTTGTAAAAAGATAATTTTGCAGGTAAAACAAATTTTGTGAATAGGTTAAATAAGCTACCAGTTGTAGTATCAAACAACTTTTCTTAATAAAACTTTTACACACGTAAACTTTTAGTGATTTTTTGTTAAGATTTTGGTGACATGTTAATGACATTGCCGTCATGTTTTTTAAGAAGCAAACATTTGACAATTTAGTGGCATTGATTTTTCCACTTGTATATTTTAACTTTTGCAAATGGTAGCAAGGATGCACACTTGCAAATTTTTCCATAATCCATGGAAAGTGAAAGTAAAAATTAGTACCATTAACACGTTTCTCTTATTGTTGTGAGTATACATTTAATATTGATTTTTCTTTGTAGCACCAGCAGAAGATACAGCTCCAGTGAAATCAAGGGTTTGTAAATATGACATAATTTCAATTAGATTTATAAAATATTACTTATAGACCAAAGTATGCTTAACATGTTTAGGAATTGTGGGGATATCCAATGCAAGTATACTTTATTCTTGGAAACGAGTTCTGTGAACGATTCTCATACTATGGAATGCATGGTTAGTAAATACAGTATTTCATTTAACCTTTAACTGTGTCTTTAACTATAATCTCATGTATGTGTTAATGCTTAATATTTTACCATCATTTGATAGTGGTGCAGTCTTCGGGGTTTTATGCTTTGTGAACGTCCTTTTCCCTTAAAATAGCTGTGGCTTTGTGTGTCGGACAAAGTAATGGAATAGCACATTTAACATATATAAATTGTTTTTGTTTTTTGTGTGTGTGTGGGGGGGGGGGGAGGGTTAAGTTGCCCCCATTCTGTTTGTAATTGGTATCACCTATATTGCCTAAATTTCCATGCCTGCATAGTATATTTTAACCAGTTTTGTTCATACATGCATATTTACAGTAATATACGTCAACTCTCGTTATTTTTTAGAGAATTTTGGGCTAAATTTTTGTCAAACTTCTTATTGATCTTCTCCATTTTTTTTCCTAATCTAGCAATTCTCGTTATTTATCTCACAAGTATGTTACATATGTCGAAGGATGATGCTACTGCTGTTTATCATGCATTCAATATGCTGTGTTATTTTTCACCAATATTTGGTGCAATTATTGCTGATAGTTTCTGGGGCAAATATAAGTAAGTGTTCTTGTTGTTCTGATTTGGTAAATGTGTACTGTGTAACACATATACAGAGTGTAATATGCTAATTAAAAGTGACATGTGGAATACTATTTGTCTGCTTCACATCGGCAAGCTTGTGTTTTATGTTGACTTTTTTGTCACCATTCATTTTAGTTGCACTCAACTTTAACCTTTACTCTATTGAATTTAATATATTAAATAGTAATGCCCAATTATATACCATGAAGTATGAGGTTTTAGTGTAAAGTATAATTCACAAAATCTAATTAAAATACTAACGCCTTGTATGTCAATCTTTTGTGCTGAAGTTACATCTAAAAATCAATGTGACTCAAAATTAAATAAAATAGAGTACATTTAGAATTCCTTTTCTGATTTGAATAATATCTTTATCACTATAAATACCTGGCTTGCTACTTAGCTCATATGTACTCTTTCTGTCTGTGAGACTGGTGTTACACATCTACCTAACCATTCTCATGTCATTTTGTTCCAAACTTCTTCCTGCGTTCCTACTCATGTCTCTTCTATGCAAAATATAAAGGCTTCATGTGATCTAGGATGTACTCTTAACAAGATTCATGCAACAAAGAAAGTAACTCACTAGACATTTCCAAGCAAAACCTACCCTACAAATGAAACTCAACATTTCCTTCACTACACAACATACCACTGAAGTAAAAGGCATTATAAAATACTTTCATAGTTTAAATTTTAGTTAAATATAAGTTGTACACAACACCATATTTTTATACAAAAAAAATTACTCAGCAGGTTTTTTCAGCTTAAATAAGCCAATCTTTGTTAACATTGAAATTACATTCTAAGAAGACCTATATTTAGTTGGAAATTTAGGTAAATTATTAAGAAAGGTCCCAGTCAAGGCTTGAAAATTTATGGATTTTACTTATCCTTTTTCATCCAATGTAACAAACTCTTTACTTTTCTGGTTATACATTGGTTAAAGAAAAGTCAGGAAAGCAAAAAATTATCATGCTTTAACAAACGCCCACAGTAAAACCTTAACGCTAATAAACATCCAGTGGCCCATGCTCAAATAAAAACTCAGGGTATACACTGTCAAAAATAAGTAAATAAAAAATACCCATGGATGTTTATTTGAAAGGATTGAATCAAGAACTAGGTTCAATACGATATATAACACTATAGGTACTCACCCCTTTATTTATTTATTCATATAATGTGGATTTTGTGCAGATGTTTAACTTATATTCACTACTGAAAAGTGTTTATACGTCACTTTCATTCTATAGCTTAGTTTGAAGAGTTTATATAGAAATTTTGAAACATTTTTTAAGGACTTTAATATATACATAATACTAAAAAATCATCAACTCCCAACATGCATTTTTTTCAATTGTTTGAATAAATACCCAGGATAAAGTTCAATTTGTTTAGTACATGGCTTTTAATCGGCGATTCATGGTTACCACAAATAATTTTGTTTTGCACGCTCTACATGGTTTTTTGTCATGTTTTAATATTATTAATTAATTGTATTTTAGAACCATCTTATACGTATCATTGGTGTATGCACTTGGTAATGTTGTTGTATCATTTACGGCTGTGCCGTCTATATTAAATGCAGTAAATTTGTAAGTTTCAATCCACCTTTGAAATGTAATTTTAGTTTTGTTGTTTACATTCAAGATGATGTTATCTTGTTTTGGGCATTGCTTACCTTAAGTGTGACTCAAAAAGATACTAATGTTTTTAAAAATATCATAAAAGTAGAAGCACATGTCTTAGTGGGTAATTAATGTTACTTCATTAATTGTAAGTATATTATAATAGCTTTATAAACTATTGTTTATAACATTTATATCTAATTAATACCATGTGCCTGTGGTGAAGTCAGCGTTTTTAAAAGCATTTTAAATTTTGTACTCCAATACTCCCACCCAAGATAGCTTTAATCAGCTCTCTGACTGTCCAAATAAAAATTTAGCATGTTATTTAATGGTAAAGTGAATTACCAATTAGATTTCACATTGTTTTATAAGCAAACGTTTTCAGCTTCTTACTACTAGCCATTTTTTTAATAAACAACCTTTTAAATAACCTTAATCTCAGTAGATTGATGTTCAATGTTTGTTGAACAGGAAATAAAGTTATTGCAAGATAATATATGTGATCGCATAATTTAATTCATAATAAATTTCACTATTTCCAAAATTCAATTAAAAGTCTCCTTTAATGTGTTATAATCTTTCTGTGGTAGTGTGCATTCCCTCACGACAATTGAATGACTAATGAACAAAAGGAATAATTGAACCATGTGAATATTTATGTTCGTTTCATTAAAAAATGTTTTATTTTAGAATTAATTCCCCAAAAAGTTTTCCTTTTTCAGGAAAACAATAACTTAGCTCCAATCTGAAAAAACCACAAGCCTTTTGCATGCTATATTTCAATCAGAGAAAAAATATATAACTTTTTGCACTGTAGAATTTAAAAATAAGTAAAAATTGCACTCTTTTTTGTTAGAAAATAAAAATATAGCATATATTTCATGTAGATCAGCCAATCAAAATGCAAAAAAAAATTAACCATGTAATAATGGAAAATATTAAACATTTCCTGTACTAAATATAACATCATTATGCAACCTCTTGACAACAAAATAAATTCTTTTTTACATTTTTGAACTTTTTTATTTTATCAACTTTTTAAGCTTATTAAAAGATTGGCAACATTTCTTGGCTTTAGATCTTCAAGGTAATAACAATTTTGCTGAATCGCCTATTGGGTGTTTAGTAGTAAATGAAGTTGTTTAAAGTTTTTTTAATATCATGGATCCCTATTAACTGAAAGTACAAACTTTCTGCATTTAATTTTGTTAATAAAATTATCAGAAGCTGATAAATAATTGTTTATTAATGGCAGTAGTGTTTCAGCGTTAAAGGTAGTAATACCCTGTCATAGAATAAATTAAATGGTCAAAAACTTTCCTTTTTTCAAAAATATTTTTAGGCCTTGCCATGAATCGTGAGCAATTGCTCAGGCCTGTGTAGTGCTTGCATAAATACTTGTTACCCAAGCATTCTATTGCTTGCGTGAATATTTACATTTTCAGATAACGTTTTTCTCAAGAATTGATTCGTCTTTTAAATGAAATTTGTTTCGTGTGATTATTATATGAATATCCCACTCAGTAGTAGGTGAGATATCCAATATTATTTTACAAATTCATTCTATAGTGAGTCAATAATATACAAACTTTGTTCCCAACCTTTTTTTTTGTTCAACTTTTTCGAAAAATCAAATTCAATCAATTTTTTCGTCATACTCTCACTTTTATATTTATTATCGGGGAAGAAAAAAATGCATACCTTGCTCCCATTTTTTTTGTGAAGAAGAAATCCATCAAAAATCATGTGAATCATGTAATCATTTTATGCAAGCGCAAACAACCTGTGCTGCAACTACACAGACCTATCACGACGACAACAGAGCTTTCATCGATGTGAATGAAGTCATATTTTGTTTTATGAGTGTGTTGTTATAGGTAGCTTCTTTCCATCCATAAGATAATATAGCAACCCTATCATTCAATCATTTAAACAGTTATTCAAACAGTTATTCAAACAGTTATAGGCATATTCATACTTGCCCTGGGAGACTAAAATTAACATTTTTTTGAGAAAAATATGACGAGCAAAATTGATTGATTGCTCCGGAGGTTGTTTAATCATGGCAAGCCTGATTTTTCACAAGGACAGTTTGAAAAATAGTTAATAGGCGTGTAGGGTGTTTTTATAAAATGCATAAATTCAATTTTTAATAAATTCTTAAATTTTAATTCATGAAAAGTTATGTTAAGGGAAACCAAGCAGGGACAGGTCTATAATAGATATTTTTTTATACTGAGATTATTTACTTTTGCAGCTGAAGTGATCAAAGTGACTGTAAAAAACAAACACCACTTATGTTGTGCAAATCGATAATAACGATTTTAGCATTGAAAATTAGTGCACTATAAGTTCAAAAACATCTGGGGCAAAATAAAGAAGACACCAGATGTTAAACTGAGACTATATATCAAAATGTTTAAAAGTAATCTTAAACAGTTATTTTAATGGGACGTCCAGTGTATGGGGTTTCCAAAAATTTTAATTAAAATCTTGAGTATTTTTAACCCTCCAAGGAGGACTTTTTTGAAGAACCACAGGTTTTGTATACAAGATGCGCTGGGGATCTCTACGCCGGGGATAATATTTCAATAGATTTCTATTGACCAGCTGAATATGAGTCTTATTTTCATGGATGCATGTTTGTGTAAAAAAACAAAATGGAAACAACAACATCATAAAATGTTATAAAGTATAAATTACACTTTTTATAAAAATACAATATTTAGTTGTTTTTACATGTCTGTGGACAACCCAAATTCACTGGAAAATAGCATCTTTTGAGGTCTTTTAAAGTAAATCATAATTTAAAGTTTCACTAAACTCCATGATTTCAAAAGAGAAATTTAAAAGAGAAGCTTCAATATGTTTTCTTTCCCCAGCTGTCAAACTAAAGACTTTCTACAAACACCAAACGTCTCACGGCAACGCACCTTTATGGTTGCTACTGACTCCCGCTTTACATATAAATTCCCTAAGCCACTTGCAATTTTTTTTTGTCAGGTTTTTATTCTTTGCTGTTTCATAATATAACTTTAATAGTAAATTTTCAAGAGTAATTATTTTATTAATAGTCCTTAACTTATCAATAATTTCACAGGATGCCTTTTGTGCATATTTTTCGCATCTCTGTTTTGTGCATCCTTGCTGCCTGTTTACATGAAGTAATGAAATTTGTTTGGATGGGGATTATTTACTAAAATTATATAGGTGCAAATTTTACATTGGCTCACAGACAGACAGAAAGCGATTATAAGATTATTTTATATTTGTTGTGAACAATTATTGCATTACCAATAAAAGCATTGTTTATTTCCATTTTTAAAGGTTTTCCTTTTTTCATTTAATGAATGAAATTTCTCAACATACTTGTTTTATTTTCTAAGGTCGCCAAATTCTGCTATGGTTACTTCTCTACATTAAAAATATTTTTATCATTTTCCGCAACAGCAATTCTGGTGAATTGTACTATGCTTTTTATGGTCCCACACTACTATTATTTGTATATTTTACCCCTTACAGAAAAAAGTGAAAGTAAGATTCAATTAGGGGTATAACTATTAGGATTTTATCAGAAAATTAGGTATGTCAATGCGACTAGCTTGACATACCCTCTGTTTTGTTATCCAACTTAAATTTTCCTATAATCGATATTTTTCTGTTTAGTTTCAGATTCGCATATACCTTTTTTCTCCTAGGGCTGGTCCAGCTATTGGTTTATTTTTAATTGCTATGGGTACAGGAGGCATTAAACCATGTGTCTCTGCATTTGGTGGTGATCAGTTTGAAGTGGGTCAGGTAAACTGTTAAATTATCAAAAGAACTTACTTTATTTTTTTTCAAAGATTAACAGTATGTTCTCTATTATCCATAGTGATTTAATAACAAAATACGCCACACCTTTAATGCAGATAACAAATTCTTCTTCAAAATGACAGCTGTTATTGCAAGAAATGCTTAGATATAAATTTTTTTCTCCTGCAAGCCTAAAAATTGAAAAGTTAAATTAGCCCAACATTGTGTTTGCGTAGTCGTTTTGCTTTTGCTTTTTGCTTGATACCTGTGTGTTTATAAAAATATCTTTGGTGTGTTTTATTGTGTCAATTTGTCTTCTTTTTTTCATTTTAAATACAAATTTTTAATAAACATAGTTCTTTCTTGAAAACCACGTTGTGTGCTGAAATGTCTCAAAAATATATTACTAGGATTATAAAAAAAAAAATCTATGTTGGTGTAGCGTAAAACTATAAAACTATCCTCAAGAGATTTTATTTGTTTATTTTTCAGGAAGACAAATTAATAAAATTCTTTTCTATCTTCTACTTCGCCATAAATTTTGGTAGTTTGTCATCAATGCTTCTTACACCTATTTTGAGAGGTGAGATATCGTGGTAGCAGCGTACCACCCTACTTTGATCAGCTCATTATAATACTTAGTATTCTAAATTAATAACACTGGAGCATTAAGTGTCCATGTTTGATGTAGAGGAGTGCATACTCAATTTTTCAAGGGAAGAGCAAAAAGAACACCAATAAAAAAGATTGCAGCCAAAATCTTTGTCGAAATTCTAATTATTGACTTCAAAAGTTGAACCGCAAACTTATTTCGTTAGTAGGACACATTGGGTAGGACTGTGCTTAATGACTAGATATGTGCATGAGTATTCTGGTGAGCTTGTCTAAGTGATTTTATATTTTTTACTGCCATATTAAAAAACTCTTTTATTATTTAGGAAGATAAACTTCAAAGTTTCTTTTCCATCTTTTACTTTGCCATAAACTTTGGATCATTAATTGCTACCCTTTTAACACCAATACTCCGTGGTAAGTTAAAATTAAAATTAAAAGTTAAATATAATTAGTTATAAATAAAGAAACAATATATGTAATGTATAAGCTAAGTTGACACAATTTTAGATTTATGTCTGGTTTACATAATCACTTTCCTACTTGTGATACTAGAAAATGGGTATATGACACCCCAAACGTTGTAGATTGTTGTTGATTATTTTTTTATTTTTCAATACCATCCTACTCGATAAAATCACAGTTAAAATATTGGTGATAATTTTTGGCCTTGAAAAGTGTTTTTTTGTTGAGAAAGCAATACATGGACATTTCTAACGATGTTCTTTTATTATGGCCATTTTACTTTTCAGTTTCTTCATAATGTTTTAGATTCTCGTCGTTATTTTGTTGTTTAGTTTTTGTTTGGTTTGTTTGTTTTTGTCATTCTATTTTAGCGAAATAGTATTTTCAAAAAGTAATTTAATGAAGTAATTCAAATTTGATATACATACACACATACTCCCTCTAATTAATACCCTAATTTATGCCTGCCATATGCAAAAAATTATTCTGCATATGTCGACAGACATTTTTTTCTCAAAATGGCTTGAACAAGGGTATTTGACCTGATGTGCGAAAATAATTATAATTAAAGCTCGAATGAAAACAAATTGTATACATTTAGCAATTATCTTGGAATATGTCTTGTACCACACTTTGCGGTACGTTCTAGACGTGCAATAATAACGCCTGGACCAAATGTTGAGGCATGTGATCGCATTCCATTTGTGTTAAAGGTTACTTTTACCATTGTCAAAATGCAGACAAAGCCAGGAACATTCCTATTACTAGTTCCAGCCCAGAACAAACCCTGTTTTATATGGTTTATTTTCATCTACATTTGTTTTCTTTTCATATAGCAGCCATAGTCAAGAAAAGTTACTTTGTACGCCATAAACTTGTCAACATCTCTAGTCATCAAAATGAGAATATATTATTACCATCACCTTATGGCTTATTGAAATAAAATATATAAATATCAAGTAACATTTGAGCCTACTAAATCTCTAGTAGACAGGCAAAAGTTATTTTCTGAAAAAATATTACCAACAAAATCCAAAAGTAAACTAATATGACATAATTAAAAAAAGTTAATAATATAGTCAGTTTTTTAGATAAAGGTAAAACTAATTACAAGCCTTATAATCGATTCATATCTTAATACTAAACTCATAGAAAAAACCACCCTTAGCCTGCATGTTATTGTCCCTATAAAATTAAACTGATCTTAACCAGTAAAGTCCTTGATTTCCTTCATTTTTAAAAAACAATGATGGGTCATTCCATATCAAAGTGGCCAACTTTAGCACCCTTTCCACATGGTCGCCCTCAGGTTTTATGAAAATTAGTATGATGACATATTATAGTAAGATTAAGAAATTTAAAAAAAATCCCAGCACAATACTTTTATTGCTTATATTTACTTTCTACTTGGGTTGGTATTAGAGACTAATTATAAGTAGAAGAATTTGGTAAGTATTTATTTATTTATTTTAAATTCTAGATATCGACCTAAGAGATAATGCCTAGATGTAACTATAAGTTATGATTAGGATGCTGATACCCTGTACAGGATGTTCTTCTGCTGTCCTAAATCTAGGTAGTTGAAAGATAAATTAGGCATGGATATAGACCTTTCTGCTGCCATGATAAGAAAAGAGAAAGGACATTTGATTGACATAATGCCGTTGGTGTTCTGTATGATTGTAGGTAATAATATTTTAACAGAAAGTAAAAACATCAAACAGAAATCTTTGGGCATTATTTGACATAATTTACATCCAACTACTGTGATTGTGCTACCAAAGGTTAATTTAGTTTGATAAATCAAGTTATGTGGAAAGTGTTATTGCTATTGGTTAAACTCCCTAACATGAGGTTAAGGGGTCATATTTTTAGAACTAGCAAAAGTATTGGTAACAAGTTATCATACTAATTTTCATCGAAATCTTGAGGTAGTTCACTTTGCCATGGAATGGACCTGTTTTACACCCTTTTTTAAAACCATTTAAACGATTGCTCCATAATTCTTTTAAACAAACTTTTTTAGTTAGTAATAAACAACCCAATTACATTGTATATTTGTAAGCAAACCAGAAGAGTGATTATTATATTCATTCTAAGAACATTAAAATATTTAACTTCCATATTTTTAGGTGATGTCAATTGTTTTGGTAATGACTGTTACCCTCTTGCATTCGGCGTACCAGCCGTTCTTATGATTATTTCTGTGATTTTATTTGTTTCTGGAAGTGCTTTGTACAAGAAGGTTCCACCAGAAGGAAATGTTGTCGTAGAAGTTGGATCTGCTGTTGGTGTAAGTTTTTTTATTATTTTTATCTTTTCTATGTAAAGAATTTTTGAAAGAGGGAGTTTAACCCATGGGAACGTCTAATAGAAGATTACAATATAGATTTTTGTTTTAGTTCTCTGTTTGCTTGCTAATGCCATAAGCTGTTGTTAATTTGAACCGTGTATCTTCGTCTAGAATGCTTTAAAAAATAAGTTATCAAATTGTGGACAGGGAATAAAAAAAAGTCATTGGATGGACTGGGCGGCGGACAAATTTTCTGTGAGTATGTCAACAACAGTTGTACTTGTGACACACATTCGCTATTTGCAGGATCACAACAGTAACTGCAATGCAATGTGTAGCATAGAATGCTCTTGTTTTGTCTCATCAAAGTTACGTTAATATATCATTTAATTAAAGAACCTTCATTTGAAGAGTTTTGTTAAACCTATTTTTTCCGTGTATATAATGATTTACAATCTGCATATATTGTCCCTACTGTTATAACATTTGTAAAATTTGATTGGCGTACCTTACATATATTTCTTTTTTAGCCTGTACTTATATCTGACATCAAAGCGTTGTTCAAGGTTTTATTCATGTTTCTGCCCCTACCATTCTTTTGGACTTTATTTGACCAGCAGGTATGCCTTATCTGATTAATAATTGTTAGAGTGTCAATTTTTTTATCTTCATAATACTTCAACATTTAATTGCTTTATCTAAACATTACTCAAATGTCTTACCTAAATTTTAGATTTCTTTATGTCCATATTACCTTATTGTCCAGTCAGTTCATCTCCATAACAACTTTTATGTTAAATTTGTTTATCTTCGTAATATTTCATTGTTTAATTGTTTCAATTCTGATATTTGTTTAGTTTTCACATGAATACCTACCTAGCTTTTTTACTGGTTCCAGGAATTTTTTTTAAATATATAGCCGTTTTTTTACATTTTGGAGTTATTTATTGAGGCTTAAAGATCAGTACTTATCTCTCTGATTTTTCGTTTGTCAACCAGCGTAAGCAATTCCAATTAATGGTTTTTACTATGCATGTTAAAACATATCGGAGTTTTATATTTTAAATTAAATGATCACCCTATAACTCTTTTTTGCGTAAGCAAATTTTTTATTTCTACGAATTACGCATGACGAATTTTCTCGTGGGTTTTGTTTTTATTTTTGTTGTTGTAGTTATTGTTGTTGTTTTTAGGGTTCCCGCTGGACGTTGCAAGCAATGGAAATGAATGGAGATATTGTAAGCAGGCTTTAAGTTAGCTTAGTATCTTTTTTTACGTCTGGTCTAAATATCTTGAGTTTTTTTTTTCAACAGCTCAGTAAGATAAACAGTGTTACTTGTTTATCTTAAATGGTTTGACCATGGAAGGTTTGAGCTACATAATAAGTAAGGCATGTTGTAAGATAAAGGACTGTAGATTAAATATTTAAATATTTATTGTAGGGCTTAGGTGGGATAGTAATTAAGCCAGATCAAATGCAGGTGAGTTCTTATATCGTTCCATTTTGATTTGAGGTAAACGATCCGAGGGAATCAAATTGACAGATGTTAAAAGGCATATGCTGAATAACAGTGTTTGGTCTGCACCTTTGTATTTATTCAATAGAGCGTAGGGTTTTCTCATCGTCACCTATATGTATTGTTATTGTAAAAGAATTTGACTTAAACATGGGTGCGTGTGGACACCCAAGAAGTCGAAGGGTTGAAGTTTTAGATATGAAAACATATTTTTAATTGTAATTTTTTTAAGTTGAATTTTTTTTTTCAGGCTTTGAACCCTGTTTTTGTTATGATTCTCATACCCTTCGTTGAAACTGTAATATATCCAGTAGGGAAGAAATGCGGACTCTTCACAAAGTAAGTGTATTTTGCATGAGTTATTACTTGTTCAAACTGACACTCCGTACGATTTTTTATTCGAATTTATCTCCCTGTTACTGAACAAAACCTTTGGTTGTCATTCATTTGACCATTTGTTTCTTTGAATTATTTCCCTAGGGATTTAGAAACAGCCAAAACCTGCTTTAATATATCTTTTTGCTTACAATTTGACTCGATGTGTCCTATAGACATGTTAATACAAGGACCTTAAATTAAAGACAAACTCTTTTTTATTTTTAATGTGTCAATATATTTTTCTTATATTTCAGACCTCTCCAACGTATGGGTATTGGTATGGCATTTACTTCAATATCATTTGTTATAGCAGCTTTTCTTCAGATGAAAATGGAGGTACGTATTGCTTTTTGTGACACTTTTCTAATTCAGTCGGCTAACCGTTTAATCTCGGTGTAAGGCACAAGCCCTTTATCAACTGTTTTTGTTGTTTTTCAGGCGAAATCATCTGTAGCAAACTTACCAGCCACTGGTTACTCAAATTACCGTGTCATCAACACTATTCCCTGCGCTATTACAGTTGTTGGGGAAGGCGTGAAAAATAAAAACCTCACTGTACCAACTCAATCTGTAAGTATAAGCTGTGTTTCTCAAGTTTAGTAGAGATAGTGTGGTAGAGGAATCCACGCGAAAACTTTATTGAGCAGTACACATATTTTTTTAAAAAAAAGCCCCTATAAAACATTGAGTACTAGATGCTGAAAAAAGATTAACAAACTTAGTACTATCTACATTAAGAAACATAGCCCAGACGACCTGGTAGCGCTTTTGTTCGAAACGTTTTGTAAAAGGGAATACAAATGAAAAGTATATTTTTTATCTTCCTAAGCTTTTCAGTTACCGTTAAACGGTATAGAATTAAAAAGATTAATGCTGGGCAATCCTAAAGAGTTTCACTAGGTTGAATATACTGTGTGGAACAAAAGATTGAGAAATCCTGTTTGGGTGGCGAAACCTATTGCGACAGCAAAAGTAAAAATCAATTTGTTTTGATCGACGAAAACTTTCGCGATTAGAAACCTGACTCTGTTTCGAACATAGTGGACTAGCGTTAACATTTCCTTCTATTTAACCTGTTTATAGGCAACTGAATATTTCGCTGTACCAACAAAACTAAAAAGTTTGCTCATCAACTCTGAGTGTCCGCATGACAAATTAGAAAGTCCTGTCAGTATAAGTGAAAAGAAAAGTTACAGTTTTGTAGTTGGAACCAATCACAGCAAACTAACTGTTCTACAGGTATTTATGCGTTCTTGTAAACAAACATTTTTTCACGTCCTAGTTGATGCAACCTACCTCTGTTCTTTTTGCAGCTTATGGATGAGATGACGCCAACATCCCGTGGTCACGCGAAAGTACGTTTCTTTCATGCTGGGGGCTCAGTAAAGGACTCCATTAAAGTCAAGCTGAACGATTCCTTTCAACTGGATCTGTCACCGTTCGAACAGCCGAAATATATTCGTGTGCTGTCTCAAACTTATAAAGTGCGAGTATTTGATGGCACAACAAAGATGGCTGTTGTAAGTGTTTTATTAAGTTCAACCAGCACTTATACTCAATAATGGAATGCTATTATTTCGTTTTAAAGTCTTTGGATGAACTTTTTATATTTATTAAGTTTACGTTTCACGCACCAAGTTTAAGGTGATATTTCTGAATTCGCTTGCATGTCGTTTTGGCTGGGACAATTTTCTAATTTGTTGTTGCATGCTCTCAATGCTCTCAAAAGATAACAAACCCACATTTTAATATTTTATCTATATATTTTCCTCCTCAGCGCTAGGACGGGGCCGACAACTCCCATGCCCGTTTTCTAAAAAAACAAACCACACATTACCAATATCAGCACCTATATATTGGTAGGTCACCAGAGCGAATTATAACAACAAGTTCGCTCAAACAAACTGTAACTAAATCTTGTAAGAAGTCAAAGACATATTATATTAAAATATCACTCAATAAACTAATTTGATTGTTGAATGCACGATGGATGGAGAAAATGGGAGGAAATAACACATTAATTATTGCACACTTGCTTGTAGTTCTTTAAATGCTCGGCTTACTTGTTTCATTTCAAAGGCGTGCCACCTTTGGGAAAGAAACAATAGGTGATAAAAGAGGAAAAAAGCAATATGGTTGTTTGCACACTTAGTACGAGTTTGAAAAATTGAATTTTGCGTACTGGCCACAACATTTTTTATTCCATAATTCACCATTCTATCCAAGTAAGTAAGTAAGCAAGTAGTAAGTAGGCAATCTAGTTGTAGGTAAAAAAGTTTAGCAGTGTTTAACCTGCTCCGCTTTATTGGATCGTTCTTTAACACGCAAATGTTTTTTGTTCTTTAGAAAGAGATAAAGTTTGGTAATGGCGGTATCTACACGGTTGTCATTCAACCTAAAAATGATAAATACGAAAACGTGAGTTCAATGTGAAATTTCAACTACCTGTTTTTGCAGTGTGAACGTAGCATAAAACTTTTCTTCTTCTTTAGTTTTTGCTGTTTAATTATGCTGATGTGTCTCCACGACCTATCTGTATCTTGTGGCAAGTACCACAGTACTTAGTTATCACAATGGGGGAGGTCATGTTCTCCATCACCGGACTGGAATTTGCTTATTCACAAGTAAGATTTTTTATCATAGTTATTGATTACCTTAAGAGAAGAAATTATTTGCGGAAGAAATTTGTGCGGAATTTATTTTTGCGGATGAGTGACCCAAAAATGGCATATTTTGCGGAAGAAATTTTTGCGGATAGCGACCTCAAAAGATATATTGCGGAAGAAATTTTTGCGGATGCAAGAAATTTGGTAAATCGAAAGTCGGGAAAAACCTAATTTAGTACCTAAGTGTATGAAAAACATCCGATTTATGAAATATCATCTCTCTATTTTTCATCAAAATATCAACAAAAAGAATACTAAGCTGTAACAAATGTAAGATCAAATATCGTCACTGAAAATATTGAAAATATTTCTACATGGATCGTCAAGCTAAATAGGCCTTTAAATGTAAAGCAAAGTCAACAGATCGATTCTTTACGCATAAAGTATTTCGAAAAATTTGCAGAATTTATTTTTGCGAATGAAAAATTTCAAAAGTTTTGCGGAATTTATTTTTGCGGATGACCAAAATTTCTTCACTTCTGCGGAATTAATTTTTGCGGATTTGGGCAAAATCCGCAAAAATTAATTCCGCAAAAAAAAGTTCCGCACAAATTTCTTCCGCAAATAATTTCTTCCCTTAAGGTACTTAGTGTCTCTACTGAGCCAGCCTGATCAACCGGACAAGGTCATCTCATATGAACAGCCCCTAAGTGTGTACAATTATTGCTTCCTCGAGTATCTCTATATTACGAATTACGTTCGTATAAAATTGGGTAGTTGATTTGAAAAACAAAGCAACAAAAAAGCGTTGAATCGCTCCTTGTTCATCATCTTGCTTAACCTAACTGTACAAGTTGCTAAATTTGGATTCACATGTGCTATCGGATGTTAGTATTCTTTGATCTTTGCTTAACTATGCTGAATAAAACAAAAACATTTTGATTTTATTCGTAGCTAAACTAAACTATTTTTATGCTTCTGGTAAAAAATTTCAATAATTTTTCGGTACAATACACTATTACCTATTTCGTTCAGTATTTCTATTTTTATTTCGTTCAGTATTTCTATTTTTATTTCGTTCAGTATTTCTATTTTTGGTAAATTTGATGTATAATTTATCGAATAGTTCACCGTCTAAAAGGGCCTAAGTCAGAAAAGCTAAAAATCCGTAGTCCTTTTGAACAAGTTTAGTTTACACAATAATCAAGAATATTAATCCACGTTTTGTTTTTGTTTTTTTTATACATGTTGTTTTGATGACAATGTATGTTTAGGCTCCACCCTCGATGAAATCCTGTATCATGGCAGCCTGGTTGTTGACAGTTTCTGTGGGTAACTTATTTGTAGTCATATTAGCTGGTGCCAAACTGACAGACGACATGGTGAGTATAACCAGGCATCGTTTTGTTACAACTATGTTTCTTTTAATTATCAACAGTTTTGCTTTATAAGCTCTGAACACTGATTTTCAATACACAACAAAATGGAATGATAATATGAAAATTTGTTCAAACTTGTACGTTATTTTACATTCAATTTTAATTCAAGAATTATTTTTTTAGGCCGTAGAATTTATCTTTTTTGCCATATTACTCGCCGTCGTTACCGTCATATTTGCTATAATGGCTTATTTTTACAAATATGTCAATTATGGCGCAAGTAGAAGCGGTGGTGGTGATGGAGGAGATCAAGCCGAGGAAGCAAATGAGAATACGCCTTTAGTACCAATGGATAATGAGGAGGAACCAGTCCCACCGGATGATTCTGATAAACCTGTACAAAATGCATCTCTTAATAATGAAAGCTCGCTTTAATAGTTATTTTTTTAATTTGAGTTTAGTTTTAGTTTCTATTTTTCTATTTTTCTATTTTAAACACGTGAAGACATTTGTTTTCGTTTGTTTGTTTTTTTTGATTATTTTTTTCAATTTTTTAGTACACACACAAATATTGTGTTTTTAACCTCTTCTTTCCATTTATAGAATGTTTTTGTTATATAATTTGTTTTTTTATGGACATATTTTACACCGAGTTGGCCATTAGTGTGAGTGGAGTCAACTATGCTTTTTAAGAATACTATGTTACAATTCAACACAGTGCAATCAGGTGTTGTTAAAAGACTATGAATCATTCTGGAAACTTTTCTTTTGTGAAACCGCTTTTTATTTGTGCAAGGAGGTTAAAGTAAAAAAATGACAGCCTATCGGTTGCCCCTTATCAATCAAGACAATATTTGACGTTATTTTATAACCTAACAAGATAATTTCACAAAAAATGCTACAAAAAAGCACGGGCTCTAAAAATTTATTTATTTAATATTTAAATATTTTAATTTAAGTATCTGGGATTAACACGAGAAAAAAAAAAATATTTCATCATATTTTGTTTCTAAAGTTTGTAACGTTTTAGTAAGGATGCTATCTTTGCCCATTCTGGTATTGGTTTGTTAATATCTTGTAAGTTCATATGCCATTTCTGCAGTTCGGATTGTTGATCGCATAGCTCCAGTGTTATGTGACGTGACGTTTTCTTGGTCAAAGTCAAACAGCCGCCTGTACCTTGATGACGAATTTGTTTTGTTTTCTAAGAATAAAGAAAAACACTTTTTAGCTTGGTGTACACCTACGTTTAAAATGGTCTATCGCGTTATTTTTTTCACGATCATGGTGGCAGGAATGCCGATGATCTTTCTTCAAACTTAGTAAAATAAATAAATTAAGGGATTAAAATAAATGCATTGTTATTTTAATAGGCCATTTTTTATGTGAACCTCGTGATCTTAATCGCCTATTCCGCTCAGGAGCCAGAAAAATCAAATGCGACATCGTTTTACCGACTTTGTTTTGACCGCTCGCGCGTAGTATACCAATCACGACCCCCGATTCTTTAAAAAAACAATCCAAGATTTTCGCGGCTGGACAAAGGCCATTTGGAGTTTGAAAGTGGTCGTGTGTGGTCAGTGTGAGGTTTGTAGGCCTGTTTGACCTTTTTTCTTCTGAAAGCTTCATATTTTTGTAATTTGTTCTCTGTTTGTTTTCAATGTTACGATAAATATGTTGTCACATTTTTTAGCCATGTACAGATCTTAAACGCACCAGTTTTAGGATTTTTGGCTAGAAACGAAGATTTATAGGGAGCATTCTAAAGCCAGCCAGCTAGCCTTAGCTAGCTATTTAGCTAGCTCCTTAGCCTCTGGCTAAAAAGTGAAAGTAGCAGAATGCAGTGTGGGTACAACAAAATTCTTTCTTAATCAATAATTCTCATGCTATGCAGTTAGGTAGCTAGCTAGCTACACCCTTTTTTTACTGTCCTGAAATCTTATTCCAGAAATAAAATTACTAAGTGATTTTTTTAGTTGGACGGGGTAACGACGGGATGCTTCATGTGATTTTATTTAAACCGAAGTCGCCTATGCACATGTGCAACACCGTTTACCTGTACTAAGCGCCAAGCCCGTTGTTAATGACAGATTGTTTCCTGTTTTTTTGTTTAAGCCAAAGCTGTGATAAGAAAAGGGTATGACGCCTATATGGATATGCAACACGGTATAGTAAGCGTTAGCCCAGTGTTAATAACAGAGTGTATCTTGTGTTGTTATGTAAACCGAAACTGCGATACAGTTTTTTTTTAAAGGGTATTAAACTGAAACGCATGTGCGGCATGGTATACCTGTACACCGTGCCGCTCAGTCCAGTGTTAATGGCGGGCTGTTTCCTGTGTTTTTGTTTAACCGAAGTTGTGATAAAGTTATTTTCAGAAAAGGGTATTAAGGGTACTAAGCGCTCAGCCTGGAGTAACATTCATTTTTGAACTTTCACCAGGAAAATTCTCCGAAAAATAAAAAGGTTCGCTGACTGTTTTTGCTGTGACGGGGTAGCAACGAATTGTAAACTGTGTTTTTATTTTAGCTAAAGTTGTGGAAAGTTATTTTAAAAAAAATATATTACACCGGAAATATATTACAGCATATATTACACCATAAAGTTGTGTGCCATTCACTCGATTCACAACATACTATATACCTGTACTAAAGCGCTCCACCTGAATGTGTGGCACAGTTTACTGTTCTTATTAATCGCTCTGCCGGGCGTTCAACACTGAGTAACACAGTTACTTGTGGCTTAGTCTCGCGGCTATTCTCTATTATTCTCTATTATAAAAGCCGTATTTTTTCTGTCTGTCCGCAAGAGACGCGATTGAGTAATTGCTTAATATAGTTTTATTTCTAATGGCTTGTCATTTTGCAGCCCGCAATTGTTGACAGATCATGATGTGTGGCGCAAACACTTTGAACACACAGTATACGGGTATTATGATAGAGACCAGTCTGTATAATCGGACTAGAATTTACCTTCATGTATGCAAATCTTTGATTTCCATCTTCTCTTTCGTGACATCTCTCCAAATATAAATTACTCATATCACCATCCTTTACATCTATACAATCTTCTAATCCTCGACGAAACTCGTTTATATATGTCCAGTGAAACTTCTAGAACAAGTAGAAAAAGTTCAAGTATATTTTGTATTTGTGACATTCGTCGTAAATCTCGTTCTTTTAATTCTTATCCCAGATGAAGCTAATTTTTGTTAGGCAGCACAGATGATTAGTGTTAGAACATTTTTGATCCCATGGCGTCTTGTATGTTTTGCGTGTCAGGATGAGGATGGAAGTAGCTTTAGGTTTTTAGACTCTGGAAACTGGGTTAACGTTATGTGTTTAGTTTGAAAAGTTTTCAACAAAATTTCAAAACAATTTTAATGTTGGTGACGATGCGCAGAATACCTACGCAAACTTATATCACGTAGAGAAATGACTAATAAGTTGGTCTTTGTGCGAAAATACTAAATGAAATTTTGTGTACATGTACCTGGGCACCGTCGTCTTGACAACTGGAAACCGTAACGGCGTCTCCGTACTTTCGTCCGGTCAGGTCAAAACACTTATCTGTTTTTACATGACGGATCTAAAAACATTTAAAGAAAATAGATGCATGTGAAAAAATAAGTACGTTTTTATAGTTCCGAACATGATATAAACAACCATATACCTTTCCCACGGCTCGATTTGGTTCAAATCTGGTCCTCACTGTATCGTTAGCAACATTATCGAGGTACCATGCAAAGTCTTTACACTTTAAATGCTCCCGTAATGCTTTTCTTTGGGACAAGTCACCATGAACTTGCACCTTGATGTCTGGTCTGTTATAATAAAGAAATTCTTTAAAGCCATCCATCCAAACTTCAGCCACACGCTTAAAATTGATCAAAGCTGCATTCATTTTGTTCGATGTGTATGGTACCTTGTCTCTATAAACGTGACCTACACGTGAACAGGGAATGTTCAGCATTTTTCCACCGCACATCCATAACTACGAATGATTATACATGCATACAAAAAAATATCGATGCAACCTCTGGGCCTTATTACACACAAATTTTCTATATGAGATTGTAATATTGTTCTCATATGAGCACTCTTTTTCGCCATTTCCTATTCATGCTAAAATATATTGTCCTTAAGAATGTCAAAAACACGCACGTTCAACTGATAATGTTCAGACGTTTGAATATATACTTTTTGAGTTGTTATGTCATATTTTATTAAAAGCCAAAAGCAAGATGATTTTTTTCTCTAGTATTTCTTCTAGAGCTTTTTCTTTATTTCGAATATGGTGCTGCCATTGTTGCTGACATCTTCATGGGCGCTCATTCTAAATACAGAATCATTTCACAAAAATTTAGTTACCTTGAATGAAATTTCATACTGTTCTCCACCCCACACATACATTCCAGGATCATATTTGCCCAATTCTTCCCAAAACTTTCGTGAAATTGCAAATAAGCCACCAGCCATTACTGGAGATCTGAACAGAAAAAAAGGAACGGGAGTATATATCACAATGCATTGATAATAACACGGACACTTTTTATTTTTTCCACATTTTAGACTGTTTGAATGTTTTTATTCAGACAGAGAGGGGTTTATACAAGCTGCGTGCTATTTCATTAACATGAGAAAAAGTTTTAATTCTTATTTTTAAAAACGGTATAACTTTTATTTTTACTTTATTTCTTATTTAATTCAATTATTTCAACATTCTTTCACTGACAATCATTAAGATTGTGAGCTGTTCTAGAGTATCTATTTAAGTAAGATGCTTATTTGAGGGAGAGGGGTTAATAAGAAAGACGTACTTCACTGGATCCGCCTCACTCCTTCTAGCAATTGATTGCTCGGCTGTTATGATTCTTTCTTTGTAATCAAACCTCCAGTTAAATGTTCCACGCTTGTATGGATCGACAGAAACATAACTAAAATCCCCATGTCGTATCACATCTATAGATGGACACGTGACTGCTCTATAGTCTCTTTCAATTTCTACAACAAATTGTAACTCAATTATCAAATTGAAGGCTACTGTTTACTTATTATGTTTACGATAATTTCTGGTATAACATGTTATTACGAACATAATCAGCTAACTTAGTTCAATCATACGGAGCGTCATATCTGCCATGCCTGCCAAGAAGCAGTGAAAGTAATTTTTGGCAGACATGACGTTTCGTACAATCGCATCTCCAATGTTCGTTGCAATTTTATTGCCCTCCTATTCTTCACCCTATAAATGTTTTTCAGTAAGTGCTACGTTACCTAACAATTTTTATAATCCCTGTATATTATTTTAGTAAGTTGTTGACAGTACCTATAATTTGAGCCGCGTCTATAATGATCGCCGTATTCTGTCTGATTGTGCACGAAAAATAAGTCGCGCTACGGAAACACCAATAGCAAACAAGATATATATTTGTTGTGACAGACGTGAGCCAAAAAGGTAGCGAGTAGCGACATTTGATTTTTCTAGCGACTAAGTTATTCTTATAATAGCCGTACTTGTACTAAAAAACTGGCACCCCGTCGTATTCTGAATTCTGTTAGTCTTCTGTGTTTTATGTGCAAGGAGTGTTATTTAAACTAAGGTCTCCTTTTAAACCCTCTTGTTTAAAATATTTCAAACTTCCTCTCTGCATTTTTTTGTACAGCTGAATAAAACTTTTTTATAAAGTTATTTAAACAAAGGTTTAGGGACCAAGTAGCAAAGTGCGAGGTTAGGATAAATCAGGGGAATTGAGGTTAATTTGTTTTTTTTTAAAAAAGAAAAGAGTTGTTTAAAAAAGGGGTCTAATAGGATCTGCTTAAGATTCTGCTTAAGAATGTGTGACATCTGTGCTTTTTTACATACATGTGTTTTATATATTTAAGTGAATTCGTTTCTAACGTGTAAGACCATACGAAACATAATACAGTAAATAACTTGAAGAAGTAACGTAACATGGAAACAAAACTAAACATTCGAAATGAAAGTCAACGAATCGCATACCAGACAATAACGGCGGCAACCATCCGACATTCGCTTCACAATGCGAATCAAGGAAGAGTAAAATTTCACCAGTGGAATGATCTGCTCCATACACGCGTGCACGGATTAACCCTTCTCTTTCTTTTGTACGTACAAGTTTCACTTTGGGATAATCTTTTATGTAAGTTGCAAGTCGAGCTTTTAAGTGTTCTGTAATAAAGATTAATTAGAATAAGCCCTTATGCTATCTTGTCAAAATTCCTATAATTCTGTTGTGTAAGGTTATAAAGACGCACACAGAAGTAATAGACACGTTTTGGAACTTAATGCGATTATCAAATCCGTGAACACATAGCTAATGTCAGTGTGAAATTCTGTTTAGAAAAGATTTTTAGGTTTAATTTATTATAATTTTTTTATTGTGTGCCATTATTTGTAAGCAATAAAAGGAGATGGCGAGTGTAAAGCAATGGGAAGATTATCATTGCAAGCGATTCATGCGGATTTGTAACATGGTTCACATGTATAACTGATTAACCTGATGTCACTCACAATTAAATTTTTGAACTTTCGCGTCATTTTTTGGTGAAAAAATATTGGGTGGCTTTTCTTGCTATGACCAGGTAACAACAGGTGTATAGCCTGTGGTTTAATGCGAGATGGAATTCGCTGATCTTTCCGTAATTGGATTTGCGACACACCGCATGTCTGCACTAGAAGAGCTCCACCTGAGTATGCGGAACGATTTACTTTCATTTATGCACAAAATCTGACGTTTAACGTCTTATCGCTAAGCTCTCAGCTAGTTGGTTACTACTGACGCAAATTAATTGCTTTAATTTTACATCGCGTTAATTTCATGCTTAATAACAAGGAGAATCAAAACTCCACAACGAAAAAAGGTAGTAAAGAAAATATATACCATAACATCAGTTTACGTACCTTTTGAACTAAAATCATCGCAGAGAACTATTTCATGGAGCAACTCAGGAGGAGATCTGTTGAGCACGGAGTGCACAGTACGTAGTAATGTTGACCAACCCTCATTATGAAAGATTATAATGACGCTTACCTTTGGTAGGATGACTTGATATTTTTGGTAGTGACAACTAAGATAAGAAATGCGTAATAATTTAGACATGTGTATTGCGTTGTCTTATATATGAATTTTGAAAGATTGCGTAAATCTGTTGACGTCATAAGGATTGATGATTAGGTCAGCAACAGGATCGTCACGTTCTTACATTTTTAAAATTGTAGGAGACTTAGGAAATTTAAAAGATTAAACTGAGAAAACGTAAAAAACAATTCTATATTTTGAAAAAATTGGCAATATTTTAGGAGGAAATAAAAAATAATTTAAATGTCATTTTCTGAATGACAATAAGTCAAAGATAAATTAATTTTACTTTGTCCAAAATAAAATTGCAAAAAATAAATATTTTTTCAAAAATAACATGAACAAAACATCATTTAGATCATGGTAGAGAAGAGTTTCTTTAGATGAGCACTTCATCGAGTATTCACAAGAAAACACTTTCGAGAGTCGCCAGAATGTTTTTTATGATCCTTGGAACAAATTTACTTTTGAGATCACAAAGATGTCTTCATCGCACAGCTTTATTATTTATCTGCTACTGCTTTGTTACAACTATTTATAAATCGTACGGAAGAAGTCAACAAACTTACGGTATCGGTCTGTTATCAATAAGTGATCTATGCAATGAAATTTTATCACTAATCAATTGATTGAAACCATATTCTGTGTATGATGATTCGCTTGCTTCTTCTTCTCCAGGTTTTGTTTTAACTCCTCTTCCACGCTCACCTGGCTGAGCAGCATCTCGACTTGAATCAGGCTCAATCCATTCAATTAACATATTATTATTATTTTTATTCACATCCATTGTCATGCGAGTTTGCATTCGATTGAAATTAAGAAAAAGAAGAAGAATGGTGGCGCAAAGAGTGCATAATATGAGAAGTGGTTTCATTTTCCATTGGATGTGGGTACCCATCTCCATCTGTTGTTTCGTTCTAAACAAACAATACATGTTTAGGTATTATACCATATTAAACCGTGTGAAAAAACCCCGGTCTTCAGGGTGCTTTATCCCTTATTTCATTCAAGCAAGTGTCTTGGTAAACAAAAAAAAGCTCTGTGTTCATATAACTTTTTATTAAACCCTATTTAGTCCAGATTATATGGGACGAGTAGGCTCTGGGAGTGGATAGTGACGGAAACTAACTACCACCATACACGTCGAAGATCTAACAAAGTACGAGCCAATAGTCTATCGAGGAGACGATGCTGCAAAAGTCTTCGTCAAAAATCTTGAAAAACTAACAAAAAGGATGTACAACAATCACCTGAAACCCATAAGATATTGGAATGGAGGCTGTCACATCTGCAAGAAACCAATAGGGTATAGACAAGTTCCATTTAAGAGTCAACCGGTGCATATAACATGTGTAACCAACGAAGACAATATATTGTAAGGAATACTGCACAAAACAAACCTGCTATATATGTAACAAACCAGTAAACAATCCAGAGTAAGGGATTACAACCGCACATCACGGGAAAGTTTAGAGGCCTGAAACATAACACCTGCAATCTAAACTATAAAATGCCATCATTCATACCAGTAATCTAGAAGGAGACATCAGTTACTTCCCAATAAATAATGAAAAGTACATCTCATTCTTATAAATAGCCGTCGACATCAAGCAAAACATCAAACTAAGATTCATAAACAGTTTCAAGTTCATGACACCCTTTGACAAACTATCTAGCAACCTCACGTAACAAAAAATAATTGAATGAAGGTAAGCAGCTGGAATTGGCAAGGAGTTTTATAGTAAACTATACGAAACACACATAACCGAAGAACTTTATCAGCATGCAAAGACCATATGGGAAACGTCCAACATCACGAACATGGGTGAATATTACAACCTATATCGAAAATCCAACGTCCTACTACTAGCCGACGTATTCGAGAACTTCCGAGACTTATACATGGAAACTGCTTTACTATTAGATGCAACTTGGTACTACACAGCACCTGACTGATGATGGGATAGTCTACTCAAATCCATATTGGTAGAATTGACCTTCTATCCTATGTTACAATCCTCCTATGTTATACTTTTTTAAAAACTCAATCCGCGATAGAGTGTCTATCATATCGAACAGATACTCAAATACAAACAACAAGTACCTGACAGACTACGATTCAAAAAAAACATCACAATAGCTGATATACCCTGATGCTAATAGTCTATATGGATTTGCTATGTCAGAACCACTACCTACAGGAGGATTCAAATGGATGACGGAACACGAACTAGAAAACATAAACTTTAACAGCGATAACGAGGAGTATATGTTGGAGGAAGATCTGGAATATCTGAAAGAACTACATGACCTTTCCGACGATTATCCACTTGCCTCTGACAGAATGGAGGTAAACGGGGTAGAAAAGTTAATCCCGAACCTGTGATCGAAGACAGGATACATACTCCACTTCGAGAGCCTGAAACAATCTGTTCACAATCATCTGTTCAATCCTTATCCGAGTCAATCTCGATATCCACAAGTCTTGTGACAATATCTTTGCACGAATTATGTATGGTGAAATAAACACCAGTGGATCAAAAAGAAAGGCTATTCTTTTCAAAAGGTTGCTTTTGGTACATTCAAAATCCATTTCTGGTACAGACACTTTCTATGAGAACGTTATTCCTTAGATTTCCAAAGAAAACCCAGAGTCTTAATTGTTTGCATTTCTCAATTATGTAGATCAATTTCTGATGCCCTATTGTCTTGATGAGTCTTCTCCAAAACCTTTTATGAGTTCGATAACTATTTACTAGCATGCAACACGCCTTTTTCCAAAGCTCTGATAACTGCTAGTAAAGGTCACAGGCCATTTCATAGTTGAAAACTGAATCCATACTGAATCCATATTCGTAGATTCTAAGAAAGTATCTGCAACCATCGGGAATTTTACTCTGCATGCTGTCGACACACACATATTCAATTTAAAAAGGTAAAGCATTAACTCCAAAGACCAGTCTGTTGAATTCGAAGATTTCCGGGTCTTTTGTCTGAACTAGGCCACGCCACAAAATCCTAAGGTATGGTCTGTCTCCAGGTGAAAGACCAATAAGAAATTATACTTCAGCAATATCGCAGATTAATGCGAATGAATACCTGCGAAATCTTAAGACATTAAACAAGTCACGCTGCCACTTTGGACCTTGATAGATGTTGATATTAAGTGACACTATCCTTTAAACTTTGCTTACGCATCAAAAACAATTCTTGTTTTCCTTATAACCTTATCTGGCCTTAACTCTTCAAGATGAGGTAAGTACGAACAATTACTTTAGATTTATCAGATGGTGGAATCTTCTTTAAGTACCCTTTTTGGTTATATTGATCTATCTTCCAAGGCTGACGTTCTTAAGCAATCTTTTTCCTGTGTTGAGAAGTCGATTCATTGTCATAACATAGTTATTTAAGAATTCTTTGATGCTATCTTTCCATGGTATTGTCGCTTCATACCTTCCGTGAATGTCATTCAATCTTCTACAACTTTAACTGCTTCATGCTTGTCTGGATTAAGGATCATAAACTTTGAGGAAGCGTCTTTAATTTCTCAAAAACTTTTAAGAATCTGATGCAACTCATTTTCTGAATTACTCTTTGATAAGGTCATTCGAATAAAATTGATTCGATATGGCACTTTATTTTCTGGAACCAAATTTCCAATGCAAGTTTATCCTGATCTACCGCTTATTTCTTTTAAAGATGAATACAGTTGTGTAGTCAATTCGGATTATTATATTGGGCGCGTAAATTTGGCATTTTTCAAATGATTCCACTTCTTTGACCATGCCTTCCAGATAATGGCTTTTATATTTTCCGTTACTTTATCGACGGTACGTGCTGATGCAACCGAACTTGTTTTCTCATCGACGCTGTCTGATCCTACTTGAACATGTGCTGTGTTAAAATGATCATCCAAGACGTTAACTGACTCCTTCTCTGTTCTTCCTTGCAAGTCCAATTCTGCAGCAACATCGCCATTAATATAAGTATGTGCTTGCGTTATCTAGCAAGGCATCAACACTCAGCTTTATTTCTATTTTACGATCGGGAGTGTAGTTATGCCAGGTATTCTTTATAATGTATAGATTGCATGTACATTGTTGTATAATTGGTTTCTTTTCTTCATGCAACAATCTATTGTGTGTTTTTACATTCATCTATTCCACGAGTTTTTGTTCTGACTACGATAATTTTCTCCAAAACATCGAAAACACAATTTCTGTTTTTTTGTTACCAACCATCTCTTTTTCACCTCGTAGTTGTTATACTTTTTACCAAATTCTATTGTACCATTACATACAGTACATGTCCTTTAATCACCTGGCGTTAATTTTCCCTGGTTACATTCCAAATAAGTTGTGTTCACCACTCCTGTTTCTCTCTTTCTGTTTAAAACTGCTGTGCAATCGATGAAGAGTTTTCTGTCGCGACCATGCGAAACTCAGCTTCTTGAAAAACCCAACTTCGTAAAGATTCCACACTATCTGTTTCTTCCTTATCCATATATGATATCTTGCATTCATCAATGCAGTCATTTTCTTCTGCAGTTTCAAGTGCAATGTTCCATTGCCTAGCTCTTCGGACCACTTCTTTTAAATTGATAACAGCGACGTCTAAAAGATCAGCAGATCGTTCTATGTCTTTTGGATGTTCATCTCTAATTGGCCTGAAACTGTCCAATTTGTCGAAGTACAATGGCACTTTTCTACGGCTACCTCCATACTTCCTGTCAAGCATTTATTTTGCACTTTCGTATGCATATGATGAGTGTCCTAAATCTTCATTACTCTCAGCGCCTCTCGAGATAGACATTGTCTTAGTTACAAGAGTTTGTATTCTGGTGTTGTAGGTGCTGCATCGATGCATGCCAGAAAAGCTGCTTTTCAATTCTTATAATTATGTTTTTCCCCTCGGTAAACTGGAACAGATACTCGTTTCAGTTGTATCCGCATATCATTCTCAATATCTTTTCTGAGACTAGAATTTTTATCTTGTCTTAGTTCCTCATCGGCGACGTCGTAATACAAATTCCAGATTAATACAAACTTCACCGAATGAAAGGGTGATGGGTTCATAAGCCGGTGTTGGGCTTATACCCAGGTGGTGGGTTTACACACAGATATTGGGTTTATACACAGATGGTGGGCAAAGAAGTATGTACTTGGCTTACACGAGAAAGAAAGTATAGGAAGAGGTTTACAGTAGCCGTCAGAGACACAATGAATTTCCATTCATGTGTGCGAAAATTTATAAAAAAAATGTTGACATCATCATGTCCAGTATTGATCTAAAAACGAAGCACCTTCCAGCATTGTTACAGAAAAATGTGTAGATAATATGTCATGTTTGGTCCAAAACGAAAAGTTTTAATTTTTAAATCAATGCTAGTTTAAAACGGGACCTAAGTTAGCAAAGTTGAAAGGTGGAAATGTCGCCACCTGATTGCTTTCTTGCTCACTTTGTCAATTTCTATTCGACAAAGTTTCATTTTGACGGTATTGACATACGCCAATGTTTGAAACAGTCGGTTAAAGAGAAGAATGAGAAAAAGAAGTTGTTTTGACAAAGTTTTGGCTACCCGAAATAGTTTTCCTGTTAGCGACGAATTCGAGACAAATCGATGAACAACAATATAAGGATTCTGTTCTAACGATACACTCCGAAAAACACAACAAATTAAACACTTCTCCGAAAAGTAATTGTCTGTCAAATTTCTAATGCTGTAAGTTTGCCGTATGACATCAAGTAATCTTTGTCTCGACACAGTTAGTACAAATGGACAAAAAAATAGTTAGTCTTAAAACTCGCAAAAAAATTTTTTTAAAAAGAAACATTTAAGCTACTTACATATTGTTTCAGTGCATTTTAATTCATACATACACAGTAATTATACACAGTAATTATGTTTAGTTACACAACTCCCATTCATTCGATCAAAACTTAATGAGAATTTGTAATTAACAATTAGTGTTTCGTATTGTTAACAAAAACTGATGTTAATAAAACCGGACACCGAATACACATTTTCCGAATTATTTTTCAACGTTTTTACTCCACTTGAGGAAAATGGATGTTATCTTCGAAATTTTGCTACAATATTTTTTTATCCTCTCTATTTAATAGATTTAACAAAAATCTGCAAAATTAAATTCAGATTAAAAATACTTTTTTTTTCATATTCACCAAATTAAAACAATTTTTTAGCCACCTGTCAATTTTTAAACCCACCACTATTTAGTTTACTATACCGTTTTCGAACACCTTTTTTGTATTCTCAAAATGAAACGTGTGCCATTTCAATGCTTCACCAACAAATATATCTAGGCTCGGCCTGCAGACAGTTAAGAGTATTTCGCGAATAGAGAGGATGACAGTTTTGCTGATGCTGCATATATGTCTATCTGCTTCGCACGTACATACATATAGTCATTTTCCTTGCTACAATACATCAGTGGTAATGCCCAGATTAATGTTTATGGAGTTATATGGAAGCTTCATGTATGCATAGGGACGTCAGATAGTGGCAACTATATGCTAGTAATACCTGGATCTGCGAGTAATGTTGCCACGATTGCGTTAGCCGACTCTGTGCGACTTTATAGCTGGGCTACGCAGACACAAAATGAGATGTGTAAAGGACGGGCGAACCCGTGGATTTAGCCACAGGCTAAAGACTAGCCTCTGTATTAATAACACCCAAATTTTGTCTGTCCGTCAAAAGCAGGTCATGCTAACTACGCACGAAATCTTCACGGTACAAATAACAAATGCAATATATTTTTTCTTAAATTTGTTTTGATTGCCCGCGTGTATAAGCCAATCACAAAGCCCGATTATTACGGATAACCAATCAGCAAGTTTTCGCGGCTTCGACAAACAATCGCAGGCAGCGTGACGACGGCCATTCTAAAAGGTGTTGAGATGAGTTTTGTAGGTCTGTTTTTGTTGACTGAAATTGTGTAGCTGAATGTTGTTGTAGCTGAAATTGTATCTAATTACAGCTACAACAACATTTTCAAATAATCTTTCTTTTACTGTAATATAAGATTTAGCAAAAGTCTAAAGTTCATTAATTCAATGAGACGATTAACCTTTGATACTTTAGGGTTTAATTTTTACCCACAATTAATTTTGTAACGACGGCTGTAGGATGTGTTTTTATTTAAACTGACAATGATTTCACCAAAATTTATTCCGCAAAAAGAATTTTCAGGGTGATTGCTTTGGACTGGACGGGTCGGGTGTAAAGCAGCGTTCTCAATAGCCGTTAATAAACAGCTATTTCTCAATTAGAATCTATCCAAATTTCCCAATCCATTACTGAAGCTGACTATCTTATAATACACAAGCTGTAAAGAAATGAAATTTCATTAAAATTTCAAACCACCTTGATCAAATTTCAATTTGGGATTTAACGGCCACTATTTTAGATTTCTGGATTACACACTCACGGGGTAACAATGGACTGTTTTCTGTGTTTTTATTTATACCAAAGTTGCGATATATTTTTATTTTTTTAAAAAGGGACTACGCTTATAGGGAGCTCTGATGTAAGCACTCTACACATGGATGTGCGACACAGTTTACCTGTACTACGCCCTTATCCCGGTGTCACGATTAATTCTCGAACTTTCACGGAAACTTATTCCGCAAAATAAAAATGTTGGTGATTTTTTTTTGCTATGACGGGGGTAACAATGGGTTTTAAATTGTTTTTTTTTCGACTAAAGTTGTAGGAAAGTCATTTTTTGACAAAAATAAAACACAAGGAACACTGTGTGCGTTTTACTCGATTTATATTATAATACGCCTGTCTGTCACACAAAATGGTACCGCAAGTACTGAGACGCACGCAATGCGGTATAAAAAACACGGGAGAACCCGTGGATTTCTTCACGGCAACCGACTAGTCTCATAGAAGTAAGAAAAAACAACGACAAAAAAAAGGATGATATTTAAAGTTTTGCGGGCTTAAAATTTACTAAACAGATGTTTCAGAAAGAGATTTATGGACGACACAAAAGGTATTGATCTGGTATTTCTTCTAGTGGTTTGAAAGACATTTTATTCGAAGACCTTTCTGCACCGAAAGATTAGTCACGGCCGCAGGGAGATCAACTTTTTCATGAGAAACAGAAACATTTTCACATTTATTTAACAAATTTATAGCTCGGCACACGAACATAAATCCGAAATTAAAAATATTCACAGTACAAAATATTACGGATTGTCAGCAATTCTCAACAAGCAGTTTCAAATCTTGTTCCATTTGTAAATCTTCTCAAAAATTATCTTGTACAAAGTATACAATCTTCCAAATACAAAATTTACCCCCGTTTTTATACCACATAAATAACAATAAATAGCGTTAAAATGAAAAATATATTTTGTAAAAAAAGTTCACATAATTATTAACGATATACTAATATTCTCAAATAAAGTTTGCTTTTGAAAATGCTCGTCTAAGGTAAATCTTTTCGTGGTATTTAATTTTGCGAAAAGAAATTATTTAGGGGCTAATATTTTACTGAAAAAAAGAACGAATGCTACGTCACTAATGGAATTGCGCTTTTTATATTCTAAAGGCCGACATTAACGTTGTTTTTGCCAGCATTGTAGATAGCCGTTCTTAGTTATTCAAAACGTCAGTGCAATTTATCGCGGAGGTGTAGCCAATGGCATAAATTTCACTAGAAGGCCAAAAATACATTTCTTAAAGTATATCTCAACTAATAACACATTCGTCATATAGTCATATAGCCAAGTTAGGTTAAAAACAGCATAAAACCGTCTGGGTACATTTAAGATAATTGTAATAATTTATTGCGCAAACACGCTGTTTGAAATTTTAGTTTTCTTCTCAGCTTTGTTTTTTTGTTGTATTTTGTTTTGTCCCGACACAAATATTACAGCCAACATTCAAAAAAGACGTTTTATTTCACTCTCGTCTGCAGCCTCTAATTTCTTTTTTTACCTGCAAAAAGTTAACGAGTAGGAAAGAAACTTTAAGCAAGTAATAATAATAGAAAAAATATTTTTTTTTAAAATGTTAAAAATTCACTAAAAACATTTCTTTTACAAATTTATTAAATTGGAGTTTTGTAATCCACTGACCAATAAAATGCAATTTTAGTCCATCTCACAAAAAAGTCGATCAAATACGAGCTTCACTGCGTCGCTAGATCTCGTACAATACTGGAGCCATGGTAGAAAGATTGATATCAATTTTCACTGGATGCCGAACTTTCGTCGTACGATGTTCTCTACGGTATTGGGAATGGTTTAAAATCCTCAGCAATTTTAGCCCATTCAGGCACTTCATCGTTCTCCACTAACTGTACGCTCCATCTTTGTTGTTTGGCATCAGCTTTACAAGATTCGATGATAGGGTGAGTTGGATTCACATCATGATTAATAGACAAACATTTGCTGCTACCGGCATGATAGAATTGTTGGGTATCCTGAAATAAAAAAAAACGCACGTGACACTAAGATTTATTTCAACTCTTTCATGACATTTTTTTCACTCATTTATGGATTCCAAAAATCTTATAATTTTTAAGGAATTTGAAAAACGAATCTACTTTCAGAGCTAAGGCAAGTAATACTTTCCCGAGCATATATGTTGCTGATACTTTACCATAATGAAGACTTTTAAACATTTAATGTTGGGCTAAAAAAAACTAGGTCTTTTAAGTGAGTACTTATTTAGGAAAGAATATACATATCTATGTTGGTTCTTTCACACATACACACATTTATAACATACCGTTTTATACGTAAACTTTTGATTACCGCCCATCTCATGACATTTTTCAACGTACACGTTATTAACATCTGTATACCTCGCATCTAAACAATCTTCCGGCTCTTGACGCAATTCGTGCAAATACGTCCAACGGAATTGCTAAAAAAAAATTTCCACTCATGAGGCTGCTGCAGCAATGTTTGCTCTCTTGAGGTCCTGATTTGTACTTCAGCGACTTACCATAGTGTCGTTTATTTCTGCGTGATGACAGGTGTTGTGTTTTGGGAAAAATATCGAGATGCAAAAATATTACCATTTAAAGGCAAAACTATGTTAGGGATTTAAAAGTAAAACTGGGACTAACATAAATTAATAGGAACTTAAAAACAAGTCCTTAGAAAAGATTTAAAAACCAACCTGTCCACCATGGCTTTGACAACTGCTTAAACTGATTACTTGGCCGGGATTTCTTCCAAGAGTGTCAAGACACAAGTTTGAATGTACATTTCGAATCTACAACACATGACGAATAAAACAATGCATGAAATTTAAAACGACATCGCGAAATAAACGTGCACCTTTACTTGACCAAAACACGTATATAATTTTAATATTAAAAAAAAATTCAAATATTTTTTACCTGTCCCTTGGCCCTGTCTGGTTCATATCTCGTTCTCACTGTATCGTTGGCTACGTTTTGTAAATACCACTTGAAGTCCTTACACTTGTTACGCTCACGTATATCAACACGGTTGAATATCTCACCATGTTTTTGATAGCGAATATCAGGTCGGCGTTGATACAAGAACTCCTTGAACTCGTCCATCCATACTTCTGCTACGCGTTTAAAGTTGACAAGAACTGCATGCGGACGGTCGTATGTGTATGGAACGTTTCTTCGATACACGTGACCAACGCGTGAACAAGGCATGTTAAGCATTTGTCCACCACACATCCATAGCTATGTTTTTTTTAAAACATGAAAAATAAAGCGTTATACAGGTAGTCGTTCAACCACTGGAGGTACTCTTGTTTAAAAGGACGCGGGTTTTATTAGTTTACATTTTCAAGTCACGTGATCAAAGCAAAGCATTTTATTTGCTAAACGAAACCACATGATCAAAATAAAGCCATCTTATTTACTGAAATTTCTAAGTTTTCCTGACGATCAAAACAAATGTAAAAAAAAGTTTGTTCAAGACCAGGGAAATGAACGGTATTTCACAGTTTCAAAAGTTTTAAGAAATAAAGAAAGTTTGAAGACAAGTTGAAGTTTTAGAACGTGTTTTTAAAGCCAAGTCAGGACAAAGAAAGTTAGCTACGAGGAGTTTTAGAAAGTGTTTTTAAAGCCAAGTCAGGACAAAGAAAGTTAGCTACGAGGAGTTTTAGAAAGTGTTTTAAAACTCTAGAGATAAGTTACTTTTGTACACTCAAAATCTACTACATGGCTAGCTAGCTAGCTAGCTATAGATTTGTTAAGTTATAGAACTTTTTTGTTAAGGATAGGACAAAGCCAGACAAGCGGAGGTCTGTGAAGTTAGATACAGTTATTTAGCTACAGTTATTTACAAGATATTTTTAGGGGACACAATATGCCTTGCCTTTCCGAAACTCATTTTAAAAGAAACGATATGACTTACGTATTAAGTAACTTGGAAACGGGTAGAAATAACTGACGTCATCTCCTGTGCAGTAGCTAAGGACTATCTGGGACCAAATTGGGATCAATTTTCTAAAGTTGGGTCAACACACCCGTTTTAGAACAGACAGGTTAATGACGTCATCAAAACCGTTTAAATCCCAATTTTTCTTCAACCGTTCCTTAAAAACAAATCATCTCATACATTTTCTTGATCAGTGTTTCAAGCTCTATACAATAGAGGAAACAGGTTGAAAAATTCGTCAGCGAAAATTTTTAAACCTTATAACTCCTTAACCATTTGTCGAAAGTATGTGACGCCATACATTATCTTGATCAGAGTTTAAAACTCCACAATAGACGCAACGCGCGAACAAATTTATAAAGTATTTTTTATGCATATAAACGGTTCACTGCTGACGTCACCGAAATTGAAATGGCGGATCTTTTTTATTCTTAGTGGATTTTTCCACGGGCTTTTAACGACTAGTTTTTTTATAAAGTGTAAAATTTTCTGTTTTTTTTTTAGGTGAGGTATGGCAGTATTGGTAAAATTATTGGCAAAAATTTTAACGCACTATTAATAGTAAAGACGTTATTTCATTAACGGATGATTGTCATTTACCGGTTATCATTTCATTTATTAAAGCTTATTTACCTTGAATGAAATTTCATACTGTTCTCCACCCCACACATACATTCCAGGATCATATTTACCCAATTCTTCCCAAAACTTTCGTGAAATTGCAAACAATCCACCAGCCATTACTGGAGACCTAAAATAGTTACAAATCTCTATATTAATAATACAGGTATTCTGTTGGATGCACAAGGTTGTGTCACAGGCATACAATATTTTGTATGCCTGTGACACAACCTTGCACGGAATTTAAAGGACCAGCAACCTCGTGGGTTTTTTTTTAACCAATCGCGCGTAGTAAACCAATCATGAACCCTGCTTCTTGTGAATAACCAAGCATCAATTTTAAGTTACAGCAATGACAGCCATTTTGGAGGTCTGGAGGTCCTTTTTGACCTTTTTTACATGTTAAGATAAGTATATTATTGCAGTTTTTAGCCATGTCAGTTTGGTGTTTTTTATCCTAGCCAACATTATTGTGTTTCTTTGTGTTATGACCTGCAACTTTATGTTGGGGCTAGCTAAGTTATGGTACCTCCAGCCAAAAAGTGAGACTTTGAAAACACAATTGGCTGTATTTCTTATGCTAAATGCAGTTTGGTAGCTAACTATTACAATTAATCTTGTCTAGGCTGTATTTTTATCTCACAAACCCTTATTCCACTTAATAAAATTAGTGCGTGACGGTTTTCCCTGAACAGACTAGATTTCCTTATAAATTTTTTACAGAACAAAAAACTGCAACTCTGGTTTCACTGGATTTGCAACATACCGTATACCTGTACTAAAGCGCTCCACCTGGATGTGCATCAAGGATTACCTAAATTTAAGCGCGAAACCGGGCGTTCAACGCCGGGTTACATTTTTGGTAATTGTGTAGCTAGTTGCAATTTCTGGCTAAAGCCTTCTTGTCTGACAATTTAATTTTTATTTATGATATATTTTTCAGTTACCAGTTAGAAAGTGAGAGTCATGCCGGTATTTTTTTTATGTACAGTATCCAGCGTTGGACATAAGAACACGGCACTCTTTTATTGAGAGAAATATTATTGCAAAAGCCATAGAAGTTTAAGCGTGGATCTGCTGAACGTGGGCGTATTTGGAAACAAATTGCACAAATTTAAGAACTAAATTGAAGAACCAATATTTCATGTTGCTCAGAAATCTGTGAGAGATCACTTCAGACAGCTATATCAAAACTTTAAATGACGCATTCGTGATGAAGAGAAAGCTTCTGGAATTACTCATTTAGTAACTGAAAACGATGAAGCATTAATTTAAAGATTTGACGATACAGAGAAAAATTTGAAAAAGTTGCTGATGAGAAAAAAAAAATGAACAGAATCAGACAAAACATAGGAGATGCGCGAAAAATCTTTAGAAACAATGTCGGAAAAAATGGAGAGAAATGGTATTCAACCAACTAAAAGAGAGACAATGGTACAGAAACTTTGAACTACGTACGAAAAAAATTAGAACGAGAAGAGAAAATGCAATTGAAGAAAATGGAGATGGAAAATGTCGAAAACCGAAGAGAATCACAAGAAAATATTCATGTGTCAACAACAACAAATGTTTACGAGATCCCAAGCTCAGGAGCAGCAACAAAATCAAACCATGCTGCTAACACTTTTTGAGAAACTTACAAATAGTGGAATTAATACATATATATACATAAACATATACATATACATATACATATATATATATATATATATATATATATAAACATATACATATATATATACATATATATATACATATACATATACATATACATATACATATACATATACATATACATATACATATACATATACATATACATATACATATACATATACATATACATATACATATACATATACATATATACATATACATATATACATATACATATATATTATATGTATGTATATATATATTATATTACAGCTATGTTACGCATGTTATGTTATTGCATAAGAGAGATTTTGTTTATACAAAGTAATTTACAATAATTGGTGGATCATTGTTAAAACACCATGATGCTCGAAACTATACAGTCATCATTAACAAGTGTGAAGTACTGCACAAATTACATACATCTTCCCCACAGCAGGAAGTCCAAGCTTAAGGTTTTTCTTGTAAAATATCACCAAAAACCCGGCAAAAATTTGACTGCTATTCGCACTTTACTTTACTTAGTGTACTTTACTATTCTATTCAAAATGGTCACGCCACAGCTTTGAATTACAGCTTTATTTCTTTATTTTGTTGTTACCCAGCAATTTGCGTTGCACTTTAAACACTCTCACCTTTGCGGTGTGAGTCAATAAAAAAAATCTTATTTACCTCCAAATTCTGCAATATTAAAATCATTGCGCCTCAGTTGGATTTCTGGTTCTCATAAAAACATGAGAATATGCTACATGATTTATTTTTGTCAACAAGTGAAAATTCGAAATTAAGCTGAGAAATGCTTATGCGCTTAGAGTATGCTTACATATGCTTATTCGTTGCTTGGGTAAGACGTCCTGATTATAGCTTTAACAGAACAGTTATGAAACTAAGGGTAAAATTACACAATGTCAAGTTCAGGCAATGTAGCAGTGTGAATTCTAGCTTTAAAAGACTGTTTCTAGTTAAAATACCCATAACATCGAAAAACACAAAATAAAGCTGAGCAATATGCTTAACTCATGCTAAAAAAAACATGTATCTTATAAGAAGGAAAAATCGTTTATGCAGTATACCATGATCACTTACTTTACCCCTTCAGTCTCATCCTTTCGCTCAAATTTTTGTTGGGCATTGATGGGTTTCTCTTTGTAATCAAATCTCCAGTTAAACGTTCCACGTATGTAGGGATCAACTCCACGATAGTGAAAATCGTTATGATCGATGAAATCAACAGTGGGGCAAACTACACTACGATAATCTTTGCCTATTTCTAAGGAAAAACATAATTAAGTAGTTTGGTTTTGCGTGCATTTTACAATTGTATACCATGAGCTGACGTATAATAAATACAGAACTTCGAAATTAAATTTAAAATCACATACCAGACAATAAGGGCGGCAACCATCCGACATTCGCTTCACAATGCGAATCAAGGAAGAGTAAAATTTCACCAGTGGAATGATCTGCTCCATACACGCGTGCACGGATTAACCCTTCTCTTTCTTTTGTACGTACAAGTTTCACTTTGGGATAATCTTTTATGTAAGTTGCAAGTCGACCTTTTAAATGTTCTGTAATAAAGATTATTAGAATCCTATACCTTTTTCACATGTACAGTCGACTCTCTATAAAACAGACACCTCTAATTAACAGACAAAATGTGAATGCACCAGTATATCCTTATAGAAATACGCTCTAAATAGCAGACAGTTCTTTCGTTGCACGAAATTAACTTTAGTGCTGGAAATTCTTTCTAATTAGTGGACAGGGAAGAAAATATAAGTTTTATTTTAAACATTTATTTGTCCCATCCACCTTAGTGCTTTCTGGTGTCCGTAAAAATATGCTTAACAGTCTTCCCAGTCCATATCATGATCCTTTATTCACTCTTTACCTGTCATTTGACATCTTATTGACGAATTTCTAAGTTCTATAAACCTTGATAAGTTCAAAAGGAACATGACCAACAACAGAATCATCCTCAAGCTGACACAGGTAGGACAAGCTTACGCATGTTGATGGAATGTCTTCTGATAATAATGAACTATTTATTTTTATTCAAAAGTCTCTGGTTTAAAATAAAAAACAAAGTTCTATTCAAAATTATTTCATATGAAATAAAAAAGATATGGCGATTCAACATTTTTACTCCTCCTAAACTAAGTTGAAATAACCATGAGTTATCAAGGTTCTCCATTTAAATTCCAAGCAAATTTCTATTGTTTACGCGCTCCCTTGAAACACATCCGTTGCGCCACTTTTGCTGTATTTTTACTTACCCAGAGTGCGACGAGTGTTTTAATGACAAACAGAACTTCAAAAAACATACCAAGAACTATGTCAACGATAAAGAAAACACTTGGCTTAGTTGAACTACGAGAATTAATCTGGTGAAGTTTATTTCCCTAATTGTAAAACGATCCAGCTGGTGTTTAAAGCTTGTAGTACTCTAGGAGGGGCACATTTTTTTTATTCAATGTTAATGAATTTTTGGTATCCACCACCCACCCCATTAATCTTATGCTGACTGTCTTTTTCATACCTCAGAATAAAAAGCCAATTTATTAAAACCCTCCCTAACCTTTGATTTTAAAAATTTACCCCCCCCCCCCCTTTTCGCAGCTGTAAACAATGTAAAATGTGGGTTAAGAACTTACGTTTCATTTATTAAATTTACCATAAAAAGAGTACATGAAATTATAGTTTAAGCTTACCTTTTGAACTAAAATCATCACAGAGAACTATTTCATCGAGCAACTCAGGAGGAGATCTGTTAATAACTGAGTGCACAGTACGCAGTAACGTTGACCAACCCTCGTTATGAAAGATTATAATGACGCTCACTTTTGGTAGGATGACTTGATATTTTTTTGAAGTGCACCTTGACACAAAAATTAACAAAATGATTCTTCAGTGGCATCCTTTAATAAATTATATAAAACAAGTGTTGCACATAACTTTTCAAGTAAAATTTCGATTAATTTCCAATTCAAGGCTATTTGTTAAAAGTAGTTTTTAACTCTTTAAGTCTGTACTTAGACAAGGTAGGCTGTTTAGTTTAATGCATACAAATCATTTTAGCATATTTGCCAAGACACTGTTTTGCAAATGCTATTGTCCATTATTTCATTTCAACAAATAAGCAACATTAAGCTTAAAAATCTTCTAACTATTAAAGCATTTACATTTCATGAAGGGAATTAACGCGAATGGCTTTAACAACTTATAAAAAAGAATTTAATTAAGCGGATTATTTACACTGACTTAAAAAAAACTTAAAAATAACGTGCATCAAGAAATATGTATCTTTGTTTTCTTCAAACCGTTTCCAATATCAGCCGCCCTTCAGCCTGTCTTATCAGACTAATTTTTTTTGGCTTTAAAGAAGTATGCATGTGTGAGAGAGTTTTGTATTGCGATTCCTATTTTAAACTTTTAGTTGCAAATTTAAAATTAACTAGTAACTTTTTAATGTCCTGGATAATTACGTTACATTTTGATAAAGGGCATTTAATTAGCACAAATTTTAAAAATTCGCATTCATTTTGTGCCTCGTTAATGTCCTGAAATAAGGTATAGTACTTATTTACAGTGTTGCTATTCTTTGTGAAAATAAAAATACAGGAGATTTCAGTTTTGTCATACTGCCACTTTGACGTTGCTACACACTATATCGACAGATTATGCACAATAAAACAAACAACACGACGAAGAGGACAGGAAAGAATTAAACATCATTCCTAATGTTTTACAGCAGTGAAAACGTAATGTAGTTTTTTTTTTGTCCTAAAAATGAAAGAGTTTAGTTCAAGTCGAGATTTTCAAACACAAAATGTCTACATTAGAGACAAAGAACAAATCAGGTTTCCAGTCCAGGACAAATGCTATTTTCAAAAACCAAAAGATGTTTTTTGGAGTTCATAGGAACATAAACATTTAGGAGTTTATAAGGTGAGTAACTAGGTTCTCTTTGGTTTTGGTAATTAACCTATCAATTTTGTAACATTTTAACAGCAAAGATAACTTTCACAAGTATTAGTAATGTTCTTACTGTTTCGGTCTTGGATCAGGCAGTGATCGATGCAGGGATATCTTATCGCTAATAAATTGATTAAATCCATATTCAGAATATGCTCTGCTTTTCTGACCCTCTTCTTCTGGTTTTGTCTCCATAGGTAAGCCAGCTTCACCAGGACCACCAACATTTGATAATTTATTAGGTTCTTGCCATAGTTTGTAAGCTATTTCATTATGCTTGTTGTTATCGAGAAGAGAGGAACCGGTCTGTATGTGCAGTTTGGACGCTTTACTTAAAGAATTACGAGTATAGTATATCCGAAATGTGGCAAACAGAAAAAACAGTGCCAAACTGACAATTGCAATTAAAGGCTTCAATTTCCACCGCACAGCAGTCGCCATTTCTTTAAAAATTCCTCATTGAATAAGGTTTCGTGTTTTCGTTTTTAGTTTATCTTAGTTATATCTAGAAAATTAGACAGGTGTTAACAAAACAGCTTGAAACACAATTACTACACTACCAGCAACTAAATTTTGTGTAGAAAATATAAAAGGCAAATAACACCTGGTTAGAACATTTTAAAAAATAATCAATATTTTGTATAAAATTCCACCTTTCTCAAGTTCCTAGAGAACTACATACTAGCGGCAGTAAGCAAAAGCCGTGAACCGAAGCAATAAAACCATTTTGATTTTATATATTGGTAATAAGCTACAATCCTTGACAAAATATGAGACAAATTGAAAAATTTTGAATTTCGTCCCCACAAGTAGTTTTTTAGGCTATTTTTATACTTAGGTACACGCAATTTGAACTTGTCAAAGTTTACAGCAAACTTGGGTTTTTTGGTTAGATCCTAACTTTCAAAATATGCTAATTGTTGCTGACATCAGTGTAGCAATTTTTCTCAAATTTTGGGGCCATTGTGGGCCCTGGTGTGGATTATCCATAAAGCAGACATGTTAGAAAGTGCAGCTAGCGCATTTTAAACGCTACTTGCCTAACTTATGCTTAAGTAGCTCTTTTGCAGCCTACCTGCTGTGGAGAAGTCGCAATTTAACAACTTTGTAAATTGGACAAAAAAGTGCCCTTAACTCAATTTTTGTGAGGGACTGTAGCTTTAAACAAATCATATCGGAACATAGACATCTCTTCCTCTTATCACATCAAAAATGGATGGCGTTTATAAAAAATGTTCCAGGGCTTCCAAGGTTTTCAATATAGATTATTTTCAAAAAAATTACAAGTCCTTGAACAGGTTTCTGCGCCTATTGGACATGGCAGTAGCTGTAACAGTGCTACAAATTTCTGCCACTTTTAACACATGATTTCAAGAAATAATTTAGGTTTCAAATTTTTGCTAAAAAACACATTCCTTAATAATTATGACCATCATTTTTATCTTTTTTTTGAACCCGTAACATGTTCAATCATTTAACTTTATTCACAAAACTACAAATAAAAGCTAGAAATTATATATTTCTATATCTTCAAAAAAATTTACAAAGTGTTGGTTCTATTTCTTTTTAGCAGTAAGCCCAGAGCCAGCATTAAATTTAAAGAATATAATGTCGCCATCATTCACTACATATTGTTTACCCTCCTGTCTGTACTTGCCAGCCGCCTAAAACAATATACAACCAGTTTTACTACAAGCAAGTCAAATATGAAATAAAATAAAGTCTTTCTTTAATTAGAAATTAATATATTACAATTTTTAAGGAAAATTAACATCAAAATTAACATCAAAATTAACATCAAAATTAACATCAAAATTAACATCAAAATTAACATCAAAATTAACATCAAAATTAACATCAAAATTAACATCAAAATTAACATCAAAATTAACATCAAAATTAACATCAAAATTAACATCAAAATTAACATCAAAATTAACATCAAAATTAACATCAAAATTAACATCAAAATTAACATCAAAATTAACATCAAAATTAACATCAAAATTAACATGCTTCGTTTTTATAATACTTCAAAAGTATTTCTGACAGTAACCTAAAGTTTTAAATTTTGTCCAACATGAAATTTCATTGCAGCAAAAAATTTCAAGCCCCTGTTAGCTGAACTCCAGTAACATAAACATGTTTCAGGCGACATGAGATTTCATTTCTATCTTCGGGACGGGCATGAAATCTTGTGTGACATAAAAAAAATGTATCCTATTTCTATATTTTCTAACCAGCAGATCTGCTTGTTAGAAAATATAGAAATAGGATACATTAGAAGATACACTAGAAGGTGCCAGAGGTTTGTCGTAGTTTATATATGAATATTATTGTGTTGCATCATCAAAATTATTATCACTATTTTTTTTACTTTTCCAGCTGTAAAAGGGTAATGATTATACATATTGATTTCGATTTTTGTCCACTGATTTTTCACACTTTCTGGAATGTTAGTTATTTTAAAAAAATGCATCACTCTTGAGTATAACTCATTTGAAATATATAAAGAATGTTTTTCTTTTTTTCCCATCTGCTTAAATTTTTTTTAATAACTTTAATTCATTTAATGCTACTGTAAAGGAAACGAGTATGATTTTTAAAATTCGCTTTTTTTTAAAAATTCAAGCCACCATTTTTTCATTCTTATATATTTAAAAGTGTATTAAATAACCTTTCCAAAGATATAAAACTTATTTGGATTTTTATTGGAGAAGATAAAAAAGAGTTTTTTCACTAAAATGACCTTATTTACAAAACTACTTTGTTCCCAGTTCCAATTCTACGTGATTTAGAATCGTGGTACACGTGTGTAACAAGAGTAGTTATAGACATAGGGGTACGAGGCCAGCTCTATCGATGATAGAACTTGCCACGAACTCCCCATGTCTATGACTACTTGTACATCTAATGACATCATATGTAAAAGTGTCTCCGTACCCCCATGTGGGGCTTTCGGATTTTATACATTGGGTGTGGCCATTTACGTGAAAAGTGCCATTTTTTGTTGTTTGGGAGGGTCCGCAAGGGCATGTTTTGTTTGTGATGTGGATAAGATTAAGAGTACAACAGCATCAACACTAGTTTTTCCAAAATGTGGTGTAGTTAGTGATATTCCTGTTTCAGGCCTATCAATAAGGGGAGAGCAATTGCTCTTGCTCACGCAAAGGCTCGCCCAATTCTGAGAAATGAGAAACTAGCTGAGCCATTAATTGCTCCCCCAATTCCAAAAAAGGTTTTCTAGCTGAGCAATATCAATTCATCTCACATGGAAATCAATGTTCTCTTTCTTATTATTTACAGTAAAAAAAGAACCAAAATATATAAAAAAAGATAAAATAAAATAGTTGAAAAAGACTTTGTGATAAAATATGCATTCATAAACTTATTCTATTTATTCAGATTGCTCGCCCAGTTTAAATTATTGTAACCTTGGGGGAGCGATTTATTGCTCTGGTGTTATTTTCTTATTGATAGGCCTGTGTTTATATACCTTCATACAGTGTTTTTGAACGTTGTACATTTCGGAAGAAGTGCATATACAAGAGGGATGGGAATTTCACTGTTATCCTAAAACAGTTCCTATGTATGCAAGATCAAGTGGTACCCAATGATGTGATAAAAACTTTATGGAGCCAGATTAATAATACAGACAATTTAGTATACAATTACGCTATACCACTTAGTATCCCCATACTAGAATCCCTATTAAAAAAGAACAAGTTGATGTCCTATAAAAATAGTATATTTTACATTTATTTCACATTAATGAATCAACCGTTTCCACATGTAAATAGAGGAACGTGACCGAATACAACATTTATTTACTGTCATAAGTCGCTTATACAATAAGTACAAACCAAATAAGAAAAAGAGCTTTATAAACTATTACTTTACACTAAAAAAGATATATTCCAAGCATTAGGTATGAATGATTATGCAAAAATATTTCCACAATTAAAAACACAATCCAGACAAAAGGAAATAGAAAGAATATGGAACCTAATATCTAAGGATTCTAAATGGGCTGAAGCTCTTCAAAAACAAAGGATCTCTTAGGACCACCATCTAAATAATATAACGTTGGTTGATTACTTTTAATGTATCTATCTTTTATTTTATATACATCCACCGTCCATATTGGATCAGTAGATCGTTTTCGTCTTTCACCTTTATAAATTTGTCCTTCCAATTCACCAGGCTCATATAGATATCTAACGTTGGCTGTGAAAATCCCTGTTTTATTAAAGTAAAAGTATTAAATCTACCAACCCATTCTCTGTTACTTTTTGATGGATCCACAAACTCCTTATGGTATTGATAACTAAATAGTCTATCTGCTAATGTTTTATTAAATCGTTCGACAATACCTTGACTTCTATGTTGGCTAGGATCACCACGTTGTATTATGACATTATGCATGTTCATAAGTTTGGTAACATCACCATAAAACTCCTTGCCAGCATCACAAATCAATGTTTTGGGGAATTTTAGTTCAGTATTAACATATATCCAATTAAAGGCTTCAGCAGTTTCTTTTGAGCTTTTACTAGTTAGTTGATATGCTGATTTATACCTACTAGCTACATCCACAACACAGAGAGCATACTTATATGTTTTTCTTTTGTACTTATCATGTGGAAGATACAAGATATCTACCTGATGTATATCATTAGGTGTAGCATAAATAGAATATGAGGAATTGGGTCTCGGAACATACTTTGGTGCTGGTAGATATATTTGATACAGTGGTTGTTTCAGTAGCCATTTTTCTGCTTCTTCATTAGTTGTACCAGCTTTTTTAGCCAACTTACTTATTGCACTTCTACCTCTCCAGTAGCCAGTATCAGAGTAGTAAATCTTATCCATTCTTATAATATAAGCAGTTAAAAAACACAGCAATTCATGGCAAACACTACTTTTTTTCTATCGCGTTTTTTAAATTGTGTATTTCATCCATAATTGTTTTTTGATAATTTTCTTCAATAGTTGATTTCATTTTATGGTCACGGTTTCTAATGCCATTAATTACTTCAAGATACAGACTCTGGAGTTTGCTAAATTCGTTTGAATCTATTACGAAACCATCAGTTAATGATTTACTGATAAGTAGTTCGAATTTACCAATAGAAGTGGTCAACCTGTCTAATAGCTCAACAGTTTTAGCAATCTTTTTGTTATACCTTTTGGAATAAAATGTTAATACAGATGATACGGCAGCTGCTACAGTGGCAACACCTATGAGGGTAGCCCCAAGAGGTATGCCAACAGCAGTAAAACTACTACCAACGCCAGATACTCCTGTTAGTATAGAAACTACAGATGCTGAAGTAGATACATCGCTTAATCTTTCACGTTTTTTTGAATATTTGGCTTGCTTGCCTTCATACTTGTTTCTTAAATTAATCAAGTCTTCAAGATACTTTCTCACGGTGTCAATATGAAATTGATCAGGTGAATTCATCGACGGAGCGGTAGGTAATGTAGGATACATTTTTTCGGTCATATATATATAGATTATAAAAAATGGCAAAAGGATTTGATGTATTTGATAAAAGTTTTGAAGAAGCTGATGATAAAATAGATGATGATATTGGAATTGATGGTATCAATAAAGATATAGATCGACAGAATGAATTACAAATAAAGTTGAACAATATAGATGCAGGTACAATGTCAGAAGAACAAATAGCTGAAAGAAATAAGTTGATGAAAAATATTAATAAACTACAATTAAGAATGGAAAAAGAAAAAGTTAGGGTGTCCAAAACTATAGTAAATATACTAAAAAATGAATTTATTAGATTTGAAGATGGTGGTAAAATAAGAGTTACATTAAAAGATGCTACCAAAATGTTGTATGATAAAATTGATTTTCATGATAAAAATATTATGTTCAATAATGAAAAAGGAGAAAGGTCATTATTATTAAAAAGGAACGGTGGATGGAAAGTGGCTAATTCATATCGTAAATTATTAGGTAATGATTTCTTAAAGGACATAGGTTTTAATCCAAATTCAGCTACTATAGATGTTCCAAAAGCAGTAATAAGAGCGACTGCCAAACTGAATGAAGAAGTAGATGCAGCATCTGATAAAATACAATCAACCAATAGTCAAGAAACCGCAGAGTTGATAGCAGAAATGCCAGATATACTTTCTGAATCCACAGAGAATATTGAAAAGGAAACATCTGATATGGATGATAATGAAAAGGAGGGATAATGAAAAGGAGGGATACTTACAACTAACAAATGAAATAAAAGTATTAGATAAATTAATAAATACCATCGAGGGATCCCTTATAGTGGCTGTGTTACATAATGTCAATTATCAAAAGCACATCGAATTAGAGAATAATAAACTCCAGGAAATGGAAGATAATCCTGATAACTATACTGAGGAACAGAAACAGGAAGTCATAGATAGAATAGATGAATTAACCAAAAAACTTGAAGTCAGCAATAAGGCTATAGATAGTTATAAAGAACAGTTTGCCAACCAATTATCACAACTTAAGGATTCACTCTCACGCTTTAAGGATGCAGAAACAGGCACATTGGGTGAAAGAATTAAAAATCTATTCCGTGAACAAGGTATTACAATAGTATTGGCTTTAACAGCATTTGGTATGACTATTGGTGTGTTAGTAGAAGCATTATTACCAGGAAGTGGAACATCATCATCATCATCAGGATCACCTACGGGAGATAAAAAGGGTGCCAAAGGATTGCCTATTAGGCAAATTATCAGGAAAAGCAGCAGCATTACCTGAAATCATAGGATCAGTAGTCGCATGGTTATTAAATAGAGCAAAAGATGTTATCGGATGGTTGTCTAAAAATGTGTGGGCACTTATTACAGGCAAAGGTGTGTTAATTTATACGTATTTCATGACTAGGAAAAAATAATGGCTATATATATAATGGAAGTATTAGATGGTGAAGAATTTGATAGAAGCTATAATAACACCAAAATATTTGATGATGATAACACAGCACACTTTGATAATATAAATGATGAGGCCATGGAAAGGAATAACTTAAAAACACAAATAGATGAAATGCATCAATCGAGAGATATACAGGAAATGCAGGATCAAGTGGATAGAATAGACAGGCGTGTAGAAAATGAGAAAATAAAAGTGAGTAAAACAATTGTGATGTTATTGAAGAGAGAATATAGGCAAACCACGAGAGATCCATCCAAGGATGCTATTAAAGATGCCACCAAAAAATTGTATAGGAAAATTAGGATTACATCAAATGATATTCTGTTTGACAAAGGAGATGGTGTACAAAGGTCATTATTGGAAAATGGTAAATGGAGAACATCCAAAGATTATGGAATAGTGTTAGGTCCTGTGTTTATGAGTGAAATGGGTTTTAATTCAGATGTGGAAACATTAAATCATACAAGGGACACATTATCCAAATTAGATGAATAAGATGAAACCCGAGGAAACAATAGAAATGATAGATATTACAAAAAAGAATGTATATGTAGCAATTCAAACATTAGAACAACAATCCTTCGAACGTGATGATGGGGTTTTGGTAACAATGCGTGAACTTAGAGGTTCGGACCAAGCAATGACGAAATTTAAGGGAAATATTAAATTGGCTGTAGCAAAAGGTTTTGATTATAAGGCAGATTTAGAAAAAGAGAATAGGAAACTCCAGGAAATTAAAGATAGTAAAGATTATACCAACATTGAGAAACTGGAATTAAGAAAAAAAATAGAAGCAAAAATAGAGGAATTAAAACATCGCGTTGAGCTTAATGATGAGATTATTGACGATTTAAAAGGAAATTTTAGGGATCAGATTTATGGATAAGGATGAAGGCACATTAGCCGAAAGAATTAAAAACCTCTTCCATGAGCAGGGTATTACGATAGTATCAGTTCTTTTGGAATGGCCATTGGTGTGTTGGTAGAAGCATTATTACCAGGAGCCAAAAACAAGGAAACATCTACAGGAAAAGGTAAAAAGAAAACCAATGGATGGATAAGTAATAAATTGAAGGCACTTGCAAACCTGTTGGGTAGATTGGCTGATAAATCAAAAGCATTACCTGGAATTATTGGATCCATAATATCATTTATACTAGAATAAAAGATGTTTTCGGATGGTGATTGTATGGGCATTGGTTGTAGGCATTGGTATGCTAATCTATAAAGTACCACAAAAGTGAAAATACGGTGGTCATGGTTAATATTACAGCTATTTTTTCTATTTTTTTATTTCATTTGTAGCAATAGGTGGATCCGTAGTAGGGGGTGTAATAGGCGGATCTGTCTTTTTAGGTTTAATTGGTGGATCTGTTTTCTTCTTTGTGGGTGTTCTTTTTAGTCAAATTAACTTTAACATTAGTACCTAGACCAAAACCTGATTTAGATACTAGGGTTTCATTATTATAATTATTTACTTTCCCAATTCTAAGGTTCACATCACTTGGTAACATATACACATTCTCACCAACAACATAATCGACTTTACTTCTAGCATATTGTAGTGTATCCCGGAACCTTTTGATGGCCTCTGCTATATCCACATGTCTATTAATAATGTTTCAAAGTTGTTTAGAAATACTTGTTGGCAATATAATGCTGGACCCGAATTACCTAAAATGCTTGATCTTGTAGACGTTTGGGATGTTAATAGTAGGTATGAATAGGCTCTAACTGATTCACTTAATTTTTGTATACCAATAGTTGTTAAACCCCTTGAATGTTCTATAATCGATCTAGCAAAACTGTTGGAATCATAATATGCATCACCAGGAGTATTGTTATAATCTGGTCTCTTACTCTGGTATGAACTAAAATAGTTTTCATTTCTCCAGGTATTGCAATTGCTGTCAAGACCATAATCCCTACATATTTGCAAATATTTATCCCTTGTGAAAGTATTATTACTAGCGGAAAACCCTTGTTGGTATGGTAGATAGACTTCCAGTATTTTGAATATCCGTCTAATGTGATAATAAACATGGAATCTGTATATGCTTTTAGACAAAGGATGATCTGTTTCATTTAAATGCTCGGGTGATATTCCACATACGCTTGTTGATAGAAATACTGCAAAATTTAATTGTGTCTGCCATAGTCTGAATGGGTTGGATATCCAATTGTTATACATTGGATCATTACCTCTAACCATACCAACCTCATAATTAGTGAATATGTTGGGAAACTTACTCTGGAAACTTTCAATATCATTTACATTCTCTGAAACCACTATATTTTGTATGTATAGGTCCTTTGCCTTGATTTGTTGTAGGTATTTTCCACCGTTTGGTTCATAACACCCGGATATTTTAGGATCGTATTTATAAATTCTATTCATTATTTATTATATAACTCAGAAAATGTATATTGTAATAGATGACATTTCAAAAGGTATCGATTTGCAAAAACCTATTGACAATAGAAATAATAGTAAAAGAATTGGTTTAGTTAGAGCACGTTTGGTTTACACGTTTTACAACATTGAAGAAGACGAGAAGATGTATCTAACAAATAATACACACATTATTGTTAAAAAAGGGTTCTATAGTATTAATAATATTTTAAGACATATCAGCAGTAGAATAAATTATAGTACATTAACTGGAAAATCTATAATCTGAGGTGGAATAAAAAGGTTTGATCACTATCTTGGCAACATATTAGGAGTAAAAAATAACAATTACGTTGATCTGCTGCTATCTAAAAAATCATTTACTTTCTCTACTGATGCTCTCTCTACAACAGATAACCTCCATAATGGGATTCCATCCAATACCCTTCATACTGGATACACACCAAAAGATGTTTTATTTGGTGATACAATAATATTCGAGCCAACTAATGTTAATACAAAACTATGAGAAATGGTATAATAAATTATATTAAAGTTGAGCTACTAGATAATGACAAAAATATTATAAACAGTAATTTACCTACATTACCTTTTTCTATTGTATAAATATATAATGACAACCACAGGAGAAAAACTAAAACCTAATAGATCACTTAGAAATGCTTTTGGAATTCAAGGGAATAGACAAAAAATTGTTGTCACTAATAATCCAACTACTATTGGTGTAAATGAGATGTTAAATGTACGGTTTCCAAATTTGGAAGCTAAAGATGTCATTGTTCCAGGAACAACCAAGTTAACATTTGATATTACTCTTAAGGTGACGGTATACCTTTTGAGCATGGTTTTTAAAATCGCGATTTTTTCAGCGATAGTTAATCAAAATTTATTCATTCATACATCACCAAAAGGCATTTTTAAACACCTATCAAATGGTATAAAAATAATTTGAAACTTTTTAACTCGTGAAAAGTACAGAGACATTTTTGAAACACACCCTGCCTTCAAAAAAGTGACTTCATTTACAAAACTACTTTGTTTCCAAATCTCATTCGATGTTCTTTAGAATCGTGATAGATTTTTTAATTATTTTCCACAAAGTCCCCGTTTTTTATTTATTTTACTTTTTCTAAAAAAGCCATTTTTTAACGTAAACTTTCGTCTTTAAGATGTAATATCTAAAGCATCGTTGATTTTTTGAAAATAAAAAAAAAATCGCTTTTAGATAAACACGTTGGCTTCAGCACAGTAGCACTCTCCCTTGTAGATCTTCTGTAGTTTTGTAAAAGAGATTTGAAATGTAATAGATGGTATACGAAAAAAAAAACACTACGAAAAAGTGTTTTAAAGATTTTTTAAAATATCACACCTTTCAAGCATACTCATAATGATGGTGATACTTTCACACTTCCGAGGCGATGAATATTCAGAAAGTTGTCCTTTTAAATTTTATTATTCGCAAAGACGTGACTGAGAATACCATAGAAATAGAACTTTCTAAGTCGTTTAACATTTTTCTGCGACTTGCAGAAACAGAACAGGATGGCATACATTTTTAGAACTGAAAGTGTTTTTTGTCATTTCTTTTCGGAAAGGAAATATAATTTATTTTTAAAAGTTATACTCAAGAGGATGATAAAAACATTCACTCTTAACTCTTATTCAATTTGAGGTGTGAACTTTTTTTCTGATCGGTCGATCAGAAAAAAAGTTAGTTATTTGGATAAAGTCAATATTCCCCTTCGAAAAATAAATAAATAGTTTCACCATTGGAAAGATTGTCGTTTCTTTAGTATAAATGGCTAATAAAAAAAAATATCGATTTCTTGATACAATAAAGGTATACCGTCACCTTAATTCAACTGATGATGCGAACAGAATATTAGTTAAAAATATTTGAAGGGCTATTATTAAGAAAAAAGTTATAAAAATCGAGGGCAATGAAATACTTAGTATTGACACTTCCTTCCATTTAATGAATACAAGAAAGTAATTATGAGTGATAAGACGGACGCCACATACACAATTAGCAACATCTCATTGGAGTTTGATGTAATTTCTAATTCAAGATTGGCATCTGATGTCAAAACTGAATATATGAGGACGAGTATTTTGTATGATTGAGTTTTAAGACACAGACATGTTGTTCTTAAAGATGGTGATACGGTATGGAATATGAATTTCAACACACCAGCCAAGAGTGTAAAAGGTATTCTAATGTTGTTTACAAAAGAGACTGAATGGGCAAGAGACACTGAAAAATTCTACAATCCTCTAATGTTGAGGTAGCCGTCGAAGGAAAATCTAATCAATTATATGCACAGGGGATGAAAAGCTATCACCAATGGGATGAAATCAAGAAACACTTTGGTGCTGGTAGATTGAAACAACATGGTTCAGCACAACATGAGTTAAATGTATTTGATATGAGAATGGTAGATTATTATAAAGAAAAATTTGGATTGTGGTTGGATTTCAGATCATCGGATGATAACACACTACATGGAACAAGAAGACATATTGAAAATGCTTCAGAAGGTATTACTCTTGCTATTACAAAGACTGCAGTGTTATATCTATCTATTTATGGATGCAATGGCGCATTTGTTAATATTATGTACTAAATATATAATGGACTTTCCAAAATTTCCTCGTAGTGCAATGTTTGTTGGTGCAACCGCATGTGGTAAAACCGAATACTTATTAAAGCTACTTGAAACTGACTATAAACACCATTTTGAATACATTATTATTCTATGTCCAACAGTTTTAGATAATAAAACATACCTTTCAAGAAAGTGGCTACTCAATGATGATAGTGTATTTATTGTTTCTGATGTAGAATGTGGATTGAATGAATGGATTAGACTATTTACCAATACTTTTAAGGGCCACGAAACACTACTTATAATTGATGATTGTTTTGCTGAAGGTGAAATAAATAAAAAACGAGATGCACTATCGGAACTTGCATTCTCTGGTAGACATAGAAATCACTCCCTATGGGTATTAACACAAAAGTATAATTCAGTTTCAAAAGATGTTAGAGAACAAGTTAAATGGCTTTGTTTGTTCTTCACCAAAGATAGAGATAGTTTTGAAGATTGTTTCAGGGAGAATGATGTTGTGCCAGATAAGAATGAATGAGATAGATTGAAAAAGGATCTGCAAAATAAACCATATTCTAAACTTATACTGAAGTATTACCAACCAACTAGTTATTATTTGTTAAAATCCTGCTAAAATTTGTTGATACGCTAGTTATAATTTTGTTAATTAATAATATAATGATTGAATACGTTAACTTCATTTTGTTATTAGCAATTATTTTTGCAATTACATATCCATGTTATAAGTTGCGTAAGATTTTCTATATGGTAATGGATTCCAAAATACTTGATCAACTAACTAATTTAGAACAGAATTTTAGCAAAGAATTAAAACCTAAAAGAAATGGCAGTAGAAAGAAAAAGATAGAACAGCCATTAATTGAAGAACCAATGGAAGAAGAAGTGGATCCTGAAAAAAGGAATAGACTGATTAATTGTGTGCTATCGGGTATAATTCTAAACAACATCTAGGTAAAGAATACACTGAACAACAAATAATGGAGATGAACGCTGATGAGATCAATAATATGTCAACAAGATATGAGAGTAAATTAAGCGGCCAGATGACTAAATCATTAGGAAAATCATTAATTGGTTTATATTCTAATATAGCATGTGGGGCTTTAGGTATGGAAAATAAAAAGGAACTAAATGATGATCTAGAGAATGATCCATTTCTTAATACTGCTTTACAGAGATTTACATGTGATATGTATTACCAGTTTGGTGCAATGTTAGCGCCAGTTAGTGTAGCCATGATTACAGGTAGACATTATGTAAAAAATTCTAGCACTAATAGTAGTAATAATGGAAGAGCAGTAAATAGTGGAACCAACAACAGTAGTGGAGGAGCAGAAAGTAACAAAACAGAAGAATCCCCTAAGAGTTGAACAGGGTAAAAAGCTTGAACATAATCGTCGTAAAAAAGAAGAATAAAAAAGACTCAATGATAGTATAACTAAACAAGAAGAGCATCATATTGTAAAGCAAACTACAACAAATAATTACCAGTATGTGGGTGTTGGTGCATGCCTATTGCTAATAGGTGCATCATATGTTGTGTATACATTGCGGCAAAGAAAGAAAACAATAGCTACACCACAGCCAATGGAAGAGCCAATAAACCTATAAATGAAGATATTTTTAGCATGGAATAACTTTTTCAGCTACATATAATATATAATGAGTGATACCACATGTGGATTAACAGGTAAAAAGAAAAAAGGTAGTATGATAGAATGCGCCAAAAAGAAGCAAATCAGATATTGGGGTGTAAAAAGGGTAGACTCCAGGGCTTTAGGACTAGCAACTGAAGGTAGTGTCCATAAAAGGAAAATGGCATTAATATCAGAAAGAATCAAACATCAAGCAGTATTGGAGAAATTAAAATACGAACTGACATTATACAAAAACAGGAACCGAAAAACGGAAATTAAAAAAGACGCAAAGCCCCATATTAAGAAAATAAAGGAAGTCAATCAGAAGATCAGTAAATTGTGAAACTTTTTCTATACCATAATATATAATGAGTACTACGGATTACACTAAAGATATAAAAGAAAGCAATGATGGGTATTGGTGCTGTGGTGGATGCGCTTGCTTTCTCAGGAAGTAATTTCCTTTTTAGTGCATTAAGGGGAACTGATGAAGAGAGAAGACGACATGATCTAGCAGTTGAAGAAATGCAAAAGGCTCAAATAGCATGAAAAAAGACAAAAACGAATTGATTACATAAATATTGAAATCAGAAAGGAAAACTTATCGGAAAAGAGATTTAATGACTTAGGACTTGCGATGAAAAGATATTATGTGCTTACTGGTACCAAACTTCCAGAACTACCACCAGAACCTAAATTATCAGACTTCTACAAACCATCAGAATCACAGAAATATAGGGAATTAGGATTTATTGTTGTTAGTATGACTATGGTAGGTGGTGGCATTTACTGGTATGAAACAAGGAAACATAAGAAATAATTTTTATATTGCATAGTTATATATGACAGATTTTTGTATTTACAGTTATTGTGGACAATGTGAAGAATTATCAAATGATGTAAACCCATTTTATAAACAAATTAATGGAAACTACATATATTGGGCAACATGTAGTGAGTGCGGATGTGTGATATTTGTGATAGGATATAATGGGAGATATTCAAGAAGATGACATTATCTATTGATATTGTAATGGAAGAAGTTTTTATTTATGAAGATGTGAAATTAGATATTATTGATAAGGATGGTGCTACTTGGTTCAAAGCCAAAGCAATTGCTAATATATTGGAATATACAAATACCTGTAAGGCTATCAGGGATCATGTTGAACCAGAAGATAAAACCACATTGATAATCTAAATGCAACTATTGTAAAAAATGGACATATGTTATATATTAATGAATCTGGATTATATTGTCTAATTATTAGATCAAATATGGAAAAAGCAAAAGATTACAAAATAAGTTATACCAATAATAAGAAAACCAAAAAATGAGAAACAATTTAAGATGCTAACCTATAACATGTTTACTGAATATGATTTACATAAAAAAGTTGTTAATTATATTAGAAACTATTACCCCCAGACAATTATGTCCGTATCATTAGGTGAAAATCAATTGAATAGTAGAATGCGAATAAAATCCTATAATATGAGTTATCAGAAGGGAGCACCAGATATGATAATACAGAATCTACATATTGAATATTCAGGATTTGTAATTGAATTTAAGACACCAAAGGGAAATGGTAGATTATCAGATAGCCAAAAAATTATGTTAGAAAAGTATAAAAGAAATGGATACAAGATATTAGTAAGTAATGATTATGATGAAATTCTAACAGAGATCGTTCACTATTTTAGAGGAGTAAGAACTAGGTGTGAGTAATGTCAAAAAGCATTCGTCTCATCCCATAAAATGGATATACATATAAGAAAACAACATATGATACTTAAATAAATACCACTATTGGTTATTATAATGAGTGACTGGTATTGTGGAATGTGTAGAAATGGCATTAATTATAAATCAAATGGAAAGCATCAACATTTACAAACGAATAAGCATCAAATAAGTAGTAGGAATAAAATTATAAAACTATTGAGAGTGAGAATAAAAGGAAATACAATATAATAGATATATGAATAAGATTGCGAGGGAAAATGCCAAGTGCGAGATATATAATATTGAACGCATGAGATTGAAAATAAATGTGTAGTATTAATGAATGATAATATATATTGCTGTAATATCATTTAATAAAAAATATATATTACTGTAATATCATTTAATAAAAAATATATATTACTGTAATATCATTTAATAAAAAATATATATTACTGTAATATCATTTAATAAAAAATATAGATTACTGTAATATCATTTAATAAAAAATATAGATTACTGTAATATCATTTAATAAAAAATATATATTACTGTAATATCATTTAATAAAAAATATAGATTACTGTAATATCATTTAATAAAAAATATAGATTACTGTAATATCATTTAATAAAAAATATATATTACTGTAATATCATTTAATAAAAAATATATATTACTGTAATATCATTTAATAAAAAATATATATTACTGTAATATCATTTAATAAAAAATATAGATTACTGTAATATCATTTAATAAAAAATATATATTACTGTAATATCATTTAATAAAAAATATATATTACTGTAATATCATTTAATAAAAAATATAGATTACTGTAATATCATTTAATAAAAAATATAGATTACTGTAATATCATTTAATAAAAAATATAGATTACTGTAATATCATTTAATAAAAAATATATATTACTGTAATATCATTTAATAAAAAATATAGATTATTTTATATAATTATCTGGTAAATTATTTTTGTCAATACATTCAAATTCATACTTTTGACCATTCTTTTTAGAAATTCTTGTTTGGCAGTTATTAATACCATCACATATCATTTTTACAATACCTACATTTATTTTAAGGTGTTTTTGAACAGCATACATACTATAAAAATATAAAACTTCCTTTATAATAATGTTGGTTGCCTTTATTGGTCTTCTATTACTATGATTATTGACAACAAACGTATAATCTCGTCCCATTGCTGATTTCTTACAATTCTGTTTTTTGAGTCATAAGTTGTAGATTACATAAACGATTATCTATCTTATTATCATTAATATGGTCAATAACTTTTCCTTCTAATATGCCATTATAACATTCCCAAATAAACCTATGGGCATAATATGTTTTTGGCTTACCATCATATTTCCCTAAATTGATTTGCATATATCCAGAATTATGTCCATGGTCTTTACCTGGTACCTTTCTTCTAATATTTATAATATTTCCATCACTATCACAAGCATATTGGTTATAAATTGGATGCACTTTATAAACGCAGTTATTTATTTCAATACTTATTATCAATTGTATCCTATAGTTATATTTCTTTAAAGGGTTATATTAATGACTAGCTGAATTCCCGTGGAAGAATCCACTGAATCTCTCATTAAACCGATGTAATGGATACCAAACAAAAACATACAACACAGTAATTTGAATTTCCAAAACTCACATTTCAACCTCGATCCCGGGCTCTTTGTCTCTTTTATAACGGGATGGCAAAAAGAGAAAAAAGCCCTGGGATCGAGGTTGCTCACAATCTGCATTATTCTATGTTATAACCGCTGAAACAAAACGTCTAAAAATATAAGCATGTGCAACAAAAAAGTTATAAAAAAAATTATGAAATAAAAATGGAAAATGTCCAAAAAAATCAAAGGCGTCTAACCGTTACGTATAAAGCGAAATACGCTAAAACTATATACTTGCTTTGCCATTCCAGAAGTACACCAGGGAAAAAAAGGATACCAAACATTAAAAAAAAATCCAACATTTTTTGAAGTCATACAAAATCAGCTATTCAGTCTATTGCATATGGCAAACCTTCCAAAGTTATATTCAAAATATAAGAAATTAATAGTTGAAAACACATAAAAGAGAAATATAAAAACTTGAATCATTTGGTATATTGTATATCTACCGATATATTTCAATCCAAAATATTAAAAGAACAGTTTGCTTTAACAGACCCAAAATCAAGAAAATCACGAAGATAACAATGCAGCGTTTTCGAATTTAAGAATCGAATATATTTCAAACGATCGTAACGTAACAGATGTAAACATTGATTTAAGTTTAGGTTTTAGGTTTTTTATAACGACATCAACACTGAATCACACAGTCTATAGTGTTAGAAACAGTAACAACGGAAAGATTACTTTTATAAGAATAGCGTGTGTTAGTTTCACCCTCGATGTTCTTAACTTTTTTGACTAATGCTATCCTCATTATTCTCAATATGTTCTTAGCATGACTATGGCCTGGAATATATAATGCCTTCATAAAATAAAGCATGCTATAACTTGCTATAGCTAATGGCACATTCTGCTACATGTAACGGACCATTGCTTTGGACAGAAAAAAGTTCACTTTGTTAAGAAATATAAAACTAAACTACTAATCAATTTTGTGCATCATACAAATTTTTGTATTTAGAAAAAACAATCAAGCTTTGACATATTCTTAGGATATTCTTAATTCTGACCCATTGTTCAGAGTATATTCTTACAAAAAAAGTGCTTCCTAAAGAAAATATTTTCCGGTTCAAGACACAACAACAAACTTAATATTTAAGGAAAATTTAGCTCTAAAAGAAACGGCCAAATAAAAACATAGAATACAGTAATTTGAATTTTTTAAAGTCACAATTTGCATTATTCTATATCTATAACCGCTGAAACAAAACGTCCAAAAAAATAAGCATGTGCAGCAATAAAAAAAATAAAAAAAGAGAAAAGAAGCCCTGGGATTGAGGTTGCTCACAATCTCCATTATATTTATACCCGCTGAAACAAAACGTTTAAAAATATAAGCACGTCCAACGACAAAATAAAAATAAAATAAGATAAAAATGCAAAAGATCTAACACAATCGAAGGTGTCTAAGAATGGTTATGTAAAAAACTAAATCTGCTAAAACTATATACTTGCTTTGCCATGCCAGAAGTACACCAGGGAAAATAGTATACCAGACATTAGAAAAAATCGTTAAGTCACACAAAAACGTTTAGTGCAAAATTTCCACAACGTACAGTTTCTAATGCATCATACCAAATTAGCTATTTAGTCTATTGCATACAGCAACCCTCCCAATGCGCAAACATGCCGTGCATGATAACAATGCAGTGTTTTCGAATTTAAGAATCGAGTATATTTCAAACGGTAACGTTAGAGATGTAAACATTGATTTAACTTTGTTTACATTTAGGTTTATTATAACGACATTAACCACTTCGTAGCGTTAAAAACAGTAACAACGGAAAAATTACTTTTTACATTTTATATAAATTCTTCTCTACGATATACACGCTGTATTTTATAAGAAATAATGTGTTTTTTTCGTTTCAGCCTTCATGTTTTTAACTTTCCCTGGTGTACTTGCCTATTGCTTTGGAGAGAAAAAGGTTAAGTTTGTGAGATATATACGCAATGAAAAAGTAAACTTCTAATTAAATTTGTGCATCATACAAATTTTTATATTAGAACAAACAATCAAGCTTAGACATATTCTTAGGATATTCTGACCCATTGTTTAGAGTATATTCTAACAAAAAAAGTTCTTAACTTTCTTGACAAATACTATCCTCGTGGCCTAAAAATATATAATGCCTCAATAAAATAAAGCTTGCTATATATTGCTACAGCTATTGGCAATTTTTTTATATTTAGAACAAACAATCAGGGTTAGATATATTCTTAGAATATTCTGAACTTCTGACCCATTGTTTAAAGTATATATATTCTTACAAAAAATGTTCTTAACTTTCTCGACAAATACTATCCTCGTTATTCTTAATTATATTCTTAGCATGTCTATTTCCTGAAAATATATAATGCCTTAATAAAATAAAGCTTGCTATAAATTTGTCTTGCTATAACCCTGAGTATATTCTTACAAAAAAAATATGTTCAGGCTGAAGACAAAATATATTTAACTTCATTTTTTAAGGAAAAGTTTAGCTCGAAGCGTGTAAACGGCTTAAAAACGTTATTGACCTAAATTCATTTCTCTACCAGATAATCTAAACAACACACCTGCCTTTCTTTCGCTTTCTCAGTAGTAGCTAGCGTTCTCTGGATAAAAGTCCAATCAGTTTTTTACTTCGATTACCAAACTTCGCTTCATCCCAAAGAAAACAAATTGAAAATGTATAAATAGCTAGAATTGTCTGATACATTCCAATCAGTTCTCTTTTTGACGTTATATCATCGTACGTTTTTCTTCTTTATAACAAATATTTCTGACAACAACATAAACTTTTTTTATTCTCGCTCGACATAAACAGTCGCTCTACGACAACAGTTTTGTTTTTTACATTTTAGATTCAAATTACATTCATATTCGAATGCGATACAACCTCGGTCCGAGAACACAAAAATGGAAAATATTGAAGAAACAAATAAGCTTTAATCTTACCTCGTGATGAGTAACATTGTTTGAAATAACTTTTTTCAGGATTACTTTGAAAAAGAGACAGCCTTCTTCGCTTCGGTTTTCTTTTAACAGTTGATAACAACTTATCTCCGTGAGATACAGCACGCACGTAGTAAACCGGGGGTAAAATTTAATTATTTTATCTTTAACCAACCCGTGAGGCTTTTAAAACAAAAAACACAAAACAAATCAAAACGTTTTAAAATAAAAGAATAGTATTAATAAAATAACAAAAGAGTTTTATTTTTTAAACTAATAAGAAAAAAAGAATTAAATGTTTAAATGATAACCCCCTGATTCGCGTTTTTTTTAACTTGGTAAATTTTAGCGTAACGCCACGTCATAAGAAAGTGGCCCGTACTTTGTGTGTCGTGGACTCACATGGTTACTCACACAAGCGTATTATTATATAGATTATGGTTTAAAGAAATACCAATATATATAATCATATAATGAATCAAATAATTTCTAAACCTAATATAGAAATGGACGATAGAGATCTCCAAAAACTAAGTAAATTCGAACTAATCAATTTGATAGTTGGTAAGAAAGCCACAAATAATAAAGAGTGATATATAAAAACACTAGCACCCAAACCCATAAAACCAATACCAACACCCAAACCCATAAAACCAGTACCAAAACCTAGAAAACCAGTTCCAACCCCAATAATACAACTTGATGGTGCGTTTCAGAATGCAACCAAATCATTTGAAGTTAGAATAATAAACAATATGGATCCACTAAAACAATTAGCATCCACAAGAACTAATATATCAGGAGTTCTAAATAGAGAATTGGTGAAATTAAAAGGTTTCAAATATATAGATGGAATGGATGATAAAAATGGATGATAAAATGGTATATAAAACTGCATACTTTACCAATAGGGTGTACATAATCACAAATGAAAATGATATACATTATGCTATAAGTCTATCATCCCAGCAAATAACAAACAGTATTAACCAATGGATTTCTGAAGGGTCCGGATGGACTATTGAAACAGTTGATGCACATTATTTTAATTTAACAAAATATAATCCACTAAATGGAGCAAGTTACATAGAACTACCAAAAGAATTAAGAAATAGTAAAAAGGGACTAATCAATATGCAAAATGTGGATAATGAATGTTTTAGATGGTGCCATAACAGACATTTGAACAAAAAGAAGAATTCACATCCAGAAAGAATAAAAAAATCCGATATAAAATATTTAAGTAAATTGAACTATGATGATGGTATTGAATTTCCTGTAACCGTCAAACAGTATAATAAAATTGAACAACAGAACGATATCAGAATAAATGTATTTGGTTATGAAAATAAACAAGCATATCCAATATATGTATCAAAAGAGAAATATGCTGATGACATGTCCCTACTATTGATAACCGATTATGATGAAAACAAACATTATGTGCTGATAGATGATTTCAACAATTTCATGTACAATCAAACAAAACATAAGGAAATGAAACACTTCTGCATGCATTGTCTACAATGCTTCTCTACCAAAAAGATATTAGACAAACACACTGAAATCTGTATGGTAGTAAATGGTAAGCAAGCCATAAAAATGCCAGAAAAAGGTGATAACATACTATTGTTCCAAAACTATCATAAGCAATTGGAAGCGCCATTCGTAATATAAATGCAGATTTTGAAGCCATTACAGAGAAAATCCATGGATGTGCACCTGAAAATAAGAAATCATAACCTGAAGCATACCAGAAGCATGTGGATTGTGGATACGGCTATAAGGTGGTATGTAGATATGATGACAAATATAGCAAACCAACTAAAACATATAGAGGTCCAGATGCTGTATACAAATTTGTAGAAGAAATGTTGAAGGAAGTTAAATATTGCAAATACATTAGTAACAAACATTTTAATCAGGATATGATAATGACTAAGGAAGATAGAAATAATTTTGAAACAGCAGATAGTTGTCACATGTAATAAAAAATATGTGGATACAGATATTAAAGTAAGAGATCATTGCCATGTGACTGGTAATTACAGGGGATCAGCACATAAGGATTGCAATCTAAATTATAGATTAACCGACAAAATACCAGTTGTTTTCCATAATTTGAGAGGATATGATTGGTAAAATCGTTAAAAAACATTCCTATAAAAATAAAAAAGGAGAACATAAAAAATTGAACATCAATGTAATTCCAAACAATATGGAAATTCATGTTGGGTAATAATCTGACATTTATTGATAGTTTCCAATTCATCAGTTCCAGTTTGGAGAAATTGGTGGATAACCTCTCAAAGGAATCCTTCAAATATACAAGGGAAGAATTTGGGAATACTAAGAAATTTGATCTAATGGTTAAAAAGGGTGTATATCCTTATGATTACATGGATAGCTTTGATAAATTTGATGAGAAACAATTACCATATCAAAAAGACTTTTACAGTTTACTAATATGATGAACACATTGATATGAAACAATATAAACATGCTAAAAAGGTATGGAAGGAGTTCAAATTACAGACAATGGGTGAATATCATGATGATGTATTTGAAACTTTAGAAGTACATGCTTACAATATTATAAACTTGATCCATGTCACTATTATACATCGCCAGGATTATCTTGGGATGCAATGTTGAAAATGACGAAAATAGAACTTGAACTAATGACGGATATTGACATGTTTTTGTTTATTGAAAAAGGATTAAGGGTGGTGTATCATATATTGCTAACAGATATGGGAAAGCCAATAATAAGTACATGGGTAATTATGATAAAGATCTACCATCAAAATATTTAATGTACCTGGATGCCAACAATCTATATGGTTATGGAATGTCACAATATCTACCAACTGGTGGATTTAGATGACTAACAGAAAAGGAAATAAAAAAATGTAATCTGGCTGATTATAAAGATGATAGTGCCAAGGGATTCATACTAGAGGTTGATTTAGAATACCCAAAAGAACTACATGATCTACATAATGATTATCCATTAGCTCCAGAAAAACCAATGATACAAAAAATATGTTATCGGATTATTGCAAAGAAATCCAGGAACAATATAATATATCAGTAGGTGATGTAAATAAATTGATACCAACATTAAATAATAAGGAGAAATACATATTACACTATAGAGATCTACAATTATATATATCCCTAGGTTTAAAAATAACAAAAACACATCGTGTGCTAGAATTCGATCAAAGTCCATGGCTAAAAAAATATATTGATTTCAATACTAATATGAGAACTAATGCTAAAAATGCTTTTGAAAAAGATTTCTTCAAACTTATGAATAACAGTTTATTTGGAAAGACTATGGAAAACATCAGAAAACGTGTGAATGTGGAACTGGTAACGAGTAAATCAAAATTGATGAAATTAGCATCAAAACCAACATTTGAATCATCAAAAATATTCAATGAGGACCTGGTCTGGTAGCCGTGCATAAAATCAAAGAGACACTAACAATTAACAGACCTGCATATGTTGGAATGTGTATACTTGATTTATCTAAAACACTAATGTATGACTTTCACTATAATTATATAAAAAACAAATACAATAATAATGCAAAACTACTATTTACAGATACTGATTCTCTAACATATGAAATTACAACTGATGATGCATATATCGATTTCTGGAATGATAATGACAAATTTGACAATAGTGATTATCCTGAAACATCACAATTCTATAATACATCAAATAAGAAAATTATTGGTAAAATGAAAGATGAAGCAGCAGGTGTTCCAATAATTGAATTTGTAGGATTGAAATCCAAAATGTACAGTTATATTAAAGATGATGACAAATGTGGCAAAACTGCCAAAGGTGTTAAGAAGAACATCATTAAAAATATCATCAAACAGGGAGACTATAGGGATGTATTATTTGAAAACAAACCATTAGAAGTCAAAACCATATGTTAGGAAGTTATGAGATAAATAAGATATCACTTAGTTGTTTTGATGACAAGAGATATATTCTAGAAGATGGTAAAAACAGTTATGCATATGGACATTATAACACCTAAATACACCCATCCAATGGTATACACAGGCTGAAAAAATATGCCCTTCCCGACCCTCTGCAACACCATAAACATGCATAATTCAACTAGCCACAAAGCGAACAAAACCCTTCCTAGATAAACCTATAGACTTGCGCATGAAAGTTATCTCACCCACAGACCATTTATAGTTTTGTAAATAAGATCCAAAATGTACAGGACAGTGCACGAAAAAAGCAACACTGAAAAATTATTTTAAATTTTTTCACAAGATAACGACTATTAAGCATGAAATGTTTACAATATTATTAAATATTAAAATATTATTCGCAAAACATGAGTAACCGAACGAAACAAAACTCAATTTTTTTTCATTTTGATTAGCAAACGATTTTTATTCTTCTTTTAACTGGAGGTGATAAACTCTTTTTCTTCTTTCTTTTTTTGCTTGCAAGAAACGGATTGTGACTTGTTTACATTTTCAGAAATATAAAGTTAAAAAAATTTTAATCAGATGGAAAAAAAGAAAAACATTTGATATATATTTCAAAAAAAAATTTTTTCGATTTTTTTAAGTACATTTCGTTTACAGTAGCCTTAAAGATTTCATTTTATGTGAATGCTATCACATATGCCCTACCTTAGCTGCTTGTTCAGATCCAATTTCTTTAAAGTCATCGTACTTCATAACCTGGATAAAAATAATTAGAAAATTCATTGACTTTTCAGTTAGGCGTTTCGATAAAGAGAGTGGTTAATTGGAAATTTAAAAAATGTCTAAAAACCATAAAAAATGATAAGTAAATAAAAATGTTACAATTTTTTCGACGGCAAATTCTACGAATTGTCAGACTCAGTAGTTATGGCTAATTGAAAACAGACAGCAACAAAAAACCATAAAACATACAGCAACAAAAAACATAAAATTAGGCCATGTTGTAACACTAGTATTACTGAGCAAAGAAAAAGAGGATTACAACATGCAAACAACCCAGTACCATCGTCTTGGCTTTAAATGAGCAGGAACTTTGAAAGATTTATCATTGTTGAGACTTTGTTAATATGCTCTCCCTCATCGATTATATTTTTCGTGATGGCATGTACCCAGCAACCATGTTATGGATTTTGCGGTGAGTGTATGATTGTGTACATCAAGCAATTAATTGCAATGACTGTTCTGTAGGTTGAGAGGAAATGGGGCCAGTTTGCTATTTCAGCGAGACAGTTGAGCATGTTCTGATATTAATCTGAGATCATAGTACAGACATAAATATTACTTTGAACCTACCTCAGCCATTATAAAACCTTTCTCAAAATCTGTATGAATTTTTCCAGCTGCCTGAGGAGCTTTTGTTCCTTTCTATTAGTAAAAAAAGTACTAAATGGGGTGCACACTTCGTTTAAAAAATTATAATGAACATAAGACTATAGCTTAGACAAATTTATTAGAAATTTAAAGCAACAGAGAGTACTAAATTATGTCACATACCTATACTTTGCAAAAAAAGGTGTTTGAGTATGGAATAAGTGTTGAAATGAAATATCAGTTTACCAGTGCATAGGTAAATTTCAGAAAGTCGTTCAATTTCAGCTTTATGAACACAATAATTTCAAGAGTTTACTTACTTGTATAGTCCAGGCTTTGACTTCATCTTTTCCCGCAGTAAAAAAATATTGCAGTTGTAACAAATTGAAGCCAGATTTTATAATTTTTGGAAGAACACTAAAACAATGAGAGGGTAAAGTTTGCTTTCATAAAAATATTAATTTTCAACTTCAAACTTTAGGTGCGCTTCTAACAAAAGCCTTGCCATTAAGTCAGAATGGGTAAAAATATTAAAAGGCTACCATTTCTTAAACTAGCCTTAGTTTACCAAGTTTCCACATGCATTAATTTAAAAAAATCACAAGGATCAAATTTTTGTGACATATTTCCATGAATTTAGGAAAATCAAGTTTCTGTATGTTTCACAATTATTGACCCAAATCCAAAACTCTTTAAAATTATTACTTGTAAAAGTTAGTATACTTAAGGTATTTCAAAAAATCTAAGGCTTCAAAAATTTTTAACAGTGATTACCATTAATTAAACACATGAATATTCAGCACACAATTATGGTGTCAATATAAAAGAGAACAACAAACCTTTGTGCTTTTACTTCCTCACAATATTTTTGAAATTCTTCAGGTTCCATGTCGAATGCCTGTTCCAAAAAAAATTCTATTATAATAAAAAGCAGCCCTTAAAATTAGAATTTTTTTACGTCGGCAATAAAACTGCCGACGTGAGATACATTTCAACTGATTTGCGTTGGCAATATTTTTTTGTAGTGAAATTTTTAGCTGGCAATAACTTTCGTCATTCACCTTTTATTAGGGCTAGACCTCTCATAAATTTGATGCATTGATCTCCTAAGACGATGACAAAAGGGAATGGAGTACAAGTCTTATTGACATACCTTCCTACCTTTCGTTAGGTTAATAGTTCACTGCCAACTGGCTTTTTATGTTTTGAGATGAACTCATTAGGTTGGGGCATCATTAGGTTGTATATCGCAGAAGTCGCCGGTGACATGCTTCGAAAATGCTTGTCACCGGCACAGTTTAACATGAAGCAAAACTGTACAGGAGACTCAATTGTTAGAGTCTTAGCAGAACATCTCTCCTCACAAAACCGAGGGCAGGGCTGACTTATTGACTGCTGTGTCGTGTGGGAGAAAGAACTTATGGACTTCTTTTTAATTCGATATACAATTTCGACTCGAATGGTAACACAGTATTTCTGTAGCCTGAATGATTTTAGTTAGTGATAATGGCTTAAAGGGATCCCGAGGTACTTTTACAAGTTGGACCTACCTGAAAGATTTTCATAAGTTATTCCCAATGACATATTCACTTTTTGTTAAAAGTTCATGTAACCCCAGATATCGTTTTTTAAATATTTGTTTTTCTTGCCGCCTTAATGGCCGCTTCGATCTTCTTGTTCGTTAAAAATTTCAGACTAGCTCCAGTCCTTTTTAGTGGCACGTGACCCTATTACATAGTATTTCAGTAGCGCTCACAAATTAATGACTTTCACTCGCTATTATTAATGACTTTTATAGCCAAAAACAATTAATATACTGTGGCAACAAAGTTAAAAAAAATCCAATGTACTTTCCACATCAATCTCTGTGCGAATGATTTGTTTTTGTTTAAAAAGAATAATTCAACATGATATTCTAGCCGTCTAAGCAATAAAACAAAAAAATAAGATATTAGCAGCAGGTGTGTGCATGATTTCTTTATTTAAAATTTAAAATAATTTATTTCAACAAACAGGTTGTAACAATTACTGATCTATAACCTGTGACCTAGGCGGGGTATGATGCTCAAGTGAGTATTGCCAACCTTGTTCTCAACAATCCTTGGGGACGAGGTTGCCTAAGTTACTCAGTAGATGGATATATTTTTTATTAAAAAATATTAAAAAATCAATAGAAAAGAATACTACTTTAATTTATCCCACGATACAGAGAGAGGCAGAATTTACTGTCTAATTAAAGTTTGTTTTTATGATATTCTTCCAATATGTAGCGCAAACATCAACGTAGTCTAGTAAATTAAACTCATCATTTTTCCCTTTTGCGATATTATTAAATATATTTTAGCGTTTTCTGCAATGATTTAATCAAACTACATTGGTGACAAATTGTTTTTAATGATGCAGTTGAAGCGCAAAACTAACTGTTTTTTTGCTAAGAGTTTGTTGTTCGTGCATTGCCGTAGGAGGCAACTGAACTATGCTGTGGAAGAACAAATACGTTTTTCCGTTGTTATATCTTCGGCTATTTTTTACACGTCTGATCGCACAAGGCCTAGGGACTTTTTATGTGCGATTTTACCACGTCAAATAATTGCCGACGCGAAGGTACATGTTTTGAAAATATGTCGGTAATTACCTCGGCAAATGCGAGTGCCGTCTCAAATTACAAAGATTGTAACCGCCCTTAATCCTATTCGTGCTGGAGGTGGAGGGGGAGGGGTGATGCAGCCCCCCTCTCCCTTCCCCCTTCAACTTTTTCTATAACTTTTTATGGGCTTATAGTCACACCTTGATATTTTGTTACTTATATTTGCCTTCCAAAATACAGCCTTTCTAATTCAATTTTTTTGCGTCGGCAAAAAATTGCCGACGCGAACCTTTATTATAGCGTTTCGCGTCAGCATTTACCCATTTTACGTCGGCAAAAAAATGTCAAACGTAATTTTGTTGTGAAATTTGAATGAATGCCACGATCAAAAACGGTCGGTGTTATTATGAAGAACAAAGGTATAGAGAACATTAAAGTCGGCCCCTTTCCTTCATGCTGACACTCTTATGCTCGGCTGGTGCATTACACTGAGACTCGAACGAAAGACGGAAGACCAATTGGAACCATGCCACAAGTCAGTCCGACCTTCATCGTCACAGAGAATACTGCGAGAAGAGTGCGCACCCATGCAAGTTAAATATAACCAGAACATGGGAGAGGTTAGGTGTCCTGTACCTTAATACAGCTTTCGGACGAATGTTCTCGTGATGTAATACCAAAGAAAAAACATGTTGAATAAAGTTTAAAAAATCTTTTTAAAAGAGGAAAGAGAAATCAAAAATGTCTAGAAATATATTTAATGCCAAAAACATATAGCGAATCTGCCAACACATCATCGCGTTCAACGTTGTTTCAACCTTGCACTTGTGGTTAATACGTTTTACCATGGTTTTACAAAATTCATTTCTATACAGCTTAAATACGACACACGACACAGCAGGCAATAAGTCAGCCCTGCCCTCGGTTTTGTGAGAAGAGACGTTCTGCGAAGACTCTAACAATCGAGTCTCCTGTACAGTTTTGCTTCATGTTAAGCTGTGCCAGTGACAAGCATTTTCGAAGCATGCCACCGGCGACTTCTGCGATATACAACCTAATGATCTTTGATTATTAGTATAGTAAATAATTACTTTATACAAAAGACATTTCAGGTGCGCATTATTGAAGTGACTAAAGTGTTTTTGGTGCGTGATTCGCTGCTCCATTGTTGTAGGAGCGTGCGGAGGTGCAGGGGCGCGATCGCGCACCTCAAAAGACCAGGACTGATAGCGTTTTTATTAGACTGCTGGATCCGAATTAGTAAGAATTGAAATGGAGAATAAATGGGCTATTATAATGAAAAAGTATAATGAGTATATATTTACGATAGATTCAAGACAATTGAAGGATTCTATAAATTCTCAAAAAAAAATTTATATGCAAAGAAAAAATTTGCCTCGGCAAAATTTTGCCGACGTGAACTTGTTTTTTTTCAATTTGCCTCGGCATTTGCCGTGTGCCGACGTGAATTAGAAAGGCTGAAAATATATCCTTTTGAAATAAAAACCATACACAAATGTGTGACATGTTGAATGATCAGTAACTTTCACAACCTGCGTCTCAAATAAAAGTCCTTTGAAATAAAAATCATGCACAACTTGCGTCTCAAATAAAAAGTCCTTTGAAATAAAAATCATGCACATTTTATTTTTCGTTTGATTGCTCAGCTATGTGAGAACATATGCAGAATTATTTAATTTTTTTTCAAAAAAATAATTGTTCGTAGAGAGCTTTCGTTTCACTTTGCCGCACGAAGATATATGTTCTGGCTATGCAGTCAGTAATAATTAAAGCGCTACTGACAGGGTCACGTGCCACTAAAAAAGACTGGAGCTAGAATGAAAATTTTTAACGAAGAAGAAGGTCGAAGATAACCAAGATGGCGGTCGAGCGACAAGAAAAATAAATATTTAAAAAGCTATATCTGGAGTTACATGAAGTTTTAACAAAAAGTAAATATATCATTTAGCATTTCTCATGCAAATCTTTCAGATGAGTCCAACTTGTAAAAGTACCTCGGGATCCCTTTAACTTACTGAAAATCCAATGTAATTATTTTGTTGTCGCAATGAGTAGGAGTAGCTCAAACAAAACCAAAATTATTGTTATTTAAAAATTTCACAACAAAGTTACGTCGACAATTTTTTTGCTGACGCAACTACGGTTTCTTCGTATTTTAAGGGCTGAACATGTTTATTCTGTTCATGTCTAAAAATACCAAACCAAGTCAAAACTTTCTTTTCAAGCAGGTTGTTATTTTTCTCATAAAGAATGTGTGAACTCAAAAATATAAGCTGTATTTCTTAATGTTGTGTTTAAACAGCACAACATTACAATATGGAATGTCAATAGTAATATTAAAATTATTGAAGGCAAATTAAGGAAATCCCTTTGATCTGTGTATAACCCACACTAGTTTCTGAACCAACGCATTGATGAAATCGTTTATAAAAATCGGTTATCTTTTCCAATTTTTTCTGCCTAGGTGGATTTTTTTAGAGGTCATTATAACCAGGGAAAATAATTCTATAAATACAAGAAAGTTGACATTCAAAACAATTTTCACTCACTTTCTGTTCAAATGCTCCACTAAATGGAATAAGTTGTGCACCAGGATCATTTTCATCTATCCATTGCTTAATTTTAGCAAGCCTTAACAAACAAATAAAAAATACAATGTAAGACAACATTAGGCATGGGTACAATTAGTGGGATGGATAGTACATTGCTTTCCTTCAATTTAAGCAGGTACAGTTTATGTTTTGCAATACATACTATTATTTGCATTCAAACACGAAACAAGACTGTAAAATCTGTGTTCTTTCATTTTAGAAAAACAAGGATACCAAAATATGCATTATCCAAAACTGTTTTAGGTGAAGGATATGAACTTTCCATATTTCTGTTTTCTTATTGCTACTGCACGTGTTTGGACAGAAGATGTAACTCCCTTTTATTTTATTAATCTCATTGAGATACTATTGAATTTTTCTTTCATTAAATATACCTAGGGTCTGATTTTCAGACCAAACATTTTTAGAACAAAATATTTTTGGACGTTCTTTAAAGGTACTGTCCGATTAAAAATCAACTAAAATTTTGACAAAAAATTCTTATTTGTAACTAATTTCTATAAAAGAATTAAATAATTATTTGTTTTCTTTCCTAACACTAACTGAACAACATCTCATTCTTGTTTACAAAAAAAGCATGCAGTCTCTCGCTTCGATTGTTTATATGGATGGTGGATGATACTAAAGCGAGGCTGAAATAATATGTCGCGTGTGACGTATTTACCTGGAGCGCGCCGAAGTGACCAAAATAAATAAAATGTGGGCCAGGCTGATATTTTATTATATGTTTAAAAATTTTGGTAATTTTACCCCCTGAATTGTGAAAGACCGCTTTTTATGAATTATTCATATGGAATTAAAAAATCGAAGGCGAGAGATGTGTCTAGACCTTAAGGTAAACACACACTGTGCTAATTCTGTACGAACCTAAGTAAGAAGCATTCGCTAATAAAACTTGAAGTTCAATATGACTTTAGCCTTAGGGTTGCATAGTTGTTTCCAGCTACTCTAACGCCAACCCAATCAATAATTAAAAATTAGTTTCCTCTTTACTAGATGTCCCGCCACAGAGAGATTAGACTGAGATCGCACATTCAGTAAGTTTGAGAGGCAGAATAATGTTGTGGTGCGCTGTTGTGAATTGCACTAACAACAGTCGAAAAAAACAGGATAAAATTTTTTTTTTCGCTGCCCAAGGATCCAAAAAAAAATCTTCCGTATAAGGAAAAACCAAAAGTCAGAGAAATATCGGAATGGACGAAAGAAAAGGATGTTAAGGAGGTGAGTGGGGGCTGGTAACTAGGTGGTCGTTCGAAATCTCTGTCATGGAGTGCCACCAAAGATATCCACAGCGTACCCTTCAATAAAACCACCGCTCGGAATTCTTTGTGTTCTGTAATACATTTTTTATCTGAAAAATATTACAATATTACTCAATCACACTCGCATCTAAGAATTACTCATGAAGGAGTAGAAAATTTTATACCATGTAATTGAAAATATTTAATAGAGTCACTCAGTCTTTCAGGAGAGGTGTGCGATCGCACGCGCACGCCTTGGCACACGCCTTAATCGTTTCAGGCGTGTGATTAATCGCACGCCTGAAAAATAAATATTGAGTTTTCAAAATCAACATATAAAATCCATTTTGTAGCGTGCGATGGCAGTCCTCGAAATAATTTTTGGAGACTTGTCAGACAAAACGTCCGATAGATTTCCGTCTTGGTCGGACACTTTAGATCTCAGAAATTATTGAATAGTCCTGGTCCTTTTAATCCACGAGCAAGCCTATTCATAGCCAACCTGACCATCCTAGCTAATTCACCGACTACTGACTTAGTTAAAAGAACTACGTAGACATAAATCTCTTTTGCCTGGCCCCTTCGTCGTTGGTAACCAGGTCTTACACAAGAAATCCAGCCATGCGGTTCTTAACTAATGCGGAGGTGAACGCCGACGAAGCACGGATGAAGCAAGTCTGCAAGTCGCCTAATAAGAAGACAGGTAACTACGTCACATGTAAAAATGTGCTGAATAATGAATTGACCCAGTCCTTTTGCCGCGTTCGAAAGTTCGTGAAGATGGTAGGCGAGTGCAGCAAGATCAAAACAAACAAAAGATGGTGCTAAGTATTGGATAAATCTTTGTTGTTTAAGAGTGCAATCTTCGTTATTTTTGATACTTAATAAAACAAAAGAAAAGATATTGTTTTTTAATCGGACAGTACCTTTAACCTAATTTTTGTACAAATTTCTGACGTTTTATCAAGGTCATAGAATTTATCAAACAATAGAAAAAAACCCACACAACATAGAAAAATTTATGACATAAGTATATGTAGTTTACGCTTAAACAGGTTCCTTCAACGACAAGTGGAGACTATCGATTTTCATTGCCGATAATAGTAATGGTAATAACTGGTCATGAGTTACATTTTCAAATCAATTTTTTAAGAATTTTTATTTGAGGATGCTTAAAATTTCCAAATACAAACAATTTATTACATAAAAAATTTGGGCATTTTGTTTGAATGGTGAATGTTAAAAAGTAAAAAGGACCATTTTGCATTTATAAAAACGCAGAAATTGAACCCTGACCTGCTGCACTGGATACAAACACTTTTATGTCTCTGATATCAATAAAAATTTTTACCAATACCATTTATTTTTTTTGCGTATAAAATCTTTTTCTGATAAGTTCACAAGATATACCATAGGTTTTGCAGTGATTGGTAAGTGACGATTTAAAACTTCTATCTACATAAAAACGAAGAATATGTCAAAATCTACAAAAAAATATTTAAATTACAGTAACAAGGAATATGTCACAAAAATTATTTAAAAGTAATACAAAAACGCGAAAAACTAAACAACCTTAATTTTTTGTTTTATTTAAACAAGGACACAAACAAGGATACAAACAAACAAACAAATACATACTTCCACAGAATTCCAATCATTTATGAAACGTAAATGTTTTTCATCTTCTTCAAGAATCTTTAAAATTTTGGTAACAATTTTCTGTAGAGAATAAAATTGAAGAACTGTTATCCCAGACAGAAAAAGATATGCCATAACAGTCAAAAATTAAGTTATTGATAACTTACAAACTCCTCTGCTTGATTCTTGTCGCCACCCCTGATACATTTCTTTTCATTGTCATTCTAAAAAATTATATTTTCAACTATTCACCCTAATTACACTAAAATAAATTTTCAATCATCATAGCAGGAAATAACATCATCATCATCATCATTCTCGGCTTAACGTCCGTTTTCCATGCTAGCATGGGTTGGACGGGGTATATTAATGACCCTCTTCCAATCTGATCTAGACTGTGTTAGATCTAAACTCAACTTCCTATGTATCAAGTCTGTCCTTATAACCTCCTGCCAAGTCTTTCTCGGTCTGCCTCTGGGCTTTGCCCCAGGAACTATCAAGTCTCTACACTTTCTTACCCAATTATCCTCCTCCATTCTTTCCAAGTGCCCCAGCCAATTCAATCTTCTTATCTGGATAACATCTTTAATTCTACGAAGACTTAGCCTGCTTCTTAGCTCATCTGAACTCTTTCTGTCTCTCAGACTGGCGTTACACATCCACCTAACCATTCTCATATCATTCCTTTCTAAACGGTCAAGATCTTCCTGCTTCACTGCCCATGTCTCACTACCGTACAACATAACACTTCTTACACAGGCCTCATACAACCTACCTTTTACCTCAATTGACAGGACTCTGCTAGTCAACAAAGGAAGTAACTCTCTGAACTTTTTCCAAGCAGAACCTATCCTGCAAGTAACACTTCTTCCAACACCCCCTTCACTGCCCAACATATCACCTAAGTAACAGAAGTTCTCAACTATCTCTAACGAGCCACTGTTGTACATCATTAAAGCTGGAAATACTTCATTCTCTATAATCTCACCTTTGCAACGCTTGCATACAAACTGAATGTCAGCTCTTAACCTTCCACTAATACTACTGCACTTCTTATGTACCCAATGCTTGCAAGTCTGACAAAAAATTGAGTTACTACCAACCCCTTTCCTGCAAACTCCACAAGGCCACTTTCCAACTACAAGGTCACACTTGGCTGCAATGCTACTAATCATGACTTTAGACTTTGCTGTGTTTACCTTTAGCCCTTTCTCTTCTAGTCCTTTCTTCCACTTCTCAAACTTTTCAACTAATTCTTCCATCGACTCTGCTATGAGAACCAAATCATCTGCATACAATAACTCCCATGGACAACCTGTTCTGAACTCCATCGACAGCGCTTCTAAGACTAGAACAAACAACAAAGGACTAAGTACAGAACCCTGATGTACACCAACATTTACACTAAATTCATCACTAAGTGAATCGTTAATCTTGACACGACTTCTAGCATTGCTGTACATAGACTGTACCATCGTAACTAGCCACTCATCCACACCTAATTTTCTCATAGCCCACCAAATAACTTTACGTGGCACTCTATCAAAAGCTTTCTCTAAATCTACAAAGGCAAAATAGAGATTCTTTCTCTTTCCTAAATACTTTTCCTGAAGCTGTCTGAGTAAAAATATTGCATCTGTAGTGCCACGCCCTGGAACAAAACCAAATTGCATCTTATCTATATCAATCCTTTCTCTAAGTAACTTATCAATCACTCTTTCAATAACTTTCATTACTTGATCAACCAACTTCAAACCTCTATAGTTACCCCTTTCTAATGCATCACCCTTGCCCTTGAAACAATTCACTATTACACTCGACTGCCACTCACTCGGAATAGCACTCGGAATTACAAAGAATCCCTTCGCAGTGACAAAAAGGTAGAAGGTTATGTTTTTTTTGGGTTAGTGTGCCCATGTTTTAATTTTACACAAATTCAAGAGATCCTAGAACTGAAATAAAAATACACCAAAAGTATTTTGATTTTCAGTGGAGCATCTCTGATCCATGGATGTTGACAGGCAAAAATACTTAACTTTCATTACATTAATGCCAACAAAATAATTCAAGTGTGAGATGAAATATTATTCTGCGGTCCCTGGTTGACAGCTAAGTTGAGGCAGGCGTTTAATAATAAGGGCTATAATTATATTTAAGGTTGAGCCAGGGTAAAATATAATTTGAAAACTGTGAATGCTTTTGAGTCAGTGGTGGATGTTTTACAAGTCATCACAGTTTTTAACAATTTTAGTTAAAATAGTCAACTTTTTCAACAATTAATTATGAATCACTTGATAATAATTATTTAAGGCTCAAAATATCAATTTCTTAAGAATTACAAGTCTTTTAATTGAAAAAGTGAGTGAGTAGAATAACCTATGGTTTGTTCATTTTGGTTGATCATTAACCTAAATTAGATATTTAAATCTTTCTTTTTCATAGTTTTTGTTGTTTTAATCTTCTTTTAATTCTGAATAATTGACCAAAATTTTAAAAATCTGTCCGAAATCCGGCCGTCACTGCAAATTCTGTTTTGATGCAAAGAAAGGTTTGGGCAATTTTCCAAGTCATGGAAAACAACAATAAAGTTAATCACTTGTATGTTAAAGAGGATAAAAAGTTGTTTATCAAGTTTTTTTAAAAATTTTAAAAATCTTTTTCTATTCTTAAGATATTTAGCTTCAAAGATTTCCATCTGACCTTATTACATCATCATTAATGATGTAATAAGGTAGTAAGCATTTATTAATAATTTAAATATCTTGCAAACTTACAAAATATCAAAACTTCTTTTAGTAGTGTGAACTTATGCTCTTGATGATATCTTGACATATGTGAAGTTTTGTAGCTTAAAAGTGATCTCATCTTAATTAAAGGTCATTTTTTAGAAAAGTACTTATGACATCATAAGTTCTCAGATTTTAAATATTTAAATCTTGAATAACTTGAGAATGAAAAAAGATTTTAAAAAAATTCCAAAGGACTTGATAAACAACTTTTTATCCTCCACAACATAGAAAAATAATATTTTCAATGCAGGAATCCCTTTAAAATCGTTTTCACAATAGTTCATGGAGTCTTGTTAGGTATCTATGATGCAGCTGACAGATGGTCATTAGGTGCAGAATTATTTTACCTTCTAAAAATAAAAGTCTAATGCAACAGTTTCCTGGAATTTCGATGGTACGGAGCAGTAAAGTGCACAAGTTTGACAGTTTTCCGATACCTTTCTCACTGCTGTTAAAAGCTCATTATCATTTTCCCATGGTTATCTAGCAGATTTTATTAAGCTATGCAATTTTTTATAAGGGGCATGTGCAAACTGGCAATGGATCTTTTCAGCTATTTTCTCCTTATTAAGATCATCTGACTGTGGATTGTGATCGTCAGGCTCCTGAAGTATTTTGGTTGATGTTAATATGGGAATGGCGTAATGTCCCATTGGGGTGACTGTTAGAGGAATGTTTTGTCCAAGCGCATGAGCTGTGTCATTTGAAAAACTAACTTTGTTCATGGATCCTCTTGAAAGTAGAAAGGGGATGTCTTGGTCAACAATATCCGTGCAAATTCTAATGTTTTTGTTTCCGATAGGAACAGGTGTAATGGCATAGTAGATTGAACTTTCTTTCCATCACCAAATTTTTAGATGTTTAGATGATGAAGTAACATCTACCTTACACCTTTCACTAGATGGTAAATTTTTAGTGAAAATATCACACCATTTTTTTCCACATACAGTTTTGGAAGCTCCAATGGCAAGAACTGCCGTGTTAAGAGATTCTGCTGGAAGACCTTTTTGTTGACGAGGATTATTAAATCAGACTGATACATTACCACTTCTTAGTCATGTGGGGCATCTTCCTGTGTAAGTGTTTCAGAATACTCAGCAGTAGATTGATGATAAGTGTTTTGTGGTGAATTTGAAAGAGCTAGGCATTTTGCAGCCCAGTGGTTGATGGATTGACACATTGCACATCCTGTTGGGTTTTTGCCTTGCTTACTGGAGTGTTTTGTTGTATGGCCACCTCTCCAATTTGTTTGGTCGCTACCTTAATTGGGGACTTTTACAAAATCGTGTGAAGTGTTATTTGGATATGATCTATAAAACTTGCTTTGTGCTGTATAAAGAAGTTCATCATCTTCTAATGAGAGCTGGTTTATGTCCTCAATTATTTAACATTTAACCTCAGCAAAACCTTAATAAGCAACCTTCTCCCCAGGACAATTTTTTGATTTGGAGATTAGTAAATAAAAAGTCAAAAGACGTGAAAAAAATACAGTCAGCACCTCTTTTGACAAGAAAGGTAAGCCTTATGTGTAATGGTAATGCATGCAATAAATATTCTTAATAAAGTGGAGCTTCAATATTCATTTAATTAAAGCACTACTTCTTGTTCCTTTGTTTTTTTGTGCAACGTCAATAGAAGTTTTAAAATTGGGGAAAATACTACCACCTAAGAAAATCGCATTTCCCAACGTTGTAAGCAATATCTTACCATTCTATTTTTATTTTTTGTTAGTAGTATAAATCTTAAAGGCTGTTAATTTTTGCTGATGTCAGCACGCCTCAATTCCACAGTATTTAGGACCTTTCCAGGTCAGAGATCATATTGTATTTAAGAATACTATTAGTTACAAAGGGGAGATTTTTATTTTATGTTCTAGGATCGCTTTAACTTGACTTTAACAAAATTATGCAAAATATGATTTTTAATAAAAAAAAATATAAGTGGTCTAAAAATTCAAAGCAAATATTCAGATTAAATTAGTGCAGTTAAAAGGCTATACATACAAATCTTGCTTTGAAATATTCAACATCCTAAAACAGAGAAAAATATAAAACAATAAAAAGGTAATGCAAATCTGAAAAAATATTTTCACAATTTTTTATAAAATCAAAACTTAACCTTAAGTCGAAGCTCTTTTAAAATAGTTTTAAGATCGCGGACTGGATCAATACTTCCATCAACATGAGTTATATCTTCGTCATCAAATGCTCCTGTCAAACAAATTTGTACAGAATAATTATGTTTACAATAATAAAACCTCCAACTTTCTTCATACATAACGGATGTATTTTTTATTTTTTCCTCTTTACAAATTATAACTAATTCTAAGTAATACATTTTTACAAATATAATCAAACTTTCTTACTAAGCATCTGAAAGATAGCATCACAAGCTTTGATGTGAGATAAAAATGCATTTCCTAAGCCCTGATTGATAAAAAAAATTGTTATAAGTTGAACATTAAATATAATTGTGAAATAGGAAACAATTACATTACATAAAGACCGCAACATCAATAAAGCAGCTGGGGCAAATGGTTAAGATACAGGCAGTTCAGTGTAATTGATAATTATTTTTTAATTGTGCATAAAAGTGTAACACAGAAAAATAACGAAATAAGTTGACACTTGCCTGTCCTTCATTAGCTCCTTCTACTAAACCAGCAATATCAACAACATTTAAAAATGCTGGAACTTTACTAAAAATTAACAACACAAGTTAAGCATTTGATCTATTAAAATAAAACACATTATAGATATGTATACCCTTTACCATATTTCACAGCAAATTATTTTATTTTTAGCAGTAACGTACATCTAACTTTAATAATGTATATGTCAATGTAAACATTTCTAAATACCTATTAAATGATGTATACAAGCTATACAAAGGCTAGATTTTTTTCAGCAAAAAGAAAAAGGCTTTTAACTTGTTGGCTTGAGCGTTGTATAACATGCTGAATTTTTATGATTTTTTCTGTTTGATTAATTTCCAACTTGTGTGACATTCCTCGGGATGTAAACAAACACATTTCAATGAACGAAGCGAGGGAATGTTAAAGGGATAAACTGTCTCATGTGAGTGTCTGAGAGTAATTTTCAAATAAATATCTTTCACAGAAAAAAAACGTTTCACTGTTATAAATATATAGTTTAAGACATGACTTATCACTTAAAGGAAACCCGAGGTATAAAATGATGTTGGACTTATATAGCTTAAAAAGTTGATTAACAAGTCTTTTTAAAATTTTTAAAAAGCTCTTTTCGTTCTCAAGATATTCGCATTTAAAGAATTTCAGATTTAATTATGTTGCATAAATTATGATGGCATATTTAAGTAATAGCAAATTTTGACATTTTCTGTCATCAGTAATTTTAGACCTGTTAAGGGATTTGCATTCAAACTTTATCAATGCATAGATATTATAAAGGTAAATTGATTAACATGATTTTTTTTGCCAAAATGACACTCCTCTGCTCGTCCCAAACCTCCTAAATCTTTTCCCATGACCCAATAACTTGAAATGTGCAACTTGGTTTGCAATAAAATTTTCTGGTTAAGCTTATAGGCCCTACAGTACCGATCGCGAGTAACTATACACGAGTATACGAGTACGGGTACATTAAATGCCGAGTACAGTGCAAGACGAGTACGAGTAATCGGCGAGTATACTACTCCATACCCTCGAGTATAGGCTCTTGCGCATGCGAGTACAATAAGTGAATGATTTGTGAGTACGTGTGCGAGTATAAGATAAAAAACGGGAATTCCTCGTAACATAATTTTTATCGATAGCTCACATTTGTCTGCTACCTTAGACATGGTGAAAACTTTTACTTCGTATTCGCGTCGTAAGAAATAACATTTTATTTTACTTTAATTTTTTTTTTATGTTGCAACAAATTCTCTTTAGTTCAGATAAGAATGTATACTTTTCTGTAATACCTTTTTATAACTTTACATTCAATTTCTCACCGACGAGGAAACCCTTTGCTAATTAACTACATCTGCTATCTAAATGCTTTTTTCTCCTAGCTAAATGTTTTTTGCTTTATTCAAACTTCATGCTTTTTTTCTTCGCAAGCACGAATTAAACAATGAACCCTGGAGACTAAATTAAGCCAATCGCATTTAATTCTATTGTTTTCTAAGTAACCAAATGTAAAAACGTGCCTGAAAGGGATTCTTAGATCCAGTGATAACGATGTGCACCAAATTTTGAGTAACAGGCTTTCCTTACTTTAAAACGGGTTGTCACGAATTCACCTGTCAGCATTTCGCCATTTTGAAAGTTTGAAGGAGCATTTCAGCACTAAATTTCAGCTCTAAATTTTTTTCTATGAAGCTTTATGTTCTTATATAAACATTTTTTTTTTAAAAAAATAACGTGTATCAAGGATCTGCGTCTTCACCTGTGTTATCTACGGTATTCAAAAGGTGTGAATAGCAAATTGATGGATTTTAAAAGTGTAATGTTTCGGACGGTTGGCTTTCATAATTTTATTCAAAATGCGAAACATGTATATGTAACAAATATCTTAAGAAATGTATATTTTTTTTTTCTAGGAGAAACTAATCTAACAAAAAGTTATATTGTTATTTGTTATTAGCTATTGATAATAAAAAATATACAGAAAAAGTATCAACTGTCTGCTTGTAGTACAGCATATGAATATCGTTTTTGTGTCCGTCGACCACGACGAAGAATTTCATCGATTGACACTTTGCATTGGCGCCAAGCTCCGGACTTCCCCATATCGGTAGGATAATATTTCCAACATAATGCACGGACAATATCTAACTTTGCTGAGCCCAGCCCCCTATCACCTTTACCATTACATATTTTTCCAACCAGTTCTTGGTTGTCAAAATATGTAATGACAAAGAGTGCCGCAAAGTTCCGAAAAGAAACTGCCTGTTGTTGTACTTCCGTTGCTATTGTCCATGCATTTGTTGGAATTTCCAGGGTTGGGCAACTCTCCTCTTCCCTTTGTTTGGCTTTTTTGCTCAGCCCCAAGCGCTTCCTGACCACATTAAACGACTCTATGTTCATTGGAGCTCCACCAGGCAGCGATTGGGGTGAACCACCAGGCAATGATAGTTGATCATTTGATGCTGTAGCGGATTCCGTCAGTGATTGGCGAATTGGAGTTACAGTGGCGGTGGTGGAAATGTTGTAACACCCCAGGCTCTCATCCTCGTCTCGTCTATTTTTTTGTCGTGTTAATGAATTTTCTAGCAGTTTTATTTTTTGATAGATATGCTCCTGTTGCTTAGAAATTTCATTTAATTTTTTAAACACTCCTTCGAATTGTTCTTTTAGGTATGACGAGTTATCATTGCTCTGTGGAGGAGAAAAAAAAAGTGGTGGCTCGTCACCAGTGGTTGGCGTTGAAACAGATGGGTTGCCACGTGAAACAACCGTCGCTCTCTAAATGAAAAGTTACAGCCTCCGTTTAAACTCATTTTGTCTTAAAACATCATTTTACCTGGTACAAGACACAATGGACCATCACAAACCTGTTTCTTTACGTTCTTTACGTTCTTTACTTTTGGTACTGTAATACTCGGTTTTTTTATTGGCTCTTCATCCTCGTCTTCTTCGCCGTCCTTTTGTTCAGTTGCCGCCGGGGCAATTTTTTGGAAATCGTCCTCTTCGTCAATTTCTTCTTCAGTTGTACTGGAGTCCTGGTAACGATAAAAATTATACTTTATTAAGCATAGCTACACAGTTTTTTCATTCTTAGTTAAGATAACTTAAAAGAAAAAAAAACGTACATCTGTATCTTCGTTGTCAATTTTGTGCTCGTTTTCTTTAAGCCACTGTGCTTCCTTTCGTGAAAGATCAGACCAGTCATCTAAAAAGTGAATAAAAAATAGTAGAAGTGCGAGACCAAGCTCCGCATTAAGACTACAAAAATTGAGATATCATGCTCAACTGAGCTTGAACTTACTGCCAAGAAAAAGTATTTCTCCTTTTAACTGACTCGTTTCTGAATTTTCTTCGTCTCTCTAATTTACCAATACCCTATCACCTGCTTTGTAAATTTTATTTTCGTGGTTTACTAAATCTGTTTGTTTTACTCTTGCTACCGTCTTGTCGTCAAAAAAATATATTGACGCGTATCTATAACTTTTAATTCGTGTTGCACTGTAAAAGGAGGTCATCTTGTTCGTTCAAATGAAGATAGTAAAATGTTTAAATAAGAAAGGATTCGATACATATATTAAAATACTAAAAGTCTAAAAGTTATACTTACAAATATCAACAATTACAAAAATAAGAGATAAACAACATTTCAATAAAAAACCTGTTGTTTAAATTATGCACCAGAACTTTAAAATTTTTGAGCATTGGAAGAAGAAAAAATATTGAATGGGCGAGATGGAAAGTAATTATCACCCTGACACACGTGCTCTATATAAAGCAAAAATACGGGTATTTAATAAGTCACTGGTTGTTATTGAATATGGAAAGAAAAGAAAGAAAAAATATTGAATCAATGGAAAGTAAAATTAATTAATTCTGGCCACGATGAAACACGTGATGTAAGTCATTTCTGCTGTTAAAAAGAAATATTAAGTAATTCCCCAGTATGGGTGTATTCCGTTATGCTATGCATATTAGCAATGAATGATGGTTCGCCGCTTGTCAGATCATTTTCGTCGCAGGATTGTGCAATTACGGCCTAATCACGGGATAACAGAAATAGTTAAAATCCTAAAAAGAGAAGGTTGTGTTGTAACCAGGGCGTCTGTATACAATTTGCTTAAAAAATGGGATACTCATGGAACTATTGGAGATCTACCTCGGCCTGTACGCGATCCGGTTGACGTCAGTTTAGAAATTCTTGATTTTATTGACAACACAATGAAGAATAACGATGAAACTACTGCAAGGAGATTGGGTACAAAGTTGACAGAAAGATTTAATGTCCACTTTTCTTTATCAAAAATTAAGCGATTGAGAAGAGGTCTAGGGTGGTTAGCTACTGGTAGTAAGTATTGCCAGTTGGTTCGCGAGGCTAATCGAGTCAAGCGATTAGAGTTCGCGCAACTATGCTTAAGAAATCAGGAAAACTTTGAAGACGTGCTTTGGAGTGACGAGTCGTGCATACAACTAGATTGGAATGGGAAGTTATCGTTCCATCGTTGGTGGGAGCCTCCGAACCTAAAAGGCAAGCCCAAACATCCATTCAAATTCTGTGTTTGGGCTTGTATCTCAAAAAAAGGTGCATGCGATATCCTCATTTTCAGTGGAATTATGGACGCAATATTTTACTGCGAAGAGATTCTGCAAAACACACTTGCACCATTTATTACTGAAACATTTCCAGATGGGCACCGATTTATGCAAGATAACGATCCTAAACACACAAGTAATCGAGCAAAGGAAACGTTTCAACGATTAGGAATAAATTGGTGGAAAACTCCGCCAGAATCGCCGGATATGAATCCTATTGAAAATTTGTGGCATGAATTAAAAGAGACATTAAGAAACGATGTTAAGCCTCGAACAAAAGATGAATTAGAGGCAGGAATAAAACAATTTTGGGCTGGCGTGACAGCAGAAAAATGTCAGCGTTATATCGGTCATTTAAAAAAAGTTGTACCCAGAGTTGTTGAACGGAACGGGAGAGCAACTGGATTTTAGGTTTCAATTGAATTTTGTATTTCTTAAAAATACTTTTTTACAAAAATGTTTAAAAATTTGCGTATTTAATTTTTTTTAAACCCCATGGTAATAATGTAACTTACAAGTCTTTTAAAACACACAATCATTTCGGGAAATCGGAGTAGTTAAGGTGGGGTCTTAAACGATTTTTCTGCGGCGAAAATCTGGCAGCGCTTTTTGATTGGCTAATTCTATTGTTCTTTGCTCACGTGGCCCATGTCGGGGAAAGCCCTTTTCATCCGAATATTCCAGCGAGTGGTTTCACTCACCCTAACAAACATTAGTAAACTATAAAGTTTTTACCAGAGTAAGATGTGGCCAAGCTTGGTAAACAACTCACAGATAAATTAAAATGGCCTCCGAAGCGATTAGTCACATTGTCCAATTTAAACTTTAAAAATATAACAACGAGACATCGTCCAAATTCATTCTAAAAAATATTGAAACAAAGAATAACGTAAACACCGAAACACATTTTTAGAAAATATCAGAAAGTTTCTCGTTTAATTATACCGTTTGCCTATCGTGCACGCTAGCGAGTACTGTGTGAGTACAGTAGAAAAAATGTGCGAGTATTTTCGGCGTACTCGTACGCGCAGGATACTCGTGGAATACCCACAGAAGAAATTACTCGTACCTGTAGTTTAATACTCGTGTATAGTTACTCGCGATCGGGACTGTATATGTTTACTCACAAAATTTGATTGTAAATCGACACGCAGATCCCAACTTATGGGGTTGTCAGCTAGCAACATATGCCAGCTAGCAACATTTATATAACATAGTCTGGAGTGGATTTAGTTGATTTTAGTGCAATATTTAGATTTGTTTGTTGAGGTGCCAGTTTTTATATTTTATTTTTGAAAACCAGAAAAATAACTTAAATAAAAGTTAAAGATTTTTTGGAAAGAATAGTAAAATATCCAAAAAAATATTCCATTTTTTAAGTATAAGGGGCATATTATATCTTTAAAAGAAATGCTGCAATTTTATATTTTACCTAGCTGGTTTATGAAAATCACAAAGGAAATCGTAACGCTCATCCGGAACAGGTACCCTACGTAAAAAATAAACAATTGTTCTGAAATCACTGTAGCAATTATAAGTTAAAGATACTGAAAAATATGAATTAAAGTTTGAAAAAATACTTCTCTAGGTACGTATAAATTAATATTGGAATACTTATTTTCATTGGGATCTAAAAACAAAAACAAAGACATTTAAAAAATATTTCCCATTGTTTTCCCTTTTTTTACTTCAGAAGGGTTTTGAATTCTCAACAAATCATTAATTTTTTTTTAATTTTTAAATATTTTTAATTTTAAGTATAGGATAAAAATATATTCAAAAGGACCTTTTCATTTTTAAAACAGTAAACAGATTTTTAGTCAACAAGGAAGCCCTTTAGCTAAAATATTGCGAAACTATTTGAGAAGGAATTTTATAGATAGAGGTAGAGAAAGTAGTAAGATGACATGCTTACCAATGGTACAAAAGGGGAAATTCTCAGCAGATGCCTGGCTTTTCGTTAGCACATTGAAGAATGTTGACTTTCTAAAAACAACAAAATAAATTACAAGAAGAGAGTTGCGTCGTATTTGCTCTCTTCCGTGGAGCCTATTATTTTTTTTAATTTTTAACACGTGATGCATGAAATTGTGTTGATACTACAACACTAAATCATACTCACTTCTAATCTAAAATTTCTATTTAAATTAAAGGGTACCAGGGTTCGAATTATCATATAAAAAATAGTTTGCATATGTTATATTTGTACTAGTTCAGTGTGTCCCGAGTGCGGCCCCTTGGTGGCCACACAAGGGTATATTTGCGATTTCAGGAGTTTAGATTGGCGGAAAATGCATTTCCAGCATATTTGAACACTGTAATGGTATGACATATTTGTATGAAATTTATGGTTTATTTTCCAGTTTTCTTCTCACCAGCGATGGATTTATAGACCGAAACAAAGTTCCTGTACCTGCAATCAGCACACACATAGTGCTTGGCGATCATGATGTCTGGACATTTTATTTTTGTTTTTCGTTCTTATTGCGCATGCTCACTTTTTTACGGTGGACGAGTTACGAATAACTTCTTTCCCAGCTCCTCTGTTTCAACAGAAAAAATAATAATAAGAGAAGTGGCAATAAGTTGTGAGGAACTAAATGTCAGGGAAAGTGAACCAAAAAGTCATGCATCGAATAATTTCCTTTTTATTATAGAAAACTTCAAACTTAAAATTTTTTTATAAAAGTTCACTATCATCGTCTTCTTCACTTTCCAGGTCGGACAAAGTGACAGCAGCAATGTCCATCACTGTGTTATTGTTTGCTCCGTCTGTAATACTTCTTCTCTTCATTACTTCTTCTCTTCAGAGATGGTAAAAGCATCTGGATATATTGGAGTTGAGCTTATTACAAGTCTTGCTAATCAGATTATAAAGGATGGTGCTATTCCGAGTGAGTGGCAGTCAAGTGTAATAGTGAATTGTTTCAACGGCAAGGGTGATGCATTAGAAAGAGGTAACTATAGAGGTTTGAAGTTGGTTGATCAAGTAATGAAAGTTATTGAAAGAGTGATTGATAAGTTACTTAGAGAAAGAATTGATATAGATAAGATGCAATTTGGTTTTGTTCCAGGGCGTGGCACTACAGATGCAATATTTTTACTCAGACAGCTTCAGGAAAAGTATTTAGGAAAGAGAAAGAATCTCTATTTTGCCTTTGTAGATTTAGAGAAAGCTTTTGATAGAGTGCCACGTAAAGTTATTTGGTGGGCTATGAGAAAATTAGGTGTGGATGAGTGGCTAGTTACGATGGTACAGTCTATGTACCGCAATGCTAGAAGTCGTGTCAGGATTAACGATTCACTTAGTGATGAATTTAGTGTAAATGTTGGTGTACATCAAGGTTCTGTACTTAGTCCTTTGTTGTTTGTTCTAGTCTTAGAAGCGCTGTCGATGGAGTTCAGAACAGGTTGTCCATGGGAGTTATTGTATGCAGATGATTTGGTTCTCATAGCAGAGTCGATGGAAGAATTAGTTGAAAAGTTTGAGAAGTGGAAGAAAGGACTGGAAGAGAAAGGGCTAAGGGTGAACACAGTAAAGTCATGATTAGTAGCATTGCAGTCAAGTGTGACCTTGTAGTTGGAAAGTGGCCTTGTGGAGTTTGCAGGAAAGGGGTTGGTAGTAACTCAATTTTTTGTCAGACTTGCAAGCATTGGGTACATAAGAAGTGCAGTAGTATTGGTGGAAGGTTAAGAGCTGACATTCAGTTTGTATGCAAGCGTTGCAAAGGTGAGATTATAGAGAATGAAGTATTTCCAGCTTTAATGATGTACAACAGTGGCTCGTTAGAGATAGTTGAGAACTTCTGTTACTTAGGTGATATGTTGGGCAGTGAAGGGGGTGTTGGAAGATGTGTTACTTGCAGGATAGGTTCTGCTTGGAAAAAGTTCAGAGAGTTACTTCCTTTGTTGACTAGCAGAGTCTTGTCAATTGAGGTAAAAGGTAGGTTGTATGAGGCCTGTGTAAGAAGTGTTATGTTGTACGGTAGTGAGACATGGGCAGTGAAGCAGGAAGATCTTGACCGATTAGAAAGGAATGATATGAGAATGGTTAGGTGGAGGTGTAACGCCAGTCTGAGAGACAGAAAGAGTTCAGATGAGCTAAGAAGCAGGCTAAGTATCCGTAGAATTAAAGATGTTATCCAGATAAGAAGATAGGAGGATAATTGGGTAAGAAAGTGTAGAGACTTGATAGTTCCTGGGGCAAAGCCCAGAGGCAGACCGAGAAAGACTTGGCAGGAGGTTATAAGGACAGACTTGATACAGAGGAAGTTGAGTTTAGGTCTAACACTGTCTAGATCAGATTGGAAGAGGGTCATTAATATCCCCGTCCAACCCATGCTAGCATGGAAAACGGACGTTAAGCCGAGAATGATGATGATGATGATGATGCATTCAGCCATTAAAAATAAACTTCAAAGGATCTAAGATGCTAGCGACACATGAAGTGCCGTATCTTCACCGAAAAACAACCTTAGGTTGTTACAAACTCAATGCACCATTCTCGCGCACAGACTCGGGGTGAGGGGAAAGAGGGCGAAACAAGTGCATTTAAAAATGGTAACCTCGCTGAAAGAAAATCAAAGAGCGTTCAACAAGATGTCAGTCCCACAAAGAATACCTAAGAGTTTTAGGGACTAATTCATGGCTTGATGTAATGCTTCGCATAAATGTAAAAAAATGCTAGAAATCGCATCGGGTACTGGGTACTGGATTTCAGCAAAACTAGCAGAATATAGTGGTTTTCCAACAGATCCCTCTAAAAGAACAGTTATCTCCGTAAAGGTATAACTACAGGAGCTGAGAGCAGTCTCATATAAAGAGAGGCTTTGAATCTTGTTTAGACTAGATAGTAATTCAAAGGATAAAAAAAATTTACTGCCCTTTTTCATGGTCATGGTCATGGTCAAATTTCCGCCATGGATCAAAGGTCAGTGTTAATTTTTTTTTCAAAAAGTATTTTGTGACCCCTCATTTTTTAGCACATTTCCTGCTTAATCAGAAAAACCTGTATTAATATGGGGTAAAAATGAAGTGTTAAAGAGTTAAGAGTACAATTACATTTGTGTCTAAAGTAGCTTTTATACAAAGCAATTTGATGAAATATTTTTGTTTCGAATTCTATTGACTTTCCCAATGTTCTTAATCGTCTGAATTATCTATTATGATGAGAGAAAAAATGTGCGGTGGTTGTAGGCAACTGTTAAAAAAAGGAAAAATAAAGTTCCAAGAACCTTCAACACCCTGCCTAAGTCTCTAAGAAGCATCACTTCATGTCCAGTTTTAAAGTTTAAAACAGCCCTCAACAAGTTTCTCAAAACTCTCCCAGATGAACCTCCAATCCCTGGGACAAATGAAGCCTCAGAAAACAGTAGTCACTGTAGTTCGATCTAACCCTCATCCTCCTCTCTTTAGAGATGGAGTAGAAGAAGAGGAAGAAGTTACTGACGTTGGTCGTCCATGACAGGCGTGAAGCTACAACTTCAAAAGTTAACATAAGTAACAGTTGTTATCAAGTGTAAAATACTCCTTAAATACCAGCTATGCGAATTATCTGAAAACGTTTTTTAGAATGTAAGAAAGTAGAAGATAAGGAAAACCATGAAGTATTAGATGAGGAACTTAAAGGGATCCCAAGGTACTTTTACAAGTTGGACTCACCTGAAAGATTTGCATGAGAAATTCTAAATGATATATTCAGTTTTTGTTAAAACTTCATGTAACTCCAGATATAGCTTTTTAAATATTTATTTTTCTTCTCGCTCGACCACCATCTTGGCTATCTTCAACCTTTTTTCAATTTTCATTCTAGCTCCAGTCTTTTTTAGTGGCATGTGACTCTGTTACGTAATATTTATGTAGCGCTTTAAACATTATTGACTGGTATAGCTGGAACAGTTTTTTACAAACGATTGTTTTTTTTAAAAAGTTAAAAATAATTCTGCATATCTTCTCACACAGCTAAGCAATCAAACGAGATATTAAATGTGCATGATTTTTATTTCAAGAACTTTTATTTGAGATGCAGGTTGTGCATGATTTTTATTTCAAAGGACTTTTATTTGAGATGCTTGTGAAATTTACTGAACGTTCAACATGCCACACATATCAAAAAAGCTTGAATAGGGTTAATGGCTGTTGCAGTCTTTGTAATTCGAGACAGCAGTCAGCATTTGCCGACATATAAAACAACATTTAAAACATAATACTGTCGGTAATTATTTGCCTTGGTAAAATCGTAAATGAGAAGTCCCTAGGACTTTGTATGATCACATGTGCGTAAAAATAAGCCAAATATATTACAACGAAAAAAAGCAATTGTTTTTCCAGAGTATAGTTCGGTTGGCTCCTACGGCAATGCACAAACAAACCCTTAGCGACAAATGAATTAACTTTTTTTTTGCGCTGCAACTACATCATTAAAAACAGTTTGTCACCACTTGTGGATAAATCAAATCATTGCAGAAAACGCTAAAATATATTTAATAAAATGCAGTTTTTTCTGCATTGAACTTTAATATTTACGCATTTAACTATTTTTTTTTGCGTATTACTTTTTTCCAGTAAAAAAAAACAAATTTTGCTGACATTATTTAGAAAAACTGCCACAGTATTCTAATAAGTGCGAAAATTGCGAAGGCAGTTATTTGTTGACACTAAAAATGCTGAATTATAAGGGTTTTCGTTGGACATTAATGTACAATGTATGCTTTTGAAAGGTCTTATAATGGAGGTGCAGATCAGTTTAGAACCAAAAGACCTAGGGACAAGGCTAGCATACTATAAATCTGAAACTAGTTACCACACATTTTCGCATCTAAACGTTCTTAGAAAAAAAACAGCAGCGTTGATGTTTGCGCTACATAATGGGAAAATATCATAAGAAAAAAAACTTTAATTAGACAGTAATTTCTGTCTTTTCCTGTATCATGGGATGAATTAAAGTAGTGTTCTTTTCTCTTAATTTTTTAAAATTTTGAATATATATCTACTGGGTAACTTAGGCAACCTTGTCCCCAAGGATTGTTGGGAACAAGGTTAGCAATACTTATTTGAGCATCATACCCTGCCCAGGTCGACAGGTTATAGATCAGTAATTTTTACAACCTGTTTGTTGAAATAAATTCTTTTCAATTTTAAATAAAAGAAATCATGCACACACCTGATGCTTATATATTATTTTTTTCGTTTTACTGCTTAGACGGCTAGTACATTATATTGAATTATTTTTTAAAAAAAAGTCGTACAGAGATCGATTTGGAAAATATGTTGAATTTTTTTAACTTTGTTGCGAAGGCAAGTTAATTTTTTTATGGCTATGAAAGTCATTATTTATAGTGAATGAAAGTCATTAATTTCAGTGGTACATAAATATGACGTAACTTGAGCTAGTCTGAAACTTTTAACGAACAAGATCGAATCGAAGCGGCCGTCAAGGTGGCAAGAAAAACAAATATTTAAAAAAAAGATATCTGGGGTTACATGAACTTTTAACAAAAAGTGAATATGTCATTGGGAATTTCTTATGAAAATCTTTCAGGTAAGTCCAACTTGTAAAAGTACCTTATAGGATCCCTTCAACATCATCAGTATTTTGTAAATTATGAATGTATAGGGTCGGTTCTGACTAATTAAAAAACAAAGACTTAATACTGATCAATCATTTTGTTGACCTTGTATGTATTTCCTATCCAAAAGACAGATGGAGATCGCAATTATTCTTTGCAAGTATACCGTTGCCACAGTTGATGTTATTAAAACATTACACTTTGATTTTGGCCTTCTTGGTACGAATAAATCAGCAGAAGATAACAGAAAACCAAGAAAGGAAGTGCTTCACTGCATTTCAAGTAATGTACTACCTTTTTAACAATGGAAATAAAGCAACACCAATGCACATCAGTATAACACAAACCTTTTTACAGCATTTGTCTTTCGAAAAAGCTTATATAAGTAATGAATCTGTTGGGATTAGGTATAAGTTAAAGTGAAATGGAGAGAATAGACTTCAACCTGGCCTATTGTGTGATACAAGATGCCGGTGATAATTGTGTATCTTTTGGTGGGAAATTGCATTCAGGTCAAATTGTTCATGGTGCAATGGATAATCTTGGCCATGATGAAAATACAGCTTCAGGTATTGGTGGAGTCACCATAGAGTACTTTTTCTATCCTTAAACTAGCTATACCGACAACTGATGCGTAAGTTGATATTGCCATATCTTCCTCATATAGCAGATCAAATTTGAATCAAAACAACATCCTTCCTACAGAGTCATTTGTATATTCCCTCGGCTTCAAGTGCTGGAACCTCCAATTGGATGAGCTTTTTAACAACATACCTTGGAGAGGCTCGATCTGCTTTCCACTGTAGTCTCCCCCTCATGAAATAAAAGTTAAAAATAATATAAAAATTTAATTTTGTAATAGCGATCATGAAAAAAATATATCTATCTATCTGAGTGGGAGTTAGAACCTGTTGCAAATGTTTTCGACTCTAAGAACATATTGATGTCACTCTAAAAAACCCACAAATGTTTGAGGAGCCTAAGTCGAGACAAAGGAAACTCGACCTACGCGGGAAGGTAATAACTCAAAAGTGGAGCAACTTGAAGAGCTAGAGAGAGAGAAAGGGGAGAAGAGAGAAGCGCAAAAAATTGAAAGGGAAAACCTGAGGGCAAACAAAAAGGCCAACAACACAACAAATAAGCACAGGAAATAAGAAGCAGCGAAGAAGTGATGAAATCTGGAGGAGGGCAAGGAACAGGTGAAAGATGAATCTTCTGAGTCAGAAGAAGAAGAAGAACCAAATATCTTTGGAGGGATGCTGAGATGCACTCAAACTCCCTGTCCCAGAAAATGATTTATTGGGAAAGTAGTTTGCTTGCATCTTCACATCAAAGAACAGGCCGAATTCTTTTATTGGAAGACTTTTAAATAAATTTTTAATTAATGATACTGGTGGATACCTGTATCATTAAATAAAAGAAATCTGAGGCTCGTGTTCTTATAAACAAAATTTTATCGTGTATCCGGACCTCCTGGGGAAAACATAATTCTCACCCAACGTTTGGTAGTCCAACTATACCAACTTTAAGTGACGTTCCAAACCTTCCAAGCGAAGAAATTGTTTTCTCTTCTTGTTTCTTCTTTGGAGGCATTCTTGCACGAGAATAATTTGTCTTTTGAGTGAGGAGGTACAGCGATTTTTGTAATCTACTGCGCCAAAGAGTCATTGACTTCGCAGGCAAGACGTGAAAACGTGCTTTTATAAAATAAGGACCAGATATATATTGCGGCAAGTGTGACGAAGAGATATAGTGATATAAATAAATAAAAAGCTTGCACAACACTGGGAGATGAATATCTCTGCCCTTGGACCGCAACAAGACCTTATCCCTGCAGGACCCGTTAATCAATTGCATTCACGAGACAGACAACCAAAACAAAAAGACGAGTATGAGAACTTTTATAGTCAGGAAGTTTGGTATAGTTAAGGCGAATCGTGCAAAAATATGGTAAAATTTTGTGCTTTTGAAATGGTAAATTGTGCTTTTGGAGATAGAAGCATGAAATTTTGTGCAGTGAGTCTTTGTCAAATTTAAAGTTTTGAGCCTGGGAGTCATTCACAAATATCCCATTTTGTGTATTTTACAGACCAGAATGAGGTTTCATAGCAACAAAAAATTTTTTCCAAGGGGCTGTTCATATGAGGCGGGCTGGTTCTTATTAATTTATGAATAAGTCTCGTACGTTTATTACTCTGCAAAAAATATTAAATCAACTCTTCCCAAAGTTATTTATTTATTTTATTCCAAAAATTTGGAATTTTAAAAATAACCCCTGCCACAATGTAATATTTAATCTATGAGTTTCATCAAAAAGGTCAAGAAATTAGGAGCATTTGACAGTAATAATAATACCAAAACAGAATTTCATAAAAAACAATTTAAAAATTCACACGCATGATAGTTATACTGAATCCTGACAACAAGTTTCGAAAAACACCAAATTCGGGAAAGGTTTAATATGTGGTTTCACACCCCCGAAAGGGCCAAAGACTATTAAGTCCGGAGAGTTTGTAGAGATAGGGAAATGTAGTTCTGGCGCAACGCACATCCCGCGCACGCGCACGCCACAGTCAAACACAACAAATCCCAACAAATCACCGTCATCCAGTACCGTGCGGTGTTGAGTCATGGAATTCAAGGGTAAGTCCCTAAAAGTCCCTATATAGTGCTGACATCATCGAATCAATACTGCAAATGAGTAAAATAATCCTAGCGCAACTCCCTATTATACTACGCACATCAAAATCATACATCAAATAAGTAAAGGGGGAATTCCCTTATGCTAATAATCATCAACGCATGCGCATTTAAGATGCGTTAGTTTTTGACCACTATGAAATCCTCAGAGGATGAAAAAATCCATACAATAAAGAATGAACGCACACACGGTCAAACAATTACGAGATATTGCTAAAAGCCGTGGGTTAACAGGGTATTACAAGCTACGCAAGGCTGAATTGGTTACTCTATTGGAGGACGTACCGCGGAGGTACAAATGGAGGCCACCTAAGAGGGCTGGACAACGAAAGCCAGTTAAACCTATAACGTCTGAGGATATGGATCTATTTGAGACGCAGGAGATGGCCAAGACCCGCACGGCAGGGGGTAAAATCCGGGAATTGCATAACTGGGTATTACCTCCATCCGAGATGGATCTCTTCGAGAAACAGGAACTGTCGAAAAATCGTTCTGTTGTAAAGGATAAGATGCAGGGATGGTACAACTGGCTTGTGGACGCTGTTCCAAAACCTATAAAAGAGGGAGTCAGGAGAACCTATGCGGCCTTCAAACGTAATGTGATGGGGCTCTATAATGGGACAGCCAACACGAGACCTACACTTCATGACGAGGTAGAAAAAGAGGCCGAGGAAGACTACCTCGAGGGCATTCAAAATCTATATGATCAACCGGAGCAAGACTATACACCTCAAGAACATAAGCATGCGCTCCACAGGACCTTCCGAAGTTTCCGCATTCCTGGTATAGAGGGGCCGACGTAAACGGGTATATAGGGATGGTAAGACCCAACGTGAAAACCTTGATTGAGGACCAGGTAGAAGATATGGGCTCGGCAAAGATACAGCTGTCCCTATGGATAATGTGGAAGAAGCCATCAAATATGGAGGAGGCCAACGATGAGTATATTGAGGTGCAAAAAGCCTTCAATAGCAATATGGCCTCGGTCTTCCAGTGTAGCGACGTAGACGACGTACTGGACAGGATGCTTGCTCAAATCAAGACCCACGTGGAACATCCTGCGCTGCCCCAAAGTGGATTCACCATTATTCGAATCCTACACCTTGACATAGACTTTCACAAATTAAGGCTAACAAGGGGTTCATCATATATGAAGGCACCTAAATGGATAGCTTCGTAAAAAGCAATTATTAACCCAAAAAACGAGGATGAGGAGTGTTTCAAGTGGAGTATCATAGCATCTCTACACCATACGGAGATTGAAAGAGATCCACAAAGAATCACCAAGTTGAAACCCTACGTAGACCTGTACAATTGGGAGGATATAGAGTTCCCTACAAGCATTAAGAGCATATACAAGTTCGAGAAGAATAACAAGGACATTGCGGTAAACGTCTTGTATGTGACGGGAAAGAAGATTAATATCCTGAGGCGATCGCATCACAACGGACGTAGCAAGCAGGCGAACCTGCTGCTCATCACCGATGACAAAAAGACCCACTACACAGCCGTCATAAGCCTATCGCGACTCCTAGGTATTGCGACCTCTAAAAATACGGCAAAAATGCATTTTTGCCTGAACTGCCTACAAGCCTTTCCCACAGCTGAGTCGAGGGACAAGCACTATGGCTACTGAAAGAACCATGAGGCTGTTAAAATTACAATGCCAAACGAGTCCGAAAAATGGTTATTCTACAGGGATGGCCAACAATCTTTCAAGGTACCCTTTGCAATATATGCTGATTTTGAAAGCTTATTGATACCAGTAGAGGAAGATGCCAGGGAGACCAAGACGAAAAGGCTGAGTAAGCATGTACCGTCTGGATGGTGTACCTATAGTACCTTTGCCTATGGGGATGTACCGGATCCTCTAACAGTGTACAGAGGCAAGGACTGCGTGACGAGGTTCGTGAACCACCTGGAAGACGAGGTGAGGCGGTTATACTATACCTACCCACAGCAACCCATGCTGGAACTGACAGAGGTGCTAAAAAGGGAACATGACGAGGCCACGCACTGCTACATCTGCCTAAAGCCGTTTGACGACTGCGAAAATAACCGCAAAGTTCGAGACCACTGTCACTACACAGGGTTATATCGAGGCGCGGCGCATAACAACTGCAACCTCAAATACAAGATATCCAGCCACATACCTGTGATCTTCCACAATCTTTCAGGGTACGACGCGCATCTTTTCATAAGGGAATTAGGCGAAAAATACGACACCCAGGACATTGGTTGCATAGCAGAGAATACCGAGAAATATATCAGCTTCAACGTTAAAATCAAGGTACCCCTTGCAGGTATGGGATATGGTGATGGGGAAACGTATAAGAAGATCGAAATGAGGTTCATCGATAGTTGCCGATTAATGCCCTCAGGCCTGGACAAATTAGCAAGCAACCTCATTGGTACCAACGCCGCTGGTATGAAATGCCAGCAGTGTGCAGATACCTGTCTTGAATTCCAGAGTATAGACGCTGAATATATGGCAAAGTTTTGGTGTAAAAATTGCAACTCGAATACCACGAAGCAGCTTAATCGGTACCAGGTAAAGGCAAACGTACCATACATGGCAAAGTTCATCGAAAAGGACGATGTATTCCGGCTAATGCTTCGAAAAGGTGTATATCCTTATGAATACATGGACGATTGGCAAAAATTCGAAGAATTGGAGCTGCCGCCCAAGGAGGCATTCTACAGTAAGCTGAATATGAAGGGTATCAGCGACAATGACTATACCTATGCTAAAAAGGTATGGAATTGTATTACCCCAGAGGGTGATAACGTCACCATCGGTGACTATCATAATATATATCTCACCATAGACGTCCTGTTATTGGCCGACGTGTTTGAAACGTTTCGAGGCGTGTGCTTGACAAACTACAAGCTTGATCCTGCCCATTTCTACTCCGCGCCTGGTCTGGCATGGAAGGCAGCACTCAAGTATACCGGGATAAGGCTAGAGCTCCTCATGGACCCCGACATGCTCCTGATGTTCGAGAAGGGTATCCGTGGAGGTATAACCCAGGCCGTACACCGTTATGCCAAGGCAAATAATAAGTATATGGGGGATCAGTATAACCCTGAGGTTGAATCCTCCTACCTCCAATACCTCGACGCGAACAACTTGTATGGATGGGCCATGCGTCAAGACCTTCCAACGGATAGCTTTAGATGGGTGCCGAACATCGAGGCATTTACAGAAAAACAAATCGGGAAGCTCGTTATGGACAATAGGCATGGCTACATTTTAGAGGTAGATATGGACTACCCCAAGAGGCTACATGACAAATATAATGAGCTACCATTTTTACATGAGCGCACGACGGTCCACAAGGTCGAGAAATTGGTACCGAACTTGGAAAACAAGCGGAGGTACGTGGTACATATCAGAGCCCTTCACGAGGCTATAAAACATGTTAATTAGCAAATATTTCTTGGGTTTAAGGCAATAAATAACAAATTAAATTTGATAAATTTTCTCCCTGATCTTTGTCAGAGCATCTTCAGATCAAAACTAAAAACGTCTTTCAACATGCATATCAAAATGTTAAAAATTCTCTTGATATAAATAAAATGTATAAAAATCGTTTATTAACAATAAAAGTCGTTAAAAATTATAATATGTTTTCCCAAATTTCAGATAATCGTCTTATTTCATCTTTTTTGTTCAATAAATCCGATTTGTGTTGTTTAATCGCTAATGCCTCTTTAAATTTTCTTTTAATAAAATTGTTTTCCCTATAGAGAATTTCTATTTTCTCAAAGTTCATTTCGTGTTTTGTTTCTTTAATGTGTTTGGACATTCCAGAGACGTTTTCTTTGTCGTTTTTTGCGCCATTTTTGTGTTCTTTTATTCGTGTTGTCAACTTCCTTCCTGTTTCTCCTATGTAATATTTTCCACAATCTCCACACGTTACTTTATATACAACACCTGATTCATTGTCTTGGTTTCCGTTTTTCAATATTTTGTTGCCTTTTACAACATATTTTTGCGCTTTGTTTTTCGTATTTGTTAATTTTACATTAAATTTCTTGCATACTCTGGCGATTTGTTCTGAGATGCCTTTTTCATAGGGTAAAAACAATCGAATTGAATTCGTGTCGTCATCTGTCTGGTTTCTTTCATTACATTCTTTGTTTAATGTTTCTTTTATCGTTTGATGTTCTTGGGAAATTCATTTAATTGCATAGTTTTTTGTATATAATTCAATTCTTCTTTGAGGTCTGTTTCTTCTGTGCAAATGGTTTTTGCTCTTCTCGTTAAAGTTTTAATTGTCGATAATTTTACGTGTAAAGGTTGGTTTGACGTATAATTAGTGTATTGTCCCGTATGCGTAGGTTTTTTATACACTTTTGTTTTCACTGTATTATCATCTTTTCTCATTATCAAACAATCCAAAAATGGGATCTGGTCATCCTTTTCTTCATCCGCTGTGAATTTTACCTTTGGATGAATGCTATTCAGCTCATTTAAGGTGTCCTCGGTTTTATGTTTTGTAACAGTGAACGTATCGTCTACTTTTCTTAGCCAAATTCTTGGTGCGTGTAACATTGAGTAGATACTATTTTCTTCTATTCCTTGAATGTAGATTTCGGCAAAACATGGCGACGCAGGTGATCCGATGAAGAGACCATCCGCCTGGTTGTAGAATTTGTTTCCTATTTTGAAAGTCATAAATTCAACTGAGATTTTCACGAGACGTACTAAGGCTTCTTCATTAACATTTGTTTTAAATGAGTCTTCTCTGATTCTCCTTTCTACTTCATGTATGACTTCAGATTTTGGTAGGGAAGGGTACATATCTGCAATATCAAAACTCACCAACTTCTCATTCTCGTCCAAATTAATTTCTTTTACTTTGTTAACAAATTGCTCCGTGTCTTTTATGTATGATTTTGCTGATGTTGTTAGATCTTTAAGTTCTTTACTAACAAATTTAGCAATTTTGTAGAATAGAGATCCTTGAGTGTTTATTATAAGTCTGACTTTTAGTGGGTTTTTATGAGTTTTTAACGATGGTCTTGCCATAGGTGTTGACGGCGTAATTTGTTTTAATTGTTTCATTTGTTCTATCGATAACATGTTTTCTTTTCGGAGATTTGCGATTTCTTTGTTAATAGCCGTTTTTGCTTTCTCAATATTATCACCTTTCAGTTCTACATATCTCTCTTTGTTGGATAATTCTTGATTAATTAATTCGTCTACTTTTTGTTGCGAAATTATGCATGTTGCTCTGCCTTTGTCGTTTTCGATCAAAATAAGTCTATTTTGTTTCAACCATTCATTTAACCCATTACACAGCTCATTTGTAATATTTGTTAATTTAGTGTTTTTTCCTTTTTCCATAATTCTTTTGCATTCAAATCGAAATCCATTTGCCATTGAAGGTGAAGAAAATGATTTTGCTGCTTCTTCGATTCCACAAATCATGTCAATTATAGGTAATTTCTTCGTTGAAATTTTGAATTCGAGACCCTTTGACAATAACGGAATAAATTCATCAGGAATTTCAATACCAGAAAAGTTTAATAGCGTTTTTGTTTGGTGTTCTTTCTTCTCTTCTGGTGTTATCTCATTATTTTGTTTGAACTTTTTCTTTAGTAATATTTCGAATTTTCTTGACAGATGCATGTTTTTGTGTTCAATTTTCTTTGAATGTCTTTTCTTTGTGAGTTTTAGAAGGTTTGCATAATCAGTAAGAGATAATGTATCTTCTATCAGAGTTTCGTTTTTTTGTTTCATCTGTTGTTGTTTCCAGCGTTTAGAGTAATTTTTTACGATCGAACGATTCAATAATTTCTTTTCAGTATCCTTTATGAACTTTTTCGTTACCGGTGAAGCCGATCGCCTTCCTCCAATTCTACAGTGTATTGGTGTAATACCCGATCTCTTGCATTTTGACAAAAATTCAATATCTTTATTGAGAATTTTCACCATTTTGTCAGCATCTGGAAATTCATTTATACATTTAACAATATTCTCCCCATACTTGTTTTTAATGAATTCTTTATAGGTTTGCCTTTTCATAGTTAATTAGCAAATATTTCTTGGGTTTAAGGCAATAAATAACAAATTAAATTTGATAAATTTTCAAAAAAAATTTACCACACTAGCCCGTGGCCATTGCCGCCTGGTGTCTACCGGGGAATAAATGGAAGTGTGTTTGTATATCGCTATACTTCTACCCTATGCCATGATCGCTTATGTTCTTTTTCGATATCGATGTATAATAAAGAGAATGTCCGATCTTATTCAAGTATTCGACACAGCCTCTGCAGAATATGAACAGATAGAGAAACCCATCGATAAACGCCAAGCCTTGAAGGAGGCCCTGAGGAAAGGCAAAGGACACCTTTTGCCTAAAAAATGCACAGAAGGGTTTGTTGACAAGGCCCCAGAAGAGGCCATCGATAAAGTACATACCGAGTACGTACAGCGAGAACTCCACGAAAAGGGGGAGAAAACGGCTAGGGCACTGTCTACCCACGTGATCAGTTTATATGCGAACCTGATTGGAAATATAGTGGATATAGACAGTGTTGACGAATTACGTCGGGATATTGAGGAGGATCCTATTATCCGGGATTCCATGACGGATCTTGGGATCCTTGTGTACTGCACCATTGGGAGGTATCTGGCACCCCTCTTGGTAGCAGGGCACGCAGCCCGGCATATGGGTAAAAAAAGGATGAGGAAGAGGCGGATAAGATAAATGAGTGAGGAGTCTACTAACCAAGTCATAACCAAGAAGAACGAGGGTCGTGTTGTCGCTGGCAAGAGACTTGCTGAATGGAACCAAAAGAACAAGGCCGACTTACAGAAGAACGTGGGCAAAGGTACTTCACAAGATGATCAAGAACCTGTCGCAGGTCCTCACAAGTCGATGGACAATGTATACATGTACGGTGTAGGTACGCTTGCCGTGCTTGCCATAGGCGTAGGCGTTTGGTATAGGTTTGGTAGAGGTGGAAATGAATCTCAAAACCCCACACCAGAGCCTCAGCAGGGGAAACAGGCCAAAACTCTAAAATGCTATAAATAAATGGCAACAAGCAAGGCACACATGGATAGCAACATTAGTCCGAAGGAAACAATTGACTCTTTATGGGAGTCCGTCAGGCTGGTATCGTATACAATCCTGATAGCTATGGGTGCGAAAAAGGCCCTAGGAGTTTCCAGGCCCGGGGCTAAGATGGACCTGGAGGACGGCCTGAAGCTCGCCGGCTATATGACGGCAGCGATCTTGTTCGACGAGTACGCGATCAAGCAGGGATGGTATAAAAAATCATTGATACCCCCAAAATAGACCGCCTATTAAAATTTCTATCTCTCTACGAGAGATAGAAATCAACATGGAGGAGACAAAAAAATGCTCGAAATGCAAGCACTATCTCCCATTGAACCATTTCAGGGTGAAACGTAATGGTCAAACGCTAAGGCAATGCATCACCTGCCTCGCTTCTAACAAGGCGTCAAAGGATCGCGCAAGGTGCCGCCCCCGCAACCCGCCTCTGCATGAAAACAAGGAGGTCATAGCTATCTGTAGGGCCCATATTGAGGCCCAGTTTTCTGAGGGAATGACCTGGGAACACTACGAGTTTGTTCATATTGATCACAAGGTATCGTTTAAGTATATAGAAACCGGGAGGTATCCGACGCTTGCTTGACTTGTTTGACTGAATTCAGAAATTATCGTCCCTACTCGCTGGTGAGGAGACGTTATTCGTGGTTGACGACGTCATAGCCGATGAAAGCCTCGACAAGCGTCGACAATCCCTACTTGAGCTTGCCATCAGTGGTAGGCACAGGAAGCATAGTTTGTGGCTACTTACCCAGAGCTACACTGCTCTCCCCAAGAATTTGAGGAGGCAAAAGAAGGCCCTATTTTTGTGGTATCCTCACGAAAGGAGTGACATGAAAATGGTAGACGAGGAGACGAACATGATACCCTCCAATTGTTGGGCTGACATCAAGGCCGAGTTGAAAAAATCCAAACACGCATGCCTATACGTGAGATTGGAACACCCCAGGGCCTGGAGGATTCTCGAATGACCGTACAAACAATCTACCTGAATAAATGACAAAAAAGATGTCATCTCAAAAGATTGCTATGGTGCTTGCCCCACACGTAGAAATCATATACGACGATTGTGAGGCTCCATGGTTCAAAAGAGCCGATCTTGGTAGGTTTTTGGGTATTTCATCATACAGAAATAATAAAAGGCAACGTAGGGATAAACTTTCTCAATCATCCTCGTCCCGATTAGGTATGCTAGGACGTGGGAAAAATCCGCATGATTTATTTACTTCCGCTGAGGGCGTTATGGAAATCTTGGTTCGATGCAAAAGTTTGGATGCTATTAAAATTGCGAGGCGTCGTGGTATGGAAATTCAAAACATAAAACTTTTATCTAAGGAGGAAGGCACCCTTAACAACATCCGCACCGCTTTTGATGGTGAAGATATGGTGATGCAGCATCATGTTGACGGATATAGGATCGACTTGTACTTCCCAAGGTACAGATTAGCTATCGAATGTGATGAATTTGGACATGCTGATAGAGATATAGGTTATGAGGTAAAGAGACAAAAACTTATCGAGCAAGCCCTGGGATGCACCTTTATACGATATAACCCTGATGCCCCCAACTTCTCCATTTTTCACATCATTAACAAAATTTATCGCTATGTGTTTCCGAAATTAACCTAGAGGACTATGTCGTAAGCGGGCACTAATTTTACTACTCTTTTGTGGGTAGTAAGATAACCATTTATGACCACGGTGAAATCCTCTGGGTAAGCATTGGTATATAGAAAATGTCGTCGCAAGTTATGTTCAACGCAGGAGCAATTGAAACTCTGTCCAACAACCAGGATCAACCTATGTTTAAACGCGCTGATCTTGGTAGGTTTTTAGGTATTGAAAATGTTAGACAGTGTAGCCTCGATAATCAAATGATATCAACAAGAGAAGAAATAGGAGGAGGTGTATGTAGTACATACACCTCAAATGAAGGCCAAAATCCGCATGACGTCTTTGTCACATTGAACGGAGCATTGGAAATTGTTCGCCGTTCCAGGAAACCCAAGGCTGCAGGGGTCATCAAATGGCTAGCCCGGGCAGGCGTCCAAAAACTACAAGATGTAATTAAAGAGCATCGCCAGGCCATCGAGGATAAGGATAATGCCCTGGCCTTCCTCGGTGATGAAATTGAGGATAGAGATAGTCGGCTCATGGCATTGGGGGATGAAATTGAGGAGCTACAACAACGTGCCGTGCCCCATCTCGAAGATCCTGGAAAAGATAACAGTATGGTAATTATCCAGAAGAACAACGACGATCCATTTCCATACATGGCCATTTGTGGTCAGCAGGGGTATGTGGCGCAAAAAATACGGAACAAGCTTGTTGACTACCCCAAGGGTGAGATTGTGGTACTGGCAGAGACCCCGAATTCTATTGTGCACTACAACTGGCTTCGAGAACGTGGATGTATTGAAGTCAACCCCGAGCGTGTGAGGCATTTTAGGCTCGGTGAACACTACACGCATGAACGTCTACTAGAGCTCGGGGAATGAGTATTTTTTTTGACTTATCAGGACCACAAAAAATATCTAATCTACCACTCTTTAACCTCCTCTGGAGGTACCTGAACATCCTCCGGGATCAGCATCAACTCTTCCGCAACAAAACTGCGATCGGGACCGTCTTGTAAATAGTACAGTACGCGGCTACCCGCTACTATACGATTAAGTCTATACATTTTCCTGCTCCAAAAGGCGTCGGTGGCGCGTCTTTTCGAGTCGCTATGCTCTTCACCCGGTTGTAACAGATAGAGATACAACCCGTCCTCTGGTAAGGGTTTTTCTTCGGGGTATTCTTCGCTTCTTGCGAGTGGTACTTCATCCATCTTCATAACCTTGCTAGGATTCATGTTAATCATGGCAGTCTTGGTATTATTGAGGCCTTTCACGATAGTGTACAAGTTTTTAACCCATATACTACTATTATCCCCAGAGACCAACTCCTGTGCATCCTGGGGCTTAAAGAGCCTTTCGGCAAGTACCTTGTTGTACGACTCTACAAAGGCCGTAAATGTATGGTGATATTTGGTGGTAGCCCGCTTGATCTCCGCACCCTTGTCCTCTAGCAGTTTCGTTACATCTGACTTGAACTCAGAACCATTATCACACTGAAAAATCTTAGGGTATCGTAAAGGTCCTGCGTTGTAAATGTCTTTGATCATATCAGAGACCTCGCTGGCCTTTTTCGTTCTTAGGGGCCTAGCTACCTTGTACCTCGAGGCCACGTCAATACCCGTGAGTATGTATTTATAGGTGTTACCATATAGTTTGTCATGTGGCATGTACAACAGATCAAACTGATGCATCTCGTTAGGCCTCGTAACGGTAAAATGAAGGTAATCAATACGCTTCGGACCCTTGATATGCCGGAGAAATAAGAGCTGCCTGGACAGCCAGTGAGTGACTAGCTTTTTGGATAAACTGCTCTCCTTCGCGAGCAATTTGATAGCTTTGCGCCCGGTCCACACATGTTCTGGGGTGTAGTAAATTTGGCTTAGTTTTTCCGCCTCCTCATCGGTAATACTATGTGATGCTTTTAACATGTTTATTATACATGTTAAAAACGTTTTACAAATACTTGTAGGCAACGAACCCTAGTAGGGACAAGGAGCCAACGATGAAAGTGAGTTCGCCATCCTGTTGCTGCTTTGAAGGTGTGTAAAAATCGGACAATTGTGGGGCCTTCTTACTCGAGGCAATGTAGTATTGATACATATTGTCATCGAGTTCGCGAAGACTCTTACCTGCCTTTATCTGCAGTTCCCGTTGCTCAGCAAACCAGTCAAGCTTAGCTTGTCGATGACGTATCCATGCCGCCTGGGCATCATTGAGCTTTTCCATGGCCTCGTCATGCCTCTTCCGCTCCGCTTCTCCATGTCCCGAAAGTTTAGAAAATAGATAGTTGGTGCCGCTAAATGCCAGGGCGTTGATTGCCGCACCTGCTACGATAACAGCGATAGTAGCCATTTATTAGTATTCGACGGAGTGGAAGCGCCCGTCTAGAATGTTCAGCTGGGCGTCCATTAGCAAATACACGTAGCATCTAATATCCCCAGTTCCGTCAGCTTTCTTGGTCATGTGCAACGTAATGCCGTCACTAAGCCTTTGCAGAGGCCTTCCAGAGCCATGTAACGAAGGGTCTGGACTGCTACGGAAGTCAAGGAAAAGACTGTAGCGTTCATTGAAAAATTGCCCAATGGTCACATTGCTATCATGGCTACCGAAAATGTTGACGGCTTGCTCCAGGTGGTCCTTGGGAAGCATGTCATGTGAGTATAATTCATTGGGTTCACCTTCCACCGTGACGCTAATCTTCTCAATCTTGGGATTGTAAAAGACCTCATTTACACCAGCATAAGCCTTCACTTTTCCAGGGTCTATGAACAATAACAAGACGCCCTTCAAGGACTTGACAGGGGTATCGATTTGAAGGTTGTAACTCGTGTCCTGTTTTTTCATGGTCACCACCTTGCTTCTTAGGATTCTTTCGTAGGGCAATGCCAGTCTTGCATACCTTGACATCATGGCACTTGCCAGGCCTTCATGGCTCACTTTGTCAAACTCTAGCTTGATGTTGGTCATCTTGTACACAGTATCCGCTGCCTTGGCTGCCGTAGATCCCACGGTGGCCGTGCCTCCATCCTTTATAATATCAGCATGTCCTGCGAAATTTACGACGAACTGGAGGCGGTCATATAAACCCGCTGGATAAAAGGGTAGGTCTCTGGTGAGTTCAAACATTTTGCCTATGGTGATGCAGAAAGTGCTGCCATACGCCGCAACAATAGCCTTCTCCTCGTCGGTACCTACATGGTCAGTGGCCTTGACCTGCAGGGCCCGGATGATCCCGTCGTTGGGGTTGATTCCCTCCAAAATGAGGTTATTTTCCCTGTCAAATTTTGGCAGCCAGAGGTCCCGGTACACTGCCAAGGTATTGTAGTCGCTGATATTCTGTACCTCGTTGCCGTTCAAAGTAATGCGTAGGTTCCTCACCAGACTTTTGCCTATATTCGACACGATCGTACGTTTCGTGTTTGTCCCCGCCAGTGTCAGGTCAAATAGGAGCCTGAGACTCCCCGGAAAAATAACATCATTCTGGGACATATTTGGAATATCAACGTACAAGTCTTCATTCTTGTTGATGGTGCTTGGTATATGACTTATTTGGACCCTCTGACGGCGTCCCTTGATGCCAAAGAGCTGCTTCGTTTCTACATATTGGTCCAGGGTCGTTCCGAATGTTGTACTCATATTTATTATATAGAGGAAAATCCTCTAATAAATGGCCGATAATCCAAATTTTAAACATGAGGATGATATTGGTAAGGATGATAAAGGCGATAAAGAAGATACACCATCGACGCAACAACTCCCCGGAACACCAGGACAACAGTCGGGTACACGTAGGCGGGTGGGGACTGGTACAGAGTTGGATACAGAGTCGGCCGAGACCGTACTTTTTAAATCGAAGGTTAATAGTTTCTACGAGCTTATTATGGATAATCTGGATCTGGTGCCTAATGCGATACATTACGACAGGTTTAGAGTGGATGTGGGGGATCAACTTATAGTTAAGAAAATTGTGACAGGGAAAAGAACTTTACCGGAAGTAGTAGTCACATTGCAGAAAGGTACCTTTCCAACTATTGGCACGCTCCGGGAGCGGTTAGGTAGTTCGCGTATGAAGGCCATTGGATTTGATGAATATACCACGCCCAACAAAGGGGGTAAGGCAAGGGCCCAGAAACTCGCGAATGAGGTTGATGTCCTTGTGTTGAATAGGGACCAAGGAATTAAACGCTTGGGGGGATATGCTTACATGGAGTTTTGACACTCCGATATACCTTCCATTGAAGGGTAGTACGGATCGTCTTGAATTCATGTTGACGGACGAATTTCATCACGAAAAAAACGTTTTGTTCACTGCACTAACTATGTGTATTCTCATAGAATAATAAATGAGCGATATAACCAAGCTGTACCCAAACCTACCAAGTGCACCTGCACAAAGCGCTGACATGCTGGAGGAAAGTCAAAAGTATAGACTTGGTGAGATTGGTGAGATTGAGAAGTATTTGCGAAGTGAGATTAAGGAGCGGGACAAACTCGCAAAAAAGTTTAAGATGCATGGGACCTGGGTACGATATACAGATCATGGTTTATTGGGAATAAGTGTGATCACATCTGGTATTGGGATTGGTACATTATTATCCGGATTTGGGGTACCCCTGGCGGTGGCAATGGGTGGTTTGACCATCGCCGTAGGGGTTGGGCAGGCAGGTCTGAGAAACGCCGGAAAAAGGCTTGGTGTGAAATCAAAAAAGCATGAGAATATAAGACTTTTGGCGGAATCAAAGCTGAACTCTATTATTGACCTGATTTCAAAAGCGGTAGAAAATGGGGTGATTGATAAATATGAGTTTAATATGATCGTGAAAGAGAAGCAAAGGTATATGTTGCTAAAGGAACAGATGAGACAACGTTTTAACCGTTTTGTAAACGCCCTCAATGAAGAGGAGCGGGCTCAGCTGGTTGCGAAAGGGAGGCAGCAGGCACATGATGAAATTTTTAAATACGTTCGACCTGCGCAGTATGCAAGCGGTATTTAGATTCCCCACCTGAGTATAGGCCTTAATTTAATATATTTTATAGGTTATACAGGACCTATAAAATATATGGTTTTTTTAATCCTCGCCTAGCAACCATTCTTTTTTGAAATCTCTATACCGACATTCTGTAATATGTACCTGAGGGTAGTAGTTTTTACCTTCACATACACCGATGATGGTGCCAGGATGGCACTGACCTGGCATGGCTCATCATAGGGTACTGGCATACCGTGGAATTTAGTCGTGATCGCGTCCTTGTAGTATTTGAGTTTGGTATTGATGTAACGGTCCTTTTTCACAGGCTCTGTCGTCAATTGCTCAGATATCAACTCTTCGATCTTGGACCAGATTTGGCGATACTTTGCAACCCAATCAGGGTACTCTTCAAAATCGAGACTCATTGCCGGTACAGCACTGGCATTGTACCGGCTGACCCCATGCGGGGACCAGATTTTTGGTGTTTTTACCCTGAGGGCTACCACGAGGTCTCGTGTATAGTAGCCTACTATGTACCGATTATCCTTGCCCCCATTGGCAGGAATGGGATCTGATACTGTCAGGTAGTCCACGTTGATATCATTGATATCTGTAAACGTAGTGGCAAAGTTGTAGAAAATTTTAGGGTTGACAAGCTCATTCTCAAATTGTAGCATCTTGTTTATTGAAATTCAAACGACTTCAGAGAATTGCATGTCATTGTACATACGCAGCCACCCCCATTATATATGATATGGTCCTGATAGCACCGCCAGCACAACAATTTACCATTTACCATAAACCTGCGCCCACAGCTAGACCTGTCGTAGTCGTCAAGTACCCTTTCACAGTCCTTACATTGTTCCATTTATCTTATGATTCCAAGGCATTAAAGCGATCCCATAGGTCTTGAATCCTTCGTTCCTTCTCCTTCTCCCTCTCTGATTCTTGTACTAATGCTAAGGCCATTAGTGGCAGGGAGATACCAATGCCAGCCATAAAGGTCATGAATACTACACTTCCAAATATATCGAATTTTGATTGCTGACAGTTAATGCACATTTATTATAGTAGTATTATCTTACAATCTTTGTTGTAAGATAACCTGGACTTCAAGCCAACCCCCACAGCTTTTTTAGGTCTGCCTTTTCATCCTCCGAAAAGCACCAATCGATGACCCTATCTGGATGCCAGGTTATTGGAGCTAACTCCTCCTTAATTCTGGCCTTTTCGGCTTTCCTCTGGCGATAGGCTCTTCGCCATTTGGGTTTGCTTTTCCTATTCGTCAACATGTCCCTACCAACAAACCAATCCGGTACACATTCGAATAGGTAGGTAGACCTTTCAATGGCTCTATTACACATGTCCTGCGTTTTGAATTGATCCGGGACATACACAAACATCTCGAAATCTTTTTCAACAGCCTTGCTGCACATGTCTTGAGTCTTGAATTGATCCGGCACGTACATGAGTGCCCAGGGATCCTTTTCAACAGCCTTGTTGCACATGTCTTGCTTTTTGAAATGGTCGTAGATATACTTGAACATAAGGGGATTGTGCTCAACAACCTTGTTGCACATGTCTTGCGTGTCGAATTGATCCGGCACATACTTGAACAGGTAGAAATCCTCCTCAACAGCCCTTCTACACATGTCTTGCGTCTTGATTTTGTTGGGGACATACTCAAACAGATGGGGATCTTTTTCAACAGCCTCGTTGCACATGTCTTGCGTCTTGAACCGGTCCGGCACGTACACAAACATCTCAAAATCCTTTTCAACGGTTTCGTTGCACATGTCCTGCGTCTTGAACCGGTTCGGGATAAACGCGAGCGCATAGAGCTTCTCCTCAACAGCCTTGATCCGATTTTCATGGCTTGCAATCTTGAGATGTTGAATCAGATCCTTCTTGCGCAGTCCCTGAACGCCTTTGCATAATCCACGGCTTTTAGCAATATCTCGTGATTGTTCTACCGTGTGTGCGTTCATTCTTTATTGTATGGATTTTTTCATCCTCTGAGGATTTCATAGTGGTCAAAAACTAACGCATCTTAAATGCGCATGCGTTGATGATTATTAGCATAAGGGAATTCCCCCTTTACTTATTTGATGTATGATTTTGATGTGCGTAGTATAATAGGGAATTAGAATTATTTTACTCGTTTGCAGTATTGATTCGATGATGTCAGCACTATATAGGGACTCTTAGGGACTTACCCTTGAATTCCATGACTCAACACCGCATGGTACTGGATAACGGTGATTTGTTGGGATTTGTTGTGTTTGACTGTGCGCGTGCGCGGGATGTGCGTTGCGCCAGAACATACATTTCCCTATCTCTTTTGTGAAGTTCTACCTCACAAAACAACAAAAATGGAAGAGACCAGAAAATTCACAAAATGTAAACACTTTGTACCTCTAGACAATTTAGGGTCCCAATGAATGGACAGTAGACCAAGCAATGCATCAAGTGCCTCCTGGATGCTGCCAAGGCGTCAAAAGGAACGTACTAAGTGCCCACATGGCATCCGGAGATCTAACTGAAAGCTATGCGAATTTAGTCAAATTTGCAGACATGGCAAACAGGAATCAAGGTGCAAAGAATGCAGAGGTGGGAATATCTGTCACCACGGTAAGATAAGATCCACATGCCAAAAATGCGAAGGCGGTCAAATGTACGAACATGGTAAACAAAGAAGGCGATGTCCCATTTGCGACCCTACTGGCCATCTCACAGACATTGTTAGCAGTCGAACTCGTCAGGTTCTGCAGGAGAATAAGGAACTAACTTCTGCAGAGTACTTAGGCTGCGATATTACAACACTTGAAGCACAGTTCGTCGAAGGGATGTTTTGGGACAATCAAGGCGAGTGGCATATTGACTACAAGATCCCTATTACGTACTGGGAAAATGGGGAGGAACCATCACTTAAAGAATTAGCTAGAAGGCTGCACTATACCAATACTCAATAATGTGGGCAGGTGAGAATATATCGAAAGGTACCCGATACGTCTCTGTTTAGTCTGCTTCATCAGTATACTAGATAAATGCCCAAAAGCCTATATAATGTAAAAAACCCTCATACAGCTATTTTTCAGGATCCACGAGCTGTGGAAAAACAAAGCTCGTGTTAGACCTTCTCGAAAACGAGTACAAGCGGCATTTTTACAACACCACCATCGTCTGTCCAACGATAAGATGGAACTCTACGTACCTCGCTTTGAAATTGACGATTATGTGTTACTCATAAATCTCCAAGATCGGGCTTTCAACTGAATCGATAAACTCTCGACTACTGGCTGATGAGGAGACACTATTTATCGCAGACGACTGCATCGCGGACAAAACCTTGACATGCGAAGACAGTCCCTACTCAAACTAGCTATCTCAGGGAGGTATAGGAAGCATAGCCTGTGATTGTTAACACAGTCTTATACAGTACTGCCCAAGAACCTTCGAAGGCAGAAAATCAGCTTCTTTACACGAGAGGCCGGACATAAACTTCATCCATGGCGAAACTAACATGATCAGTGACTGGGAGCCCATCAAGACTTGGTTAAGGAAATCAATACATGCTTGCTTTTACGTAAGGCTTGAACACCCAAGGGGCTACAGGATCCTAGAGTAGAGTATAAAAAATATGATGCTTGTACTACTATTGTGTATCGCTATAGCCAGTGACAGCGTATGCTGGAGAATGAGGTTAAAGAACTTCGTTAGGTAAACGGTTAGCAGCAGAAAGCCATTGCGATGCTTGGGGATGACCTTCAAGCTGAAAGAGAGATCAGGATGCCGAGTTGCACCAAGAGCTTAATGAGAAGGATAATGAAATAGAACATCTGCAACAACGAAATGCTCCATATCGAATTCCCATAGACACTGTCTTGTATGTTGTTGATAAGAATGATTCTCACGAGCACGGGAGAGGTAGGAGACACAACCACTACACGATCCGATGTCTAAGAGTGCGGTACCCTGATTTGATAGTACGAGAACCAGAACGCAACGAATTTAGATTTCGAAATGGGTCATACTACGAAAGATTTGTGCATCCAACTGATGGAAAAAGCATGGGCAACATTCTCAAGACGTGATCTCAGCACGGGTTTGAGGAAGATATAACACGCCTGAGGCTACATATTGCTAGTAGACGCAGGAAAAAATACGGTGTTATCTGTAACGAATTGATCAAACATAAAGAATTACGACTATTGGATCTAGCAGACTTGGACAAAATAGGCAACATCCCAGGCGTTCATATACCCGATAGACGGCTCGTTCGTATCAACCTCGATAACGAGCCAAATGTTTACACCTCTCTACACCATTACCTTCTAGTAGCTTTGTCACATCTGACTTGTACTCAGACCCGTTATCACATTGGAAAGTCTTGGAATAGCGTAGAGGCCCTGCTTTGTGGATCTCTATGATCATCTACGCAACATCTGCAGCTTTGTTCGCGCACAGGGGTCTTGCAACCTTATACCTAGAAGCGACGTCGATGCCGGTGAAGTTATATTTAAGTGTTGCCGTATACTTTATAGTGTGGCATGTACAGCAGATCAAATTCGTGTGTCTTTGTTACGTTGAAGTGAGGGTAGTCGATCTTTTTCAGGCCGCAAATATGCCAAAGCCAGAGTAGCTGACGAGATAGCCAGTGTGGCACTTTCTTTCGCGACTACTTGCTTTCTGCAGGCAGTAGGTTGATAGCCTTTCATCCAGTACAGAGATGCTCTGGCTGGTAGTATATCTTGCTTCTTCGCTTCTTGGTCAGATACCGTATACGGCGTACCCAAGGAGCGCCAAATATCCAGCAACTTCCGTTCACCGTTCTTCTGCTCTTCGGAAGGAACGTTGAAGTCGGAGAGCTTTGGAGCCTTGTCAAGCGTAGCGATGTAGTACTTCCACATACTCTCCTCCAACTCGGAGAGGTCTTCGCCTGCTTCGCCGTTCAAGTTTTACTTGTCTATTCTTGACACACTGTGCTTGAGCATCCTGTAGTTGTTCGACGGCCCTATCATGCCTTTTGCGTTCTTCCTCACCATGCCCTGATAGTTTGCTGAACAGGAAATTTGTTCCCGAAAATGCAAGTGCATTGATTGCCGCTATCTCGCACCCGAGATAATTTGCAAAGCACACAAGAAATTTACCAAATGCGCAGTACACAAGGATTCCCAAGTCTGCCATGCTATCCTTGATGATAGGGTCTTCCTCGATATCATTTCTTAGACCTTCAGCGCTATCAAGTTGAACAACATATCCTACGAGATTTGTATACATGCTTACTACATGTGAAGAGAGGGCTTGAGCCGTTTTTCTCCTTTATCGCGTAGCTCCCGCTGAACAAACTTTATCGCTTCATCCGGCGCCCTGTGTACGAAACCTTCGTTACACTTCTTAAAGGTGTGTTTTACCTTGATGCAGGGCCTCCGTTACCGCCTGACGTTTGTCGACAGGCTTTTCCTTGGTGTTCTAATCTGATCCGGCTATACGAGTTTCTTGTCTTCAGCTCGGTTTAGCGCAATTTTGTTCACTTCTAGGGTGTAGACCTGATGCTTTTTCTGCTGGATGAGCACCTGGCTCGCGTGTACATTAATACCTTCCTCCAAGCATCGCTTGTAGTCATCGAAGGTAATAGACTTCTTCGTGAGGAATTTCTTTACACCCTTTGCTATTCGTTTTCTCTTACCTTCTATCTCCGTGAGACTCTTGTAGGCATACAACTTTGTCCTCAGTGCTACGAACTCTGTAATTGTTTTTCCCTCTACGTTCATGCCTTTTTGTTTTAACAATCGGAAGTGGCCTTGCGTCTTCTTTCTAGATGCGCTTGTATCAAAGCGTTTCCCCACATCTGCAGCTATATTCCTGTAGAAGTCCTCCATTCGAATGTGGTACACAAAGCTGTCCGTATCCATATAGCACAGTTGAATCTTACTACCATATTTGGGCTGCATGTAGTCGTAGTGAAACTCGTACATGATCTACTTGGAGAGAACTAGGATCGCTTGCCCAAGATACACAGGCTTTAGTATTTTGACCCCTGTTTTTTCCATCTCTACGCCCATGAGATGCTTGCTGAAGCGGGTTCCACCCTTAAAGTACCCATTTAAAGCCATGTGTTGGTAGTTCCTGAGTCATGGCCCAGCCATAGAGGTTGTTCCCATCGAGGTACCGCAGGGACGAGGATTTTCCGTCTGGAGCATACTGATCACCCATATACTTGTTGTTGGCCTTGGCATAGCGGTGCACTCCCTGCGTTATTCCTCCACGAATACCCTTTTCAAACATAAGGCGTCAAGATCTGTGAGAAGCTCGAGCTCTATTTCTGCCTGCTTGAGTGCCACGTTTCAGGCTAGGTCTGGGGAAGTGTAGAAGTGTGCAGTGTCCAGCTTATAGTTCTCGATGCAGACGTCCCGGAAATTCTCAAATACATCCGCAAGGAGTAGTACATCTGTGACGAGGTAGGTATCGTGATAGTCGCCGAGCGTAACCTGATCACCCTCTGGCGTCATATAATACTTCCATAATTTTTGGGCATGAACGTAGTCTTCGTGAGAGAAGCTTTTCATATTGAGTTTGCTATAAAACGCTCTCTTCGGAGGCAACTCCGTCTCTTCGAGGCGTTCCCATCCATCCATATACTCGCATGGGTATGCACCCTTGCGTCGCATCACCTGGAATACGTCTTTATGCTTTACGAACCATCGAAGATTTCTGCTATGTTCATCACTCGGGTTACTTGAAAGCTTGTCTAGACTCGATGGCCTAAATCTAAAGCTATCGATGAACCTAATCTTTATCTTCTTGAACACCTGCTCTCCGTCCTCGTTTGTTATGCCTCCTAGCGGCACATCGACTTTGACGTTGAGGCTGATGTTCTTCTCCGAGTTCTCCGCGATACAGCCTTTGTCTTGTGCATTGTATTTATCTCCTTGTTCTTTGATAAACGGATGCGCATCGTACCGCTTAGGTTGTGGAAGATGATAGGGATGTGCTTGGGGATCTTATAATTCCGGTTGCAGTCGTTGTGCGCCGCACCTCGGTAGAGACCTGTGTAGTGACAGTGGTCTCGGACCTTGCGATTCTTTCCAGGGTCGTCGAACAGATTCATACAGATGTGACATTCTGCTGCCTCGTTGTACTCTCTTCTCTCCTCATCTGTAAGCTCCGTCGAAAGGTTTCATACAACCGCTTCACCTCATTCTCCAGATGGTCTACGAATCACTTGACACACTTCTTGCCACGGTAGATCTTCAGGGGAGCTGGTACATCCCCGTAAGCAAATTAGCTATAGGTGCACCAGCCAGATGGTATGTGCTTATTCAGCATTTTCGTTTTACTCTCTTTTCCATCCTCTTCTACTGGGATGAGTAGGCTTTCAAAGTCTGCGTATATGGCAAACGGTACCCTAAGCTGCATCTGACCATCGTGGTATTTCAACCATTATTCACTCTCGATACAGTACTCATAGTGCTTGTCTCTCGATTAAAGGAGTATAAACAGTTGTGACAGAAATGCATCGCATTGTGATTCTTACAGGTTTCGCTTCCTAACAACCTTAAGAGGTTTTTGATGGTGGTGTAGTGCGTCTGTGATGAGAAGTAGGTTCACTTGATTGCTGCGTGTTATGTTGTGGCCAGATCGTCGCAGAGTGTTGATGTCCTTTTTCGTAACATACAGTACGCTCACTGCAATTTCTGGGTTGTTCTTTTCAGACTTGGAAATGCTTTGGATAGCCATTGGGAACTCCATGCCTTGCCTGTTGTAACGATCTTTCCTAGTTTTGTGACTAGTTCTGAATGTGCGCCAATCTTTTCATGGTGTAGGGATGCTATGACACTTTACTTAAACGACTCTTCATCCTTGCTCCTAGGGTTGATGATAGCCTTCTTTCTAGAGATCCACACAGGTAGCTCTATTACGAAGACCCTCTTGTGAGCCTCAGCTTATGGAAGTCTACATCAATGTGCAGGATCTGATCTATGGTACACCCGCTCTGTGGTAGAGCTGAATTCTCTACATGCTTCTTGATCTTCGCGAACATGATATCCAGCACATCATCTACATTACTAACCTGGAAAACTGAGGTTAGATTGCTGTTAAAGACCTTTTCGATCCTCGTGTTTGCATCGTCAGACCCGGGTGCCCACTCTGCTCCTTCTAGATCTTCCCCATCAGGCTTCACGGCCAACACTATCTTCTTCTTCCACATTATTCACATAAACAGCTGCCCTTTCGCAGAGCCCATGTAACAATACTACCCACCCCGAAAGCCATGGATGTATTCGAGAAGCAGGAGATGGCATAGAGTCGACAAGTGGTAAAAAACAAGCTCTCTGGCTGATCAAGGCTGTGCCGAAACCTATTAAGGAGCGTGTAAAAGGCGTCTACAATGGCTTCAATTGTAGAGTCATACAGTAAAAACACTGATAGAAGAGCAGGTACCTGCTCTTCTATCAGTACCTGCTCTTCTAACTGACTTTCTTGTCCCTGCTGATGTTGCTGGTCTCTGTGGTGTGTCTAATTAAGCGACCAGATCAGCCTTGCGTAGCTTGTAGTATGCTCTCATACCACGGCATTTGGCAATGTCGCGTAATTCTCGTACGGTTCTTGTGTTCATCTTTTTTATAGATATTGAGGCAATGGATTTTCATCCTTGTGGACAATTTCAAGACAATCAGTTATACCTACACAAATCCCAAACTAGCGTTAGCTTTTTTGTGAGTAGGGACTTTCCCCTCTCTAGTCAATATCTGCATGATATTGTCGGATTTCAGTCGGGACCTGTTTGTCGCATGCGTCAATTTTTGATGATGTCCCAGAAAGTGTCGAAGCAGTGTTGTCAACAGCGATGTAAGCAGGTGTGCACAAGTTTTCACGGAGGCGGGGGATCAGTCGAATTTTACAGCTGTGTTTTCGTTTTAAATTTTAGATATACACGTGCCCTGCCTTACATACTTTTTTTAAAAAGAAAAAAATAGATGATGTCACAAGTGGCATTTCTCCGATCTTTCGAATAACTAGGAAAAAGTGATGAACGAACGAACGAATAAATATCAAAATTTCGTCGCGTTTCGTTCAGACCAAAGCGATGGAAATTCATCAAAGCGACGAGAAGGCGACGATCGCCTTCGGTGGGAACTGGCTGTAACCGAACTGTGATCAGTCCCTTAAATAAACTATTGCAGTGGATACGTTTTACTTGTTTAGTATACGTGGGTAGACGTGCAGTTTTACTGGTAAAATACAATTTCAAGCTTGGTATAATGAAGTCCAGTGGTGTTCTTCTCGGCCTTTCATTGCCTGAGTGGTCGTTTCAACCCCTGACTTTTCTCGTTTTCTCGACGGTTGCACAGCGCTGCGAAACACTTCAAGAGACGATGTAGTACCGCGGTGGTTGGTGTTTGAATGGTCGTTTGGGAGGAAACCACCGTTTCCATAAGAGCTCTGAAGAACGATCAGCGGGGGTCAAAAATTAGGCGGCGGTCAAATATTCGATGAACCCTCGTTTATGAATAATTTGTATAATATTTTACAGAATGAAAACAAAAAAGAATGAACAGAATGAATTAGAATTGGAACGAGATAGTTGTGTTTAGTTTTTCACTTGGGTGGGTATAGTTATAATTGAAGAAAGAAGTATATGGAATGAAATATTAGCATGTCTGTTACGTTGGGTTTTTTGTTAATACCATTTTACCTTCGTACAAGGGTACTTTCTACCTTTCACAGAATAAGTTGTTCTGCAAAATACCAACGTTATTTTACCGACGACCTGCACCGCCTCATCACAGCGCCTCTTTCACCTCCGCCGAATTTTCTTTTAGAGCGACCGGTCAATAGAGTATTGACTCTACTGAGCGACCCGGTTTCATGTGGCACTTCGGTCGAGTACCCCGTCGTCTCAGTCTAAGGTGCCAGGAGGGAGCGTGGCGGTATTATCAATGGATTTATGGGATATAGCGAAGGTCGACTGTCACTTCTGATTTTACCGACTGGTGGCCTTGTGGTAGAGCGTTCGCCTCCAGTGCGGAAGGTCTTGGGTTCAACCCCGACCGAGTCATGCCAGAGACTATAAAAGTGTGAATCGATCCTTTCTGCTTAACCAGGAGGGAGCGTGGCGGTATTGTCAATGGATTTATTGGATATAGCGAAGTTCGACTGTCACTTCTGACTTTACCGACTGGTGACCTTGTGGTAGAGCGTTCGTCTCCAGTGCGGAAGGTTTTGGGTTCAAACCCCGACCGAGTCATGCCAGAGACTATAAAAGTGTGAATCGATCCTTTCTGCTTAACGTTCAGCATGAGAATAGGATTGATATCTTAGGCGGTTGTCTAGTTGAGCGGTTGTTGTGCTTGCACCCCTTCCGTAGCTCAAATGGGAGCTTTAAATGCACTAGGACCCCCTTCGCAGGACCCTCATTGATAACAGTTCCTATAGAAACTGAAGAGGCTATCCTGAGTAAATAATAGTAATAATAACAAGACGCAGGCGCTGCATAAACTATCTCGCTATTAAAAATGCACAACTATGAAACATCCACAATGCGACCCAATTCTACAATTTCTGCGCTAACAAAAATACAGCCTATCATCCATGGTTAAAAGTCGCGCGATTGAAACGTTTATGGTCTTAAACGGCATTTAGGTGACAAAAAATCAAAATTTTGATGTCACCATCATGTTCAGCATACTTTTTTTGTTATCTGTGCCAAATTTTGTCGAAAATAAAGTAGTTTTAATTTCGGACCAATTTTGGCCTAAAATGACATTTAGGCGACAAAAAATCAAAATTTTAATGTCACCATCATGTTCGGCATACTTTTTTTGTTAACTTTGCCAAATTTTGTCTAAAATAAAGTAGTTTTAATTTTGGACCAATTTTGGCCTAAAATGACATTTAGGTGACAAAAATCAAAATTATGATGTCACTATTATGTTCAGCATACCTTTTTTGTTAAATGTGCCAAATTTTGTCGAAAACAAATACCAATTTTGGCCTGAAACGTCATTTAGATGACTTCCAAGTAGTTAGAGAGTTTAGGTACGAAGTTTAAATCTGTGACGTTGCAATTGACCATTTGGGACATTTAGTTAGTTACGAGTTGGAAACCTATCCTCGCAGGCGAGATAGTAAAAAGAAAAAAAAAAAGTAAAAATAGTTACCAAGATGAGATTCGAACACACGACTACTCCCGTGTCGGTGCTCAGAGAGCCAAAAATTTCCATTTTGGGACGGACAGCTGTATTTGAATACTCCTCGCAGGCGAGATAGTAATAATAATAATTCTTCAAAAGGGAGGCACCGCCGGATCATGAAAACAACGGCCAAAATGACCGCCGACCTCACGTAGCAGCCGAACGCCGAGGTCATCATCGAAACGTCCGCCGGAACGCCCGCCTACCAAAATGATTGCCGGAATGTGGCACCAATCGCCCCTGTTAGGTGGAGGGGGTAAAAAAATATTGACTTGTGGACGTCCTTTTTCTTTGGGGGACTTCACCACAATGTGGAGAAATGGACAAGGATAGGAATTCCGAAATTATTTGGATTCATATCCGTGTTCCCGATTCGCTGAAAAAAATGGTAGCAAGGACTGTGAGTAACATGCCGTTAAATACCGCAGCTGCTCCGACCAAAAATGCATATATTTGAGCATATACAGTATATATAGTATATGCTACTATATGATATGTGAAACGTAACGCCAGTATAGCGCTAAGAATTTTTTGAAAAATAAATGAAGCCGTAAACAACAATATGAATACAAATATGTTTTTGTGATAGTAAGTATTCTACTGCTGTAAAATGTATTAAAACACAGTAAAACATTTTCTTCTTCTTTTAATCAATTGCAAGCAGTAAAAAAATACTAAAAAAACCTAACATAACCAAATATTACCTAAAACATATATGTACAATAAAATAAAATAAAATAAAATAAAGTAAGAAGTATAGTTTTTCATGTTCTTTGCTGACATTTCTTGCAAAACCATTCTTCTTTCGCATGAGATTTTGAAACATTGGCGCAATCCCTTAAAATATAAATGTTACTATTACTTTTTCATAATTTAAATACAAAAACATGACATACGTAGGTGATCTAAAATTTACCAGTGAAACCATTGTTGACATGTATCACACATTATCATATTGGAGTACTTGCTTGTTGTAAGTCGAGTAAAGTTCATTAATTCTTTGTGGTTAAGATGCCTTGAATTGTGTTGAGAATCCTATAAATAATTAAATTGTGTGTTGGTTTCAATTTGACTCACCTGTTTCGCTGTTAATAATTAATATTATGAAACAAATCGTTGTACTCCTACTGAGCTTTTAAATTTAAAGACAATTTAATGCGATTTTAAATGGGCATTTTATTTATACAAAGAATTAATATTCTCTTACCATGTTTATTTCTTTGATTTTGGAAAATGAATTCCAGGCAGTAAATAAAATAAATTTAATAAATTGTTTTCTGATAAAAAAATTTCTATGAACGATGAAAACACGTGCGCTTGGAACTTTCCCGCGGAGATTAAATGTAAACAAACACCTGAACATCTTACCCGCAATATTAAATGCGGGGTAGTGTATATATATACACACGCTATCAGTCAAGTACTATATGATACATATATTTTGGTATAGTATTTTTGGTCGGAGCAGCTGCGGTATTTAACGGCATGTCTGTGAGTATGGTCAGACGGTATGAACTTTTTTAGCATTATATTGCATTAAAATACGTTGTTAGGCAATTTTATTTCCTTTCTCAGCATTTAACATTAGAAAAACAATTTCTCTACTTTCTGCACTAACGCAGCATAGTTACTCTATCTTTCTTAGGGGCAACTGCCAATTAGACTATGGTAGTAGCTTAAGAGCTAACTCTAAAAAAAACTAAGTTGATTTCTTTTGTTGATCATTGTGGTTTGTTGTCTTATATATTGTGTCTGTAGCTAGCTATGTATTATCTCTCCTAGGCTGTCAACTTGATTTTTGCAGCCTGTTGCTCTTCCATTCTGTGTAGTCCCTATGATTCTAGATAGATATATTAACGAGGGTGCCGATAGCCGCATACGCCGTAAAAAGTGCGGGCGTTTTCGGGCGAGTTCAGCGTTTTGAAAAAAATTCAGGTATACACCCGCATAGTCTCGAACAATGCCCGAAGAAAAAAAAGATTCACCACAAATGACTCTCGAAAAATTATTTAAAAAAGTAAAAAAATGAAAATGAACTAACTATGTGGTAGCGAAGTTCTTAAAAGAACTGTTTTTATGATTTTTGATAAGATTTACTTGATAAATAACTTATATATAAACTTTATTAACTCCTTTCTCTTCAATTGCATTCTTTCAACTGTCGTCCGCCATGTTTATGTTACAAGGTGTTGCATTTCGGGAATGTTCCGGGCGTGTTCGGGAAAGTGCGGGCGGTTTCGGCGGACAACCGTCAATTGAATTCGAAAAGTCGCCCAAACTCGCCCGTATATATGCGGCCGTTTGCGGCTTATCGGCACCCTCTTATATATTATAGACAATATGAGGTATTTCAAGCTTTAATAATGTACAAAACGTGGCTCGTTAGAAATAGTTGAGGGTTTTTGTTACTTAGCTGATATGTTGAGTAGTAAAAGGGGTGTTGGAAGAAGTGTTACTTGCAGGATAAATTCTGCTTGACAAAAAAGGGGAGAGGAGACTTGTTACTTCCTTTCTTGACGACTGGCAGAGTCTTGTCAATTAAGGTTAAAGGTAGGTTGTATGAAGCCTGTGTAAGAAGGAATGATATAGACCTTTTTGAATGTTTACATTTTCTGCGGTAAGCCCTTTCGGCTTTAACAATTGCGTGGTAGGCAAAAACATGCGGGTGCTAGGTGAAGTGAGGTCCTTTTCAGTCTGTTTCTTCGCACAAAGGTATCATTACGACTTTATATGAATATATATGTGTCAATCAAAAGTTACCCATCTACACTCGATAATAGTTTAAAGCCTCAAAAATGTTTCTGTAGAAAGAAATGGGCTGAAAAAGACCTTCCTTCAGCAAGCTTCCGCAACGAGGGTGCCGACTCGCCGAAAACGCCGTATATGTTAGGGCGTCCGCTTTTTTCAAGGTTTTCGTCTGTAACCGCCTGGAAAAGCCTGGGCCCGTCCGAAACAGCCCGAATTGCGCCCAAAATGCAATGCGCGCCCAAAATGCAATGCGCGCCCAAAATGCAATGCGCGCCCAAAATGCAATGCGCGCAAGGTTCATTGTTCTCGTTTAAATTTTGTTGCAAAGAAGGAAGGTGCTATTTTGTCGTTTTACTCTCAGTTTATTATTTGTGGGATTTTATTACAGCTATATTTATTGAATAAATGATATAAAAAACAGTTTTTTCAGAACTTCCACTGTTGAGTATATGACTATTAGTCTACTGTTATGTTTATGTTTGGTATTGGGTACCTTAACCATGCCGTTATGTGCCGATATGCAAATAATGCGCTATAATGGCGCGGCAGCTGTACTGTAAAGTATCTACGGACTTCGTTAATACACAGAAGACAGACATTTATGTTAATATAAATATACGCGTTCTTATTTCGTTTACTAACCCTCCGTCATAACCAGAGATTTAAGTCTAACATCCACTACCACTGCTCGACATTAAAAGAATAAATTATACATCATGGTTTAAAACGCCGGAAGTCGTCAGACAGCCCCGTGGTTTTTGCGGCGTTTCCGGCGAGTCGGCACCCTCGTCTTCCGCATCTTTCTGCCTGTCACGCCGTTGTTAGAGCCAGAAGGGCTTACTGCGGAAAATGTAAATATTAAAAAAGGTCTATGAGAATGGTTACGTGGATGTGTAACGCCAGTGTGAGAGACAAAAAAAGTTTAGATGAGCTAGAAGCAGGCTATCTGTAGCATTACAGATGTTATCCAGAAAAGGTTGGTTGCAACACTTGGAAAGAATGGAGGAGGATAATTGGGTAGAAGAAAGTGTAGAGACATGATAGTTTCTGTGTCAAAGCCCAGAGGTAGACAGAGAAAGACTTGGCAGGACGTAATAAGGAATTTGTCTAACACGGTCAAGGTTAAATTGGAAAAGGGTTACTAATATACCCCCTCCAACTCATGCCAGCATGGAAAATGAAAATTATGATGTTATGTACTTATACAAATTTAATATAAGAGCCATACAAATTTCATATATATGTTCTATTTGCTTTTCTTGCAGAAATTCAGATTTCATATCACAAGTTTTGCACTACCATTGAAATGTTGATGCTAGTGCCAGTAAGACTCTGAAGGTACTTCAATGAGCTGTTCATGAATCTACCTGACTTACCTTTTCTTCTTCAAAACCCCTTGCCACCAATCTTGTTAAACTCGGTAATTTCCATCCTATGTTTCTCAGTGATAACCCAAGTTGTTGATATCGTTTTTTGAAATTCTAGTATTTCTGAATATTTATATATATACTCTAAATTCTTTTCAGAGTCTTAGTTCCCTTCTCTTTGCTGCTAAGACATTTGGATCATTATGACGATTAACTGGGATAGTGTAAAGTGATGTTCAATTCTTCATCAGTCCAGTTTGCCATTTTCCATTCTAATTCAGCCAAGTTGATGCAAGTGGGTTCATTGTCTGATTTTTATTAATCCAAGATTTGTATTTCCTGTTTGCTATGCCTGCTCTGCCAATAACTTCCTCTTTTTTCCAAGTCACTTAATCTGGAGGTCTGAACAATATTGTGTCTTTTGTGTTTGGAAATGGATAATGTACAGAATGTGTGGACCGGTCATTGTTATATCTTTCTGCCACACCTAACCTGCTTGACTTTTTCCAAATTATTCTCTGTTTGATTATCTTGTCCAACTGCTGGTGTTATCAGTTCAACATTTGATTCATCACTATCTTGAGTTGTTTTTCGAAACTTTGTCCTTAACTGATTGACTATTCATAGAATCATCTGGAACTGTAAACTCTTTACCAGCCCTAGATTTCAGTTTTGTGACACCCTCATATAATTGCTGCCATAAGGTACAAAAATAATTTTGCAATTTTTTGGCCATTCACTGCACCAGGACATCACCGTTTGTTTGAATCTTGTTAAAGTTGCTATCATCTTGCTGAATATTGACAGATGTAATAAATTTTTCAGGATTCCCCAGTCCATCTCCTATCCACATTTCCATCACTTTATTTATGACTGATGCTGATTGTGATAAGGTAAGATGATCTATTTAGGCTTTCTATTTTGACTTGATTAATATCTTTTCATGTATCTTGGATCTTCTTCTGCCAGAGCAAGTGTAATGCATTTTTTGTCCTTGTCATAATCTGTGACAATACTCCTAGCTCACACCTCTTCAACATATTGATCATAAGGCTTTGTTATGCTGTTCAACACTGGTGGGTTCTTGTATGCGCTCGCTTTTGTAACCACCCTGTGCTACCAATGTTTTATTGATAGAATATATTACAGCAAACCCAACCAGCTAATACAATACATCTAATCTAAATATGTAAAGCATGTAAACAAAAGGTAGGGGGTAGCCAACAATCTTTTCTATGTTATTTTATTTAGCTAGCTATGTATTAAAACTAGAACAAGAATGTGTCTTCATTTATTCTGTGTATGCTGTCATTTTCCTGCCTATAAAAAATATAAAAATATAATTCAAACATTTCATAAAGGCCCTTGAATGCATGATTCATTTTAAAGCCCAAGATTGTTGCTATAATGATTTGATTTTAATATTTGCCCTGCAAAACAAACAACACTACTTATATCGGTGAATCTTTAAAGTGTCCAAGATTTGTAGTGTACAACAAGTGTAAGCTAAGATTTTCCAAGAGACTCAATAGACTTGCCCAGAACGATATTGTGAATCACTTCAGACTATCATTAAAATTTACACCTCTGAAACCGTCAAAACTGTCAAAACCACAAGTGGTGCCATTCGTGGCCAGGCTTGGTTGTAGAAAAGGATACACAATACATACAGCCTTTGATGTGGCTTAGGCATGAAAAGCTAGCTTCATTATTGTTTATATATTATTTAACTTATTGCTTTTCTTTTAGCGTCATAACTTGTCACTTGTTCATTGGTTAATTTTAAAGATGGCAACTAAAGTTTCATATAAATGTTCGTATCCAGAATGTGAATGGGCTTTTGAGAGTAACTACAAGCTTCAGCGTCACCTGCAAAGTCATGGCAATGAAAAACCTTTCGTTTGCGAGTTATGTAAAAAGGCATTCTCCTACCAGTATAATTTAAACAGCCATCTAAAAACTCATGAGAAAAAAGCTCGTGAAAAAACTTTAAATAATATAATACAACTGAGAGACGCTATATCTTCTCATCTCTATTCAATAAAATGCACAAAGAAAAATTGTGCACAGTCATTTGAAACTAAAGAAGAATTACAGGATCACATTAAAAATCATGAATTGAAGTATCATTGTTCTTATGAAAATTGTTCCAAAAGGTTTAAAAAGCCTTCACTGTTAAAATTACATGAAGGAACACATAACAACGAACTTCCATTTAAGTGTACATTTGAAAAGTGTAATAAAGCGTATGTTAATCACCAGCGACTGAAGCGACATATGTTAACACATGAAAACAAAAAGCAGTATCAGTGTAAACTTGAAAGTTGTGGTAAAAGTTTTAATCGTGTGCAGTATTTAAAAGCCCATATGCGAATTCATGAAGACAAAAAAGGTTTTTCATGCCCTGTAGCTAATTGCGAGAGATCATTTGTTTGTGCTGAAACATTAAAAGTTCACTTACAGCGGCATGTTAATTTCCGTCCTTTTAAGTGTGACCATGCTGATTGTGATAAATCTTATCTCACTCTGGCGAATTTAAAGGCACATAAGAAACTACACCTGTCGGGAAAGTTGATAAAAAATAAGCAACTAATCTATGGAGATAAACTTTGTAACAAAGGGGACATTAATAAAAGCGTATCTGTTAATGATTTTCTAAACTCTAAACTTTTCGAAGCAACATGTTCAGGTAACATGAGTATTTCCTCTTGCCAAATATTAACCCAAGAAGATCTTGTTACATCAACACTTGGAGAGCTAGTCTGCAACCAATACATAGACACAAAAGATCCAGATAGAATGCCACATTTGACTGGAGAAGAAACTGCCATGACGTTAGCACAAAGTTACACTGATGCGTCTTCTTTAAATCAAACACATGATAGCTTGATTGTCTCTGATATAGAGGACATACAGTTTCAAGAGGAGTTTGTGACAAGCATATATACACCAGCCGTTCATGATTTTGGAGTATTTGCATCAGGTCATGATTATGAAGAATCGAGCATGTCTGCCGTAGAAAAGGAACAGGCTGTCTTTTTACCACCAAACATTGGCAAATTAAATGACTTAGATAATGATATCAGAGTGTCAGATAATGAAATAGACACTTTTGAATCATCAATGGAATTAAGTACAGGTCATTTAGTAATAGATGGTGGATACTTTGGTTCTTCTTCATGCATGCCTGATCATATCTATTCACACAGAAATTTAGAGTCAAATAGTACAGTTAATCTTCAAGATATTCACTAATTATTTGAATGTTTATGCAAATTTTTTACAAATTTGCAAAATTTATGCTTGGAACACTTGCACAATTTGAAAAAGAATAAAAAATAGGATTCTATATTATATACAACAAGTGTGTTTTATGTTTATTTTGACATGAGTATGTTTTATTTGCCAAACATCATGCACAAAATGAAACATTAAATTGATTTTTTTTTAATTTTAATTTTTATTATACCTTTCTCCATCTACTATGTCATGTTCCAAAAAGATGCTTTCAAAAAATTCTAAACCATCGATTTGGTCTCTCAAAAATGAGCATTAGTGTAACAATGATTTTATCTTGATGCTTTTTGGTTGGTTTTGTTTGTTTTTTCTCCTTTTGTGTTTTGATTATGTAAATAAAAGATTAGAAACTCTATTACTGTGTAAGGCTTTTCAATACCAATATAGTTTGTGGTTCATTGATAAATTAACATCTTTAAAATGACTATAAAACAAATGTAATAACCTGCTTTATTTGGAGAAACCTTGCAAGTTGTCGAATTGTGCTCAACAGATTTCAAAATAAAAAATAAATGAGACGATCTTTTGCGAAATAAGCAAATCTATTATCTTTTGTCTTGCATATGTTTAATATTGGAATCTCTTCTAAAAATTGACATGTTTGTTATTTAAGTTACAAATTAACCTTATTTAGACTACGAGGAGAAATAACAAAGCCCCCACCAAATCTTTTTGTAGTAACTTTTGAACCATACCGTTTTAGGGGTAAAAATCTGTTGACTTTTTATCATTGAGCTTCAGGACAATAAAAAAAGTATCCTTAAATAACACTGAAAGTCAAATTTTAGCTTTTTTAGGCGTTTACAAAGTAATTTTTACACAAAAACGTTTTCAAGACCTTTTCCTATCCTAAAGTTTATGTTCCACTGCTTTAGCCGTTTCTCAGTTTCGGAAATATGTGGTGACGTCATCCAAATCTTTTTTATCTCAATCAGTCTTCTTGCCAATCTTGCAGGGCTTAATTAATCCTTAAACCTTTTAAGAGACTTGGCCTGAATAGAGTTAAGGAAAAGAGTGAATAGCTTATTTTTCAACTAAAAGTCAAAATAGTGCAAATGATGCTTAGGACTTGCAAGATTTCCTAAAATATCTATATAGCATGTTTTATATAATTAGCAGTCATAAAAAGTAAAAGCAATGCTGGTCACAGTAACATGTGCATCAACAGATGCAGTGTATTCTCTCGAAGTATCCCCAGACATTGAATTGGAAAACTTCAAAGTTCTCGTTCAAGTTGAAAGTAGTACGATGGATGTGAAAGATATGGTGTTTTTTCATAATGGTAAAATTTTAATAGGTGAAAAGAAAACTTTGACCGAACTAGGGGTTGTAAATAATGATGTGTTGCTCTTTGGACCGTTACCACAGACATCCATTTCAAATACGTCTCATCCACCAAGATTGGGACAACCTGTATCCACAGCTCAAAATCTTCCACAAAGAGGAGTTGGTAAGTGATTGGGTTTTTATTTACATGTAATGTTACCACACAGGAAACTTTTTTTTTGAAATATACCATTACCTACAATAAAATTAGAGAATAAAGATTTTTTTAGTAAAATACTGAATGTAAAATGTTTTTAAAAAAGCGTTTTGTTTTATCTGTTTGTGGAAATCGTTAAATCTGTATTATTTTTTGTCCCATTGAACAGAACGCTCCACTTTGTTAATAATTTTTTTTTTTTTTCAAAGGCGGTATTAACTGGGGTTCAGTGCAATTACCTGCAGCAAGTGGCTCAACACAACAACAACCTGCTACTGTCCCAAGACAGCAACCAAGTCAGGAGAATCCAGAAACAATCCGTTTAATGTTTTTAAGTGACCCGCATCAACTGGCTTTATTGAAAGAGAGAAATCCTCGCCTTGCTGAAGTTATAAATAATGCTGATCAATTCCGAAAGGTTGGTATGTTGTGAAAATTTTGATACAAATAAGTAAACATATCATACCTCTAATTTTCTCAGGTCATGAAAGTTTTGTGTTTGGTGTGTATTAATTTTTCGCTTAATTATCGCTTGTAATCGCGCAGATTTTGTTCATGGCAAGGCCTGCATCAGGCGATAAAAGTGACAAGTTAAGAGAATTTTTAAGGTGATTTCGATCTCTAACCGCATCAATTTATACGGCGATCCTGCGGCATGACTGCTTCTGTAGAGTAATACGTTTTTGCGACTTGCTTTGTTCATAGAGGTAGAAATACTAATGGTTTAGTGGAGATATTGTCACTACGTATTTCTCATGTTAAGTGAAAAGAAAACTCTTTGCATAGCTTTGATATAAATATTGTTACTATTCCTATTAGGTCTTAGCTGAACAAAGGCAGGAACGTCAAGAACAGGAGAGGCAACGTATCAGACTTCTTGCAGCAGACCCTTTTGATTTAGAAGCACAACGAAAAATTGAAGAAGAAATAAGAATGGAAAATGTCAATCAAAATATGCATACAGCGATGGAATATAATCCAGAAGCTTTTGCTGAGGTAAGAGACTATCATCTTGTACACGCTTTTGTGCATTGCTTTCTCCACTATGAGAAATAATACACTTCTAAAACACACACCCCAGTTAAGACACTGTGCAATTGACTGATTGTTTTATTCAGGTGTATATGTTATATATAAATTGCAAGGTGAATGGTTATCCTGTGAAAGCGTTCGTAGATTCAGGCGCGCAAATGACAATTATGAGTAAAGCTTGTGCGGAAAGGTGTGTGCATTAAACGTTCAGTAGTTTTTGTTTTTTAATTTAATTATTTATAATAGTTTATAATAATTTATAGTAATTGTTTCTATTTTTCTTCTTACACATTATTACAGCTAATCTCTAGTTATAAACAAAAATGATAATACAGCGGACTGCATACATAGCTAAATTTAGCTTACAACATTCTTAGGTTGCTACATCTAACATCTATTTCGAATCATTTAGGTGTAACATCACAAGGCTGATTGATCACCGGTGGCAAGGTATGGCGGTGGGCGTAGGCACCCAAAAAATCATAGGGCGTGTACATATGGGACAAATGCAAATTGAGGATGTTTTTCTTTCTACTTCGTTTACAATACTTGAAAATCAACCAATGGACCTGTTGTTAGGTCTAGACATGTTGAAAAGACATCAGGTTGGTCCTGGTTTTGTTTTTTTCATCAAATTATTCAAAAGTACAACAATGAGCTTATAACATCTTTAAAACGTTGAGCTTTTCATCTGCAGATAACGGTGATGGACGGTTTCGATAATACTAAGTGAATACATGTTTTGTTATTTTCATTCTCGCTAAAGATTTAACTTTGCTTTTCTCGCTAAAAAAAAGCTTCTTGTGTCGCGAAAATAATTGCATCAAAATTCGCAAAAAATTATTTAGGAAACTATAATTTTCTTCCGGATCGATTAAGAATTGTACTGTGTCTGTCGTTATAGTGCTGTATAGACTTAAAAAAGAACGCTCTCCTGATTGGTACAACTGAAACAGAGACGAAATTTTTAAACGAAGCGGAGTTACCAGAATGCGCCCGTTTAAATCGCAAACGAACTGCACCTCCTGAAGAAGGTAGTGCGTCCTCGTCTAGTGCTCAAGAAGAAGAAGATAGACGACTAGCAGAAGCTTTAGCAAATTCTCAAAAAGACATGCAAAGTTAGCTGTATATTTTTATAGAACTATTTATTTTCTACAATTGCTGTCGGAGAAATTTGTTAATATTGACAACTGTTTTTAAATGTAATCGAATTAATAATTTTACCTTGTTCGCTCTTGCCAAACCGGTTATTAATACTTTTCATGTCACGCCGTTTAAAATTGCTGGAGTGTATATCTGAGAATTTGATCGTAGAAATTTAAAAATAGCGTCAATAAAAAGCTACCGTGAAATGGGCCAGCGTTAGTATGGGGCCGATGAAATAAAGGCCATAGATAGAAAATAATATTAAACTTAAGATCTGAAACTTTTTTTTAATTTTTGTCCCAAAATATGTTTCTACAAAGAAAATTTTCGTGTGGAATTTTTTGTACCTCAAAGCAGCAATTTTGACGAAACTTATAAATTAGTAACAACAGATTTTGCATCTCAAGTTAATGATTGTAAGTGTTCATGTTTTTAGCACAGTTTTCAGTCTCTTGTACATATATTTTCATCAAATGAAAAAAAAATAGTCGCTCAGTGTTTTCATCTACCAATATACCTTTTATTGTTCTTGATAGAACATGCGAATTTGTCATGCTCAAATGCTGTTCACAAGTATTTCGTAAGTAGAAGATTTGTAAGCACGAAGGGAAGTTTAAAAAAAACGTTTGTATTCGAATGGAAAATGAAAAGAAAATGTTGGTGGAAACTCATAAGGGTCCGTTACATGTAGCAAAATTTGCAATGACAAATAGTATACAAAGGTTTTCTGCAAGTCCATGTGCAAGCGCTTGAACATGCACTAATTCCTGTCTTTACATGTCTGTAATATCAGATTTACTATGGATTCGCTCTTTTATGTTATCGGTATATTTTTTCTTTATAAACTTTGAAAAATTTCCAATAACATAGGGGTTGGTAACACGTACCCGAAGTGAAACTCACGCCGGCGCAATTTTCGGTCTCCTTTTAATATTAATGAATATTTTGCAGAGGATTAACATTTCAGAATAATAAAATTCTATTATGATCAAAATGTGTCCTCTGAAACCTTTATAGGTTTCACGCCGGTGTGTGTTTACTTCGGTCATTTGTGTTGGTTAAAAGAACGGCAATACTTCTGTCTCTATCATGAAGTTGTAATAACGTCAAAACGACGGTCCCCAGAACTTACGATTTTACGGTATGTTGATCTGTAAAAATTAGTTTATTGATGTTTGATGTTTATAAAATGTAAACTTATAAATTATAAGTTTGCGAACAATTTGCGAAGCATAACTTCCTTGACACAGTCAGTGTATCCTTTAAATAAGAAATAAATTTTCATAATAAAAGGACATCTTATTTTTTGAAGATCTCATGTCCTGGCTATACGCAACGATTATAAAAGAAGTGGATATCCAAGATAAACCGGATGTGGTGAAAACCAAACATGAATAGTTTTACTTTCATTATCAAGCAAATCTGATACACGATGTCAGTAAAATCAATAAACATGAACTTCAGAAGACATAAAAAAGCAAAGGGAATTTTTTCGTTAGTTTTGAAAGATGACGTTGTACAGATTGGCATTTGGAGTCCACACCCTTTCTTAATAAATTTTGGATTCTGGATTTCGCGCAATTGAAGCCACTTGAATACCAGATATACCAGATATACAAGAATTTATACTTTTTATACGTTTTTAATAAAAATCAACTCTATTTTAAACCTCTATTTAGAGTAAGCGAAATTATTTCTGTGAACGCGAGCATAAACAAGATACGTGAAATTGATATATGCGAAAAAATGAATTAACCCATGTTGTGATAGCTAAACTGAACACAGATTATGTCTGAGCTCACGTTGGAATCAATAATTCAAGTGTTGAAGCTACTACCGATACGTTTTACTTTGAATTGAGAAAAACATGTGTTGCGCGTTTGTATAGACACATAAAAACAGTCTAGAATAGCAGTGGTTAGAGGAGATGTTTTTTTCTACTTTTAACTTTCCACGTCACAACGAATATTTTCAAGTGTTTGTCATTCCAGTTGCTGCTGTCTAAATATGTTATTCACGCCCGCATAAAACAACCCCGTCTCCAGGCACTGTCTTCTAATGTAGGTTTTTACTTTAAGGGTGTGTCAACCAGGAGATTGGTAATCAAGCTGCCAAGATAAGAAAGTCTTATTTAAGTACTTTTGAATGGAGTTAGACAATAACAGTCAATATTCCTTAACAGTATTTTCAAAACAAAACATCGAATGAGTGACTATTTTGTTAAAGCAGTTTGAAGATGATTTCCCGACATCTTGGATTCTTCGTTTTACTTCTCGTGTTAAAGTACGCAAAGAATGTCGATATCAAGCAGAACGACGCTCCTCCTGAGAAGAAATATAACGCTCTTTATGCGAAGTTAGATAGCCAGTTGAAGAATATCCGCTGTGGAGGAAAATGTACAACACATTGTATTGACGAAAACAGTTACAGAAAATGTACACGTCTTTGTGATTGTGATAAACATGGCTACATTGGAACAACTGTCCCATCAAATTGCAAATTAGTGGAGAAAACAGTTTGTAACGAAATATGTCTGTTCGGGAAATGTAACACATTTTGTAAAACGGAAACAATAAAAAAGTGTACTAATCCTACGGGATAATAAAAAGTATGACGACTTATTTGAAGTTTTCTTTACTATCCTGAGGATAGTATATATATGTAAAGGAAAACTTGATTCCAGGTTTTTTTTTAAATCAAGATGAAATTATATTGTGAATTGTTATGTTATTCGCGAAATTAAACTTTTCATTGATTGGCGATAGTAAAATTATTGCAATTTCTTTGTTTGGCTCATTTGTAAAAAATGTTAATTGCCAAGAAAAAAAAATCCTCGAAATAGGCACTAACTTTTTAAATTAAAACAATTTTTTGTTCGGGAGCGGCAGGGTTACTATTATCTACTTAGGATAGCCTCCTCAGTTCCTAATGGTACTGCTATCAAGGAGGATCCTGCGAAAAGGCTTCTAGTCCATTTAAAGCACCTATTTGAGCTACGAAAGGCGTGCAAGCACAACAGCCGCTCAACTAGACAACCGCCTGAGGTATCATTCCTATTCTCATGCTGAACGTTAAACAGAAAGGATGGATTCACACTTAGCTTGGCCGGGGTTTGAACCCAACAACTTCCGCACAGATGCAAACGCTCCACCACAAAGCCCCCGGTCGGTAAAGTTATCAGTCGATCTCTAATGACATTAGTGACTGAAGCATAACAAAATGTAGCATAAAAAAAATTTAATGGTTTTGATATTAAATTAAAATATATCGCCAAAACACAGCGAAGTGGTATTTTTGCTGATCAGAACAAAGGAAGGTACCAGAAATAAAAATATATCCTAAAATTGTTTCGCGATTTGCGATATTTCAGTAAATTTCCAAACTTTCAAACAACCGTACAATAAGAAGGCGTATTTGAAGCGCTGACGCATGTCAAGTTTCGTGACGCATGTCAAGTTTCGTGACGCATGTCAAGTTTCGTGTTTCTTTACTTTGTCTTTTATCTTTATTTGAAAGTAGCTTCTTATTTATCTGGTATTTTTTACCAGATAAAGTTACCAAGTTTTTACATCACAGTTTTTTATGGTTTTGATAAATTCTCACAATACCCGTTTTTTCCTGAGACTTCTGAATAAAAGAAAGCACATGTAATATATTAATCAGAAACCTTCTTTGATTTTAAAATTATTTTCCCTTATGTCTGTGTTGCAATACTGGTACAACAAGGGTGTTAGAAAAGGAAGGCAGACCCCCTTGCCTGTTTCACGCGGAAAGAGAAGCGGAGTTACTTATTTACAGTTGTCCTACTGGAGAAAAAACATAAGTCATAGTTTTTTGGATTTTTAGCCAAGCGTTAAAACATCCTAACAAGAAACAACGAAAATAAACATCAACATATCTTCCATAAACATCGTGTCAGCTATAATCTTAGCACCTTCCTTTGTTTTTGTAAATCAATTCGTTAGTTTTTAATCTAACTTAATTAAATATTATCACTGAAAAAATAACCACTTTGCTTCGTCATTGATTCATTCTATAAATTTTCATTTCGTGCAAGAACGTGTGAATAAATATTTGAGAAAACAAAAATTTAATGTATAAAAAAATCAGAGACATGTGTGAATTCTCATACAGTGTTTGGACTGTCTGTCAATATTGATAAAAATATAATGATTGTGGAAGCTATTTTAAGTTTATTGCCTTTAAGTAAAAATTTCCACATCAACACCATTTCGTCCCAAGCTCTTTCTATGTCTTACAATTTCTGTGAGGAGCATAGAGGTACTTGTTAGGGGTAGAGTAAATCTTCCATCTTCAACCTCCCCATTGTTCTGTGAAAACTCGAGAAGATCAGTTCAATTTTAAGCAGAAAAAGATAAAAATTTCTTTCAAATTTGAAAGCTTGAAATTCAAAGCAGGAGTTTAGTGATACATGTCAGTGATCACATAATATAGTATATTCCATGGTGGGGCCATTTAAGTATGCTACACAAGTAGCAGAAAACACTTCTGACTCAGCATCAATTAATTTAGACTACAAAACATTTTCGCGAGCCCTGTGATTTTTCTCAATCTGTTTTTTGTTCTCTAATTTGGGTGCCTTTCCCTCAACTCCCTGCTATCCTATTCTTAAAATTTCCCGTGTAACCATCGACTTCTGGACATCTTATTAATATTTTCCTGAATTTAAAATTGCGCAAAACCCTGATATAAGGAGTAAACGATACAGAAATCAGATATTCTTTAAGTATATATTATTTATTTTACAGCTAGTAATGACTTCTGGGATATTCCCTTAGCATAAGAATTTTATACTGTTTATTGTTGAAAACCGGTTGTTTTTTTTCAGGGGTTAAAGGAGGGGGGAAGGGCAACAACTCGAATGCATTCTTTATTTGTTTTTCCATTTGGCGATGACAAGGTGCCCAAACCTCTTTCTATTGCAGTAAACAAGTTGTTAAGTTAGTCAGGGGTGATTTATTGTTGGTATTGAGCGAACAACGATAACTTATTCTGTTCTAGGAGAAAGTTTATTTCCCATTAAAACTTCAGCATGGCATCTCACAACAGATAACACCTTGATTTAAACAAATATTTTTATCTGAAAAAAATGTTTAAAAATCTTCTTAGACTATTCCTTAACCCTCCAAAGAATTTTTGTTCTTAACAAATCTGAGGTAAATAGACTTTCTCAGGGATATACAGCAAAACTGAATCATCAATTTATTGTAATAAATATTATTTCAAAAACATATCTAACTAACATTTCTACATTCTTTCACGATAATAATTTGACAAATATTATTACAAATACTACCAATACAGATGTTGTCACAAGTTTGCTTCTCCACATATTTACAATTAGAGGGTAATGTTGAACCAGTGTAACCCATGTTCATCTGCACGTCACACATGCATATTTGCGTGCATTTCTTTAAACTGCCCCTTTTCACGCAATCATTCGTACATATTTTATTATCACAGTCATATTGGAAAACTTTCTCAAGAACTTTTTGTGGTTTATGATTGGCATCTATGGAGTTATGCATCATGTTCTTGTCGGCGTCACCATCAACTTTGATGACATTGCCATTTATGAGAGTTGAAGAGATTAGGAAAAATAAGATTCTCCTTGCAAGATTTAGATTCAATTCCATCTTTTTTGTATAATCTTTCTATAAACTATTATTTTTCTTAATCTTTTTTTCTTGGACTATATCTTCGGTGTTTTTTTTATCATATTTATATGCTAATGTTTACCTATTAATTTGACACTTTCAAAAGTGTGAAAAGGGTTCAATCAGCCTGTTTTCCTACGCTTTCATGTACTGCTACCAGCAAAATGTAATTATGTACGGAAAAGGGAAATTTGATTGGAAAAGAAAAGGGGAAGATCCGGCGCAAGGAAATTTACTTATTGACCAATCACAACGCGTTTGGTGTGTCTGTTTACTTTAACAGAAGAAATTTTCGTGGGAATAAACTTTTGGGGAAAAAAACTCCGCAAAACAAACCTAAGTGTCCCAGCAAGAAAGTTTATTCCTGCGAAATCTAGAAAGCTAAGAAAAAACGCGGAAATTTATACACCATATCGTAAACTTATAGGCTAATAATTTAGTATAAAATTTAGATTTTCATTGTTAAAATCGCAAACTTTGAAAATTTACTCCCGCGAGGTATACGGAAGTCTCGAATCCGCGAATCTTTGTTCTTGCGGAAATTTTTTCCTATAAAGTAATAACTTAAATGTCAATTTTATGTCTTCTGGAGCATTGAAACTTGAAAATGTACCATCAAAGCGAGCTTAAAATCACAACTCTCCTGTTAGTAGAGCTATATATTAAAATTTGAATCTAACTTATTTGAAAATTATAAGTTGACACTAAAGGATTACTTGCATGCAAGCTGCTTTTTGGCCGAACATAAGAAAAACATAACAGATTTCTGTTATAGTAAACTTATATTGCGTCATATTTATGTGAAGTTGGTCTTTAGGGGATGGTGCGAACTCGAAAAACGCGAAAAAATATTCCGTATTTCATGTGCTAGATAATGTGAATATGAGAATACTATTGAAGCTAATTGTGGATGTTTTTCCCACCGCCTTGATTGACGACCAAGAATGTTGAGGTTCATTTCTTTACTTTAAAATAAGCATGTCAATTCACAAAAGTCACGCCGTTTAAACTCAGAAGAAGCATTGATTTGAGAAAGGGCGTTATTGATAGCTAGGGTGGAAATTTAGATCTACGGTATTTAAATTATTTAGTTGAGGCAATATGGTCCAAATGCTAACAATTTGCATATTATAGAAGAAACAAATACTGACATTTATTGTTGCGTTACCATAACAACCATAACAGCCTCAATTTCAAGGTTATGTCCCTGAATGATTATTGGTTAGTCCTGAGAAGCAGCAGCTGTTAATTTATAAAATACGAATTGGATTCTGGACTATTATAGAAATAGTTTCTAAATTGTAAGTGTTATCCCGACACTTTAACTAATTTTTAAATTCACACGTAATATTTACTTGTGACATCATTAAAATATTGTTAAGTTAAAGGAAAGACCAAAGTGGTGTTTGCTTCACGTGTCAAAAACATCTGGTCTCATTTTACTTATATGTAATTACAATGTTGTTGAAATAAAATTATGTCGTGAACTAAATAAACGCATTAATTTTTGTTCACGTGACTTTTCTGTGACGTCATATTGTCGTTCAGTTAAAGAGAAGAGGTACAAATTAAGTTGCTTCTCTGTGTTCAAAATATCCGTTGCGTATGCCCTTTCCAATACATCCGTTCTGTACGCCCTTTCCAAAACATCCGATCTGTAAGCCCATTCAAAATCATCCGATCTGTACGCCCATTCAAAATCATCCGAAGTGTACGCCCTTTCAAAACATCCGATCTGTACGCCCATTCCAAATCATCCGATGTGTACGCCCTTTCTAAAACATCTGTTCTCTACGCCCTTTCCAAAACATCCAATGTGTACGCCCTTTCTAAAACATCCGATCTGTACGCCCATTCCAAATCATCCGATGTGTACGTCCTTTCTAAAACATCTATTCTGTACGCCCTTTTCAAAATATCCGATGTGTACGCCCTTTCTAAAACATCCGATCTGTACGCCCATTCAAAATCGTCCGATCGGTACGCCCTTTCCAAATCATCCGATCTGTACGCCCATTCAAAATCGTCCGATCTGTACGCCCATTCAAAATCATCCGATCTGTACGCCCTTTCCAAAACATCCGATCTGTACGCCCTTTTCAAAACATCCGATCTGTAAGCCCATTCAAAATCATCCGATCTGTACGCCCATTCAAAATCATCCGAAGTGTACGCCCTTTTAAAACATCTGTTCTGTACGCCCTTTTCAAAACATCCGATCTGTACGCCCTTTCCAAAACATCCGTTGTGTACGCCTTTTAAATTTCACATACATGCACGTTAAAATTGTCACATTCACTTCTCAGAGATCTTGTAACTGACTTAAGACTTAAGTTATCCAGTTAGATATTACGAGCATCTAAAATTAACGACAAAATGAGAGACGAAAACAAATTGATCGAATTAACTAGAATAAAATAGGATCTTTTTGCGCGAAAAAAACAACGAATTTTCACTGCACATTGAAATAGCTGAAAGTAAGTTTGTGTACATGCCTTGTTAGTATTTTAACTCCCCGGTTTTAATGGTAAGCATAGCCTAGACTTGCATTTGATGGGTGATTTGAACGATGTTTCTCGGATGGAGGAGCTAGATACTTAAATTTTATGACAAACTCGTCCCAGGGGTTCTTGCTTTTTGTCATTAATGTCCGACGGCGAAGAAACTTGTTAGTTATCAGTGCTATCAGTGTTGATATAAGATAATAAATCCTGCAGACGAAGATCATTTTATGTATACTTGTGATTTGTCTTATGATTAATGTCCATTATTATATACGCTTTTTTGTTATTTTTTCTGCCAATAAAATAAGAAATGTTGCGAAATATTTTTCCAAAACATCGCGCGCATTAATTTTCGATCTCCCTCCATGTTACCTCTGCTATAAACTGTAAAAGACGTGTAGAGGGATTATAATATAAACTGAATTACCAACTTATTAAAATATAAATTTTATTTGCAAACACATATAACTATCTACTGATATTTCTACATTCTTTCACGATAATAATTTGACAAATATTATTACAAATACTACCAATACAGATGTTGTCACAAGTTTGCTTCTCCACATATTTACAATTAGAGGGTAATGTTGAACCAGTGTAACCCATGTTCATCTGCACGTCACACAGGCATATTTGCGTGCATTTCTTTAAACTGCCCCTTTTCACGCAATCATTCGTACATATTTTATTATCACAGTCATATTGGAAAACTTTCTCAAGAACTTTTTGTGGTTTATGATTGGCATCTATGGAGTTATGCATCATGTTCTTGTCGGCATCACCATCAACTTTGATGACATTGCCATTTATGAGAGTTGAAGAGATCAGGAAAAATAAGACTCCCATTGCAACATTTAGATTAAATTCCATCCTTATGAACTTCTATTTATCTTTAACTTATTTTTTTTTTCTTGGATTTTATCTTGAGCCTGGTAATTTATATTAAATTTATATATTAATGTTTACCTGTTAATAAGCCAATTTCAAATGTGTGAATTAGCTTCAATCAGTCTGTTTTTCTATTTTATTCATGCACTGCTACCAGCAGAATGTAATTATAATCGGAAAAAAGAATATTAAATGAAGAAAGGAAAGTAAACATTTAATTTCTTTACAACTTCTTCATACTTTTATGAGATAGCACACGTACCGTGTTAACTACTTTTATGGTAATTTTGTCCTTCTGATGCAAGCACCACTATCATGAAAGTAGACGATCGAAACCTTTCTTAACTGATCTATTATTGACATCGTCATGTATGTTACTGAGTCAACGCGCTCTTTCGTGCTTTCGTGTTTCTGAGACTTTTTTTGTCACGCATATTACTGTTAACTTACTTTATTAAGTTACTGTTTTCTACTTGTGTTCAAAATATCCGATCAATAAAAATATCTAATAAATGAAATTGAAGGCCCATAATATTATCGTGACAACAGAGGAGCACAGAGACAACAAGCAACCACTTGGCAGCAAAGAACCACGTCTTGACAAAAAGTGCTGTTGAATTTTTAACTCCTGGTCAACCAGAGATAGGGAAATGTTACTTCTGGCGCAACGCACATCTCGCGCGCACGCACGCCCACAGACGTCCACGGTCAAACACAACAAATCTAGTACCATGCGGTACCATACCATACTTAGCTATGCATATCAAAGGGTAAGTCCCTAGTAAATGATGACGTCATCAAAATATACAGAATAGGAGTCAAAAAATTTCTAGCGCAAATCCCTAATAGTCTACGCGCATATCAAAGTATACAGCAAATGAGTAGGGAAATTCCCTTATAGAATGCTAATAATCAACGCATGCGCAATAAAGACACGCTAGGTCGAGCAGAATGAAATCGTCTGACAAAATAAAAAATCTTACAATAAAGGAATGAATACATACACTGTAAAAGAATTACGTAATATCGCGAAAAGCCGTGGACTTACGGGGTATTACAAGCTACGCAAGGCTGAATTGATTACCCTATTGGATGACGTACCACAGAGGCCACCTAGAGGGGCCGGACAACGAAAAACAATCAGGCCCGTGACTATAGTACCAACACCGGAGGCCATGGACCTCTTTGAAAAGCAAGAGATGTCGAAAAATCGTTCTATCATGAAAACTAAGATGCGGGGATGGTACAACTGGCTGGTTGATGCTGTCCCCAAACCTATAAGGGAGGGGGTTAAAAGGACCTATGCAACCTCTAAGCGTAGAGTGATGGGGCTTTATAACGGGGCAGCCAACATAAGACCTACGCTTCATGACGAGGTGGAAAAAAAGGCCGAGGAAGACTATCTTGAAGATATCCAAAATCTCTACAATCAGCCGGAGCATGACTACACACCTCAGGAACATAAACATGCTCACCACAGGACCTTCCGAAGTTTCCGCATTCCCGGCATAGGAGGAGCCGACGTCGACGGCTATATTAGAATGGTAAGACCCAACGTGAAGGCCCTGATTGAGGAGCAGGTAGAAGATATGGGCTCAGCAAAAATACAGCTGTCCCTATGGATAATGTGGAAAAAGCCATCAAATATGGAGGGGGCCAACGACGAGTATATTGAGGTTAGGAAGGTATTTCATAGTAATATGGCCTCAGTCTTCCAGGGTAGCAACATAGACGATGTGCTAGATAGGATGTTTGCCCAGGTTAAAACAGGTGTGGAAAATCCTCCATTACCCCGGAGTGGGTTCGCCATCAGCCGAATCCTGCATCTCGATGTAGACTTTCACAAATTGAGGCTAACGAGAGGCTCATCGTACATCGAACTACCTAAATGGATAGCCTCAAAGAAGGCAATTATTAATCCAAAAAATGAGGATGAGGAGTGCTTTAAATGTAGTATAATAGCATCCTTACATCATGAGGACATTGAAAAAGACCCACAAAGAATCGGCAAGCTGAAACCCTACATAGACCTTTTTAACTGGGAGGGTATAGAGTTTCCGACCAGCACCAAGAGCATATACAAATTCGAGGCAAATAACCCTGACATTGCGGTGAACGTCTTGTTGTGACGGGAAAGAGGATCAACATCCTACGTCGATCGGTGCACAACGGGCGTACCAAGGTGGTGACTCTACTACTTATCACCAATGATAAAAAGAGTCATTATACAGCCGTCAAAAGCCTATCACGGCTACTGGGCAAGGAGATCTCAAAAAATAGGAATCCAATGCACTTCTGCCTAAACTGCCTACAGGGCTTTCCCACAATTGAATCGAGGGATAAGCATTATAGGTATTGCAAAGACCATGAGGCTGTTAAAATTACGATGCCAACGGAGGCTGAAAAATGGTTATATTATAGGGATGGTCAGATGCAATTTAAGGTACCCTTTGCCATCTATGCGGACTTCGGGAGTCTACTCATACCGGTAGAGGAAGATGCCAGGGAGACCAAGACAAAAAAACTAAGCAAACATGTACCGTCTGGCTGGTGCACGTATAGTACCTTTGCCTATGGGGATGTAGCAGATCCCCTAACAGTCTACAGGGGTGAGGACTGTGTGACGAGGTTCGTCAACCATCTGGAGGATGAGGTGAAACGTCTCTACAATACCTACCCGCAGCAACCCATGCTGCCCCTAACAAAGGTCCTAAAAAGAGAACATGACGAGGCATTGAAATGTCATATCTGCATGAAACCCTTTGACGGCTGTGAGTATAGCCGTAAGGTTCGGGACCATTGTCACTATACGGGGTTCTATAGGGGTGCAGCGCACGCGATTTGTAACCTCAGATACAAGATACCCAGCCACATCCCTGTCATCTTCCATAACTTTTCGGGGTATGATGCACACCTGTTCATCCGAGAGCTAGGTGAGAAGTATGACACTCAGGACATTGGCTGTATAGCGGAGAATGCTGAAAAGTGCATCAGTTTCAACGTGAAAATTAAGGTACCCCTTAGAGGCATGGAATATGGTGATGATGATGAAACGTATAAGACAGTCGAAATCAGGTTCATAGATTCCTGTCGGTTTATGCCCTCATCGCTAGATAAATTGGCAAGCAACCTCATTGGTACAAACGCCGCCGGTATGAAATGCCACCAGTGTGCAGATAAATGCCTTGAATTCCAGGGTATAGACGCTGAATACATGGCAAAGTTTTGGTGTAAAAATTGTAACTCGAATATCACCAAGCAGTTTAATGGGGACCAGGTAAAGGCAAACGTCTCATCCATGGCAAAGTTCATCGACAAAAATGATACATTTCGACTGATGCTGAGAATAGGTGTCTATCCCTACGAGTATATGGATGATTGGCAAAAATTTGAAGAGTCGGAGTTACCACCCAAGGAGGCATTCTACAGTAAGCTGAATATGAAGGGTATCAGCGACAATGACTATACCTATGCTAAAAAGGTATGGAATGTTATTACCCCAAAAGGTGATGGCGTCACCATGGGCGACTACCATGACATATACCTAAGCACAGACGTACTACTATTAGCCGACATCTTCGAGACGTTTCGGGATGTGTGCCTGACAAATTATAAACTCGATCCAGCACACTTTTACAGTGCACCCGGCTTGGCATGGAAGGCAGCACTCAAATTTACTGGAATTAGGTTAGAGCTCCTTACGGACACCGACATGCTACTCATGTTCGAAAAAGGTATCCGTGGAGGTATAACCCAAGCTGTACACCGGTATACCAAAGCTAATAACAAGTATATGGGGGACCAGTATAACCCAGACGAGGAGTCATCCTACCTCCAGTACCTCGACGCAAACAACCTGTACGGCTGGGCGATGCGTCAGGACCTGCCCACGGATGGCTTTAAATGGGTATCAAACGTTGAGGCCTTTACAGAAAAGCGGATCGGTAAGCTTGTTGAAAACAACAAGCATGGGTATATACTGGAGGTTGACATCGACTACCCGGAGGCCCTTCACGACAAGCATAATGAGCTGCCGTTCCTGCCTGAACGAAGGACGGTCCATAAAGTCGAGAAATTGATACCAAATTTGGAAAATAAGCGGAGGTACGTGGTACATATCAGGGCATTAAATGAGTCTATAAAACATGGGCTTGAATTGAAGAAAGTACACAGAGTGATCCGATTCAACCAAAAGGCGTGGCTGAAAGGCTATATTGATCACAATACGAGGCTGAGAACAAACGCCAAAAATGAGTTTGAGAAGGACTTCTACAAGCTCATGAATCTCAGTGTATTTGGCAAGACAATGGAAAATATTCGGAATCACCGTAACATCCAACTGGTCACAACCGAGGACAAATATACGAAGCTTGTGATGAAGCCAAATTTCAAAGGTGTAAGCCGGTTTAGCAAGCACCTCCTAGGTGTAGAGATGGGCAAAACGGAGGTGAAGATGAACAAGCCCGTGTATATAGGGCAGGCCATCTTGGATATGTCGAAGCTGGTCATGTACGAAGTTCGATTATGACTACATGCAGCCTAAGTACGGTAGCAAGCTGCAACTCTGTTACATGGATACGGACAGCTTCGTTTACCACATCAGAACGGAGGACTTCTACAGGGATATAGCCGACGATGTTGAGGCACGCTTCGACACGAGCGCCTATAATCCTGATGATGGGAGGCCTCTTCCTATAAGAAAAAACAAGAAAGTCGTGGGCCTCATGAAAGACGAGCTTGCAAGGAAGGTCATGACCGAGTTCATTACATTGAGGGCCAAGCTATATGCTTATGAAAGCCTTACAAAAGAGGGCGGTGACAGGAAAGCCAAGGGTGTTAAAAGATGCGTGACGAAGAAATCCATCAGCTTCAACGATTATCGGCGATGCCTGGAAGAGGGCGTTGACATCTACAAGAGTCAGGTCCTAATTCAAAATAAGAAGCATAAGGTATACACCCAGGAGGTATCGAAGCTAGCACTCAACAGGGCAGACGACAAAAGGATAGTGCAACCCGATCAGATTACAACGCTTGCCCGTGGCCATTACCGCCTGGTGCCTATCCGGGAATAAAATGGAGGTGTGTTTGCTAGTCGCTATACTACTACCGTATGCCATGATAGCTTACATACTTTTTCGATATAAGCGACTACTAATAAAGATGTCTGATATCGCACAGGTATTCGACACAGCCTCTACAGAATATGAACATGTAGAGAAACCCATCGATAAACGCCAAGCTTTGAAAGAGGCCCTACGTAAGGGCAAGGGGCATCTCCTACCTAAAAAATGTACAGAAGGGTTTGTCGACAAGGCTCCTGATGAGGCCATTGATAAAGTACATACTGAGTACCTTCAACGAGAACTCCACGAAAAGGGTGAGAGGACTGCAAAAGCACTGTCTACACATGTGATCAGTTTATATTCGAGCATGATCGGGAATTTTGTCGACATCGACAGCATTGACGAGCTACGTCGGGATATCGAGGAAGATTCCATAATCCGGGACAGCATGACAGATCTCGGGATCCTTGTGTATTGTACCATTGAAAGGTGTTTAGCACCCGTCTTGGTAGCAGGCCATACAGCGAGGCATATGGGTAAAAAGAAACAGGGGGAGGTGGAGGAGGATAAGGAAGAGCCTCAGGCGGTACTATAAGATAAATGAGTGAAGAAGTAGTTCATAAACAGGAAGAGGATAGGGTTATAACAAAACCACCAAAGAACGAGGGTCGTGTTGCAGCCGGTAAGAGACTTGCTGAATGGAACAGGAAGAACAAGGCTGACTTAAAGAGGAACGTGTACAAGGAACCTTCACAAGATGAACAAGAACCTGTTGCAGGTCCTAGCAAGTCCATGGATAATGTATACCTTTATGGTGTAGGGACCTTGGCCGTGCTTGCGATAGGAGTTGGCGTCTGGTATAAGTTTGGCAGGGGTGGCAAAAATGGCGGAGAAACCCACAAACCAACCCCCGAACCTCAAAAGGGCAAGGCTCATCCTGAATTCTTTAAAATGCTATAATATAAATGACAAGCAACGTATCACCCAAAGAAAAGGAGATTTTGGATATGCTATATGAGACCGTTGTGGACCTTAGTTTTACCTTCGCTTATGCCCTTGGGGGCAAGAAATTTTTGGGCATAACAAGGCCATCTGCCAAAATGGACATGAATGACGTCCTCAAAATGACGGCGTACTTCGCGGCAGGGAGAGCAAGTCGCGAAATGGCCGTCAAGAAAGGCTGGTTGCCCGCAAGCATAGTCCCAAAACCAAAATAGAGCGCCCGGTAAAATTTTCTATTTCCCCTAGGAGGGAAATAGAAATGGAGGAGGGTAAGGATTGCTCAAAATGCAAAAAAGTCTTAACCCTTGATAATTTCGGGATCAAGCCTTGTGGTCAGCTAAATCAACAGTGCATTAAATGCCTCAATATTAACAAGACATCACGCAAACGTCGTACAAAGTGCCACCCCGGTAACCAGCCCCTGTATGAGCTCATGAATATCTGTAGAGGTCACATTGAGGCCCAGTTTTCTGAGGGAATGACCTGGGAAGACTACGAGTTTTTGCATATTCATCACAAGGTATCGTTTAAATATATAGAAACAGGTAGGTCTCCAACGGTTGCTGATGTTGCCAGGGCATTGCACAAAGCGAGTCTCTGGATAGTAATTGGAAAATAAAAGTTGTCAGAAATGTAAAAAACTGCTTTCCCTGGACATGTTCAGAGTTAGGGGCAATAGTAGGACAAAAAGCTGCATAGAATGCCTGGATAAGGCAAAGCGGAATCGGTATATTAAAAAGGACCCTGTCATTGAGCACAAGGTAGACATCCTTGCCCTTGATGCTGAAATTAGGGAAATTCAGCAGGATGATAATTATCTACTTTTGTATACCCTGTTGACATATGGTATCATACCCCGGTACATCGAACTCGTTGAGGCACCACCCGAGAGCTATGAAAAAGAACTACTCATTAAACAATATCACAAGGTACTACGATGCCTACAGGGAAAATTAAGATATACTCCACTACCCATGGAATATAAGGCTCAAAATACCAAGCTATGCCCTGCCTGTCGGGGTCTTTTGGAGAATAAACATGGAGGTATGCTGATATGCCGCGACTGTGCTGGAGTATATTCAAAAGTATGCGATCAGAAGTGGCTATATTATTAGTAAATGGATGTCGTGAGAAATCCACATACAGCCATTTTTACAGGCCCAACAAGTTGCGGAAAAACGCAACGTGTTCTAGACCTACTTGAAAACGAATATAAAAAACACTATCACAACATTGTGATATTATGCCCTACCCTGAAATGGAATACCACCTATTTGGAAAAGGCCTCGCTCTAGAAGGATGATTACGTGTTCCTGATAGACCCCAAAGATCAGCTATTCGAATGGATCCAAAAATTATCCGCATTGTTTGCAGGCGAGGAGAGTCTTTTCATAGTTGACGACATGATATCTGACGAGAGCCTCGATAAACGTCGACAGCCCCTGCTTGAATTGGCGGTTTCGGGCAGGCACAGGAAACACAGTTTATGGCTATTAACGCAATTGTATACGGCTTTACCCAAAAATTTGAGGAGGCAGAAGAAGCAGTTGTTTGCCTGGTATCCCTCGGAAAGGAGTGATATGAAGATGATTGACGAAGAGACTAATTTGATACCCTCCGATTGTTGGGCTGACATCAAAGCCGAACTGAAAAAATCTAAGCATGCTTGCTTTTACGTGAGGTTGGAACACCCCAGGGCTTGGAATATTCTCGAGTGACCGTACAAAAAAGCTACCTGAAGATATGGCTACCAAAACAATATGGAGGAGGCCAAGAAATGTTCAAAATGTAAACATTTTTTATCTATGGACAATTTTAGGATCAAAGGGAATGGTAAACAGGCAAAAATGTGCATCAAATGCCTCGATGCCAGCAAGGCGTCAAAGAAACGCAATATATGCCCCCATCAAAGGCGGAGGTCCACCTGTAAGGAATGCGGAGAAAGTGAAATATGTCACCATCAAAGGCGGAGGTCCACCTGTAAGGAGTGCGGAGGAAGTGAAATTTGCCCCCATCAAAGGCAGAGATCGCAGTGTAAAGAATGCGGGGGTGGAAGCATCTGCGACCATCAAAGGGTGAGAACTCAGTGCAAGGACTGTGGGGGTGGAAGCATCTGCGACCATCAAAGGCAGAGATCCAAGTGTAAAGAATGTGGGGGTGGTAGTATCTGCGACCATCAAAGGGTGAGAACTCAGTGCAAGGACTGTGGGGGTAGAAGCATCTGCGATCATCAAAAACATAGAACAATATGCCCCATTTGAAACCCTCCTGGACATATCGCTGGCGTTGTACGAGGCCGAACCAGCGATGCTCTGAGGGGAAACAAGGAGCTCAGTTCCCAGGAGTACCTTGGGTGTGATATCGCTACACTGCGGGCCCATATTGACAAGTAGCTTTCCGATGGGATGAACTGGGATAATTATGGAGAGTGGCACATTGATCACAAGGTGCTAATTAAATATAAGGAAAATGGGGATGCTCCGACGCTTGATGAGGTGGCGAAAAGGCTGCACTACACCAACACTCAACCTATGTGGGCGAGCGTAAACATGTCAAAAGGTATTCGATACATTACAGAATAGGTGGTATCCAAGATGTACTCAGTCTGAGTACGCCCAACCAAAAACACAATCTTACTACTATTGCAGGTAGTAAGATTATCATTTATGACCACGGCGGAAAACCTCCGGCCCACGTCGATATATTAGAAAGATGTCAATAAAGGTTAAGTTCAATACAGAGACCATTGAAACCTTTTCCGACAATCAAAACCAGCCGCTTTTTAAAAGGGCAGATATTGGCCGTTTTTGGGGTATTGCCAACATAGCGCGCAGTTTTCAATATTTGGCCGGGGAAACTATAACAAGGCAAGAAATTGAGGGTCTGAAGGCCCAGGGTGCCACCCTAGGCCTTGGAAGAGGGAAAAATCCGCATGATGTATTTGTCACATTGGATCAGGCATTGGAAATCATCCGTCGTTCCCGAAAAACAAAGGCTGTAGGGTTAATCAAATGGTTAGCCAGGGCAGGTGTGAAAAAACTACAAGACGAACTTAAGAAGCAGCGCCAAGCCCTCGAGGACAGAGATATTGCCGTCGCTATACTCGAGGATGATCTAGACGGCAGAGATAGTCAGCTCATGGTACTCGGGGATGAACTTGAGGTACGGACTAAGGAAAATGCGAGACTTAAGGAAAGACATGTTCCACACAGATATCAATATGATACCGTGCTATGTGTAGTTGATAAAAACGATCCTCACGAGCATGGAAAAAAAGGTATGCATAGGCACTATATGATCCGATGCCAGCGTAAGCAACTCAGCACAAGAATAAGCACCTTAAAGGCAATGTACCATGACCGTAAGGAAACCGGAATGCGATTATCCGAATGCCGTACATGCCTGGTGCCGATTCAGAGACGATACCCTAGGTATTGGGAATTATTACCTAAATCACTTCACATTGCCTGACGATGATACGCGGGATCTATTTGAAGGCATGTTTGACATTGACATGTCGTAAATGGACACAATTTTCACTACTCTTGTGAGTAGTGAAAATTATATGCAAAAGTGGGGCATCTCCCATGGGTCCCTGGAAGAGGGAAAAAGCCTCATTTAGTGGTGGGTTCCCAACCCCTCCTCTATTGACCAGTTTTGGTATATGTTATAAGGTATTGGAATATCAAAAAGATGGAAACCTATGTACAAAAAATGCAAAAGGATTACGATATCAGCATACCCGTACTACGATGCTGTATAAAGGTAGGATCAGTGACAGGTTATTGCCATACCTGCCTGGAAAATTTTAGGTATCGAAATGGGAAATACTATGAAGGTTTTGAATACCCTACCGATGACGACCTTTTGCACAGGCTAGCGTCAGGCATGAAAGCGTGGGGTACATTTGGAAGAAGCGAGATCGATGAGGAGCTCGAGGATGATATTCAAGCCCTAGGACTTCATATCGTTTCAGTTAAGGAGAATAGGTATGGAGCACTATGCTACGAGGCTATCAAAGATAAGGGGCTGAGGCTATCAGATTTGGCTGATATAGAAACAAAAGGCAATATAATCAATTTTCCTATACCGGATAGACGCTTGGCTGATATTGATCTGGATATTGAGCCTGATGTCATCAAGGGTATCGTCTATGGGTACCCATTCTATACCCTACTTCCTTTGATGTATATAAGAGATCCGAGTAAAGAGTTGGAGGATGAACCTCTAGAGGTACTCCTGAAGATACTCTTTACCAATCCTTGATATGCTCCGGGGGTACCTGAACATCCTCTGGAATAAGCATCACTTCCTCTGACACGAAGCTATGATCGGGACCGTCCTTCAAATAGTACAAAAGACGACTACCCGCCGCAATACGGTCCAGCCCGTAAGTATGTTTGCTCCAAAAGGCGTCGGTGGCGCGTCTCTTTTGATCACCATGCTCCTCTCCTGGTTGCAACAGGTACAAGTACAGTCCATCATCAGGTAGAGGCTTTTCCTCGGGATATTCCTCGCCTTTCGCGAGCGATATCTCCTCGAGCTTGATCGCCTTGTTTATCATGGCAGTCTTGGTATTATTGAGATTTTTTACTATAGTGTATAGGTGTTTCACCCAAATACTGCTAGGCTCCCCGGAGACCAACTCCTGTGCGTCTTGAGGCTTGAATAGCCTTTCGGCGAGTACTTTGTTATAGCTCTCTACAAAGGCCGTAAACGTATGATGATATTTAGTAGTGGTCCTCTTGATTTCAACCCCTTTGCCCTCTAGCAACTTGGCTACATCTGACTGGAATTCGCTACCGTTGTCACACTGGAAGGTTTTTGGGTATTGAAGGGTAGATATCTTTGATCATCTCCGCGACCTTGCTGGCCTTTTTCGTTCTTAGGGGCCTGGCTACCTTTTATCTCGAGGCTACATCTATGCCTGTCAGGATATACTTGTATTGTATTGCCATATACCCTATCGTGTGGCATGTAGAGTAGATCAAATTGATGCATTTCATTGGTCCTCGTAATGGTAAAATGGGGATAGTCAGTTTTTTAGGGCCTTTAATGTGTCTCAACCATAGCAGTTGACGAGACAACCAATGAGTTACTAGCTTTTTTGAGAGACCGCTCTCCTTCGCGAGTAATTTGATGGCTTTTCGTCCAGCCCACAGATGTTCCGTGGTATAGTATATTTGACTTAGTAGTTTTTCAGCCTCCTCATCGGTAATATTATAGCCATACTTTTGACATGTCTTTATTTATACATGTTAAAAACGCACGTTGTTATAGATATTTGTAAGCTACAAAGCCTAGTAGGGATAGTGATCCAAGGACGAACATGAGTTCACCATTCTGTTGGGTTTTTGAGGGTGTGTAAAAATCTTTCAATTGTGGGGCACTCTTTTCAGAGGCAATATAATATTTATACAGGTCGTCATCGAGCTCGGGAAGGCTCTTACCTGCCTTTATCTGCATCTCCCTTTGCCTGGAAAACCAGTCCAATTTGGCCTGCCTATCCCTGATCCAGGCAGCCTGCGCATCATTCAATTTTTCGACGGCCCGGTCGTGCCTTTTCCGCTCTTCTTCTCCGTGTCCTGAAAGTTTGCTAAATAGATAGTTTGTGCCGCTAAAGGCCAGGGCGTTTATTGCCGCCCCTGCAACAAGAACAGCTATCGTTGCCATTTATTTTAATACACCACAGAATGAAACCTACCATCAAAAATGTTTAGCTGGGCATCTTGAAGCAGGTACACATAGCATCTGAAATCCCCGGTTCCGTCGGCCTTTTTTGTCATATGCAACGTAATGCCGTCACTAAGCCTCTGTAGGGGTCTCCCGCTACCGTGCAGGCTGTGGTCAGGGGAAGCCCGGAAATCGATGAACAGGGTGTATCGTTCTGTCAGGAATTGGCCAATCGTTACTTCCGAGTCGTGGCCCCCGAGGAGGTTCGCAACCCCCTCAAAATGATCCTTGCCGAGCATCGCATGCGAATACAGTTCGTTGGGCTCGCCCTCCACAGTGATGGATATATTTTCAATTTTTGGGTTGTAAAAGACCTCGTTGGCATCAGCGTAGGCCTTCACTTTCCCAGGGTCTATAAAAATTAACAAGACACCCTTGAGACTCTTGGCAGGTGTATCGATCTGGAGATTATAGCTGGTATCCGATTTTTTATACTTACCACCTTACTTCTTAGTATTCTTTCAAAGGGTAACGCGAGACTACTATACCGGGACATCATGACGCTCGCGAGACCTTCATGGTTGACCTTGTCAAATTCCAGGGAAATATTGGTTATTTTATAGGCGGCGTCGGCTGTCTTAGCTGTCGTACTTCCCACGGCTGCCGTGCCCGCATCCTTGATCACATCACCGTACGACGCGAAATGTAGGACAAACTGCAATTTGTCGTATAGTCCCGCTTGATAGTACGGTAAGTCCCTCGTTAATTCAAACATTTTACCTAGTGGGATGCAGAAAGTGTTGCCATAGGCCGCAGCGATGGCTTTTTCTTCATCTGTCCCAACATACTCGGTAGCCTTGACCTGCAGGGCTCTGATTGTACCATCGTTGGGGTTGATGCCTTCTAAAATTAGGTTGTTTTCCCTGTCAAATTTGGGCAGCCACAAGTCCCGGTACAATGCCAGGATATTGTAATCGCTAATATTTTGTATCTCATTGCCATTCAAGGTAACTCGCAGATTTTTAACCAGGCCTTTGCCGATATTTGACACGATCGTACGTTTTGTATTTGTGCCCGTCAGCACCAGGTCAAATAGGAGCCTCAGGCTCCCCGGAAATATGACATCATTCTGTCCTAAGTTGGGAATTTCCACGTACAAGTTCTCATTCTGATTGATTGTACTGGGTATGTGACTCACCTTGACGCGCTGCCGTTTCCCTTTGATAGCCAGCATCGTTTTCAGTTCCGCATAGGGGGTCAGTTTAGCTCCAAATACACTCATGATGTTTATTATATAGGGGAAATATTAAATAAAGATGTCAACTAATCCAGTATTTAATCACGATCTTCCGGATGAGGTGGGTGGGAGGGATGATAGGCCTGATACTACGTCAACGCCAAAAATTCCATCAACGCAGCAACTTCCATCAACGCCAGGGTCTTCAACCCAAGGAGAACAGCAGGGTGCTCCGGGGTCTATGCTTGAGGAGCTGAGAAAAAAAATATTAAAATCAAAAGTTGATAGCCTCTACGCTCACCTTAGTCAGGATACGAGGCTGATGGGCAAGCTTATTATGATACCCTATGATGATTTTAGGGTGGAGGGGGAACGTCTATATTTCAGGGGTTTAGATATTACGGATCTTATATACAAGGAAAAAAGTGCTGGATTTAGATCGACCGGAGCCATAACATCAAGTAGAGCTCGTGCGGGCTATGGGCTTTCCAGACTATGCCACCACGCCCAACAAAGGTAGGTCAGCGGCCCGGGCACTTGGGCAACAGATTGATGACATTGTGGGGAATGACAGGGCTGCCGATAGCATCTCGATGCAATCTATAGAATCGATGGAGGAATTTGTGGATGCCGCGGATAGCTTTATAGAAGAAACTTCATTTGGTGGCATTGATGAAGAAGGTATCACTGAACGTGAAAGAAGGGGGCTTAACCTCGAACTCCAAACTATAAGGGGTAACTTGAAAAGCCTGAAAAATAAGATGATCACATACGATAGCGAGATCGACAAGGCAAAGGGTAAGGTGAAAGAATTTGAGAAGCAGAAAGCCGGGGCAAATGAGGGCAGGGTGAAAGAACTCGATGGGAAAATCAAGGAGCTTGAGGATGATATTAAAATATTGAAGGATCAAAAGAGGCTCACGCAAGATGCACATAGCTTGCTGTCCTCCCAAATTTACAGCCAGCTGAGGACTATCAAGGAGACCCTGATGAAAATCGCTGGAGATGACACGTCTTTGCTGGAAAAGTTAAAGATCCTCTTCAAGGAGCAGGGTATAACCATAGCGAGCATAGTCTCCGCTATTGGCCTATTAATAAGCACCATCGTACTTGCAGCTACGGGAGGGGGTGCCGCAGCGGGTGCTGCAGGAGGAAGTGCTGCAGGGAAGGGGTTTGTAGAAAAACAGCTTGAAAAGGCTCGGAAAATTCCTGAAATACCTAGCAGGTAAGGCAGGTGTTGCATTACCTGGGATTATGGGTACCATAGTCTCGTTCTTTTTTAGGGTAGCGGCAACCGTTGTTGAATACGCAGCCAGGCATCTGTACATGGCAATCGCTGCTGCCGTTGGATTTGTCGTGGTATATATTAGGGGGGTCTAATATAAATTATTTTTTAAGCCATATATAGGCAATGATGATCCCCACCCCTGTCGTAATCAAGGCTGCCTTGGTATCCTCATGCGGATTTTTCCCTCTTCCAAGGCCTAGGGTGGCACCCTGGGCCTTCAGACCCTCAATTTCTTGCCTTGGAAGTTTGATATCTGCCACATGTATGATGGTACTGATTTGGTCTTGTATAGACCGTTAGGATCTGCACCATATTCGCGACATACCTGCGCATACCCGGAGGTTGAGTAGGGGTTTTTGTACTGACTAAAACCATCGTTAAAAGACATGGGTACCTTCATCCTTGCCAGGATACGACGCATGTGGTAGTAGACATGGAATTTGAATATGGAGTTGACAAGGGGCACGGATACCGTTAGGTGCTTGGTAGATATGCCTAAGGCCGTGGTTGCGCAATGGGTAGCGAAATTAACCTGGATATTCCAATAGTCCAGGGCTTGCCCTCTTGTCCAGCTCTGAATGACAGGGTCGTTCAGGTAGGTTGTTGTAATCTTGATGGGGTATTTGGTAAACTCGGGGAATTCCACAGAAATGTGTGAATCCGTCGATACATACAGGTCCTGGTGTTCCAAGTTGGTTACACCAGGTGGCCATTCTCCCCTGTTTGAATTGTACTTTGCGTTGGGGTTGTACGAATACATGTTCATTCCTTTGTTGTTAGAAGAAAGGAATGAAGCAACTCTACATTACCGATATATACAAACCTACCATATTTGAAGACTACCTGGGGCAGGATAGTAAGATAGCTCTGAAATCCATCAGCATTCGACCCGTATTTTTGAATCTTTACAGCGATAATGAATTTGTCATCCGTAAAATAGGGCCCGATCAGAGGGAAATTAGGATTGAGATTATGAATGGCCTGTATAGCATCGAGGATCTGGCAGCTATCGTCAACAGTCAGGCACAGGACAGGATAAAACTTTTCGTCCTGAAAAATGGACTCTGTAGGCTCCGTGTCAGTGACGGGTACACGGTGGTGATTCATCGACAGCTGCAAGAGCTCCTGGGTCTATCCTACGACCCTAGTAAAAAGTACTATCAGAAGGGAGACTATGATTCCTTCTACAAGACCGACATCTATATTCGACTACGGCTCGTTTGCCCTCAGTTGGATGAAGACGACTGCCTGCTAGATGGTAAAAAGTCTAAAATTCTGGCTTTACTCCCCACCAAGGAATTAAACGCTTGGGGGATATGCTGACCTGGACTTTTGATACCCCAATTTACATGCCCCTGAAGGGGTCCACGGATCGCCTCGAGTTCATGCTAACAGACGAGTTTCATCATGACAAAAATGTTTCGTTCACCGGGATAACAATGTGCCTTCTCATAGATTAAATAATAAATAAATGGCTGACATAACCAAATTGTACCCAAATTTACCAAGTGCACCTTCACAAGGTGCCGATATGCCGGAGGAAAGTCAAGGGTATAGGCTTAATGAGATTGCTGAAATTGAGAAGTATCTCCGAAGCGAAATCAAGGAGAGGGATAAATTGACAAAAAGGTTTAAAATGCATGGGACTTGGATTCGATACTGCGATCATGGGCTACTTGGTATTAGTGTAATTACATCTGGTATAGGAATCGGAACCCTGTTATCAGGAATGGGTGTACCACTAGCAGTGGCAATGGGTGGCCTGACCGTGGCTGTAGGGGTAGGACAGGCAGGTCTTAGGACTGCTGGAAAAAGAATGGGCGTCAAGTCTAAGAAGCATGAGAATATAAGGCTGATCGCCGAGGCTAAATTGAACTCAATCGTTGATCTAATATCAAGGGCTGTAGAAAATGGGGAGATTGATAAGTATGAGTTCAGTCTGATTATGCAGGAAAAGCAAAAGTATATGGTACTTAAGGAAAAGATGAGGCAGCGGTTCAATCGCATTGTTGACTCCATCAATGAACGTAACGTGCTCAGCTGGTTGCGAAGGGGAGGCAGGAGGCACGTGATGAGGTTTTAAAAAACGTCAGGTTTGTACAGTATGTAAGCAATACCTAGAATCCCCGCCTGAGTATAGGCCTTAATTTAAGTATATTTTATAGGTACCGTATAACCTATAAAATATTGGGTTTTTAATCCTCATTCAGCAGTGATTCCTTCTTGAAGTCCTTATACCGGCATTCCACAATGTGTACCTGTGGGTAGTGGTTTTTACCTTGCACGTACACCGATGAAATGGCCATGATTGCACTGGCTTGGCAGGGCTCATCATAGGGTACTGGCATACCTTGGAATTTGGTAGTGATCGCATCCCTGTAGTATTTGAGCTTGGCATTCACGTAACGGTCCTTTTTGACCGGCTCCGTCGTCAATTTCTTAGAAATCAACTCTTCGATTTTTCTCCATATTAAACGATATTTCGCAAGCCAGTCGGGGTACTCCTCAAAATCAAGACCCATCGCCGGTACGCATTGGCATTGTACCGGCTCACCCCATTCGGTGACCAGATTTTAGGTGTCTTTACCCTAATTGCCACTACGAGGTCTATCGTATGGTACCCTATGATGTACCGCTGATCCTTACCTCCGTTGGCTGGTACTGGATCTGACACTGTCAGGCAGTCCACATTAATATCATTGATGTCCGTAAAATTGGCGGCAAATGAGTAGAAAATTTTAGGGCTGACAAGCTCTTTCTCAAATTGTAGCATCTTGTTTTTATTGTAATTTAAACGATGTCAGAGAATTGCATGTCATTGTACATACACACCCGCCCCCGTTATATGTGATATATTCTTGATAGCAGTACCAGCATAATAATTTAACATTTGCCATGAGCCTTCGCCCGCATGTACATCTGTCATATTCATCCAGAATACGTTCACAGTCCTTACATTGTCCTTCCATTTATTGATTCCAAATCATTGAGACGATCCCATAAGTCCTGAATCCTCCGACTATTATATTTGTCCTTCTCTGTTTCTTGTACTAATGTTAGGGCCATTAGTGGTAGGGAGATGCCAGCCATAAAGGTCATGATGACGACGATTTCAAATATTCTCTGACACATATCTTTATTTATAGTACCTGATTTCATCTTATAGCCCCGGGGGGTTGTAAGATGGCATATGAATTTAACCCCACAATTGTTCGAGGTCTGCCTTTTCATCCTCTGAAAAGCACCAATCGATGACCCTGTCAGGATGCCAGGCTAATGGAAGAAGATCCTCCTTAATTCTAGCCTTTTCGGCCTTCCTCTGGCGATAGGCATCGAGTAGTTCAGGATCATCTTCGGAAGCCCTGAGGCACATGTCCTGTGTGACAAACCAGTCCGGCACATCCTCGAGTATGAGGGGATGCTTTTCAACGGCCTCATTGCACATTTCTTGCGTTTTGAACCGATCCGGTACATACCTTAATATGCAGGGATTATCCTCAACAGCCCGGTTGCACATATCCTGTGTTCTACATTGATCTGGTATATGTAAGAAAGTTAAAGAAAATGGAAAATTATTGAAGACCTTGTTGCACATGTCTTGTGTTTTGAACTGATCCGGCACATATTCGAACAGGTAGTGATCCTCCCCAACGGCTTCGTTGCACATGTCCTGGGTCTTGAATTTATCAGGTACATATTCGAGCGTATAGGGATTCTCCTCAATCGCCCTATTGCACATATCTTGCGTCTTGAATTGATCTGGTACATGCCTGAGCTGGCGGGGATCCTCCTCAACGTCCTTATTCCACATGTCTTGCGTCTTGAACCGATTTGGCACAAAATCGAGCATCCTTGCATATTTTTCAACAGCCCTGCTACACATGTCCTGCGTCTTGAACTTATCAGGTACATGGCAGAGCATCCAGGGGTTTTGTTCAACGGCCTTATTACACATGTCTTGTGTAATGAAACGATTCTGTATATACTCTAACATGTTGGGATCCTCTTTAACCATTTTAATCCACCTATCTTGAGCCTGAATATCATCCTCAATTTTGGCGGCCAGCTTATTTTTGCGTAATCTATTGATTCCGGCGATTCCACGACCTTTTGCTAACTCACTCAGCTGGTTCATTGTAAGCTTCTCCATTTATTGTATAATTTTTTATTTTGTCAGACGATTTCATGTTTGCTCGAAACTGGCGCAGTTGCATGTCTTTATTGCGCATGCGTTGATTATTAGCATTCTATAAGGGAATTTCCCTACTCGTTTGCTGTATACTTTGATATGCGCGTAGACTATTAGGGATTTGCGCTAGAAATTTTTTGACTCCTATTCTGTATATTTTGATGACGTCATCATTTACTAGGGACTTACCCTTTGATATGCATAGCTAAGTATGGTATGGTACCGCATGGTACTAGATTTGTTGTGTTTGACCGTGGACGTCTGTGGGCGCGTGCGCGCGAGATGTGCGTTGCGCCAGAAGTAACATTTCCCTATCTCTCAACCGGCATTTTTGAATTAACGACGTTAACCCTCCAGTGTTCTAAAACGTAATATATGTATGCTTCAAAAGGAACGAAGATGAAACAACGGCCATTACAGTAATTGGAAAACGAAAATGGGAAATTTTGCACATTGATAGTTGATACAGCAACACTCTTCGTTGATACGATCTACATTAAAGTTTCCTTCTTTAAAATTGATGTTTGTCTGTATAATTTATTTGGTATTCTACAATGGAACGCATACATAGAAGTTTCTTCTGTTCATCCACGACAAAATCTTACCTATCTAAACAGTACTCTTTGCCACCATTATAGCCAACCTCGTCCCAAGGGCTCTTTTTCACTTTCTGACAATCTTGGACGGCGCTATAAAGGCGCTGCAATCACGTCCCCAGAACTTCTTTTTCGCCTTCTGATATGCGTGCTGCCGCGAAAGAGGTATCTCTGGTACTGGTCTCTTGAAATTTGAATTTGATTGGATCGCTTGTCTCACGAGTTGACGGCGTGGGTTGTTTTAAGACGAGTTACATCTATATAATAATAAGAAGAGTGTGTCCGTCTGTCTGTAACAGGCGAAATGGATGTGTTCATTTTCCTTTATCTAGCCGAAAAAGTATGTCTTATATGGCAACTGTCTAGACGTTACGGTACGACGACAATGCATTTAGACTGACATCAATTCATAAAATGAGAATAGGGAAACCATTGCATTGCGCTTTTAAGTTTGAGGCCAAATAACTTGGAAACGGTTGGAAATAATTGACAACATTTCCTGCGTGGATAACTAGGGACCACCTGACATTAAAATAAGACCGATTTCCTAAAGCTGGTCAACCCGTCCGTCTCGACACAGATGAGGTCATCGAAAACCCTTTAAACCTCAAAATCTCTTTAACAGTATGCCAAAAGTATACGATCCTGTTTATTTTCGTAATCGAAAATCTCTACACAATAGAAGCAACGTGTCAACATGCATCTAAAAAAAATGTTTTTGTGTGCGTAAGTGGATTTTTCCACGGGCCTGATCGACTAGTCTCCTATACCAATACAAAGACTGTGTCTGTCTGTAACGTCAATATCTTAATTTAAATTAATGAAGCATCAAATGTAGCACTACAGGAAAACTGTCTTCACACCTTTATGGTTTGTCACTGCCTTTTCTACTAAACAAAAATTCGCAAACATAAGCGGTTAGCATATAAAAAGATTGACAAAAATCCCATTAACAGTCGTGCCACGTAGTCATGATTGAGCATCTCGTGCTCACTTTAATTTTCGTGGCACACGAGACCAAATGAGCTTGTCATAATATTTTTAGCCTTTTTTAATGTTTATAATATTTTCAAGTTGATTAATTTTGACCGCACATTTTAATGTTACATGACCCAGTATAAATGGGTTTAATTCATTGCATGATACCATAATTTTTAATTCATTATTATTATAAATTACAATTTTTTAAAAGATATCAGAGTAGTGCTGATTTATATTTTATGCAACTCGCCTCACTAATTTTGGTGACACATCCTGTCAATTTTTTTTAGGAGGGATTACAAAGACGGTTCTAAAATGTTTGATCCTCCAATTTGTGCTCTGAAATTTATGTCCAAGTAGACAACGACCTCATGTGAGGTCGAAACCACAAGCTTTTGGATGTGAGGCAAACATTCAACCAACTGAGTCACTGATCCTGCACATGTCATCCTTTCACATATTTAGGTCTCTCGATATGTCATTGACCTTGTCTCACTTATACCAATGAAAAGAAAGATTGTCAGCATATTTATTTATTTCAAAATTAATAATCTGCTCAAAACGGTTTATCAGCGTCTCCGAAAACGACTAAAATGCGGGAAGTTGCGAACCTTTATTATAATGAAAAAAATTTGGATTGGTTTTCATCAAATCGATGTAAAAACATATGCCAAACTTCAAGTCGTTACTTCAAGTCTTACTTCAAGTCGTTACTTCAAGTCTTACTAAAGTTTAGGGTCCTTTAACTTTACCGAAAATTACTTTTCGTGAAAACCACTTACACCGAATAGCCCATTCATGGGATAAACGCTTAAACTGCTATGTCAAATTCAAAATATACTTAAGCCTACCCAGCAATCGTGCAGTTAAAAAATAGAGTTACAAAACCATCCAAGAATTCTGTGGTCTTGTGTGTGTGTTGTGTGTGTGTGTGGTCTTGTGTGGTCTTGTGTGGAATTCTGTGTTTCAGCTAGATAGCAAAGTCACTCTTGCATTTAACCACAATATATAGCTAACGAGGGTAGCTAAACATCCATGAAAATGAAACGAAAGTACCTCCTATAGGTCATAGCCACAAGACTATGTATAGGTAGCTAAATACTTCAATAAAACTATATTTCAGATTTCTTTATAGCCAAAAAACGTGATATAGGTCCAAAATTTGAAATACAAGAAGCATTAGATTCTAATTTTTAGATTAGATTTTTCAGAAGCAGTAGGCATTTTGCCGCTAGCCACCAGCTATTACTTTGCGACATACCGTTTATAGATTAGCTAAAAAAAAACTTCACTCTCCATGTGTGTGCTTCTATGCTAGTTTACCTTCAAATGTGCTAGGGTAAAAACCGGACAAAAACTGTTCGGCAACTTTGCCGAACAGTTTTTGTCCGGTTTTTGAACACCAATTGATATTATTGTGGAACAAAACTAAGTAAGGCTATGAAAGGAAAATGTAAACAAATGCCAAAAAGGGCTTTTATTATTTACAGGTGCAATAGTTAAAAGTTTTTACCACATACAGTTTCAATAAAGTTTAGCAAGAAAAGACTGGTAAATATAAAAATTCTGTATCAAGTCAATATGTTTGCCTAACATGCTCGAGCGACGTCATACATATAAAACATTCCAAATCTATTTATATAGTATGGTATGTAGTAAGTTTGTGGTATGCCTTTAATGTATCCGCACATAGTAAACTGAAGAAGAAAGCGTCAATATATATCCCCACGTCTGAAAAAAAGTGGGAACTAGCAAACAATCCTGGTGGGTAATTTTAGGCTTTTGTTGACTTTTATAAACATTAAATTACCTAACAACCGACTGTTAAATGCTTTATCCCACATTAACACAACCACACGAGTAATCTGTTGCAATATCCTGATCCAATTACATCCTGTCTGTGTCACTAAGGACACTGTTTATTTGTCTGTTTTGCGTAATAATTTTTTGTTTTTAAATCTAAATATCCTCCAGTAAAAAGATTAGGGTAATAGGTTTTAACATCTGAAAAAAGATCCACCATCCGCTATGTGGGTCTTCCTCGTGTCCACCCAAGTCTCTTGGCCCCTGTGCCGTTTTTACGGAGCGGACGCTATCAATTTATTCAAAAAGGCAAAATACCCTGGGAACGAAGTTGGGTTGTCCGCATTTACCAATTTTTGAGTGCAACCTCAATATCAGCAACTGTAATCTCTTTTTTATTTCGGGAAAGCGAGATACTAGAAACAAGGCTGAAATGATCTTTGACAAAGCTGAATTAAGGGGGTTATTCGGTAAGGGGGTAATTTTAACAAATTATCCCCTTACCGAATAACTCAAACTTTTATTATCTGCCAAGTGCCGCCTTTGAATCTACCCCTTCTTGAAATGATACGTTTTTTCCCGGGCATTAAAATTTATTTCTTAACCAATCAGAATACTGAATTGACATACATAAATATAAGTTATTCCGATTGGTTTAATGCAAATCCGTCTTTAACTAGAACTTCGCATAAGTCAGTCATGTGCTTAGTCAAACTATGCTTTTAGTCCCTTGTGGGCTTCAGGTATAAAAATCCTACTGTTAGATCAGACCTCGTCGTCCCACGGAACTTGCTGCTACAATCTTGTAAAATGTGTAAAATGAAAAGTGAATAAATGTAAAATAGTAGGAGCTGTGTTTTTAGACCTGAGAAAAGCGTTCAACATGTTGGACCATGATAAACTGTTGTCAAAACTAATGAGTTTTGATATTGTTGAACAAAAACGCGAGTGGTTCGCAGATTATTTGTTTGGTAGATTTCAGCAAGTGCAATATAAAAACTCATCTATCTGATGAACAGCCAATCACTAGTGGAGTACCACCGGGGTCTATTTTAGGTCCGGTGCTGTTTATAATGTTCTTCAATGATCGTTCCACCTATGTAAAATATTTTGAAGTAGTAAAGTACGCAGACGATACCGTATTATTTGTTGCTGGGAGAGAACTGGATATCATTAAAACTCGTCTCTCATCTGATATGAACTGTATTTTTTAATGGTGTATGAAAAAAGAATAAATTTTAAGTCTTGGAGCCGGAAAAACTGAAGCTATGTAGTTTGGTTCGAAGAATAATCTTTCAAAACAGAGCAGCTCATTAAGTATAACCTATGGTTGCCAAACTGTGAGAGTAACATCTACGTAGAAGTATGTATCTTGGTTACTTATCGAACCGTCGTTAAATCTGAATAGTAATTTCGATTTATCCTATCGCAAAGCATCTAGAAGGTTGAATTTACTACATCGCCTACGACCTTTCATGACATGGAGAGCTGCATTGTCTATTCTCCAGACAATGATCCAACCAATTTTAACCTATTGTGCATTTGTACATCTCAAAACTACCCAAACACAACTATTCATGCTGCAATCTTTACATAGACGAGCATGTAAAATTATTGGAAATAAATCCCTCATACGTTAGTGTATTGGAGCGCAAATTTTCAATAAACTTCCGCTGGAGATAAGAAAATGTGAATCTAATGATATTTTTAAATCGAAACTTAGAGAATATTACCTCTAACTTATTATCATTACGAGGATCTTTTTCAATTGAGTCTTTGCATTCTTAAACTTCAGAGCCTTGGGCACGAGATTGTTTTGTGTGCTACTTCTCCTTATTACCTGTTAGCCTTCTGAGCTTGCGTTTTTACAGCCTTTTGTTTGTTTTTCGTTTTTCGGTTTTCGGTTTTCGTTTTCGGTTTTAACTATTTATTTAAACTCACTGTTTTTACTAACATACACATTTTTAATACAATAACATTTTCTTATTACTTTTGAGAACTTGTTTCATTTAGTATTTTGTGTTTTAGTGTCTTGTGGCAAATCGCTTCTGACCTCCTCAATCTTCGTTTACACTAGCCTTTTCATGTGTTTCTTCTTCGGTTTTACCTATTATCTCACACCATATCCACTGTTTTTACTGATTTTATATATAGACAATTTTAATACCGTAATATATATTTTTTTCAAGGACCCATGTTGATAACAGATTTGTATATATTTCTGAAAAGGCTATCCTTGTAAAATATTCGTGACTAAATAATCAATAAATGAAATAAATAAATTCATGAATTACGGTGACGTCATAATTCGTATATTTGCAATACGCAGTAATTTAATACTTGCAAACAGTCAAGCACTCCGTCGATGTGTTTATTTACAGTGACTAAATATGTTTATTTATCTGTACACCAACGTTACATGTGAACCTTAGAAGGCTAGTTTATAAGAGGGTCAATTGTATGCGAAATATGAGTCATAGTGGGTAAGTATAAAAAGAGCACGTCGCAACTCTGGTACGACAATTGCTGATGTCAGCTAAACAAGACTGGAGAAAAACAAACAAACGAAAGAAAGTTTAACAACACAAGCAAATGATGATTGCGAACGTACTTCAAAGTTTTTTAGTTCTCTCTTTTATAATCTTAAATTGTGTCGTATGCAAACCTTTACAGGGTATGAAAGCTGAAACTATTGAACATAATCTAAATGCTACAGACGAAGTCCTGTGTTCAAAAACATACTTTAAAAAAGAATGTGGACTACAAGCTGATAGCAAGACATGTACGAGTTTCTTTCACTGTATATTTGTTAAAAATGGGTATGTTGGTTCCACGCTACCATCGAACTGTAAACTAGTTAAAAAAGATGTATGCCATGAAATAACTCTCGGAGGAATGACGAAAACAATTTGTGAAAAAAAAGTAGTGAAGCAATGTATAAACATAAGCAAGTGATAAAAAGGATATGAGTACGAAGGTGCTGATAATATCAATATATGGTAGCAATGACGTAATAATTTATTGTTGTAAAATAAAAGTTTGTAACCTCGTTCTCAGTCCCTTATAGCTTTTCGTATGCAGGTCATACGTCTATAGGGCTTAGAGAATTGCAGCATGAAGGAAAAAAATCAGTAAAGATGCGTTTTTATTGTTTCTTCATCTAAAATTTCACGGAAAGGGTTTATAAAGGACTGCACACATGGAGCAACATATTTCGACTGTAGGCGTGCTTAATGAAAGCAATAGCGTTTATCTGCACCTACATTCCTTACTACTTTTCTGCACATGCGTAAAAGAATACTGTGAAGAATAAGTAGGGAGAAGTAGCAATAAATCTTTCATAATATTTTTTACATAAATAATGGTAAGTACTTTATGATGGAACACGCTTACAACAATACACATTCAAGCTCTACTGCTGTCCTTTTTTTAAATAAAAAACGTTGATTTTCTCTACCTCGAAACCAAATTTTGAGCATATGTAGTTTTTGTCTACATATTCAAGTAACGTTGTTTGTCAGCCTAACATCAGTGTTACTTAAAATCCTACAGTTTTCAAGTCGCTTATGTGTTGTTTAAATTTTCGTAATTGATAAACAAGTTGTCTTGCAACAACAAACACATGCATTTTTGAGAAACAGTTTGTTTTCGCAGATTATTCATTCAATTTAGTATCCGCATATACAAATTAATTTTTTAGTTTTATTGATTTTATTTGTTCTGAAACCAATTATAGAGGACGACATACATCTATTGTTTGAGGATAAGGTTTGAAATACTTTTGTACTCAACATAGACCACAGCGCCGTTGAGAAGCCTGGGGACCAGGTTGTTTTGTATTTTCTCGTTTCGTTACATAGCAACTGCTTGACTAAATAATTGTAAAAGTGATTCAGTCAGGAGAAAAAACTCCCCTTTTATGTTTTTTTTTTCATGCTTGTTATTAGAATTTGGAAAATTTACTTTTATCTCTATGACACAACTGGCTTTTTTTGACTGCTATTATTTGAGCGGCTAGTCTGCGGTCTTTCGAAAACATAAAAATAAATTTAAATTTTAATCTGTGAGAAAATTAGTTCTCTACGATGTAAGAATGCCAACCTCCTTCATAGGGCATGAATTTGATAGCGCGGTGCGGCGCGTTATTGGCCGCCTCCGTGTTAATGGCTCAGGGAGCAAGAGACCCTAGGGATGAAGTTATGAGAATACGAACAATAAACAAAGAATGTAGTATGTTTTGACTCGAAAACAAATTTTTAAAAATCTTTCTGAAAGTTTTTTCGAAACATTGCGGTATATAAGAAATGAAATGACTCTAAAAAGAGATGATCCTAGATTTTAAATGCAATGAAAATACGAAAAGACTGTTAGGCATATTGTTATGCAAGAAAAAAGGGTGAACAGCCGTTGCATGGCTGCTGATCGAACTTTTATGTTGGCCCAAAAGACCAGGTCGGCCAATCTGGAATGCCCCGTGCTGAAAAATGGTTTTGAAGTATATTGAAGTATTCGCAGGGTAGGCAGACTTTAATGTTTACAAAATTTAAAAGATTTACAACTGCAACAACACATCGGCATGCACCCAATAAGTCAGCGATACATGAAGCATGTTGTGAAAGAGCGAAGCAAAACCACGAGAAAAATATTATTATTGGCTGCGACAGATATACTTAAAGGTTTGAAAAAGCTTACAAAATATTGTTACTACAATAGCTAGTATGTAAAATATTTGGATTCATATTTTGTTAGATATTTCATTTTTGTCATTTACTGGTACGTACATTCGAAGCTTACTTTTTCTCTATCAGCAGATGAGGTATTTTGTCCTGTGTTGTAGTTATTTTAGATTTTTGATGATTCTCGAAACTCTATTAGATTTTTTTTCTTTCGCTTAAAATTTATTATTTGGCTACCACTAAATAGTTTGTTGTTTGCACCACCTTTAAGTCGCTGGCACGCTTTTTCAAACATTATCATGTCACGACAAAAATACCTCACAAATAAAATTGTACAAAACGTTTGTAATTTTACATATTTAAAAAATGCAAACAGTAGTTGAGTGGTTTATCTAAATATGTCTGAAAAACACCAAGATCAGAAGTGACGTCACAGACCCGCCAAGGTTTTTGTTATTTTTAAAAGGGAACTTTGAATGACATTTTCAATATTTGATGCGATATGCGATGTAGCTTTACTCGCCTTTTCAAAACCAACATTGCGGTCTTCATTTAGTATAATCATTACCATAACTTCGGACCCAGCTTACTTAGCGATAGCGACAATGAACTGTGCATTAAAGTCCTGTAAACTAGGATGTGTAATGAGTTTATAAAGACATCTGCCCTGTTTTTAAAACAGAAAAATCTTCTCTTTGTGGAGGGAAAGATATTTATATATTTAGCCGAATCCGTGAAGCCCGTGACACAACATTTTTGTTACGTTGAAAGGATGCTGTCAAAAGTATTGTCACATTAAAGGTTATCACGAACTATTGTATAAAAACGAGATTACATTTACTGATAAAGACACCAATGTTCTATTGATCAATTTATTTCAACCGCAAACAGAAAGCACGAAAACATGTATTTTCAGAAGTATCAAATTTTGTTTCTTTTGATGGGATCAATGGGATTCAGTTTTCTCGAGAGCAGAGACATTAAAGCTGAAAAACGTCTTGCCAAAGAAACGAGTATTGATGTACCCATAAGAATGCATCTACGACCAAATGGAAATAAATAGGAAATTTTAAAGTACACTTTTAATGGTGAAATTTTACAAAGAAGTGCAGTGGAGGAGAGTCGATGCAGGAGTGAGAATTAAGATGTACATGTAAAGACTATGTTGGCACGACGTTATTTTCAAGTTGTCATTTTGTAAAAAGTAGAATATGCAAACAAATTTGTTTTAAAGGAAATTGTAAAAACTTTTGTCAAGTTAAAATTATTAAAAAGTGTAGAAATATGAGTTAAGAGTGATGACTGAGTTTTTTCTTTTTTCATAAAGCATTAAACTCAACAATGGGGAGACTAGCGGATTTAATGCTCCTATCGGAAGCAATCGGTAGATTTGTATACTTAATCACACGATGACCTATTTTTTCTTGTTTGGCGCTTCTTCTACAGTGCGAATTATATTGTAATTGCACTCTGCGGATTGCAATTATTTCTTAATTGCACTCTAGAATCTAAACTGCACTCCTTAAGGAGCGCCGATAATTTAAAAAATATATATGATGTTATAAATTCGAACTCAACTCATTATGTTTTTAATTCGAACTCAACTCATTATGTTTTTTATTTTTTTCTAAATGGAACATCCTTTTATTGTTAATCATGATTATGATTAATTAATAAAAAAGCCCATAAAACAATAAGGTAATAAAAAGGTCATAAAACAATAAGGCTCATTAAATCTGAACAAGAGAAATAAAAACTGAAATTGACATCCTGTGCTACTCTTACAAAAATAGTTCATTGTGTGATTAGCTCGTAATCGAACGTTTACTCGTGCAATTGGAAATAATCGAACTCGTAATTTTTTTTCTTTTTAAATTTATCCTCGTCCTAACGGACTCGGAAAATTAAAAGCAAAAAAAAATACTCGTTCGATTATTTCCTAATTGCACTCGTAAACGTGCGATTACATATACAAAATGAATTAGATGGGCATTGAACTGGTAGAAATAACATGAACAAATTTTCATTATTCTTTCGATTCTCGGGTGTAAAGTAACCTTTTCTGAGTCTAATTTGCTTCACACCAGTTTTATAATTTTTCTAACAGTTGTAAAATTAGAGTGAAAATAAATGGTGAAGTGTAATTAACCTATCTGGAGGAAAGAAAAAAAATAAAGTTAATCTACAATCGGGACAAAAAAGATTTAGCGCAGCGGTAGTTTGTGTGCAGTTTTTAACATTGGCAAAAACCATCAACTTTTTCAATACTTCACAACCGACAGGTTGCGAGAATGGAACTTCAAAGCGCCGTTTATTGTCGGATTTACGGAATAAGCCACGTCAGGTCCCACAAAGTGACGAAATATCGGGAATAGAGTCCACAACAAGTAACACAGCCCCAAACTACTACTTGTTAATTCAAAATATCTGGTTTCGTGCCAACGTCGTTTGTCATCGATTGTAAATCAATATTGCTACATTTTGTGGAAGACTGATACGTCTTGATATCCAAAGTTTGCGTTTGTAGAGTGACAGATGTGGACGGTCAACCAGTTTAGTCATCATAGCATTGCAAAATCGATCTTTTTTTAATTATTTGGGCTTGTATAACACAAACTGGGTTTGAAACCCACTTTTCGAACATCAACAGTAATAGTACTATCAATAGAAGAACTGGAAGAAATCATACTCGCTAAATGATGTCCATGTGAAAATGTCATCCTGATGGAAACATGGAGAACTCGATTAAACGCTTTTCACCGTGGAGAAGAATTCGTACTGTGTGTTGTCACAAAATGTGGAACATACGAGACAAATTAAAATGAATTTCGTTATCCCAATTCTTACTTACGTAAGTATGATTGCAAACCACGTCCACAGAGCTCTTTGAGAATAAAACCCCGAAAGTAGTAGTACTCGAAAGTACTTTCGACTTTATCTCAAGGAGCTCTGGGGTCGAGAATGGATTGCAAACCTCATACATCTTTTACCCAAAATTAAATTCTGTTTTACCGCATAGCATTTTTTGTATCATCTTTTTATTATTGTACCGAACATTTATACAAGGTAGTGCCACTTCAGTGTGGGAAACACTGTTATCAATGTGGGTCCTGTGTTCGGAATGTATACATTAGGTATACACCGATATTGCCTACCCAATTTTCCTCACATAGCATGGGTAGACCCGGTAGCTGAGGCACTTACTAAACGTGTCCGCGCTGTGGACGCGTGATTACAAAGATGCGCTGGCGGCTACCGGAAAGCTTATTCTAACTTATTCTGTCTTAACGTTTAATGTGGTACGTTTGGTCTACTCATAGGGATGAAACTGCATCTTCTTTAATCTTTGTGTGTGACTGTATAACACTCAATATAACATCTAAGTCCTCATGACTCTTTTAATCTATGTGTTTTACAGGTAGAAATATGAAACAGAACGTAAAAAATCCTATAGTAGATGACTAAGTAAAAGATTTCAACTCGGCTATCTTTATTGTATCTTTATTGTCAACTTCAACGAAGCGAAGTATAATCTGAAAAATGGCGTTTGGAGCTTCAATAATACCAGTGGATCGAATTATATACTTTTTATTTTATCCAGGCATTCCCAACTGACTGATTTAGGCAAACGCGAATATTACATTCGATGACGACCTAAAAAGAAACGCAAGTGAAGTAGTCTTCCTATCCAAAAGAAGTCAAAACATCCCGACTACGCAAAAAAACTTCGGTTACCGTGACTTTTGTCCTCGGGTGGATGGCTAAACCGATGGAAGACTAAAATTTTATATAATCAGTATACTGCAATGGAGATATCTTGCCCCGAACGATTTTCTAGGTGTCTCAGTGTTAATCTCATGCCTACAGATTAACGAGTGAATTTCTAAAGGAAAAGACTGTGAATGCTCAATGGACCGGGACTTGTTGTTCGAGATTATTCAAGATAGAAAGAGTTGATTGTACTTATCTCGTTGTTTGTTTTTTCAAACTTCGCACAATCTAATTTTCGCGCACCTTTTAAAAATATTCTACGCGCATAAATCTTTATTGCAGCAGCTTTGCGCAAAGATGGAGATGATTACTTGAATTTATCAACAAAAAAATAATAGTAATAACTGTGACCACGATGAAACTAGGAAGCGGTTGAATTGAAGTTTTGCGCTGGTGGCTACTAAAACGGTTATTCTTACTTTTTCTGTCTGAACATTCAATGTGATATGTTTGGTCTACTCATGGGGATAAAACTGCATCTTCTTCAATCTTTGTGTGTGACTGTATACCACTCAAGATAACATCTAAGTCCTCATGACTCTTTTAATCTATGTGTTTTACAGGTAGAAATATGAAACAGAACGTAAAAAATCGGCTAGGGGGGTTCAGATTTGGTCAAGAAAGAATTCAAAGCTCTATCTTTATTGTCAACTCTATCTTTATTGTCAACTTTCAAATTTCCAAAATATAAATGAATAAGTACTCCCTTGCATTAGAAGGGGATAAACTACGCTTTCGCACCAGTGTTCCTTTCTACTGCTGGTACAATGACTGCCTTGCCCGAGGCCGGTGTTGCCCTGTAATAGGCACTCTTCCGATAAAAATTGCAAATTTGCATCGCCCCTGCGCCAGCCAAGGAGCCAGGGTTGCCGTCTGTTTCTGTTTTTGTCAGGAAAAAGAGCTCAGGGCTTTCCTGTGCATAAAATTTGGTGATCTACTTATTCAGCAGGTACACCTGTTGAGAAATTTAAATGACACGAAATATTTGGCCGTTTCAATAAAACTGTTATCGCATACGATGACTTTAGTCCAGTAAAAGTTCAAGATGATGATTTTAACAACTGTTTTTTTTATTTCTATCTGGGGTGGGGCGTATTCCACTAAGAACTCACAAAATTGACACGCAAAGCAATTGAAGCATAATCGTCAGCGACGAATACACGTGTTCTCAGAAAAATGATAACGTCGTAGTAAAATTGCTACAAAAAGCAAATTTTTATCCCCACCAATCAATTTCTTTATGCTACACTATATTTGTGCCAAGTTTTTTAACATAATTTAAGTCAGTCAAAAGTTATTTAAATACCACGACCCTCGCCCCCTACCCTACCCTACCCCCAGGATATTTGTTAGCCACCAAAAAAGACCAGCATATAAAAAAAATTCTCAATTTTTTGAGAATTTGACTCAGGTTTCAGATAACTAGCATATCTGTCAAGCTGGGTGACGTATTCGTGCGTAGAAGCAGCTAGGAACGGTCAGGACTTTTTGTGATCTTTGCAATAGTGGAGGGTGTCTAAACAAAAATTAAGACATTAAAAACAAAATTTAAAAACATACCAACGACGTGATCAACGACGTGATCAACGACTATCACGTATGCATTATTCGAGCTTTACTGTTTAAATCCAAGACTTCATACTTCTCTTCAGTACAGAGATATGCAGAAGTATATGCTAAATCTATAAATGTATATATTCAGCATATACTTAGCTATATATGTAGCATATACTGTATATGCATTTAGTATATAAGGTGTAGTTGACAGGTATATAAAAAAAGATTCGTGAGTAAGTTTGTGTTCTTATCTCTCAGTTGTTTTAGTCACAGTTTTGGCACCCTGCAATGACATACAAATAAACTAAGACTGTTTTGTGGCTTCACACTCTGTTTTTGGTATTCGAGGAGAAGTAATAGTTCTTTATGAAAGGGTAAGTTTGATAATCTTTCTGTTTAAAATTCGCCTTTTTCTAAGTGGTGACACATTTGTTACAAGGGAAATACACAGGTTCAGAACTTGTTAAAAATATTTTAGGCGTTCTATACGGCTCATTTGAAATAACCCATGTTTGAATCTCAGACTATTTATTGAAAAATTGAATGGCTAAAGTTATTCATTTTTCTATTTCCAATGACATTTAAAGAAATTTTGTAGACTTTGACATGCAAAACATTATTTACCAGTTCAGTCTTTTTCGAAGTTCAACATTCTTACAACAAAAAAAATTTGTTGTAAGGAATTAATGAATTGTGGGTAGTCATTTTTTTACTTGGCATACTGTAATAATTTTGGTGTAAGGAACAATTATGTTGGATTTCAGTGAATTTTCCAGCAAGATGTAAATTTTCAAAATCTTCCGTTTTACATCATTAACATAAAAAGGGCCAGTTCTGGAATAATATGCTGGAGTTTGCTAATCAAATTGGTTATGTTAAGAATTTGGGTTTTTACAATACTGTTTTCTTGAAGGGGGGGGGGGGGGGGGGGGAGCTATCTTTAGGAAGCGATTCAAAGATAAAAATACTTGTCCATTTGTCCTAACATTAAAGGTTTTTAAAATACGCATCTAATTCACGAGTTCATTCAAAGCTAGAGTAAACCGTAAACCTTATTCAGACATTGCGTATTTGTGAATGAATAAACTTTTAAATGTTGGATAGAGGTGTGCAAACAAAATTTTTCGTAACATTCAACACGTGATCATTCTCGTCCCCGGTGTCTCTTGGCCCGCTATGAAATTAATCAACAAAAAAATAAATTTTCAGGAAACGAAGTTGCATGTGATACTTCATCCAGCATTTCATCCAGCACAAAAAAAATTCACCTCGCCTTCGAAACCAATGGAGATGGGATGACACTTTTGTAACACTACGTTATGTAAATAAGCAAGGCCGGAAAAATCAAAGTTTATATATTGAGTTCATATGAGAAATTTTCCGTTTGATAAGTTCACAAAAACAATACTATCACTATGGTAACATCGCGTCAAAACAATAACGGATGTTCATTCATAGTCACACTTTTGACATGTTTGTCTAATTTTAGACGCTCAACGTTACTAAATATTTTCCAGACCATCCGTGACGAAAGCTTCCAGAATACTGATTGTTTCTTGTAGCCATATTCTTTTGGAGATGAAATAGACATAGGAGATAAAATATATTTGGAAGTAATTACAATGTACGAACATCATACTACCCGCTTAAATTTTGTTCAGGTATAACGGAATGTTGTATGCACTGACCAGCATGTGGATTTACAAACATAACAAGCTAAAAGCACAAATAACTTTTGCACTCGAATCTACGCGCGTTATAAAACTGTAGAGCAAAAATAAACAAGTTTTTCTTTCACATATGTGCTTTTCACCATTCATGAAATATAACGTTCATATCCTTTTATTATATTGTGGTATAAACAGATGACAAAAATGTGTTAGGGTATTTAGCAGGTATTGTATTTTGCGAGCGGTACATCTTTTGGTCATTAAAAGAATGTCAACGCGCGTCGAATAACAAATCATGTAACTGAAATAAATTCTCTTTGTGAAGTGTGAGAGCGCGAAAATTAGAAAAAGACAATTAACAAAACCGTTATATGACTTGATTTAACCGCGATCATGTATTTTAGTATGTGTCAATTTTCTCCTTGATGTGATTGTTTTTTTTTAATATAATCTATTTATAACCAGTAACACTATTGGTTGAAATTACCGTTAAGAAATAGTAAGGGATTTCCACTGGTGTACAGTTCAAACAGTGTAAACAAAAGATTTTTTTCTTTATTTTGTATATATGACATGTGTTTGATTTTTTCCTTTTATTTCCTTTACATCTATACACATCTCACTTGGAAGCTGTGCAGAGCTAATTCTCAATTTTATTGTGTTACGCAGGAAGACTGAAATTTGAGTTGTTTAAATAATTATTGTTAAAAAATATCACAGCTCAGAGGAAAAAAACGTTAAAAAAGCAAATAGATGTTTTTCTAACAGACCTATTTTTCTTCATTCGGCCTGATAGCAAGATTGCTCAATTCCAACATTCTAGAAATCATGGTACTCCCGCTAGCACTACTTTGTCTAATATGGCTACCAACGATAGATGCATTCTGGAAAAGATACTCTGGAACATACGACTTAACTAAGTATAGCAACATTGATGTTTTGAAATTTACAACCACATCATCTAACGCATCCTGTCCAATATCTAAACATCTTTACAAATGTAAAGCGAACAGAGATATGGAAATTCGTAAACACGGGGTGATATGGAGGGCTGATTATGATCAATGGACACAAGAAGTGAATATTGTGGTTAACTTTCACAAGGTACATCTTACCGAATTTCTCTCATTTAATCTTTTAATACTTTGAGTAACTATTTACTAATCTATTCTTATTATTTTTACTTATTTTCGTTGGGTTTTTAAATATTCTATTGACAACTTGATGTCACTTTATGTCAGTTTAACGTTATACGTCAATTTAATATTATATTTGATCCTTTTTATTTTATACGTTGATAACACAACTTTTATTTCCTCGTTTTGGTCTTCAAATTCATGCACCAACAATCGGTTTACAACACGCATTATTGATACGCAGACTTTTGCGGTTTCCTTCAGACCGAAAAAAAAATTTCTTCTTAAATTTGAGCAAACGCGAAAGTTTTTTCTGCCCGCGAAATATTAAAATGCGAAAATTCCCGCGATAATTAGTTTCCATAATTGTTATTTTCTCACTACAAAAGCAAATGGTTTCGGGTCCCTGAGCTGTCTTTTGAACTGACCAGCAGAATGTGTTCTGTTAATTATTTCGTCGCTGCGCCATTCAGGGACGTGCAAAAAGCTTTTCAAGGTTACAACAGGCATCTTAGGAAAAAAGCGTTGGTTTCTTTTCATATTCCCTTTTTTCTCCTGGACAAGAGTGTCTATTTTTCATTGGCAGGAACAATCTTTTTAGCTACTGCGTGTTAAAGATATATAGCTAGTGAGCTCGCTAGGACATATCTAGCTTTTAAACACTTTCACTTTCGTTTTAAAGCTGGCACAAGCTGGCTTAACACGTTTATTTTTGGTTTGACGGTTCTAGATGTTAGACACCATTCCAATACACCTCTTCACAGTTTAATTTTTGCACTCATTTTTTGCATAAAAAGGGAGACTTTAATATGGGTTTAACCATGGGCAATATCAATATTTCGCATCTTTTGAAGAAATAATTGGTATCACAGAATAAAATTTAGTATCTTTTGGCAGTAACCTTATTTAAAAAATGTGAGGGAATTAGCTATATCTTACTTGTAACATTTTTTAGAAAAAAATTATTGAAATCATATTAAATCGTAACAGTTTACTTTCTTTTGTCAATTCTCAATAAGAACTGTTCCGTCCCATAAGTAAGTAAGTAAGTAAGTAAGTAAGACTGTCCCATATTGTCGTAAAATCGGTTCCGTCCTATAATGTCAAGCGCTGTCCCATATTGTTGTGGCTCTTCTAGACAATATTGGACGGTCATAAAGGCTTGTCCCATATTGTTGTGGCTCTTTTAGACAATACGGGACGGTCATAAACGCTTATCACATACTGTTGTGACTCTTCTAGACAATATGGGACGGTTATAACAACTTGTCCCATATTGTCGTGGCTCTTCTAGACAATACAGGACGGTCATAAACGCTTGTCCCATATTGTCGTGGCTCTTTAATACGGGACAAGTCTTAACGCATAAACATGAGATAAATTATGCCAGTGACACATTTCTTCAATATATAATCTTAGCCTTATAATGTGGCTCTGTACTGATTGGATTAATTAAAATATGCAATAAACTTTTAGTAAAGTGTATAAAGAAATTTTATAAAAGAACAACATTATTTTAACTGTATTATGTATGCATCACAAACCAGGCAAGATATATAAAGTAGCATAGCATTACATAGATTATATGGTTGTAACAATGGCTACATTTTCATTGGTAATTGCTTGGATTATTGTCATAATTCTCGAAACTGATCCAGACTGGATTCGAACCTGCATTTCCCATAAATAGAATATCCTACCAATTAGATGACTGGATCGATAATAAAATAAGACGTTACAAATAAGACATAATTTAAATAAGACTTGTGAAAATTATGTTCATACTAACAAAAAAAATAAGGAGTAAGTGTAATGTATACATTTGATGTGTGTATGTTAGTTAGGCTACTAAGGTGCAAGTATATTAGCACAATGTATATATTAAGAACAAAAACAGCATGACACACAAAAAATATTTTTTTTGTACAAAGCACATATGTTAAATATTTGCATGTACGTACATGTACATCAAATTTAGGGTGGAACAGAACTTTTTTATATATTTTTCTCATTAAGATTTCACCAGCATCTAGGTCGGCATGTTCACACTAATTTTTAATTTTTATAATTCTTTTTGAAGCTTTAAAATGTTGATAAACAAAACAGATGGCCCAATTTAATTTTAATTTTCTTAATTTTATTTAGAAATATAGTATCAACAATATTTTGCTGTCATTTAAGGAAGCAAATAATATATCTGCATTTTCATTTGATGTTTATTTAAACTCAAGAATAATGCAAACCTCAACTTATGCTACATCAAAACTCCTTTGCAATTTTTTCTTTCCTGGAGAAAACTTAAAACTTAACAAATGCAAAGTGAGACCAAGATTACAAGATGGAGTCATACATCATTACAAGGTATATATATATATATATATATATATATATAACAATTTTATTTATTTATACAGAGCTGTAGCATACAGGTCAGATTTAGCCATGATGTATTGGTGCAAATACGTCAGTAAAAATTTGGCTGTATTTCTTTTGTGTAGCCAACTGGTGTAAAATTTAAACTGTACGAAAGAACGATCAAGTATATACTAACATTAAGGTTAGCAGGTAAATTTTTTTTCAAAAGCACCACCTCGTCTCCAAGGCTGATGTTGTTGGAGACTTTCATTTAACATATGTTATGCGTAAAAGAGCCTCAGGGACAATGTTGGGTGCCACTGAAAATTGATTGAAGAAAATAAAACAAAAAAAAGAAAACGATGCCTGTGAATGGACATATGCAAAAAGATTATGGTATTTAAAACAAAGAAAAAAATGGGACCAATATTGTGTTTGAGGGCTTTAATATTATACTTGTGGAACAGATCACATTTTATTTTTCTGGGTTTTCTTGACTTGGTTTTTAAGAAACGGTACCCAATGATCGTTTCACATTTTATACACATTGAAACCATTATGATTGTTTTGAAATCATAACATAATTTCTAAAAAATTGTTTACAAATCACATTTCAGTTTTCTACGATCATGTTGTTACAGCTTTTAAGAATTAGGTCACGTTTCAGCTTTCTATGGTCCCGTTGTGACAACTTTAAATCAAATTAAGGTGTCACTTTCGCTTTCTGATCTAAGTCACGTTTTGCTAGCTTTTAAGCAAACTATGGTCACGTTTTAGCTTTCTACAATCACATTATGGTTTTTAAACACTTTAAGGAGGTGTTTTTGCTTTCTGTGAGTTTAGACAGCTTTTAAGCAAATTACATCAACATTTTAGCTTTCGATTCAGTGTGTGATAAACATGATGTGTTGAACATGATAAGGATGTGTTGAAAATGTTTTGAGACCATTGGAGCTGAAACAAATTTAACAATTTTAAAACGAATTAATATATACTAATTTTTTGAAATTTTTGAAATTTTTTTGAAATTTTTAAGAAACAATTTCCATTGCAACAAAATGATTTGAAACTATTATGAAAGGAATTAAAATGAATTTTGAATGATTTTGTTTAAAGCAAATATTTTACATTCATTTCAAATCACTTAAAATAAATATATGAATTGAAACGAATATTTTTGAAGCAATTGTGGAGACGATCCCTAAAGGCAGATTTCCATGGAGTGAATTGTGAGTGGCGAATTAGCTGTGAAACATCTTTTTGATTTCCACGAAAAACAAAAAGCATGTGACAAATTTCAATGACTCATATCAAATATGCGATATTAAAAACAAAACAGATATTGTGAATTATTTCCAGTAATAAGTTTGGTCTGTTGTATGTTGTAAGGAAGTGATCTGTAACATTTTTTTGGTGTAACAGCTAAAGTGGGTATATTGTATTTTTCTTTTTTCTTTTAGAATTCTGTTTCTGGTGAAAAAATTGTTGTTCGTTTATTTCCACCCATTATTGATCACTATGGTTCCAAGGTAAATAATCTGTTTTACCCTTTGGAAAATGTGGAATGTGAAAAATATAACAATAACAGTTGTTATCAATTTTTCCCCATCCTTGGTGAGAAATACGTTGCAAGTTGACCGCTTAGGCAAAAAAGAAATAAAAAAACAGCAAAGAAATTTTTTCACAAATTTTTTTAGCCATTACCTGTATTGTGTAGAGCTTAAAACGCTCATCAAACTGTATAGGATCACCTGATTTTGATCAGTGCTTAAGGAGATAGGAGAGTTCAAAAGTTTTGCTGACATCAGCAAAGTCCCATCAATGTACAAAAAAAAATTTGTTAGAAATTTTTTGAAATGCTTATCAAGACAATGGTTGAACATGTATGCTATGGGAATTTAAGGGTTTTTTGATGACATCATTAACCCTTCTGTTCCGAAACAGGAGACTTGACCCAGCTTTAGGAAATTGGCCCTAATTTAGCCCCATGTGGTCCCTAGTTATGCACGCAGTTAAAAATAAATAACATCACCATCCTGTGTCCAAGTTATTTGGTCTCAAAGTTTTAAGTGCGTTGTATTAGCTTTGTTAATTTAAATTAAGCTATATTGTTGTTATTGTTATTCACGTTGTGCCATTTTTCATTTGTTCTTTTTATTGTTCTACGGCTTTAGCCGGTAGAACTTTAAAATGGGCTTCTTTTTTTGTTGCCGTTTTTACTATCGAGACTAGTGAAACACGGAAGGGTACCAGTCTAGTGTAGCGGTACGTAAATTATTAGTTTTTGAGTGTTGATAACAGAACTACCCTGTTGAACGGTACAAAAGGTAAAAAAACCTATTATTTTTACAAATAAATCATTTTGAATTATTATTTTATGTTCAGTTGGTTTCACCAAGCTACAACGGTCGTTTGTTATTTTTTTTGTGATCTGAAATTTTGTGAAGCTAGATTTGTATTTGCTTACAAGGAGTTTCAAAATTCTTTTTAAAAAACGAAATAAATCAAAAATAGTTGTTTTTATTCATTTTTACGTTTCATCTAGGTTTCATAAAAGCAGTTTCTAATTTCATATTTTTCTTTCGTCTTTTGCTGTGCCAGTTGAAAATAATTAATTATTAATAACGTGATCACTTTTTCTGCACAATTGGAGAACTAAAGCAAATACGGGGAGTATTTGCCTTAGTGGAGGATTTGGTAGAAATCAGTAATACGCCGTAGAACTTCCTGTCGAAACGGCTGGTTTATTTAATTAACATTTGAAATATGAAATTTTCGGCGACTTCAAAGAAAACGAACATATCCACATGCCTGTCATGGACAAAGCGTATTATTATAATATATGCTATTAGGGATGTATTGCATGCATGAACGGACAAACTGCATTTAATAAAGAAAGTTGGTGATATAGTAACAAAATATGTTAGTGACTACCCTAAAGAGAACTTTTAATAAGGTGTTGATGGCCTTTTATGCAAAATACAAAGAAATATTATGATGAAATTACTAATTGCTATCATCAGTTCCTTTTTAACTGTGAGGTTGATCAAGACAAAAAATTCCTGTGTGTTGATCAAAAAGCTATAGGGTACCTAATATTAAACTTCTATATGCATATGTTTTGCCATTTCAGCATTATTATGAAATTAGTCAGTTATTTATTGGTGGTACGTGTGCATGCTCCTCTGGTTATCCATCACCCTGTATAACTGCAACAGAAGATAATACCTTTCATAACGATGGACTAAGAGAAATATTAATTTGTGCATCAGATCGTTGGCATTATGGCTATGGTAGGTTTTTTTCTTTTCCTGGTACTTGTGCAAACTTGTGTTTCTGTATCTCATTATGTAGATTTTTTTTCGGGCAATCCAAATAGTTAGACACTTACACAATTCACAATGATGAGAAGTTTTCCAACTATTGGGTCCTGTTCCATTTTTGTTTTTTAAATCAACATCTGTATAAATACATGCATATTTTAACAATTGTTTTAACCTTTTTAAAAAGTTATTTTATTATGATGTAATCCTAATTATCACACATGTGTTCAATGATCTTGGATACAGCAACCTGACCTGTGAAGGTGTTAGAATTGTCCTTGGTTAGATGAAAGAGCCTTTACAAATAGAGAACTCAATTCAGTCCAAAATAAGGCCTGTGTTATGCATTTCTAGTATATCTCTAACTGCTCAAGCAAGATGCAGTTGCACTTTTTTCCATTAGTTTAATTTTTATTTTTTATTTGGTTATTCTGTTTTCACAACAAAAGGGAATTTATAATTTTGTATACTCATTGTATAATATACTTACAAACTTAAACACTTCGTAAAAATAATAAAGCTGTTGCATAATCACTTACCAAATTTGAATTCTTATTTAAAGAACTGCATAAAATACATGTGTGGAATACAATTCTAATACCTTTTGAAATGCTTACCTTAAGAATATTAGTATTCTGATAGTTAATAAGTTTCAAAATTCTTGACCCGACCTGTTAAAGGCACAAATTATTGGTCATTTCTCAAGACCAAAAAATTACCTTTTATGTGTTTTGCAGCTCTCGTGGGAGGTGAATTTTCTTAGTAATGCTGCCTTATGTTCTTTTACACATAATTTTTATTGCGTTGCATTGAACAATTATGTATTTTCCTAAATATAGGATATTTCTTTCATGCTAAGAAAAGAAGAAGGAGAGGTAATATTTTTATTTTCATCTTAATTTTAAATTTAATAAAGGAAGTGTATTATTTTTTATTAAGCTACTCTGTGTGTGTATATTTAGAAGCAACATGCCCATGCAGCAGAGATGGGACTATGTATGGTTTATGTAAACCATTTATAGGCCTTGGGTATCAATGTCCTTGTAAACATAACTTTGCTGGAAGTTTATGTGATAAATGCTCTAAAGGTCATTATGGGTACCCAAAATGCAATGGTTAGTATTACAAACGTATTTAGGAAATTCAATTAAACCTTCAAAGTACGATCTTACAGAGCTTAGATATTGCCGTTTTTTGTTCTTAAACCTCATAACAGGATTTTCTAATGCCAGGCCTATCAATAAGGGGAGAGCAATTGCTCTTGCTCACGCAAAGACTCGCCCAATTCTGAGGAATGAGAAACTAGCTGAGCCATTAATCAGGCCTATCAATAAGGGGAGAGCAATTGCTCTTGCTCACGCAAAGGCTCGCCCAATTCTGAGAAATGAGAAACTAGCTGAGCCATTAATTGCTCCCCCAATTCCAAAAAAGGTTTTCGAGCTGAGCAATATCAATTCATCTCACATGGAAATCAATGTTCTCTTTCTTATTATTTACAGTAAAAAAAGAACCAAAATATATAAAAAAAGATAAAATAAAATAGTTGAAAAAGACTTTGTGATAAAATATGCATTCATAAACTTATTCTATTTATTCAGATTGCTCGCCCAGTTTAAATTATTGTAACCTTGGGGGAGCGATTTATTGCTCTGGTGTTATTTTCTTATTGATAGGCCTGCATTAATTGCTCCCCCAATTCCAAAAAAGGTTTTTCTGGCTGAGCAATATCAATTCATCTCATATGGAAATGAATGTTCTCTTTCTTATTATTTACAGTAAAAAAGAACCAAAATATATAAAAAGATAAAATAAAATAGATAAAAAAGACTTTGTGATAAAATATGCGTTTATAAACTTCTATCTATTTATTCAGATTGCTCGCCCAGTTTAAATTATTGTAACCTTGGGGGAGCGATTTATTGCTTGGGTGTTATTTTCTTATTGATAGGCCTGTAATGCGTAACTATTGCTGCTTTATGTGTGCAGTGCTCCAAAACTAATAAATGATTAATAGATACAGGGATATTTGCCTCGCTATGCCCAGTCAGCAAACTTTTTGCTAACTATCACGTCTTATTTTCAATTTGAACCTTGCTGTGCTATATTTTTCAGTATGTGCTTGCGATTACATTGGATCAAAATCTTCTAACTGTAATTTAACAACTGGCCAATGTTCCTGTGAAGACAAATATTCTGGCTTAAAATGTAATCGCTGTGCAATAGGACGATATAACTTTCCTTTTTGTTATCGTAAGTATAAAACAAACTGGTCATAATAAACTTGATTTTGTTTTACAAGTTTTTTGGCAGAACATTATGTTCTGTTGTTATAAATTGCTTTAAAAGCTGTTTAAGCATTGAAATTCACCAAAAGATTAACACTGTATAACGAGAAAACACTGGCAATGTGGTAGACGAGTCCAAAACACTTTTTGGTCCGTATAATTTACCTTAAGTGGATAAAATTTCGCGTGGATTTAATTTCGCAGACAAGCGAAAAAAGGTTATTTTGAAAATATGTATATAAATATAAATCTGGAGATGCTCTAGTTTATCTTCCCAAAACAACTATTTATGTAATATTTGACATTTACTCATGATAACATCTAAAACATTTCTGTCTTTTCCCTTGTTTTCAACTTTATATGATTCTTCCTCAACCTTGTCTTCTTTACTGCCTTCGTCATCTTCGTCCTGGTATTCAAATTCACTGTCAAAATCAATGTTTCTTTCATTAACTTATATGTGGCCAGGTTCCGGAAAAGAATTGATGGTAAGCATGTCTTCAACACTGGTTTTAAAAGGATCAATATCAGTGAATGGATCTGACGTAGGCAGATTTTTGCCCCTTCCTTTACAGAACCTAAAATTCCAAATGTTCTCCAACCACCAGTGACAACCTTTTTACCTTTTGCAGAAGTTAGTGTATTGTATATATCAATCAGCCACTTTACATGCAACGGTTTCATGACTGTGAGCTGTCTCTTGATATCAATGTTGATGCTGGAATTTGGTACGGGGAGCAATGATGTCCTCAATGATTTTGATGGATTCTGGCGTATTGCTATAGTGTTTCGGGTTCGCGCTCAATGAAGAACCTTCAGGAAAATCAATGCTTGGAATACTGCAATTTGTTTTTCCATTGTAGAAAAGCTACATTTGTAAGAAGTTTCCTGCAGATCAATCACGAATGTTGCAGTTATAGCTCGCCTGTCTTTTGAACCGACAATTGATACCAATTTTTCTTTTTTTCAGCAGCAGATCCATTTTCATGGGCATATTTTTGGATCAAAAAAACGGTCGTTTTCTGAGTTTTTCACGTACAATGATCTTTTAGAGTCATTTTTGTATTGTTCTGTAACTGCTGCGACAACGTTTGTGTGATTTGCGGCCCCATGTCCAGTTTCCTCCATAGTTGGCAAGACATCACCTACTATAAAAAAAAATATAATAAAAATTAGAACAAATTTTACAAATCTTACTTGCGTTTTTTATGCTTAAAGAGATATTTCTCTAACTTAGTTAATTTTAAAAAGACGAAAATACAGTGAAAAATAAAAAAATCTACAATCCAAATTTAAAAAAAAAACAAACAAAAAAAAGATCCGTAAAGTGAAAACAATTACCTGCACTTTTTTGAGACGGGCTCTGTTCATCATTAGGTTCACTCGATTGCTCTTTTAAAAAGTTTGCTTAACCTTTGGTTAAAACAAAAATTTTCTTATCACGTAAAAGCCCACATTTCGAAAAGGAAAAACCCATTTGAATTCGAATTTGAATGTTTTTTTCTTTTATTTACTCCATCATCATGACTGACGTCATTAATAATCAATTTCACAATCTGTAACAATAAAAAGCTTCTTGGATGGAGGGACTCAGGGGTCCATGATAAAAATAATTTTTTCTTCAAAACATCAAAAGTAAGCGGCAAATAAAAAAAGTACCAAAACATCTCCACGCAGTTGTCACCTTTTTTAAATCAAGTTTATTTTGTTGGAATTATGGATGGCGTATTTGAATTTACAGCGGCTGTTTGTGAATTTCATGAGTATCGAAAGGTATGGCAACCAAAGGAAGGCGAGTTGCTTGACTGCTATTTCGAAGAAAAAAAACAGCTTTGATCTATTTGCTACTAAAGTGTGTGATCAAGAAACAAACAAAATCGTAGACCACCTACCTCGTGAAATTTCACGAATAACTAAATTTCTTCTAAATAGAAGCGCTGTTGTCACTACAAAACTGACTTATTTGCGTAATAGACGTTCACCTCTTGTGCATGGTTGGCTGGAAATTCAATCAAAAGTAACAGTAAAAGTTGACAGCAAGTTAAAGAACTTTACATCAAGCCGAAAGATGAAGAAATCGTTTTTATTGGAGGAGAAATCGGCCTCGAAATCGACAACAAACGTTGCCAGAAATGGGGGAAGTATCAACAAAACTAATACCCACAATCAGAAAGGCCACGTTGTAAAGATATTAGAAATTTTTCATGCATTCAAGAAATGTGAAAAGTACATTTAATCAAGGAGATATAACAATGTAGTAGAAATAATGTAATAGAAATTAATTAAAAATTGTTTTATAATAGAAATTGATTAAAAATTGTTTTTTATAGTGCTTATTATGTAAAAAGAAAAAGAATATCATCAAAAATGATTGAAAATTATCTCTGTACTCTGCCCCTTAGAAAAACTCAAAAAAATAAGTTTTTCAAAATTTTGTGGTTTTTGCAGTTTTTACAAAAAAAATGCAAAAGTAAATCCAATCGAAATTAATAAAATTTGGCCAACCGCGAAATTAAATCCACTTAAGGTATTGTATTTGGTTGTAAAATAAGATTACTGAGGATTGTGGGTATTCCACATAATGTATGTCCTCTGTTAAGGAGACTCTAAAAGCTAAACTCTAAAAGCATTCAATTTTTTAGTGATGATCTGTATTAAAGTTGCCAGTCATTTAAAAGTACATAAGAAATGCGAGAAAACCTGAGTACTTTGTAGGTGAAGTAAACTTGACTGATGCAAAGTATAGTGGCATTCATCCTTAAATGACAAAAAGCAAGTGCCTTTACAGAGGTATTTTTTTGGAATATAGCAAAAGTGATTTTACGCATATGTTGAGCTTTATGCAAAGGTTGAATAAGGAACTGTAAAACTTAGGTTGAAATGTCTGAAAAAGATGATAATGTAGATATTATGTGAAAAAAATATGTGTTCCATTAAAAAAAAAAGAAAAATGCACAAAGTTTTTGTAAGCCCCCTCTTTAAATGCTTCCCATCCCAAATAGACACCGCCCTAAATTCTGGGCATTTATTTGTGACCGTATAAAAATAATTATAGAACCCACACTTGATATTAAAGCTCTCCTCACAATTTTCAACTCCAGCTACTTTAAAAGCTGAACTAGGCCACACTGTGACAGTCCGGAAAACAACTTAGAATAGTAATAATAATGGTAAATTTAATAAAATACATGTAGAACTTATTTTTTAAAATCTATTTAGCATGTCCATGCCCAACAGATAGGACAAAAGATTCTGTGTGTGATGCCAACACTGGTAAATGCCATTGCCTTAATCGCTACAATGGAGAAAAATGCACATCATGTAAAAGGTGGCTGGAAAATTGGCCAATTTGTCATCGCCCAGGTACACTTATTAGGTTGTATTTTGATATTAGACATTCTCAAAGTATAATCTAGTGTTTTTCTGTTTGGGAAAATAAAAAAATGCAAATTGCAAAAGGTTGGTTAAAAAACAGCAAAAAAATATTTTTTTAAGGACAGCCTATATTTTATCTCATAACTTTCATGAACACAAAGGCAAATGAATATATATATTTAATATATTTAAATTGTTCTAATTATTTAGGTTGCAAGTGTTCTAAAGAGGGTGCTATTGATGGAACATGCACTGATGGGAGACAATGTCGTTGCAAGAACGGTTACACTGGTAAGCGGTGTGATCAATGCATGCCAGGATTCGGAACATTCCCTAACTGTACTGGTAAGTGCGTACAATGTAATTTAGAATGTCTGTTTGCAGAATAATATGTTGCTTTTGCAGCTGATTTAGTTAGGATTGGGGACTAAATAATGTAAAATCTTGTCTCACATACTGACCTGATGTAAAAACACTAATAATGTTAATACTTAACTAAGTAACTTTATTAAAAAAGGGTTGCTGTGTAAAAATTTAACTTTTAGCATTTCTGGACAATTAAAGGGGCTTGATGATCTTTGTTATGTATTAATTTATTGTTTATAATGTGTTGATGCACAACTTAATTATTTGCGCGTCCTTACGATGTTTATAATTTTTTACTGCCTCCAACCTGCAGATAATACCATCCTTCAAACAGTAAAATTTTTCCATGCAACACTTGTCAGCAAATTCCTGTGGGAATTTTTTTACAACCATAGGCTGATAAATTGATAAATTAAGGGGGAATGCAACATATCATGCACCAGAACAAAGAAATAAATTGCCACTTTGACTGTCTTGGTCTTGATAGATAAATCTACTATTAGTTCAATGTCATGGTTTTAGACAAGGAATTATTGCACCTAAAGAGTCTGGTGCTCGTTAATTCGTGAAAATCTGGAAAGTAGTCATCCGCGAATTTTTTTTCCCACGAAATTTTTGAATAATTTTCTGATCTGCGCATTTATATAAGAAAATTTCAATGGTCGAAATCTCCACTTCCACAAGCGTTCAAACTTTCCCTTACTTCCTTTGTCACCTCCCCGTTTTCCCATAAAAAAAGAAACAAGTAAAAATTATGTGATATAATCTATTTTATCTTTCAAAATAAATTAGCTCTAGTCATTGATTACAAAAAAAGTATCTAATTTTGAAAATTCTTCTTTTTTTTTGGAGATCTTTCGACAATAGATTTGGCTGTTGTGAAGAAAATTAACGAGAGCTAATTTTGCCAGTTTCAAAAAATAGTCACACATGTCGCAACACAAAATTAAGTCACTGCAAAATATTACAGAATGGCTTTTTCAATTTTCATGGATGAGCTTAAGTAAGCACAAATTTTAATCCCGCGAGAATTTATCACAATAAAGTATTAGCCAGGTTCACCATATTTTGCAAAAAAAAATAGGTCAGTAGAAGCAGAATATAAAAACTGTATAGAAACTATATAGAAACCATGTCCTTGGAATGAAACTCAAAAATATATAGATTGAATATTATGTCAAATGTTCACTTTATCATTCACTGGTTGTTCATGCCATCCTGTTACCAAGGTAATAAGGATCAAAAAAAGCTGTAGGGTCTAATTTAAATTTGGATGATGTGTTTTGATTTTCCTGACTAACTAACTTTGTGCAGTTATTTTTGCATGACTTTGTTAATTCTATGAAACATTGTAAAATAATAACATAGTAAGAATATATTATGCGTAATCACTTAAGCAAACAATATGAAACAAGAAAAAAATTAGTTGGGAAATCAATTGACAGTATTTTACTTCATAATTGTTTTTGTTTGTATTGTATTTGGTCTCTGTGTTAGTTTTTTAAAAGAGAATAAACTACAAGACTTCAGAACAAAGGTTATATTTTAAAATAAGTTTGTGTTTAGTGACATAGTTCAAATTATGTCATTTTGTTAATGTTCTTGTTAAATTAAAAAGTTGTTAAACAATATGACGTTCATTAGCACAGGAAACAAACTTTCTTTGTTTTGCTGTCATCAAAAAAATAAGCAGGATATTGTCTTGCTCTCCTCCACATGTTTATCCCAAAATATCTTAATAATGCTACATATGATTAAAATACATACAGTAGATGGTTTATCCTCAACACATGGTGAAATAAGAAGTAGGGACAAAAGTTTTGTCAATGATGTGACGTCATGACAAACTTTTTATTGACACTTGTTAATCATTTTCTTTAAATTTATTATTGGAGTGTTTTTCCTACAAAAGGTTTTGTTTTATGTCAATACAACAAACATTTTTGATTTTTAACAAAAATGATATCGAAACATTTTGTTTTTCATTTACCCTCGCATGGAGTTACACTGAGAAAATATAAAGAATCCTCACAAATTGGTTGTCTTTGGTGATGAGTTCAGAGATGGAGTGACTTGAGATTTGAGTGTTATCATTATATATTGTTTTTTGAAAGAAGGAACTTGCGACAAGATGGTTATTTTTAATACAATTTGTTTTTGTTATGTCTGATGCATAATAATAACAGAGAATAAGAAACTATTGAAGAGATTTTTTATGAAATCTGTTTGTTTTTATTCATGCTATAATCATCTGTTTGTTATCATTTTTTTCATAAAACAATTTTTTTTTAATTTTTTTTATTTTCGCTATGCAGTATCTAAAGCAACCTCGTGTCTTTATTTAAACAACATTAAATGTTCAATTTATTATTCTTTCCCATGATGATTTTCAACTTCCACTGTTATTAACACCTTAAAAAGTACTAATGTTTAATAATTATTATGAAATAGTTTATAGCTAATTATTTTGTGGTTTGAGTAATTAGCTCCAACTGAATCCTTAGCTGACCTTTAGAATTAAAAAGAATGAAAAAGTTTTTGTTGTTGCTGGAGTTATGAATTTTTCTATAAAAGCAATAGTGTTTATAGTATCTGCTACACACTTGGTTTTAGCTTGTCAGTGCAATGCTATTGGTTCCCATGACAACAATTGCAACCCTAAAACTGGTCAGTGTGCATGCAAATCATATTTTACTGGAAAAACATGTAATCAATGTACAAAACCTGGCTTGAAATACCCACGCTGTTATGGAAATGATAAATGCAAGTGCAGTAAAGCAGGAACAAGATTTGCAAGAAAAACAAATGGTCCGTGTATAAAAAGGGTATGTTTGTGCAACATCAAGCATTAAATGTTACAATTGAATGCATTGTTCTCTATATATTTAAAAAACTGTAAGAATAGCTTCTGATTAAGAACATGCAACACACATTGTTTTTTGTACTAGCCAAGGCTGAGATTTCTTAATACATTTTCTTAATTGTATACCAATGCAGCAAAAAAACCTGACAAGGAGTTATGCTACTCCAAAGTTTATAATACTTTTTATTATAATTCTGTTTTATCGCTACTTTTTTCTGTTTTTCAGAAACTATGATTGTTGTATTATTCAGTCTCAGGTTTTATAAATTGCATTACATTACTTGTATTATTTGTGTATTTATTTTATGCATCTAAATTTCTGACACCTGTTAGGTATCCTGCATATGTAAGAGGAATGTTAACAGTGCGAATTGTTCAGAGTGTAAAGTCAATCACTATAATTTATCATCAGCACACCCTGAAGGTTGCAAAACGTGTCAATGTGATTCCTCTGGTTCTTTTGCTAGTTTAGCAACTTGTGACAGGCATGCTGGCCAGTGTGTGTGTAAACCTACTGTAGTTGGTAGAAATTGTAACAGATGCAAGGATGGGTACCATTTGATGAATAGGTGGAATTTGTTTGGTTGTACAGGTATATACTACTCTAGTTTTTGTATATCTCTTGTAGAGTATTTTTTTAGAACTATTTACTTTACCAATTTTTATACCCTATTACCTCGCATGTAATTCTACCTTGTGTAAAGGCTTGTGGACTTATACATGGGCTTTTGCCATCAGGCTTTCAGGCAAGAGTCTCTGTTTTGGAAAAAGAGTGTTAAAGATACTATATAAAAAAAGATACTTCAAATATTTTTATACTTCTCATCTTATTTCCAAAACTCTTTATCATAAAAATTTTGCATATGAGTACATGATCTTTAATGTAGGGCATTAGGGTAAAAAAAAGCTATCCCAGATATTTGCATGAAAGAATAGTTAAAAATAGTTAAATTGCATAATGTGACTTAATGTATGATACTGTAGTTTAAATTTTAGTGTGCTTTTATAATAAAACCTGTTGTTTTGAATAGCATGCAATTGTAATATTGGTGGATCGGTGAATCCCAATTGCGCGAACAATGGAGAGTGTACATGTAAAGGAAATTTTGAAGGAAAAACTTGCAACAGGTAACTGACACTTTAAGTTCTGCGCAATGAAACTAAAAAGTTCAAATCCGCACAATGATATGTCAATCGCATAGTTTTATATATATTGACTCTTTGTGCTGTATGGAGTTTGCTGCATTGCATATGCTAGTGAAATTGCAGCGTGTAGCCATACATATGTTTTTATGCAGTGCAGGAATGAAAGCTGAAAACATTGCCACATAAAATTAATTGTATTTTTTGCTTTGTTGTATAGATGTGCCATGAAAGATACCTAGATAACCATTATTGTTTTTTAGATTAAAAGATGGACCATTCTATGTACCTGACTTCTATCACAATCTTATCGAAGTAGAATCTGCTACAAGTAGTGGCAAACCAGTTGTGTATCGATACAACTCCGCTGAGTTCGCTAATTTTACTGGAAGGGGTTATATTTTCTTTGGAGGAGACCAGGTAGCCGTTATTAGACAACTGTACTCTATACTTCAACAATTATCTGAACCTGTAAGGCCAACCAGAAGATGTAATCTCCAAGTAGGATTTGTTAAATATTGATTTTTAATTTTAGACTGATGTCAAATTAGAGATTAAGGTTCCAAAAACAAGAAAATATCTTGTACTTGTCAAACACTACCTGAAAAAGCAAGACAAAACAACCATGGTCGTATACTTAACTGCAAAAGGTAGACATCCCACAAGTAGTTCCACGAAACAGTAAGAAATAACTTTGCTTTAATGCTTTTATTTCCTCAATATCCTGTATTGTCATTTTCAGACAAAGAAAGATCCTATGCTGCAGTCATAGATCTATATCCAACAGCAGAAAATGTAAAAACAGGCCCATCTTATGCTCTGGTTAAAACAGCTGATGGTGAAAAAGAATTTGTTTTCACTAAAGGATTGTGGGAAATGGATATGTCATCAATATCAACTGAACTTTTGATAGTAAGCAGCTAGTGGTTACTATTAAATTTTTTTTACTGTAATTTAAAGGATTAACTTTGATTCTGTTTTCTTCATGTCTATAAAGGATCATGTTGTGATCATACCTGAAGAATACTACACTGCTAACAAGTTACAACCAGACGCTGTCTTGCCTTGTCTAGCTGGTCAAGCGAAGGGGACAATTTGTAAAATGTATAAATACATCAGCATGCAAAAGTTTCAGATGATTCAAGCAGAAAGTGGAACGAATAGTAAAGGCTTTGGATTTGATGTTGTGCGAAAGACAAACTTGTTCAAAGATCCCGATCTGCTTCTGCAACTACCAGTGTTAAATGACATGGCGGAGTTAAGCAGAAAACAGGTAGATTTTTTACCTCGGGGTGTCTGAATGTCATGTAAATCAAAGTTTGTGTGTGTTTACGCAGTGTGATTATACACAATTTTGCTTACACAATAAAAGCTAGGTTGACTTTTAATAAATCCTTTTAATAAGCTAAAAAACCAACCAAGTAAAAATCTGCACAAGATTTGAGCATGTCTTTGCTAGACCTACTACAGTAGACTTGACTTCACACTTATTTCAATATTTCTTGATAACATTATTCTATAGTATTGCTTTGCATCTATCAAATTTTTGTCTTAGATAGCACTGACACTTGAAGTAACTGCTACTACAACCAGTAATTATCATCTTGTTGTGACTTATTTTAATCCACACCCACGCACATACAGACTCCAAATGTATGACGGTAAGTAGATTGTTTTTATATCTGTTTGAAATGCTCAAACAAAGAGCAGTCCAGTAAATCAAATAATAATTTAACATTTAAGTTCCATTCAGGAGAAATTGTAGGTGTTCGTTGAGTGTCAACAGAAAATAGATATAAAATTTAAAGCAAGTGGTATACAGGGTAAATTTTAGGTGTTTTATGAAAACTGTGAGAGACCATGTATCTAAAATATAATTGTAAAAAATAATTTTATCCTGTTCTAACCCAGTCAGCGTTTAGCCTTATGTATGTTGTATAAGTTAATGTATATAATCCAGCAAATAGCTTTCGTTGCTGCTTGCAGTAGATCTGGTAGGATATCCTCTTAGGGGAGATAGATAAACATGTCTAATCGTTTTGAGTGACATAGTTAAAAAAGGCTGCAATGCAAGTCCAGTTAGCCACAGTCAATGCTGTTTTAATTTATTGATTGAAGGTGTCCAGCAGACCCTGAAAACCCTGAAAAATCCTGAATTTAAACAAGTGGACTTAAGAACCCTGCAATTTAGATTAAATTTTTAAAAAACCTTTAAACCCTGAAGATTTTGTAATGTCCAACTCACTACAACTATTTGTTTTTAGATGAGATTTAATTTTTTATAGTCTTTTACGTTAAGATTATTTAAAAATTCTGTAAAATCAATCGTAAAACGTAAAAGTCACAATATTACTCAGTAAATCACCCTGAATTTGATCCAATAAGTTCGCTAAACACCCTGTGAGATACATCATAAAGTTAAAGAAATTTGATTATAAGGCCAGACACGACTGCTTCAAATTATCTCTTACGTTTCTTCTGTATTCATTATGTAGGTGAAAGTGGAAAGCGAGGTTACATTGAAGCTATCCCTTGCTTGTATCAATTCTTATGTCGAGTAGTTGTCCTGCATACCAATGGCTATCCATTGTCGCTGAGATATGAAGTCAACCAAACTTCAGAAATTACATTCATCGGGAATATAAGAGATTCACTGGCTATCGTAGGTTACAATATTCCATGGTTTGTGAAAAAAATCTTAGTAATATTTAGACCTAGTTGTCTTATAACTTTAATTCAGCAAATGACCACTAGGTGTAGGTGCTGGGTATATACAATTCAGCCACTGACCACTATGTGTAGGTGCTGGGTATATGCAATTCAGCCATTGACCACCAGGTGTAGGTGCTGGGTATATGCAATTCAGCCATTGACCACTAGGTGTAGGTGCTGGGTGTATGCAATTCAGCCATTGACCACTAGGTGTAGGTGCTGGGTGTATGCAATTCAGCCATTGACCACTAGGTGTAGGTGCTGGGTGTATGCAATTCAGCCATTGACCACTAGGTGTAGGTGCTGGGTGTTTGCAATTCAGCCATTGACCACTAGGTGTAGGTGCTGGGTGTATGCAATTCAGCCATTGACCACTAGGTGTAGGTGCTGGGTATATGCAATTCAGCCATTGACCACTAGGTGTAGGTGCTGGGTATATGCAATTCAGCCATTGACCACTAGGTGTAGGTGCTGGGTGTATGCAATTCAGCCATTGACCACTAGGTGTAGGTGCTGGGTGTATGCAATTCAGCCATTGACCACTAGGTGTAGGTGCTGGGTGTATGCAATTCAGCCATTGACCACTAGGTGTAGGTGCTGGGTATATGCAATTCAGCCATTGACCACTAGGTGTAGGTGCTGGGTGTATGCAATTCAGCCATTGACCACTAGGTGTAGGTGCTGGGTATATGCAATTGCTATCAGGTGACTTTTCCACCAACAAAACTTTTTGATTAATAAGAAAACCCGTAATTTAATGAAGCATACTCCCCGGAAACCTCGCATCATTGAAGATTTTGCCACCACTACTAATATCCTAATATCGCTATCATAAAATCAGGCTGGAAAGCACAGGAAAGTTGGACTTGGTTGGTTAGGGAAATTTACTAGTTTTCTGACGTAAATTAGGGAAATCAATATTGTAGTGCTTTGTTTACCTTTTTTACAGCTTGATAAACAACAGGTTTCAGGAAAAAAATAAAAGAGAAAGTCAGTGAATTTCGTTTTCGAAGGCGGACAGACAAATACGTGGACAAATATGACTCATTAATAAAATTCTCAGTTTTCATACTTTTAATTAATTTTATTATTTTTTAAGTATTTTTCCTCTTGTTAGTAAGTGTTATCTATTTCTTAGGATTACATCTCATTGCTGCCCACAGAAGAATGGTCACCAGATTACTTGCTACCTCACAAGCTGTGTTACATGAAAAACAATGTTTGTTTACAAAATGAGAAATTTCAAACTCCTCAAGACTCAGTACCAATAACACCAACATCTTCTAATCCAGCAAATCCTTTAACAAATTCAGTGTATGCTGTCTCTGAGGTAAATTGGATCCAGTGAACTTAGAAGCAGAAAACTTTTTGACTAGTCGCCCAATTTATTAGATTGAGAAACTGTAATAAAAGTATTCATTTTTTTCTAGAAATCAGTTTTTTTCACAGCTTCACTTTTAAAACAAGCCACTTACATTCTGGTATACCAGTACTACCAACCCAATCTTCCCAGCTTTCACGTTAAAATCAAAATCATACAGGGTACTGTCAAAGGTTATGGCTTGGTAAAAGTACAGCATTGTTCGGCTAATTCGGGATGTCGTGGTGTTTATAAGAATGGGGCGTTACAAGGTGATGTCACAGTGGTGTTTGAGATTCCATTAGGGAAAGAACTATGGATTGTGAGTTGAGCCACATTTTGAATTATTAACCGCATTGCCTCTTTTTAGCACCCGCTCTTATAACCACCTCCCTGAGTTTAAAAAATAATTTCATAAGCATCTCGATTTAATTAGAACTGGGGTGGTTCTTAGAGGTACGATATTGATTAAATTTAAAAATAAGCGACCCGAAAAGATGTAATAAACGTCCGGGCGGTTAATATAGAAAATACGGTAGTTGTTGTTGTTGGGCTCGTGTCGATAATGAGAAATATATTATATTGGCTTGCGTTCGAGAGGAAGGCTATTATCTGTCATATTACACATATTTCAGGACTCTACGTTTTTGGTTCCTGAGGCCACATACCAAGAAGATGTTTTGTTACCGAAACGAACTGAATTCCCAACAAAGTTTAAACGTTCATGTTTGGACAAAAATTCACTCCCTTTAATGAAAGCACCCGAGGGATTCTGTATGCAAGCATTGGTCGCACTAACATCTGAGTTTACAAACAAAACCTATCGATGCAACTGCAACCAACGAGGTTCATTGTCACTAGATTGTGCAAAAATAGGTGGCCAGTGTAGCTGTAGAAAGGGTGTAGTTGGAAAGAATTGCGATAAATGTCAAACGGGATACTACGGTTTTCCTTATTGTAAAGGTATGTTAAAACAGTTGTTTTTGTATGTTGTTTTGTTGTGAATATTTCACTGGTGGTTTAAATAAACATATATTTCCTACAGTTTCAGATTTACAGTATGACCGTACTTCTGTACTTACCCATCTGTTTCCCTATAATTTTTAAAAATCTTTCATATATTTGATTCCGGTATCGATATTTGCTGAAGTGAGAACCAGACCAAATTTTATGGTACTGCCATAAATATGTTCTGATATTGACAAATGAAAAAAACAGTGAAATTCTGTTATTATGTGCTTTTAAATTACAAATACAAAGTGTTTCAATGCGCTTCTTCGACCTATTATGGACAAAAAAAGGTTAGACAAAATTAGGGCGGACAAAAGTAACAAAATTTTTGATGGTGACAAAAATGTGGACCAACGAACATTTTGTCGGACAAGGTATATGCAAGCGATACAACACCTGCACATTGTGTAAGCTTATTGACATAAATAAAAAGTTGAGTTGTTTTCTAGCTTGCAACTGTTTCATTGGAGGATCGATTAGTGCAGAATGTGATCGATATGGTCATTGCAAATGTAAACCGAAATATCACGGTCGTAAATGTAATCGCTGTGTTAAAAATCACTGGGGATTTCCTGATTGTCGAGGTTTAGTGAAGTCTACCTTGCTTTTTTTAAAAATTTTTGTCAACTTTTGCTAGAACACATGCTTTAGTGTTTTGTTCCAATCATTATACTTTATTTGATGAATTTTCGCAGGGATTAAATTTCACGGTTGAGCTCATCCGCAAAAATCGAGCATTACGCGGAAAAATTATTTTCGCGGATGAGCCATTCTACAATATTTCGCGGGGTCTTAATTTCGCTTTTCGACATTTTTGTCTATTTTTTGAAACTCGCAAAATTAGCTCTCGGTAATTTTAGTGAAAAACAGCCAAATCTATTGTCGAAAAATCTCCAAAAAATTGAATTTACAAAAGTAAATCTTTTTTTTGTAATCGATGACTAGAGGTTGTTTATTTTAAAATATAAAATAGATCATATCTCATTAATTTGTACTCGTTTCTTTTCTTATGGAAAACGGGGAGGTGACAAAGGAAGTAAGGGTAAGTACGAACGCTTGTGGAAGTGGAGAATTTGACCATGGAAGTTTTTCGGAAATTTTCTTTTATAAATTTCGCGAATCACAAAATTATTCAAAAATTTCGCGGGGAAAATTTTTTGAGGATGGCTACTTTTCCTGCTTGTCGCGGGGACTTAAGTTCGCGGATTATGACAAAATCTGCGAAATCTGCGAAATTTAATCCCTGAGAAAATTTATCCCAATAAAGTAATCAACGTAGCTACAGTTATTATGTAAATATCACGAATTGTGTCATTGTAAGAACAGTTTTTACGACTTAAACATTTGTCTTTCACGGAAGATAACTTACGAAAGCCGTCATAATCACCAGTGTTATACAGACAGAATTAATCACTTTATAGTATCTATCAATTTCCAACGGAAGTTAAACCCCAGACTTCTCAAACTGGAAGCTACCACTGTACCTCAATGTATAACTTGACATACTTTTATATATTTCTTTTTCATTTAATTTTCTACTACAGAATGTTCTTGTGACTGGCGTGGCTCATTTTCGTCAGCCTGTCGTGATCACGATGGTCAGTGCTCATGTTCGCGCAACTATGGTGGACGACAGTGCAACAAATGTCGAGTTGGTTTCTTTGATTATCCTTCTTGTCGAAGTTGCAACTGTAATGCAGCAGGTATCATCACGACTGCGGCAACTCCGACCGGTTGCTATAAAAATGATCCGGTAAGTATATTTTGATATTGGGTTTATCTTTTCCACAGTTTTCCTGCTATCCTGATGTGGTTACGATTTTCCCTCTCCACGTTCAGCAAATCACTGGTTATAAAAAAGCTTGAAAGTTTAAACAAAAAAATATGTCTCATGTGATTTCGGGTTGTAGCAACACAGAAACGTCCTTTTCCGCCCGTCCACTATCCTCTTTGCCGAGTATTTCACCATCTTCTGTTATCCCATTGAAATACATGAGAGTCCTCAGGAGTTATTGCGCTTAAACTGCGGGGCTGTATTCGCACAACAGTAAACTGCGGGGTTATATTCGCCCAACAGTTACCCATATATTTCTGGGTTCCGTGCTTTAAGGGTTGGGATATTTTTCATTAGTAGGAGTTATTACATTTCAAATCCATTGTCTTTCGTTAACCATCTATCATGACTGGTAGATGGAATGTTTCTGTTCTTAACAGGTCGCTATTGACATCCGTCTCCATGTATTTCATTCTGAGTAAACTTGAAATGTTGTAATTTTAGAATAGATGTGATTGTAAAACCAATGTGGAGGGGAGTTATTGCGAAAGATGTAAAGAAAATTTTTATGGACTTGATGTTCGAAATCCTTTTGGCTGTAAAAAGTGTAATTGTTCGTCATTCGGTACTGTGCGAGGCGCTGGGACATGTCATAAACAAACCGGACAATGTGTATGTCAGGCAAATGCCGCCGGTATCAATTGCGACTCCTGCCAAAATGGTTTTTATGTTGTAAAGACGGATAAAATATTTAGCTGCCAACGTAAGAAAAATACTGAGTTTGGTCATCTATGTATTATAATACTCGTTGTCTGTCTATCTGTGAGCCAATTTATCAACCAGGGGTTTTGTAATCAAAAACGTCATTAAAATTGCACCTATAATGATAGTAATAACCCCTGTCCCAGCAAATCTCGTTACTTCATGTAAACAGGCGGCAAATATGGACGACGGACGGATATTCCTCGGGCTAACGACCAGTAGTATTAATTTAATTTAAATAATTTTTATGATTTTTAATGTTTGTTTATTCTTTAGAATTTCGGATTATCTAATTCGTCTCTTTACTATGCAAATATTACATCCAACCGCTTGCGTCTTATTTTTAGCATGTCTATGCAGCGCTGGTGGATCATTGCATAACGTTTGCGATAAAATCACGGGACAATGCAAATGCAAAGCTCGTGTGTCCGGATTAAAATGTGATCGAGTTACACCGGGTGACTATTACTTACCTTCCATTGCACATGTCTTCGGATCTAAAGACATCACCCCCAGTGCAACTTTGGAATACCTAGATAGTTTCGATGGTGCAAAAGTAAACGGAAGTTTTGCTTCCATGCGTCAAACACTAGTTATTCAACCAAGTGGTTACGTTAGCGATGTGGATAGTGTTTCAACCGATGGCTTTTATTCAAACGTTAAATTAGTGCACAAAAGATCATATTATGTGTTGATTCATTACGCGTTGTCAACGAAAGGTTCTAGAATTGATCTAGAGTTCACAAAAGACGGTGAGAGAAGTATTTAAACATAACAACGTCATTTTGTTTGTTTTTTTACATGTAACTTTAACCCCCCCCCCCCCCCCCCCCCCCCGTCTTACAAGAAGATACGCGTTTTTATAAGAAACAAGTTTGTAAGAACATTGAGACACAAAGAATGGTTACAAACTAAGAAAACATTAGAACATCACTGAACTCAGTGAATAACAAGAAGAAGAAAAAGTAGTTTGGTAAAAAGTAATTCATTTACCTCCATGCAATCTTTATTGACAGACATTAAATATGTTAGTCTCATAATTTCGAAAAAGTTTCGAAGAAAAATTTTTTACTCAAATGAACTTAATACTTAAATATGCTTAGACTTTATAGCCGGTAAGAAAAATAACCCAGTCTTTGTATATTCAATGGTTGAATGAATGAAGTTGTTGTAAAATTTAAAACTTTGTTCATTTCTTCTTTACGTCTGAAGATGTACATGTGAAGTGATATATGAAGAATTTAGTATTTAGTATTTGCGAACTTTTTTTCAGGTGAATATATTCTCGTGACGCATTACTTGAAAGCAAAGAAGACATTAAAACCCACTGTCGACATCGTTAAAAAAAATAATGCATACTTTGTCTTACAACTACCCGAGGGAAAGTGGAACTTGCAAGTTGTGTTTTACGAAACCATTTTATTTGTAAGTGTTTACATGCATGAAAAATTTTGTTGATCGTAAAATAACGTATTACTTACGACCTATAGTGTATTTGACCTTCATACGCTCTTCATTTGACAATACAGTAGAATCTGACGAAATCGGATATGGTGTATATCTGTCCGAAGCGCAAACTTCGAACATTTGGAACAGATTGTTTGCTTTTAGGTCAAATATTTACAGAAAATCTCCATCGTGCGGACATCTTTATAAACCAGTCCTTGTTTTGCACCAATTTTCTCCGCTTTAGACAGATTCCACTGTTATAGCAAAACGTTTTTATCTGATTTGTATTACACGGAACAACTTTTGATTTACAGAACCAGCTTACGATTGTACCTGTGGAACATTTCAGCAAACATAGAATATCCCGTTCGATTAATAATCCGTGCACTGTACCATCATCCACGCGGTACTGTGCGTTATACACGTATTACGATTTAAAGAAGATCGGTGCTGTTATCATAGAAGTGGAAAGCATGGGAGAAAGTTCTTCCGAATATTTCGATGTAAAGAAATACCCAGCAGCTAGTATTAATGGTGCACTATTGTTGAAAAGCGACAAGGTATGATTTCTATTCGGTAAAATATCCACACGGTAATTTTTTTGATGGAGCAATGAAATATTTCCTTTTGAAGAGAGATAGTTTAAACAAACAAACTGTCCGTATCAGAGAAACTTTGTGATTGTTGTTAAATTTCGCGTGTTTAAATAGTTGAGTCTCAAATTTTGTGTAGTCAGCTACCTCAAGAGTGCGTAATTTCGCGAATCTTAACAAAATAGCAGAGTTAAGTACCTAAGAAATTTAATATCGCGAAATTAGACCGCAAATTTCGCGATGACAGCAAGTCATGTGCAGGTGAAATGTAAAAACATTTAAACACAAAAATGTAATAGTGTAAATAATGGGATTGTAATAGCTGAGGTGATTAAAAGAAACAATTTTCTTATATTTGTGCGAGTTTCCTGTGATCTCTTTACAAAGCAATTTACGCAGACAGTATTAAATTTTCACTAATCTAGAAAATTCAGAGGTTTTTTTCACGTTTAATTTTCGCTAGTTGGTTTGATAAGTGGCGAAATTCTACCCTCGAAAATTTGTATGAATTTAGTTTTTTGTGTGTTTTCTTTTGCATTTTTTATAAAAAATATTTTGTATAGTAGTAAGTAAAATTGCAAAATAAAATTAGAATTTTTAAGGTATATTCAACTATTTTTTCCTGCTTTTAGAACTTGCGTTTCACTTCATTTGTCGACAAAAACGAAGATTTTTATGTTATCGTTCAATATTTGAATATGCTGAAGGACAGTGTTGAACTAGAAATAGAGATTCAAAATGGCTACCTTGTTGAGACAGGTATACACTTTGTCATGAAATCATTGTTTTGAACGTGTGTACGCAATGGGAAGAATGAACTGTATCATATTGTCTTTTGGTATATTTTAATCAACAATTTTATTTATATATTATCAAGGTTTTGTGGAGTTGCCTCCATGTTCCTATGCATTCGGTTGTCGTCAAACTGTTCTGCTCAGCGACGGACGCAAAGCACCGTATAAGGGAGGGCGACGAAATAGATATATTTCGTTAAAAATAATCAAAGGAATTGAAATCTTTATCGTAAGTTATTAGCCGAATTTTCAATAGTAAATATTTTAGTAGTGTGAAGCAAAATTGAAATGGTGAAATACACAAGGAAATATTTATCTTGGAATGATCAGGAATGTTATACCCGTGGAAATTTTTAGATCATGAATTCTTTTTAGTACAGTTATGTATTCGCAATTTTCAATTTTAAGCAAGTATCTTATTACTGCTACAGTCAGTAATAACTGCTTAGAAAAAGATTATTCTGTAGACTGATTGTGATTCTTATTTCTTACCAGGATTTTCTGTCGTTAGTACCAACCATGCGATGGAGTACAAATCTAGTCACTCCAGCGTTTTATTGTTTACGTCGTGGTTCAAGATGTTTGGACACTTCGTTCCCCACGACAAACAACATGCTAACCATCGAAGCGGAATCTGCGAAAGGAGTTTCTTCATTCAACAGCTCTCCCCCAGATGGACAGGCCTCCACCGTAGCTTTTTTAGTTTCTAAACATTCGGTAAGTCATAGTGTTCACGTGATTTTATTTGTAATGAAAATCGCTTGTAGGTTAAAAATTTTTCGGATACTTTGATAGCAATAGAAAACGATGTATTTGAGCATGAGAAGAAGAAAGTTTCTATTAATAACATTGCCCAACTCTTCAAAAATAAAACAAATTATTTTGTAGAGACATCTTCGTTGGTTAACACCTCTAAAGATAGGAAAATACTACCTCATAATACATTACTATCAAACCTTGCATGAGGATTATTTGGCGAAAATCGTATTAAGCACGTATAATAGCGCCGTTGCTGGAAAGGTACTTCATTCCTCATTGTTGAGTAGTTCCTCATTGTAAGTAGTTACTGTTGGAAGTCGAAAAATTAGTTTAGGTCCACCGTTGGATGTTTTTTTTTTCAATTTTTGTTTAATTTACAGCTTTTGTTTACGAATAAATTATTATCTCTTAGGTAAAATTCGATTATTGTCCAAGTATGTACGGCTGTCGTACCGTCGTGTCGTATTTTTATGACGACGCATTGCAGCTGTTTTTTATCAGTGGTAACATCTTAAAAGCGACGTTTACTATGAAAACAACAAACCAAGTCTGGGTGGTTAGTGAATTCAATTTATTTTTGTGTTGTGTTTTTGCTGATTTGCTTTTCTCAACTTCTCTATATCAATAATGGCCGTATTTTGTCTAAAATATGGCTGTCAATAATGCACGAAAAGTACGGCTTTGCTACGCGGGATATAAGAGACAGGCGAATCCGTAGATTTATCGACGGGCAACGACTAGTTCTCTATAGTAATACCCGCGTTTTGTTCAAAATGGCTGCTAATTGACTACCTTGTGCCTGAAGAAATTCACGAAATAGCAATGCAAAAACTACGGCGGCCGAAAATCTCTGAATTTTCTACGAGTTGACAACTATTTTTGCGAAAATAAAATGCATGTATCTATGATTTTATTACTAAACTATTTTCTACTTTCTGTTTTGTATTTAGGACCGAATCACGTTTGTATCTCCAGTAGAATATAACAACAATCCGAACATACTAAAAGTTGGTCCACTGGATTTATCAAAGCGTTATTTACGTAAATGTGTCGGCCGCAAAGATGTTTACATCGAACAAGCAAACAAAGATTTTTGTCGCTCATCTGCGTTTGAACTAACTCTTGGATTCAATAAAATTCCTCAACCCTGTAGATGTAACCAGCATGGTACATTACCGTCTGCAAAATGTGACGCTTATGATGGTCAGTGCACCTGTAAAGCTGGCTTTTATGGTAGAGATTGTTCGAAATGTGAAGATGGTTATTTCCCATACTGCAAACCGAGAAAAAATCTTTACAGATAATATGACGTGAATAAATAAAAAAGCATCGTTGTTATAAATATGCGGGAAAATAACTGGACCAAGACAAGTACACAGTTTTCCTATAAAATAACACGCGTAGAAAATATTGTGTAGAAAGTGGCTGAAGATGATGAGGTCGCTATGTCGCCAGCGATATGCCAAAATGTTTACGCAAAACGTAATTAGAGGCTGGAATCTTTAAGCTTTGTTTTAAATTTTGTCGCACGACAATGTTGTTGAAATGACACGACGGTCGTATTGCAGGTTGCCCGATCTATGAGCTCTGCGCTTTTCTTTTTATACAACATATATTCAATTTCTACTTAAATTTGTTGCTGTCAATTTGGCGACGAAATACACGTCTTCAATGTTTCTTAAGTTTTGTCCCATTTCAGGCTTAAATGTTTCTTAAGTAATATTCTTGTTCAAAAGGTTCAACATACACGTTCGCTACCACTCCGTGTTGCATTGCAATGAAAAGAAGACATTACATTGCGATAAACAATGTGTTGCGTCGTTGTTTTGTGCAGACAAGAAATTGCAAGAGCACACACCAGACTATGTATTGTTTCCTGTTCCTAAGATTTCGTTTTTTTTCTATAATGCAAGCCTGCCTATTTTTCTCTGTTTCTTAGCTTTTTTCGTTCCTGAGCTTCATGTTTCTTATTTACGTGTTTCTTAAAGAAAAAAAGACATCGTACGGTTGTCTCAATACATTTGTCACATGACGATCGCGCGATGAAAAATTCTTTATTAGAAATTAAACATCATCTCTCGTGGCAAAGTACAAATAATTTTTAAGAGCAAGAATTTGCGTATTTTTAATTTATAGCAGTTTTTTATGATTGTATTAACCAGATAGAAATAAAAAACATTTTTATCCGAATATCTTTAAATTTATGTGTACGTTAATTTCTGATGTTTTGGGGATCAGCACCTCGATGTTGGTGAAAAGAGTACATGTCGGTGCATCTCAATTAATTGATGCGGTGTATCAGTTGTATATTCATCAATTCATATTTTAAGACCTGAGGAAGTTAGGAAAATGAAATAAAAGAACAATTGATTCAAAGGGGCGGTCATTTTTTTTAAACACTATTTTCTCATCACAACCTTATTATAACACCACTGTAAAATCTATATAGATATATATAATGAGAATAATTTAAATATATTACAAATATATTGATAATTTTGTATTTTTTTTTATAGTGTTTACATGTATTTACAACAGAACTACGAGCGATATGATTGGCGGTGTGATGAAGAGCAACTAAAAGAGCATGCGGAGAAGAGGGAAAATAATGTATCAATCGGACCAATTTCAAAGTCATGTGACGTCTTTGCATAAACATAGTCATAAGAAAAAGATGAAATATAACACTTTCCGTCGAGACGAATTTCCACTCAAAAATGAAACGGAACGGAACGAACAACTTTGATTTCTAAAACCTGATTGGTTGATGAACTTTTCCGTTCTGATCCAAACTGAAAGTTGAAATCATTTTAGGACAGGAGGAAAAAAATACATATATAAAAACAAAAGAATAATTAGCTGATCAAATTTAAGTATTTTTTTTGTTTTATTTTGTTCCGTTTTTCTGTTGAGTGTAAATCTAGCTTTCGGTAAAAAGAAGGCAAAAACATTTTTAATTGGTTTTCGGGCGAACGATTGTCCTTTGACAAATTCTAAATGATATCAGTAAAGTAGTATAGTAAAGAGATTTTGGCTTTTTTTGCCGTCGTGACCGAATGGACATATTGTGAGAAAATATGGGTATGGGTCTGGCCAGGAGAAGCCTTAGGATAAGATCACTCGCCTATAACCCCACTCAGAAAATTATGGGCTTATGTGCCGAATGTGGTTGCCTTCTTGGTATCGCTTCGGAAAAATGTGATAAATGTTTAAAAAATGTTTTGAGTCGACCGAGTGTGGGTTAGGAACAATGACCAATAAACAAACGAGTTTCATATTATTTACATCTTTACGATTTCAGCATAACAAGAAATTCTAAAAAAAAAAACTCTTGTTAGAAAATTCTAAGATATGGAACTTAAATGCATTCTCTATGAAGATATCTACTCTTATGTGTTTCTTTCCTGAACACAAGTAGTCTTCGTTTTTACGTTCGAGTATACCTCTATCACTCTTCAATTTATCTACCTTATCAGCTGCACCAATTTTATCATGGAGAATGACTGACTAAGTGTTCCTGTGAAATAACCATTTCTTTTTGGACAGATTAGTATGCGCCCCTGCTCCCTTCTAAAGCTTAAAATTCCTAATAAGCGCCCTGGGTGCTGGAATTCTATCACGTTTATAAGAATTGTCATGATTGTCAGAAAAGATACAAGATGCCCTGGGGCGAGGTTGCGTACCTTCATAATTTACCATACCATCCTTGTTTGCGTCAGCAAGTTCGATCATTTCAGCGATCGCTTTATCTGAGAAAGGTTGACCAGCCTGCTTCATGGCTCGTTTGACCTCGGAATGTGAAAGCACACCATCACCGTTGCGATCTATTTTCTTGAAGGCGTCCATTAATGCATCTTTACTTGGCGTGGAAAAAGCTTCGATAAACTCATTAAATTCTATCAGCCCACTACCTAGAAAAAAACTTAAGATCAGTTTGATTAATTTCACCCCGCAGACTAGTAATTGTTAACCCCTAAAGAAAAAAAACCCGGGAACGAGGTTGGTTGAACTAAAGCGAGAGAAAAGCTTACCATCTTTGTCGACTTCACGGAACATCCTTTTCACAGCTAGAGAATCGGCTTCCATATTTAAACATTTTAACACAACATACAACTCTTTCTCGCAAATTGTTCCACTCCCATCTTGGTCAAAAGATAAAAACAGCTCTTTTAATTCTAAAAAGTGTTAAAATTTCACATGTTTATTGTATCGTGTAAAATTCAAGAAATCGAGATTTTTACACACTTTATTGACTTATTTTTAACCGACGAGCAATTTTAGTTAATGCAACATGCACTTTTGAATCCAACTTTGTTTTTGCATCGGCAATAATTTTAGAAGGGTAGTTTCGTAAACATCCATTACGATTTATACCGTTACTTTAATTGAGGACTGGGTGAGAATTTAGAATGCTTAAAACCAGTTGGTTGGGCAAAAAATTAACCGAATAATATGTGGTATATGTAGATGGTTAGATATAGCTACATCTCTTAATTTCCAGACTTACTGAAGGAAGTGATGGTTAGAAATTGTTGTAATTTTGTTTACACCACAAATCAGATAAAAACAAAAGAAATAAACATACCTTCAAATTCTCTTGTACTAAGTTTAGTTTTGTGACTCTAAAAAACGGTTGGGAAATTTATGTATCACCTATTTTTTTGTTGAAAAAATAAAACAAAAAATCAAGGGTCTACAGACGTTCCGTTTAAAATGGCTTTTTAAAAAAGGTTAGCACGAAGCACTGGCTGCATCGCGTTTTAGACAACTAAGTAAAGAAGTACATGTATATTTGCTTATATAGGAAAGACTCGTAGCTCTTTTTTACCGATGAAAGCGGGCGGGGATCCAATTTATCGGCGCTGCATATTGACATTATTTGTCAAATGATCTGGCCGTTTAAGCTTTCCGCAACAAGCCGTCATTCAGTCATTATGCCGAGATAAAAATTTTGCAGCGAATTGTTCTTCTGTATGTCAACAAAAAAGATGTTAGCTGCCTTTGATAAAGATGATTACAAAAATTTTTCACAAAAAGTAAAGGCGGGACGCTAAATTAAATATTCGTAAATTTGAATAAAGTAATTAGAAAAAATTAGAAGAAATGGGTACCTACCATTTTCAGATTCTATTTCTCTCCAAAGAAATTATCAACATGCAGGAAAACTTTTCAAATGTAAAAAGGCTAATAGCAAACTGACTTTGCTTCTCGCACCAAATATGAAATAACTCTCCGCCATAATGTTCTTGAACACAGATTAAACGTACTTATAGTAAAAAGCCTCTACGACGGCGTTATATTTTCCATCTGCCAAAGATAGATATTCTTTACCGCAGGTGTAAACTTATTCAAAGAAGAAGAAGAACAAGTGAAGCGAGAAAAACAAATCGACACAAAACTTTTATAAATTATTTAGGTCTTGCGTGGTATTTTCTTTCGATTAGAAATATATTTTTTCGGCAGACAGTTGGGTGATATGAATTAATAACAAATAAATACTGCTTTTTATTTTACTTCTCAATACTCAGTTTTCTTTATATATTTTATTATATTCTTTTCATACATAACAGTTTTCTCATTTCAAGTTCCCCACTGAATTTATTTTAACCCATTCACAAAAGCATCTTAAGAATTTAAACCCACATTTTTTTAAATCCAAATTGAATTTAGGTTGTTGTCTAAGATGCTTTGATGCAGTCCTGGGAACGATGTTGGTTGTGATACCAAAATTAAGGAAGAAATATTTACATTCATACGTTTTCATACGTTTTTAAAAGGTAAACAGGGTGAAACAAGTTCACTGGATGTGATTTTTCACTAATAAAAAAGCAATACACGATGTTTGTTTTCAACTTGTGGCTTCGATCCTTCTTCAAAACACGAAGCCAGTTGTAAACAACAGCCTGAAGTGAATAAATAAAAAAATAAAAAGATAAACAAAAGGGCTATAAAAACAAGTTCCAAAACTTATCTAAAAGTCATGTTGTAAAAAACATGTAAGTTTTATACGCGCAAAGCATGATTCAAACGGAAGTTTGATTTCGACTGGCACATTAGCCTAACTGAGCAAGTAAAAAGTTGAATTTGAACTTCCAAATAGATAGTGAACAAGCAACAGTAAGCAACAGTTGAGCCTGGTAGGATACAGAAGCTTCAACAACATTATTAGAAAACCACTAGAGTCAACCTCACTACTCGCGCTACCATTTCCAGGTTACAGAAAGAAGGGTATTAGAAAACTACTAGTCGGTCGCCCGTCCTTTATATATCGCATTTCGTGTTGTCGTAACACGACGTTTTCTTATGGGCAGAGAGACAGACAGAAAGAAGGGTATTATAACACAAACAGTTTGAATGAATTTGATAAAAACCTTTTTTTCCATAGTAGTTGATAAGCTCCTTTAGAATACAACGAGTTTGGTAGTCTCATATTTTATACAAAATAATTCATATTGGTTGACCGAAACGACTGTGCGAGAACTAAATTAGTTGTGACGTCACGTATTCGTGTGTACTTTTCACGAAAAAACAACAACAGAATAATAAAATAGATTAATCGTTAATAAATATTTTACAATTTTTGAAATCAAGCCGGCTGAACCATGATCAATCATAAAGCTCCATCCGGTCGTATATTTTCAAAAGTCGGGCACAAAATATCATCCATTATTATAACGTCATAAAGGAGCAAAATTCTAAGAATAAAATATATCTCATTAGTTTGATAAATTTGTGTCCAGTCTTCAAAAAAACCCTGAAAAAGAGAATCAAATACACGTTTTTTATAAGAAACTTAAGAATTTAGTTTAACCTGGAGTTTCTAAAACTTTATTGAGCCTTGGATTTTTCTTAATTTTTCTTTATTTAATCCTGAAAAATCTTTTATTTTTCTCTTTTTTTTGTGAGGTTTACTATAATATTTAAATACATGCATGACATTTGCTATGTTTGCAAGTATGTTATCTGTTGTATATTGCAGATTTCTCAGCCTGCTAAAGTTTTCTAAAATTTAGATTTTCTCGGGATAAAGTTACTTATAGACTAGTTTCTTGTAAGAAACGTGAATATGCATTCGGGACAAGAGTCGAGAAAATCACACCGCACATGAAAAAGGAATATTTAATCCGCAACGCCCAGTAATTTGCGCCACACTCTATCTAGTACCGCCTTTTATGAAGCGCCTTCACGTCTAAATTAAAAAATTGATAAGCACTGGGGATGTTAACTTGATGAGATACGATTCCTTTACACCATGCACAAATGTGATTTTCAAGTTTCTATGAGATCAAAACTTCTAACAACATATCAAACTTACCCATGAAGTCAACTTTTCCGTCGTGATTTGCATCAGTTAGCTTCATAACTCGTTCTAAACCTTTCTCCGTCAACACATGCCCCAACTGTTTTAACGCCGCATGACATTCTTTTTGGTTGAGATAACCGTCTCCATCTCGGTCAGTTCGTATGAACACCTCCTTCACACGTTCGATGGAAACTTTATCCTTCTTTACGATAAACGCATTCGCGAACTCGTTGAAACTGATTTTTCCACTTCCTAAATGAGTTTTCTCCCGTTACTAACAATTTGTAATGCGCAACCAAGCGTCGCAAATGTCACAAACGAGTTGGCAATATTTAAATTCCAGTGTTGTGAACAACAGCGCAAAAGTGACTTTTATTATTCGTACACCGTAAAAAACGTCTTTGGCGTACTCTCACAACAAAACAACATACACGCAAGTATACATGTGTTGTGTGGAAAAAGTAAAATAAAAAATTCAAAACCGCGCGATCGATTCTTGTATTAACGTTCTCTTTTTTGCAATATAAAGGAGCCTGGGAAGGAATGTGATTTTCAGTAATTATGTACAATTCTTTTTTGGGTAGTGGTGGATGAGGGAATGATCACCCTTTACACTACCTTATTCGCACTAGTTTTAGCGCGTATTAATTTTTGCTCAAGTTTAAATATCAGCGCAAATTAAAGAGAAAGAGTTTGAATGTAGTTCTTTTGCGCAAATTGTAAAATAATCCAAAACATAATAAGCGAAATTTCTGCTGCAAAAACATTTTTCTTCTGGCAACTCATTCCGGAAGTTATATGAATGGTATCACGGAAACAAAAAAATTTTCACAGTTTAAAAAAAGGTTTACCCGGAAAAAAAACAGATAGAAAAGTGCAGCAGTGGAATACTTTTACTGCAATATTTAAATAAACCAAGGTACCTAACCCATTTAAAAAAAACCCTTCCCGCTGTTATATAACCACATACTTACTATCTTTGTCAGTTCGAGCAAATAACATTTCTGATTCTTGGTGTGTCAACTCCAGTCCCATTTTTCTCAACATACCGAAAAACTCACTTCTTGATATCATCCCATCTCCATCCTTATCATTCGCCCAAAAGTATTTGCGATACTCTGAAACAAAATTATCTCTATCAAAACAAATCGAACGGGCGGAGGACTGATCAAAAAGACAAAATTGCAGACCAGCAGACCTATTTTACTTCAATTAAGTTTGTTTTAAGCAAGGACTCTTGTCACGTGCGTGGGTAGTAAAGTACACATCAACACGAGCTAATTGTCCACACAATTCAGGTTTCTGTTTCGTTCATACCAGTCACAGGTGTGTTCTAATTGATCAACAAATCTCGACTGACAAAGTATATTTTTTTTTGAGAAGCTTGTATATTTGCAATGTTAACTATATTTTTAATCTTTCATCAAATTGTTCTTCGAGAAAGGATAAAGTACCTAACTAAAGTCACTACCTTTTTTAATAAGAATATGTTTTATAAAAATATCAGGCTGGGATTTTAGGTTAAAACAATAGAGAAATAAGAATAATGACCAGCCTGGTTAGAATTTACGAGATACCAGGATGTTTGGAGTATTATTGAAACTTTTAGATCAGTTTCTGATTCATTTACAAGCCGAACTCAACTAACCTAAGTCGAGTTGACAAAAGCTTATAATCCATGCCAAGCGCAACTCAATACAATGATCAAATATTATTCTCGAGTTCTGTTCGAACCACTACAGCTTATATAAAAGACTTTACTAAAATAGCAAAACCGTTTTGGTTTTTTAAGGGCATTCTAACTCAACACTGACCAGGTTGGACTTGGTTGCAGTAGAAACGAGGCAAACAAACAAATAAACAAAAAGAACATCTTACTTTCCAACTCTCTCTGGTCCATATCTGAATACTAAAAGACACAGAAACAAACATCAATAACAGCCAATAAATATCGCTAAAGCTATATTATAGCTAGTAAGTTTATTAACAAAATATACATCTTACTTGCGCCGCCATATTTTGACAGTCAGTAACGGTTCAGTATGTTTAAATCATTATTTTTATTCACGTCTAAAACAGATAACCTGGTTTCTATCACATCAAAACAAAAACAACTCATACACTAAGGAAACGTTCATTTAATCAGAAAGGATAATTTAAAAAATAAAATCGGGAAAAATTAATCTAATTAACTTTAAGTTGTCGAATCTTATCACAGCTGGAAGGACATTCACAGCTAAACCCTGCAAGCATAGAAACGTAATTCACGCTTCCCCTTTCACTAAGCTTGTGATTGTTTTAGCTGTGCATTTTTTTTCATGCGATAAACATCATGTAATTCCATACATAAGAAAGAAAATTGGAACACTAGTAGTACAACGTAGTGTCACTTCAATTAAATTAGTTTTGCTAATTAGCTCTTTTGTTCCGACAGCCAAAACAGTTAAAATGGTGAAACTGGTAGAAACGAAGGTTATTAACCAATCACGTCTTAGCAAATTCATTCCTGGAATGGAAACGAGGCTGCATGAATAAACCGATTAACGGGTTGCCATACAACAACAATTTGCAGAGATTATTTACATTGTTGTCAGCATCTTAAAAATAAAACTTTATAAAAAATAAAAAACAAAATAGTGTCAACATTTTCGATGGTTCCAATGCATGCACATTTGCAGAGACAACAGCATCAATTTCGCCATGTGATGCACAGGTCATGGGTCACGCGGAACTCGTGATAGAAACCGTCCCTTAGTGAAGCACGTCATACAATTTCGAACTAATTATGGGTGTTGTCAAAATTTTTTTTGCATAATCGTTAATTCATAAATCAAATGTTTTTTAAAACTTGTTTTGATGTAGACCAGTTGAACTTTGTTAAAATACATTTCACAGAGTATTATATCCACAGTTACAAAAGAAAAAACACATCCATTGTATCCTGCATGAAACCTTTTAAATGACAGGTTACAGTGCATTGTGGAAAAAACAAAAATTCGTATCTCATCAATTTATTAACCTTGTGAATGATACAACATCAACTTACAAGACATCTACGTCGAGATGTTTCTCTTGAAGTTTCATAACTCATTAGCTACAAGGTAGAAACATGAAAACAATTGTAAGAATAATATAATTATGAGATAATATAAACTAATATAAACTAATATAAACTAATATAAACTAATATAAACTAATATAAACTAATATAATTGACATAGACTAATATAGCATGATATTATAAACTGATAACAATAAAAAACCTAAAAGGAATTAATTTTGGAACTACTAATTCTAGCCAGTTTAGTGTTGCGAGTATTATTGTGGCTGGTCAACGCTTGTGAAATTTGGGCAAGCAATAATTTTCGTAGATGGTTGAATGGATTACAAAAAGAAGACAATTAACCTGGCTTGCGCTTGATTTCTTTGTAAGTGAATCTAAACCGAACATAATACTGGTGGCAAAGAAGCTTAGAAAACATAATGGCTGTATTATTCACAAAACAAGAAGTGAAAAATCAATTTCCCGCGAGCATTCAATTTTTTAATCAGTTTTTCTAAATGCTATATTGGTGTAATTGGCAAGTAATTTAATGCCTGCGAAAGTTAATTCCAAGTATTTCCAACACTGAAGATGAGTTCATTTTTAATGAAATTAAAAGAAAAAATATTTAACACAAATTTATGAAACGTAAAATTCTATCAGCGGCAAGCTCAGTGAATCAAAAAATAATATTACAATGTTCAACTAAAAAGACGTGCACATGCGAACACATTATATTTACATCTTATTAGATACCAATTTGAGATAAAAACACATCCACCTAAATTCTATCCCCAACTTTTAAAGCGAGCAGGCGTTTTCATCACAAGTTTTTGTAGTTGTTTCTTCACTTCCACCAGCCCCATCAACGTCTCCTAAAAACGGTTTGATTTGCATGCTCATATGACTTCTAAATATTATACATTTAATTCTACGATACAAATAGAAAAAGTTGGATTCGGCTAGTGTCAGTGCGGCTATTATCCACACAGCTAGTATCACCGCGACTAGTACCAGCGCAGCTAGTATCAGCGCGGCAAGTATCAGCGCGGCTATTATCAGCACGGCTAGTATTATTGCGGCTAGTTTCAGCACGGCTAGTATCAGCGAGACTAGTATTAGCGCCGCTAGTATCAGCGAGACTAGTATTAGCGCCGCTAGTATCAGCGAGGCCAGTATCAGTCTCGCTGATACTAGTCTCGCTGATACTAGTCTCGCTGATACTAGTCTCGCTGATACTAGTCGCGCTGATACTAGCGGCGCTGATACTATACAAATCAAAAGAAAGACAATAAAATGTCAACTTCACAAACGTACTTTGCTAATTTTATATTTTTAACAAAAAACTGAAGGGACCTTCTTTAAAAACATAACCCGCTTTCTTTTTATAAGCAACACAAAGGCTCAACCCTTAAAAAAAACGAAATAACTTGTTGTAAGCAACAGCCAGCCTTAACTGAGTAAATAAAAAAAAGAAAAAGCGCAAACAACAGGGATCCTAAAAACAGCAATAGTTTCTGTAAAAGTCATGAAAATTCACACAACGGCAAATGTAATTAAACGAAATTTGAACAAGCAAACACGTGAAGTTGGTCTTCTCCATGAGAAAGCCAACAAACAACAAGCAAGCAACAGCTGGGTCGATAGAATGCAGAAACTTAAGCCATATTGAGCGTCAGCAAAAATTTAATGTTGCTTATAAAAAAGCATGTATATTAAATATGATTTATCACATACCTTTTATTCCAAGTGCGTTGAGTATATCTTCCAACTTGGGATGATCACCAAAGCCTTTTTGTTGGTAAGCCAGTAAAATCTTTCCTCCCTTTTCAATAACATTGGTTCCACCTTTTTGTAAACCGTCCCCTTTCATGTTGCCTGTTATTCCTAAGACATTACCCTGGAAAAAAAGAGAAAAATATTTCGCCTTGCACAAATTTAAGCATCATACTTTTTTTAAGCCCATATTACTTGGAGAAGAAAAACGCATGTCGTATATTTTTCTACTAGATGGTAACCATAAAAAATTATTCTTATTTTTACAGGTCAATATTGTTTGAGATTACAGGACGTCTCCAGGATAAAATGGAAAAACATGCTGAATTTCCACAAAATTGCCTGAAACAACATTGACAGTCACTAAGGGCAATCATGTTGAGTTAAATTTGAAAAAATTCCACTCAACATGATTACTTTCCAGGGACAATTACAGGACATCTTTAAATTCTGATCAAAATTCCAGGATTTTTCAGGACTGAGTCATGTTATACTATTGATGTGAAAAAACTTTTTACCTTACAAACGCTGTATTTTTTCATGACTATTAAAATACTTTCTTGTTCTTTTTTACACTTAAATCATTGCAAAAAATTTCTAACTAACGCTCGCAAAAGTAATCATCATAATAGATAAAATAAGATAAAATTACATACACGAGCATTTGCTTGTCGTGTTTCTTTGGCAACTAACAAGCCAGGTACACTTAACAAAGATGCTCTAGAAAAGAAAAAGGATAATAAATAATAAAAAATGATGAATTATGTTCTGACAAAAAAGCACAAAACTGTTAAATAGACAAGCATTCTTGTCAAAGAAAAAAAAATATTAAATTACTTGAAAATCCTGTTGTTTTTATTACACTTGTATATTGATACAAAACAAACTAACCTTCCATATCCAAGTGCTTTGTATGTTGTATAATTTTGGTCAATATACAGATCTAAAATGTGATAAGGTTATTCTGAACAATTTATATCAATAAATTAGTATAAATTGGCAGTAAACAAGGGTTTACGGCACAATGATAGTGTCCCTTCCCTTTTTTTCCTGCATGAAGGGATGAGTGTTCTTAAAAATTCCACACTTGAAGAAGATAAAAAATTGTTGCACATGGCGGATCGGGGAGAGGGAGGTTAAACAGGTCAGAGAAGACTGTTTTTATATTGTTTACGCAGATTTTCTCTGTTGCCTTTAGTGACTGCCAATGTTGTTTTAGGCGATAGCAAGTTGAAAATATTTTAGGAGAGAGGGGGATTTGGGAGGAAGGACATACAAGGGAACTGTCTATAAATAGATGGGGTGGATCTACCCTATGCATGCTATGGAGTAAAATCTGTTCCACATTAATGGAAAACACTTATTATTGCTTGTTTACAAATTAATTTACCAACCTCCTTTAAAAAATTTTCCTTCAACAAATTCCTCAATACCGAGTTCCTCAAGACCAACAGCAACTAAGCCGACACCATGGGCATCTAACTGAGGTTTTAATGTGCTCAGTTCTGCTGCCCAGGTGCGGCACAACTTTCATCCCCAGCGTCTCAATAGTGCTAGAACTATACTCTTGTCCGTCCATAATGATCCTAAAGTCACAAGCTGGAAAATAAAAGAGGAAGTTTTGTTTTAGAAGTATTTGATTAATAATGAGAAAATAAATTCTAAACAACTCTCAAGCTTACCTCTCCTGTTACCACGCTCTTTACTAAGTTATTTGCTGCAGCTTCCATCTTATACCATATTTCTATCTATAATTAACATAGTTTATAATCACTCTTACAAAGAAAATAATTTAGACAAAGAATGTCGTAAAACACACTACATTCGCAGGAGCAAGTAGTGGTGGAAAGTCTGAACATTAAGCAGATAGGATCAATTCACACTTTTATAATCTCTGGTATGGCTCGACTAGCCTGTGTAAAAAAAGTTCAAGATTCGATTTGAAGAAGGTCATTAATATTTGTCCAACCATAGCATAAAACAAATGTATTAAAGGAAATCCTAGGTTATAAATATTGATAATCATATTTTGTAGAGCTTAAAAATTGTTTCACAAGTTTTTTAAGTTTTTTCAATAACCTCTTTGCGTTCTTACGACATTCATGTTTAAAGATTTTGACATTATTATAACAACAAAAACATTTTCAGTAAAATCAACTTTCTCACACCACCACTATATTTATTACAGAAATGCTACACCTAAAACTGGGACAAAGTTATTGTACCTTTTATGTCTCAGTGGTCATAATTTCCAGACCACCAGGATATAAGTCGGTTGTAATTTGAGGACTGACAAAGTAGTTCCATGGTTCAAAGTATTGAAAATGTTGAGTAAAATTGTAGAAATTATACTACAAACTGTGTATATACAGTTGTTTTATCATGGGTTATAAGGACAAGTTGCCATATTGCATGCAAACAACATAAGCTTGTTACTTCGATAATTCAATGAAATCATTTCTTTCAATCTGATTTCATCTTTTACAGATGGTAGATATTAACATTAATGAAACAAAAAGACGGTTAATTTTGCTCCCAGCAAAGCTTAGAAATACCAATATTCTCTGACATTTTAGACATTGTATTTGAGAATTCAACTCAAATATCAAAAAGCCTCCACAATAACATAAAAGCCAATCCGTTCAGATGGAGATTATCTGGAAATTAGAAAATATATTAAAAGAAAGATCTAAATAAATCAGACTGATATCAATTAAGAATTTGGGATTTCTACCTGGTTGACAACTTTACTGTTAAAGACGAAGTATCTTGTTATCAAGCAGTGCTTTTGTGACTTAATAAGGTTGGGAGTTGATTTGTGTTGCTGCTGATTGTGAATGTATAGTTCAAAATTCAAAAATTATAATTCCTTTTTGTAATTAAAGCACATATACATGGTCGTTCAGCATTTTTGTTTTTCTTTTAGTAATATTTCGACCTCCTTGTTGGATTGAACACGATTACAAGCGAAATTTGAAAAACTTACGGGTAATGTTCAACATCAAACACGAAACCTCCAACCTTTAACTTTAAAACCTGTAACGCTTAACCTTTCGCTGACCGAGACACCAAGACATCATAAAGAACTGCTAAATCTTGGTCCAAAATACGTTCCAATAAAGCCAAATATCCCGTACATGGACATCATCTCGAGAACGGAATCCGCAGCCTTGAAGTTAACGTATGAAAAGAAAGACGAGACTCTGGCCATGAAACTCAGACAGAACGTTTTGAGAGATCTGAAAATGGCAAAACCACCAAGAGGAAACCTCACCCCAGACCAAAGGAAGGCGTTAAAAGAATTGCGATCGGACGAAAATATTTGTATTTACCCGTACGATAAAGGAGCTGGAATGGTGTGAATTGAGAAAAATGAAGCGATCAAGAAAATAGAAGAGCAAATCGGCGAAACTAAAATCATAACAGATGATCCGACGCCATCCCTTGCTCGAAAATTTCGTTCTACTCTCTTAAAACTTAAAAAAAAAAAGTTCACCAAAAAAGAGTATGAATATCTCTACCCGAGCGACCCCATTCCGCCAAGGATGTATGGTACAGTAAAGGCTCATCATCATCATCATCATCATTCTCGGCTTAACGTCCATTTTCCATGCTAGCATGGGTTGGACAGGGTATATTAATGACCCTCTTCCAATCTGATCTAGACTGTGTTAGATCTAAACTCAACTTCCTCTGTATCAAGTCTGTCCTTATAACCTCCTGCCAAGTCTTTCTCGGTCTGCCTCTGGGCTTTGCCCCAGGAACTATCAAGTCTCTACACTTTCTTACCCAATTATCCTTCTCCATTCTTTCCAAGTGCCCCAGCCAATTCAATCTTCTTATCTGGATAACATCTTTAATTCTACAGATACTTAGCCTGCTTCTTAGCTCATCTGAACTCTTTCTGTCTCTCAGACTGGCGTTACACATCCACCTAACCATTCTCATATCATTCCTTTCTAAACGGTCAAGATCTTCCTGCTTCACTGCCCATGTCTCACTACCGTACAACATAACACTTCTTACACAGGCCTCATACAACCTACCTTTTACCTCAATTGACAAGACTCTGCTAGTCAACAAAGGCAGTAACTCTCTGAACTTTTTCCAAGCAGAACCTATCCTGCAAGTAACACTTCTTCCAACACCCCCTTCACTGCCCAACATATCACCTAAGTAACAGAAGTTCTCAACTATCTCTAACGAGCCACTGTTGTACATCATTAAAGCTGGAAATACTTCATTCTCACACACGCTCACAAGCCAGAAAAGAACTACCCAATGAGAGTTGTGGTATCAACGATCGGTACACCAAGCTATAGGACATCAGAACATCTTGTCAAGATCATACAACCAACTCTGAATAAAAACGAAACAAGGTTGAAGAATTCGAGAACGTTTGTCGAAACTTAAAAAGGTTGGACGATCATGCCAGACGAAGTTCAAGTTTCGTATGATGTGGAAAACCTATATCCATCAGTCGGTGAATGAAGCAATAGATGTAATTATCGAAATTCTAGCCGCTGATGATGAAATACGTACGAGAACAAAATTGACTCTGAAAGATATACGTTCACTAATTGAACTATGCCTGTCCAAGTGTTACTTTATATGGGAGGATAAGATCTACCTACTTAAAAACTTGGGTCCGATCGGCCTAGCTCTTATGGTTGTTGTTGCTGAGGCGTTTCTTCAATATCACGAAAGAAATGCGATTAACGTTGCTCTCCAACGTAAACCACCTGTTGCGCCGAAATCGTTTAAAAGATATGTCGACGACAGCTTGGAAAACTTGAAGAAGCCAAATCGTTCCAAAACATTTTGAACGAACAAGATGAGAACATCAAATACACGATGGAAGTTGAAGACCCAACAAAATCACTACAGTTCTTAGACCTGAACATTCAAAATTGTGATGGATGCTACAAATTTAAGATCCACAGAAAAAACGCTATTACCAATGTACAGGTGAAACAGCACTCTGGGCATGACCCTAAAATCTTGAAGGGTATCTTTATAGGTTTCCTCAACAGGGCCTATACCATCTGCGAGGGAGAACATCTGGAAGAGGAAATTCAATTCCTAATTAAGTATTTCACAGAAAATGGGTATAACGAACTGGAACTAAAACAAATCGAAAACTCCTATCGACGAAAACGAAACGAAAAGCAAGACGACAGAGATGGACAACAGCAACAAGATTTAAAGATAGTTTCATTGCCCTGGGGTACCAGGACTGAGTCCGAAATTACGTAAGTCATTTCGCGAAGCCGGCTATAAAACTGTCTTTAAAAGCTCTGCTAATCTTAAGACAATATTAACATCAAAAAACAAATGCCAACTACCACCACTAAGTCAATCTGGCGTATACGTTATCCCATACAAATGCGGTAAAAAATATGTTGGGGAGACACCCGCTTCGAACAACACAAGGGCACCATCATTAAAGAAAAGTGGAACGCATCAGGAGTTTCATTTCACTCCAGTTCTTGTAATGCTGCTTATGATTGGGACACTGCAAAAACGCTAAAACAAGAGTGTAATGAATTTGATTGTAAGGTACGCGAAGCACTGGAAATTCAGTTCCAGGATATGTCGCTGCGTAGTGAACATGGTCTTAATCTAGACGATGGTCAGTATGTGACGACGAAATTCTGGGACCAATGTTTGCGTACCTTAGAAGGAATTCGTTGCAGTGACGTCGATTTGATGTCAATGTAATGATTACCTTTAGTAACATCATCAACATCATCATTCTCGGCTTAACGTCCGTTTTCCATGCTAGCATGGGTTGGACGGGGTATATTAATGACCCTCTTCCAATCTGATCTAGACTGTGTTAGATCTAAACTCAACTTCCTCTGTATCAAGTCTGTCCTTATAACCTCCTGCCAAGTCTTTCTCGGTCTGCCTCTGGGCTTTGCCCCAGGAACTATCAAGTCTCTACACTTTCTTACCCAATTATCCTCCTCCATTCTTTCCAAGTGCCCCAGCCAATTCAATCGTCTTATCTGGATAACATCTTTAATTCTACGGAGACTTAGCCTGCTTCTTAGCTCATCTGAACTCTTTCTGTCTCTCAGACTGGCGTTACACATCCACCTAACCATTCTCATATCATTCCTTTCTAAACGGTCAAGATCTTCCTGCTTCACTGCCCATGTCTCACTACCGTACAACATAACACTTCTTACACAGGCCTCATACAACCTACCTTTTACCTCAATTGACAGGACTCTGCTAGTCAACAAAGGAAGTAACTCTCTGAACTTTTTCCAAGCAGAACCTATCCTGCAAGTAACACTTCTTCCAACACCCCCTTCACTGCCCAACATATCACCTAAGTAACAGAAGTTCTCAACTATCTCTAACGAGCCACTGTTGTACATCATTAAAGCTGGAAATACTTCATTCTCTATAATCTCACCTTTGCAACGCTTGCATACAAACTGAATGTCAGCTCTTAACCTTCCACTAATACTACTGCACTTCTTATGTACCCAATGCTTGCAAGTCTGACAAAAAATTGAGTTACTACCAACCCCTTTCCTGCAAACTCCACAAGGCCACTTTCCAACTACAAGGTCACACTTGGCTGTAATGCTGCTAATCATGACTTTAGACTTTGCTGTGTTTACCTTTAGCCCTTTCTCTTCTAGTCCTTTCTTCCACTTCTCAAACTTTTCAACTAATTCTTCCATCGACTCTGCTATGAGAACCAAATCAACTGCATACAATAACTCCCATGGACAACCTGTTCTGAACTCCATCGACAGCGCTTCTAAGACTAGAACAAACAACAAAGGACTAAGTACAGAACCCTGATGTACACCAACATTTACACTAAATTCATCACTAAGTGAATCGTTAATCCTGACACGACTTCTAGCATTGCTGTACATAGACTGTACCATCGTAACTAGCCACTCATCCACACCTAATTTTCTCATAGCCCACCAAATAACTACAAATAACTACAAATAACGACAACTTTTTGTATAGTCTGATGAAGACCTCCAATAAGGAGGTCGAAATATTACTAAAAGAAAAACAAAAATGCTTATGTTGTCTTTTTGGTGTGGAAATCATTTCAGTAAGAACTTGTGACATAAAGTTTGCAGCGTCAAGAGCATCAATCATGGCACTGGTTTCGGCAGCGAGTGTACTTCTAACAACGCCTCGAATAGTTTTGCTACTCCATACTAATGGGCATACCTTTCTCTTATTATTGGAAAGGAACACAACATAATCCTCCCGAACTTTGACCTGATAACAAATTTGCCAACGATGCATCACTGTAACATAAAATCGAGCAATTTTCCAATGAGCAGGTTAGGTCCAATGAGGTTAGGAAAACTTTAATGGATTACCTTTGATCCTTTGAAGCACTTTATTTGCTTTCAAGACATTCGACACAGTGGGTGTTTTCATTGTTGAGCTCAATACAGAAATATCGAAGGCTATATCTGGGTGAGTATGTGCAGCAGCCCAGTTTAATTGACCAACCAATTTACAATATTGAGAAGATTCAGTTTTGGTACAAACAGAATCTTTCTGAAGTTGACGTTCTCGAGTGATGGGAATGCGATCAATTTTTCAATATAATCAAAGTGGTTGAGATAGCTGTCCAGATTCAAACTGGCTGATATTAATGCCAACATATTTAAGATGTGATGAAGCTGAATGTCCAACTTGAAACTTTTGGTAAAGCTTGTCTATGACACCAGCTTTAAAAACATCAGTACCCGCCCAAAGAAAATCATCAACATGAACTTGTAAAACAACACATAGTTGATCATTTTTATCTTTCCAATAAAAAACACCATAATCGATAGTTGATCTACTACAGTACTGGAATCAGGACACCTAACATCAGTGAGCGCGTATCATGCGCGACACGAACGATCCGCGATCCTATCGTGGACCATCGCGATAGAAAAAATGTTAGTGAAGAACTTCGCGATAGTCGCGATGTATAAAAAAATAACGATGCTATCGCGATCGTCACTATTAATCGTTATTGTCGGCGATGGATCGTGAATAACATTAAAAATATTAAACAATAGATCGGTATAATCTTGTGTCTTTTTTTTACATTTAAAAATTCTTTTGCATCTTGTAATATATTTTTACTGGAAATTGGATTTTAGAAATAAGGCGACCATAACGTAAATATTTGTTCTACGGCGAAGTCGATAGTAGCTTACGGTCGGCGAAATAAAAATAATTTTATCGAGAATGTATGGTCGGAAACAACAACAAAAAAAAATAATACAACGGAGGAGGGTGTTACGACAACCTTTTTTTTCTATGTATTTTCGCATAACGCACGCAGTTTATATTTTGTAGTTGCGAAGGAAAAATAATAATAATTTGTCTCACTAAAAAAATAGAACTAGCACTCAAGGTGAAAAGATAACAACATTATTACATACGGATTGTCTGTAACAGCGATGTACGGAACATTCTTTTCTAATTTTTATAGAATTTTGTTATCCATTTGTCTATGACACCAGCTTTAAAAACATCAGTACCCGCCCAAAGAAAATCATCAACATGAACTTGTAAAACAACACATAGTTGATCATTTTTATCTTTCCAATAAAAAACACCATAATCGATAGTTGATCTACTACTGGAATCAGGACACCTAACATCGTGAGCGCGTATCATGCGCGACACGAACGATCCGCGATCCTATCGTGACCATCGCGATAGAAAAAATGTTACTGAAGAACTTCGCGATAGTCGCGATGTATAAAAAAATAACGATGCTATCGCGATCGTCACTATTAATCGTATTGTCGCGATGGATCGTGAATAACATTAAAAATATTAAACAATAGATGGGTATAATCTTGTGTCTTTTTTTTACATTTAAAAATTCTTTTGCATCTTGTAATATATTTTTACTGGAAATTGGATTTTAGAAATAAGGCGACCATAACGTAATTATTGTTCTACGGGCGAAGTCGATAGTAGCTTACGGTCGCGAAATAAAAATAATTTTATCGAGAATGTATGGTCGGAACAACAACAACAAAAAAATAATAACAACGGAGGAGGGTGTTACGACAACCTTTTTTTTCTATGTATTTTCGCATAACGCACGCAGTTTATATTTTTTAGTTGCGAAGGAAAAATAATAATAATTTGTCTCACTAAAAAAATAGAACTAGCACTCAAGGTGAAAAGATAACAACATATTACATACGGATTGTCTGTAACAGCGATGTACGGAACATTCTTTTCTAATTTTTATAGAATTTTGTTATCCATTTATATCTCAGCAATCACAGTGTGCATGATAAAATAAATTGCAGCAATGGGGAGGAGATAGTTGCATGTGTCTTATTAAATGTATTTTTAATTGTATTTTTCATATTTTCAATGGTCACCTGTTGCTTGAAGGTAGCGAAGATAAAAAAGAAAATTATCATCTATACATTTAATTTTACATTTTTCAATATTTTAACAGAAATTAATAATGAAGTCCTGGGCACTAGGTTGTGAAATACATGTCAATAACACCTAAAATGATACCTGCTATACTGCTTATTACCCAGAAGCAAATCATTTCAATGGGCTCAATGTGATTGCAAAGATATAAATAGATTAGAATTACATTCACACAAGAAAAATATTCCAGAGTTGTGTTTTAGAGAGAACCACAAGTCTTGCAGTATTAGATTTTAGCAAGCGTATTTTGAACATATATAATAATCATAACGAAGGAGGGTGTTACGACAATAATAATATTTTTTTCACGAGATGGGATAAGAAATGTTTGTTTGTTTGTTTTTTAAATTTTTTTTTTCTTAAAACTTTTTTGCTTGATATTATTATTTTTTTGTTTTCGTGAAATTAGAACAACTAATTAGGTTGGATTCGTCTAAACAGAAAGAACCTTACGACGCGAAAATATTTTTTGATTTAAAAAAACAAAAAAACATTTATATTCAATGGCGTTATTCTCTCATGACATTAATTAAGTGTTATTATAATGTTTAAAGATGTATCATGACGGTCGCGATGTGGATCGCGAAAATCACGATGCATCGTGAAAGTCGACCCCACGATGGATCGCGACTTTCACGATGCTAAAAATTTTACTATCGCGACAGTATCGCGAATCGTGCGTGACGCGCACGATACGCGGTTCCACGATGTTAGGTGTCCTGATTCCAGTACTACATCCTAAATTTTGTAATGCCTCCCATACTGCAAAATACCACATACGAGCAGCATCATTTAGACCATACACACACTTTCTAACTTCCAGAGTGGGTTTGGCAGGGGTGCATCACAAGGTGGAACAATAAAGACATCCCTTTGGATTGGCTTGCCTTGGAGAAAAGCTGATTTTATGTCAATAGAATTTAGTGTCAATTATAGAAAGCACTAATCTCATACATTCTTTACTGGCAGTAGGTGAGTCAGCAGGTATGGTAATATTTTCCTGAAAGCCTCGGATGACATATCTTGGCTTTCGGTACAAGTTTTCCATCAACAATTTTTTGAAGTGCATACCCACCTGCCAGTTAGTCTGGGTTGGACCTACATCTGCAACCTCTTGGTAAACCTCGAATACCATTTCCATTTTTCAAGTTCTTCACTCTTGGCATTCTTGAACTCGTCTGGTGCTTTAAAGCAAACAGCAACACACATCTCCTCTTCACAATTAGAAGCAGAAGAAGGTTCACCCCCTGTTGTGTGTGACTCAACTCGACTAAACTTCTGATACATCACTCCAATCCATAGAATATTCATGGTTAGAGTGATCTCGAATGTTTACCAAATCTTTGTGGATCCCACCCTTTTTTTACAGCAGGGCTAGAATTTTGACTTCTTTCCATTCTCTATCAGGACATTTGTATTGAACTGTCTGTTGTCGTTTTGGGAGGGGACAACTGAACCCTAGTAACAGGACCAGATTCTGGTTGTTGAGCCGGGATTTCTGGTTGTTGAGTTGCAAACATGTTCATTAGAATGTTGTACTCCCTGTTCAGTTTCTTCTTCTTACAATGTGGTGCTGCTCATACTGTGCTGTCTGATTTTGAGAAAATATTTGGTAGACTATTTCCCACTGGTTGTGGTGATGATTCTGGCTGTGATGAGGAGTGGCAATTTCATTAACAAGCTGTAAAAGACGTGGATGAACACGGCGAAGAACACTGCCAATGACGAATTATTACAACTTTTACCATCTGCACCAATGGACAGTAGTAGTAACTTATAGAAGACTTGGTTAACCAGGTTGATAGAAGATATCTGCATACTCACGAACAGGATGCTTTAAAGCCTTGCGAAGCTTTGAGCTTATTTCTGCTTGCACAAAAGCTTTTCTGCTGCAGCAATGGCATTGAGATGCTGGGCTATTACAGAGCTGGTGGTAATGCCTTCTAAGGCAGGAGGTTCATCATGGAAAGCTGATGGCAATCTGGATTTTGCTCTATTGCGAACTGCTCTGGTGTAAATCCATTTACAAACATACAACAATTCCGTACAGATATAGCATACTGCAATGCCAGTGATTCGGATAACTTTGGGTGATCTTCCCAGCATTTTCTGTATCATTATATCTACTGTTGCGTGGTGCGTTCATTCAGACCATTTGCCACAAGGACTATACGCAGCAGTGTGCTTGATGTTTATTCCAAATTGATTTACCAAGTTCTCGCATTTCATCATTTGCGAATTCCCCTCCATTGTCCATGTGAAAGTTTTAGCTGCTCCAAATATAGGCAACCAAAGTTCTATAATCTTTGCAACAACAATGCGTTTTCTTTAGACGGTATGAAATCAGCACGTGTATATCGAGTAACCATATCGATAAGGTAAATTATCCATTTACCCTTCCTTTCTTTTAGATCAATACTATTTCATTAAATTTCATTTTATCTGGATCAATTAAGTTGCCCACAGCTGGCCTTGGAATAGTCTGTCTGTACCACTTACACACCAGACAATTTTGAGAATATTTTTGCAGAATGTCCAAAAATTCCTTGTCAGGCTTATCAAGGACACTGAGAACTTTCTTTAGAAACTCAAAGGGAGGATGACAAAATTGGTGGTGCAAGCGTTTGGCAGCATGTTCATTTTTATGTTTGAGCAATTCACTGACAGAAAACATTACATCTAGTACTTCAACTGGAAAACCTGGCTGCACATTTATACACCAATGTCCAGTAGGGGATGTGAAGAGCTCAACATTCTTCTTAACACAATTTATTGTAACTTCAGCAGTTTCATTTCCTGTACAAATGAGCAGATTCAATGCTTTCATAGTTTGCTTCCCAAGTAGAAGAGGAAAATCAATGTCAACAACATCGAATTGTAAGGATGTGATTTCCCCAGCAACCAAAACAGAAGCTATAATTGTGTACAGAGATTTCATTACTCGTCCACCACCAAATTTGAATTTGTTTTTTACTGTCAAGCTTTTTGACAGCCTTAAAAATATCAGTACTCATGGAATCAAGAAACCACTGTGTCCAGACTATTCATGCAACATTCTGTGGGCAGCCTGTATCAAGAATCATATAGTTAAATGCAACACCACCTGCCATAGACACATCAGATGCTTGGCATTCAATAACGTCAGACTTAACAGAAGCAACCCATGAGCGGTTTGTAGAACTATCCTGATGCTGGTTGTCTTCCGAGCCTTGTTGTTTCTCAGAACGATGTGGGCAATCTGGAGCAAAATGTGCAATTGAACGACAAATATGACATGTTAATGATTTCCCATCAGCATTTAGGGGATAGCGATGTTGCAATTTTCCACGACCTTGTCAACGGTAACTGTTAAATGATGAGTTACTATTTTCGGATCGGTATTGTTTCCATGCAACATATGTTTCATACTCATCTAGTGTGGAAAAAAAAAGGTCTTGTTTTATCACAGCAAACTGAACTGTGGCAACAGCAGTGCTGGATGACTGAGTACTTGTGACTGCAGCACTTCCAAAATATTTCTTAAGTGCCTTTTTAGCCTGTTTGTACATCTCATTCGGTTGATCCCCATCAAATTCTCTCATCAGTAGACGAAGGTCAGAATCATTAAGAATTGCACTGCACAGTAAATTAAGTCCATGAATCCGTTCTCCAAGTTTCATGTCAAAGCGTTCCATTCTGACTTTATATTTCTCATAATACATGATATATTGTTCAATATTTTGGTCTTCTCTTTTACATAAAGTACGAAAGTCTTTCCTCGTGTCAAAGCTGAGGTATTATCGTCCTTACTATAGTAAGTTTCAATCAGTTCTATAACCTTTTTCCATCTATCATCACCAATCATGTCCTCTGTATCCAGGGTATCAAATACCTGCCCACGGATTTCACTTCCATCGGGAAGATGCAGTGCTAATTGTAAACCATGAACATCTTTCAGTCCAGTTACACCAGAAGTGGCAACTTTCCATGCCTTAGCTTCTCGGAGCCATAACGAAAACTCTTTGTTGTCTTCGCCCCACCGTAGTGGGTTTAAAAATCCACTAGCCGTTATTTGCATGTATTAGTAAGGCTAGACAAACCCACCACTATATATTATAACCCATAAATATACAAACAGTATTGTCAGAGACAAACAGTAGGATGTTGACACAATGTAATGGTTTTGTTAATTTAAAGGTACTGATGTTAAATAATGTTATTGACGCTGTGACGTTTAATTTGTGGATTTAGCATTTGAGACATGCATTTTTTGGTGACTTCAAAAAAATAAACACATTAGTCAGAGACACAGCTTATTATTATATAAGATATACTGAGTGTGTGTAAAAAGGGGTTACTGTACCCTTAAAAAAGAAAAATTCTCGGTTTGTTATTCTTTTGTTTTTTAAACATCTGTAAATAACATTATGACTTGGCTATCCTGAGCATGTTGGGTTGGTGGTATTAGGCTGAATATTGATCTTCATCATGTTATATATTCAACAAAATTTAACAAGAGCAATGCAATCATTCAAGGTGAAAGCATGCTTACTCATAAGTACTCTTGAGCCTTGATTTTATGGCCTGTAAGAAAGTTACAGTTGCAGCTACAGATAATTGTTTTTTAATTTAAAAAAATGTTCTGTCAATAACTATAGCTATTAATATTATTTCTATGTTATTGCCAGATTGTTATCCCATTTCAGATATTATATAACTCTGGGTATTGTCAATTATTTGTAACTGAAAAGCAAAGTTTAAAAAACTTTATTTAAAAATTATTTTTTTGCAGGGTGCTCTTGTTAGACAAATATAAAAAAACATTTGTATTATACTTGAGCTTCGGAATTTAAACACACATGTTGTTTCAATGCAATAGCATATTTCGCCAGTTAAGCTAGGCAGCACTCCCTAACATATGCTTAATACTTAATCGATTTACCACAATAACTTAACCTGATGGACTAAGAGAGTTAGAAAGTTTTAAATATATATATATATAGATGAATCTAATTTAAATCTGAACAGGCAAACCGAAACAATTACCAATTTGTGATTACTAAGTACACTGGGGTTACTCAAAAATATGTTTATTATAAATGTATACTAAATAGAAAGATAAAAGCATATTGGCAGGGGAGTGTGACAATAATAACGATACATAGCTGGGCAGTACATCATCCTACCTATAATATCTGCCTAGAATGAAAAGCTGGGTAATTTTTTTAGAAAAATAATTATAATCTAAGTTATAATGAAGTTTAAATAAACTAGGTAAACATAGGTAAACATAGGTAGCGATACGGTTAATATTTAATTTTTTTCACTTATTATTTTTTAGGAACATTTTACCTTCAAACTGCTCTCTCCAATGAACAAATTTTTATCCTGAAATGTTTCCTAAAAATTGAAATATTCAGTGTTACAAAACACTCCACTTTATATGTCTTTGTTCTGGTGATCAAATATTTTCTGCACAAAATGAGTTATGACTCACAGTTACTAAAAAATCCATTTAGAATCCATTTAAAACTTTGACAAAAAAAAGGAAAAATAAACAACGAAAATTTGAATCTTGGTCTGATCAAAATAATTTATTGCGAGAACAAGAGATCTGAGCTAATTCTGAAAAGAAAAACAATGCTTTTTGGGTTTCCCTCATTTTTGTATTGCTTTTGACATTTTATATTTTAATTATGGAAAATATTTGCACAAAAACAAAAATGAGAGTTTTCTCAATTATTACATGTCCTGTTTTTGAACATTTGTATACAATTTTGCCCTTTAACTCCCCGATATAAGTAAAAATATCATATCAGAAAAAAATGCTTTGAGAATTATTTGTTTTACTTTTCTATGGCAGGACAATCTTATGAAAATGTGTTAAATAAGAGTTAAATAAGAGTTCTACAAGTTATTTTTTAAATAACTAATTAATCATTAACATTATTTTCTTTTTAATTTCTTCACAGGTCGAAAGAAAAAATTAATATCTGTGAATATTTTTTTTTTATAAAATTTTTGGTTACCTACTCTACTTAAAAGAGATATGTCTCAAAAATAAATTAGATGACGCTATGAAATTTTCGTTTACGGGTTTCACGTTTTCCTAAGCATGTGTCTCATTTTAATTTTTGGTCAGTAAATTTGGATGCAAATGTAATTAAAGAAAAAGAAAAAAAAATGAAATCTATGTCATATTTTTAAAACAATTCAAGTTGAGAAAAAATGAGACATGATTTAAATTCAGACTATGGTTAACATGTGGACATATTTTTTTTCTGAGAACTTGTATACTTTTGAGACTTGGCCACACCAACTTTTTAAGACTTTTAACTACATTTTTAATCTGTTATAACATTTCAATTTTTTTGTCATATTGTTGAACAAACTTTTGTTAACAAGTACATACTTTTATGTTTTTTTAAAAGGAAAGTTGAAAGAAAGTGATTTATACAGAAGAGGTGTAATTTACCATACCGCTACATTAATATCAATAAATATTCATAATTTTTGTCACACTACTACTAATTCTGTCTATATACTTTTATCCTTAATTATAAAACCAACATTTGTTGAAAACTAAGATAGAAACAGCAAGTAAACAACTTGCCATCCTGAAATATATCTAAAAGTTTTGATTTCCCACCACCACAGCCAATCATAAAAAAGGCCTAATATTGAAAACAAGGCTTATCAGGAGCTTGACTTGTAGGTGTCTGTGCTTCTCAATGCCTTTAAAAACAGTGCTGAAGTGGTCGTAGATGCTTTCAATGATAGCAGATTTAGATTTGTGATGAACAATGTGAAGGAATGTGTTACTGGATGCTGCAGGAGTGACAGGCTTTGCGATGTTGACATATCCAATGTGTTGTGTGTCATCTGCAGCCTTGTCTGCATCATGTTTCTGTGGAACAGCTTTACTCATCAATGCTGTGTACTTGCTCAAGAGAGTGTTGGTTGGTCCCTTGTGTAACGTATATACCATGGCATCCACTGATTGTGAGTTAGTGATTAAATCGTCAGGATACAAAAACGAACTATCGAATTGACCAACAACTAATCGTGCCTTCCATGAGTGAGAAGACACTCCCAAAATTTACACAATGAAAATACCACATTGTTTATCAAGAGTGTAGCTGTACGGCAATCGTTTAGAATAAGTGGTATTTTGTGGTACCTACCACTGGTATTTTGTAGTGCATTTGGGTATCTAAATTTAACCTAACTCAAAAATATTTTTGCGGTAAGGAAATTATTCAATACTTAAACCCTATACCAAATTTCAGATTCATTCCATCTTTAATTCTCCCATTAGATCACATTTTCTATACCCGTATTTTGTGGTATACAGCACAGTCTGAATGTAATCTACCGCGTGCACGCTAATATCACACCTTTGCGTGGAGGACGGCAGTCGTTTGTCTTTTGTTATAATTAAATCCCTTAAAGGTTTTGCGAGTTTATATTTGCGTGTTAAAAAACAATGCGCTCGCGAAGAAATATCGGAGCAATTATATTTCTTGTAATAGCGAGATGCATTGTGTAAATGTATTGATAAGCTATTCCCTTAAGTATTAGCGTGAAGTAATTAAATAATAAAAATTTTTCGCGAAGTTTTATAATACATTGCGCGAGAATGTATTGTTCATTTAATTACTTAAAAAGATTCCAATTCCAATTTTAATTTAAGAAACATACGAGAAGCATTGTTCACAACTATTAAATGCCGCTTTTTGTTTATAAACTTTTAAAATGTGATCTTAAAAAACATTTCTATCGCCGCTTTTCGTTTTTAAACTTTTAAAATGCGATTTAAAAAAACATTTCTATCGCCGCTTTTCGTTTATAAACTTTTAAAATGCGAACTAAAAAAACATTTCTATCGTCGCTTTTCGTTTATAAACTTTTAAAATGCGATCTAAAAGAGCATTTCTATCGCGGCTATTCGTTTTTAATCTTTTAAAATACAATCTAAAAAAACATTTCTATCGCCGCTTTACGTTTATAAACTTTTAAAATGCGATCTAAAAGAGCATTTCTATCGCCGCTATTCGTTTTTAAACTTTTAAAATGCAATCTAAAAAAACATTTCTATGGCCGCTTTACGTTTATAAACTTTTAAAATGCGAACTAAAAAAACATTTCTATCGTCGCTTTTCGTTTATAAACTTTTAAAATGCGATCTAAAAGAGAATTTCTATCGCGGCTATTCGTTTTTAAACTTTTAAAATACAATCTAAAAAAACATTTCTATCGCCGCTTTACGTTTATAAACTTTTAAAATGCGATCTAAAAGAGCATTTCTATCGCCGCTATTCGTTTTTAAACTTTTAAAATACAATCTAAAAAAACATTTCTATCGCCGCTTTACGTTTATAAACTTTTAAAATGCGATCTAAAAAAACATTTCTATCGTCGCTTTTCGTTTTTAAACTTTTAAAATGCAATCTAAAAAAGCATTTCTATCGCCGCAGACAAATTTAACTTTTTCGTGGAGATAACTTAGGCAATTATTTTCTTAAAAAAACAAAAGCTATCGCAATGTTATTGTTCTGTGTAACTATTCATGCGAGTTTCGCGTCCACGGTAGATTACATTCAGACTGTACTGTATATATACCTGGGGAATTTTTGTGCTATTTCAAATTTAAAAAACTACAATAAAAACATAAAAAAATATTAGTTACATATCAAGACCAAATAAATTATATTATTTTGAATGTGTGTTTTTGTTTTGAGCATAAGTAAAGTAATAACAATTTTTTTCTTCGCTTCGGTTTCCCTTTCCTTCTCAAAGTGCCTCATTTTTTCTAGTGATTGCAAGTGCTGCCATGTGCTTTACATTTTCTTTTTTGAGGCATTCTTTCACCTAAATACCCACAAAGTTCGATTAGTCTTGTACTTTTCTTTTATTGACATAGTTTAAGTTTACATCCAGGTCTTGCAGAATCTGGTTGTCTCACATAAATGAAATTGCATGTTCACTAGTTCCAGAGATCTGGCTTTGGAGATCATTTTAGCCAGATCCATGTTCTTCTGTATGATTGCCTATGAATATTTTCTGGTGTGGTGTGGAGGGTGATCACAAGTTTAATATCCTCATCAGCGTTTGTCTCGTCAAACTCACAGTTGTGGATTTTGTCATCAGTCTTGTTATCCAGTGGTTGCTCGTTTCTTTTTTTTCGTGAATTTTGTGTCGTTGTGTGTTTGTGTTGAATGCTCGATTGGCCTTGCCATAGGTGTTGTCTGCCGTTGCCAAAGTCGACTTCTCAGCTTTTGTCCTCCAATGGTGAGTAGTGCTTCCCTTTTTATTGATGGTTCAGTAGTGGGATTTGTAACGCCCTCAAATGTCGGACAGCACTCGAAGCTTTCCAACCACTGTTTCCATCTTTGCTCAGTTCAGTGTCGACTTCCTTGATTTGGAGAGCCTCAAATTTTATACTGACACACAAGCCTTTAAATTTGCTAGCGTGTTCATCATGTTTTTGTAGAAAATATGCAAGATCATTTGTTAGACAATGATGATCTGAATGGCTGGGGTGTAATGTGGATTCTGCAAATCGTGTGGCTATGTAGATTACATGAAATGGCAACTAAATGTAAGAGGATGCTGACTCACCGTAAACGCTTTATATATAAGGGTGGCCATAGGCGTTTTTTCAGGGTTTTTTCAAGGTTCTCGTCTGTAACCGCCCGGAAAAGCCTGGGCCTGTCCAAAACCACCCGAAATGCAACGCGCGCAAGCTCATTGTTCTCATTTAAATTTTGTAGAGAAGAAGGAAGGTCCTATGTTTTCGTTGTACTCTCAGTTTATTATTGGTGGAATTTTATTACAACTATTTATCAAATAAATGATATAAAAAGCAGTTCTTTTCATAACTCTTCCACTACTACTACTCAACATTACAAGAATAAATTATACATGGTATGTTAATAAATTTTTATAAAAAAGTTGTTTCGGGTTGATTCGGGTTTCACCAGGCGAAATTTTAAGTTTTTTTAAAACCGCCGGAAGTCGTCCAACAACCCCCGTGGTTTTTGCGGCGTTTCCAGCGAGTCGGCACCCTCGTCTAAATGTGATAATAGTGTGGTGAATGATACATGGAGTTATTGCCATGTATGTTGTGTCTGGTGTGATTAAAGCAAAACCTTTGTTGCCGCTGACTCTATGGGCAAGCAGTGTGTGTGCTTCAAACTGTGAAAGATCAAAAATAAGGCTGCCATCAAAAATATGTTATGTTCGCGTCCTCCGACCACTCACCTTTGGTAATAAAAATCCGAGTCGGTAAGTCAGGAAAAACCCGGAACAATTTTTTCGCAAGATATTTAAAAAAAAAAAAAAATTTTGTGAGAACTAATTTTCACAAAATTGACAAAAACTCGCAAAAATTTATTCCTGTAAAAATTAATTCCTTTAGGGTACTCCTGTGGCTACTGACAGTTTACAGGGCAGCGGAAAAGGGTCTGAAAACGATGTTGAGTGGGACTATACTGTTTTTTGGCCCTTGGAACGAATTTAATTGCTCCAATCTGAAAATCCCAGGAAAAAAATATGCCCGACCGACCAACCGACTCATTTTTGCAGGGTCTTCATCAGGATGCGAACATAACATATTTTTGATGATGGTGGCTTAAGTGTGATTAGGCGGTGGATATCGTACCTTGTACAGTGGTGGACATCGCAGTGTGTTAGCTAGAAATTCCCAATTGAGGCCTAACGGAATTTCGATGAGGGTCTCCCGGAGGACGGTTCATGGAGGGGTCCGTAGGAAAATTTTTTGAAATTCCATGTTCTGAGATGCCTGGAAACAGCCTTTCCCAGCGCATTTTCTTCTAAAACATTGGTCGAAGACTTTGCGTTTTTTATTTGCATGCTACCATTTTTAACTTTGCGTGAAATGCTAATCTAACGTTAACGAAAAAATAATAAATAAATAGAAATGTGTTATGCATTGATTTTCGTGAAACTAAAAATTTCAAAAATAGAAATCTTGTAAAGGATCTAGCCCAAAAGAGTGAATAGTGTAGTTTTGGTGTTTCCTGGCATTTATCAACATTAGAATTTTTAAGTTATACATGCTCTTCAAGAACATTGTAGCTTTTTCAAAATCTTCCATTGGGAAAAAGTAAGCTGCTTTCGATTGGGAAGAGGCCATTTACCGGCCTCTATTTATGCTTAGCTAACACCCCCTCCTGCATCGATTCAATGTAACCTGCTGTGTTTCCTTGGTCCTTGTCGCCAGACGAGCTGTCACTATAGAGTCAAAGTAATTTTGGGGTAGTAATAAGATTTTCCGTCCCAAACGAGCTGTTAAGCACTATTCCTCTGAGAGACCCTGTGTGGTACACTGTGTAGAACACAGTCCCTAAATTCTCCCCGTCAATTGTCACATAGTACTATTTTCGGTTGAGGGAAAACACAAACTCTTACAGTCAAATTCTCACTACTTAGTAATTGCGAAAGCAGGAAAGAGAGACCGATATTCTTTCTCTGGCCCAGCTACATTCAAGAGACAACAATTTTCAAAGAAGATGAAAGTGAATGCCAGAGGGGCATGACTTTCAGATACAGGAAAACAATAATAATCAATGGCCAGATTTACCCGTCATGCGTCAGAGTATGGGAAATGAGATTTTCAGTGGCAGTTAGACCATGCGTATCATAAGCCATGAAAGTCATTATTTGAAGCCTTTTGAGTTAAAATGACGCGTTAAATGGTGGAGATAAAGAAATTATGGGTGGGAAAGTTGTTGATATTTTTTTCTGTCCGCGTGCCGTTCACTGTTTTATCATATTCTCCACAGGTAAAGACATACGTGCTTCATCTTTCTATTAATATATGCAGAAGATTTGTAAACATATTTACTTGCCTGTTTGGGAACGGAAGATGAAAAAGATGTGCGTTTGAATGAATTTTAAAGATTTGGCGTTTACGTACTAATTATTGCAAAGTATGTGTATATAGATTATCGAAAGTCAAGGACACATACTAGAACCATGGAGAATATTTTTACCAAACTTTTCCTTTTTGTAATTGTTCTGTTGGCAACAGTGAACCTCTCCCATGCTGGACAGAAAACAACTTGTGTTTCCTTGAAACATAGAGGATTACGTTTATGCCAGAATTTGGGGTACAATGCAACCATGTTTCCCAATTCATTAGAACATCGAAATATGGAAGATGCTAGTACCGAATTAGATAATTTTTTGCCCCTGGTAAAAATACGATGTGCGAAAGAAATTGAGTTCTTTCTTTGTAGTGTTTATCTGCCTGTTTGCCTTGATTCTGGACCTTTGCCACCTTGTAGAGAAGTTTGTGAAAGAGCTCAAAGAGGATGTATTAAACTAATGACACAATATGGGTTTCCATGGCCAGAATACTTAAGGTGTTCCAGGTTCCCCAAAAAAGTTGAAAATGGACTTTGTGTTGACAAACCGTTTAAAGAGCCAGGTACTAATGGTAATAATGGTATTAATACTGGTGGTATACCAGTAAACCCCTTTCATAATACAACACATGCTACATATGATGACTATAGATGTCCTGCTAAACAGCAGAAAGAAACAAAACACTATAAATTTATGGGAACAGAAAAATGTGCTTCACTATGTACACCAATTTACTTTACTCACAAGGAGAAGGATTTTGCACGGAACTGGGTTTTGTTTTGGTCAGTTGTCTGCATGTTATCAACTGCCTTTACGTTATTAACATTTATTGTAGACATGCCAAGATTTCGATATCCAGAAAGACCTATAATTTTTCTTTCTGGCTGTTACTTTATAGTTGCAATTGCATTTATATCAGGACCAGTTTCTGATAATGCAATAGCATGTCATAAAACAGATGATGGTACCCAGTTGTTAAACCAAGGAACTGATAATGCATCTTGCACTATCGTGTTTATGTTGATATATTTTTTCTTAATGTCAGCATCTATATGGTGGGTAATTTTAACACTAACATGGTTTTTGGCTGCCGGACTTAAATGGGGACATGAGGCTATTGAAGGTAGTTCACAATATTTTCATGCTGCGGCTTGGGCCATACCTGCTGCCAAAACTATTGCTGTACTTGCAATGAATCAAATTGATGGTGATATTTTAGCAGGTGTATGTTTTGTTGGTGGCAAAAATGTGAATGCCTTACGTGGCTTTGTACTGGCTCCGTTATTTGTGTACCTTGTTGTTGGATCTTTTTTTTTATTTGCTGGTTTTATTTCACTTATTCAAATCAGAAAAGTTCTAAAGGACGACAGCTCGTTGCGTGCCGAAAAGCTGACAAGATTAATGGTACGAATTGGTATATTTTCCATATTGTATTCGCTACCTGCTATTATTGTTATAGCATGCTTGTTTTATGAGCAGACCTATAGAATTGAATGGGACAGTTCTTGGATAAGTGCTTGGCTTACTATGTTGGGCAAATGTGATGAGAAAGTGTGTTTCGAATTCAGCGGAAAGAGCAGACCGGATTTTGCTGTCTTTATGATTAAATATCTCATGTTACTCATGGTGGGCATAACAAGTGGATTCTGGATTTGGTCTGGCAAGACTATTCAATCTTGGAGGAGGTTTTATTACAATAAGATCTTACATCAGCGAGTACCAAGACAATACTATGAGTCTAAAGATGGTTCTGTCTTTACCGCAAGAACAAATTTGACGTAAATGTCCTGGCCATCCCTATGATAATATGCGTTAAGTGTTGTTTGCTGGAAGTAATGTTTACTTAAAGTTTAGGGAAGTTAGGAAAACCAGAAAACATTTCCATATTACATAGTAATGTTATCAAGGACATTTGGTGTATTGTGACAATAGACAATTTTCCTAATCAAAGGTGATGCTAAAGAAAAGTTTCTTAAAAAATAAAAAGGACAATTATTTTATGTAAACAGGGTTATAAAGTGTTCGAAACTAGTTTGAACCTTTTACATTGTCAAATTAGTATATAAGTTTGAAAATATAGGATTTCAGTTCATATGTTTTCATAACTAAATCTTTTTTTTTTAGTAGCTTTGTCAACAAATTTGACAACAGGTGTGATATTTGGTTATATCCCATACTCATGCATATTATCACTTTAATTGTTTGGCAATTTCATTTTTACTGACTGTTGTTTTTTAACTATTTTTTTACTGTGGATACTTGTGTGTTGTAACATTTTCGTTGTGAATTAACACTTTTTGTTAAGATTCTTTTTCTACAAGTCTTTTTCTGTTTTCATAATGGAGTCCGATATTCTGAATTTTTTTATTCAAATTTACAAAAACAAACTGCAATATATATTTAAACTTTCCTTTCAAATGCCATATGGGTAAACAGCATTTCATGAAATATTTATGTTTATTTTATCCTTTTATCCATTTGTTTTATTTCAACTTGTCTCCATTTTTATGAATTAACTTTTATCATTTTCAAATACAATTTAAAACGTGTGAGGTGATGTTTATTCAATTATTTATTTGTTGTTATATCATATTTAAGCGTCGTGGGTTTCATCCAAAGCTATCTTAGTCTTCAACTGTGTTCTGTAGCTAAAGTAATAAACTAATATGTTTATGCCTACTGGTTGATATGATATATATTCTTCATCACATAAGTGAGAATATCATAACCCTGAGAGGTTAAGCTGTTTGACAGCTTTTAAATACATGGTCTGATTTTTAGTTCTGAATTTTCGCACCAGTATGATTTCCGAAAGTTTGTTTAGAAGCTAATTTATCAAACAAAAAAATGTGCGACTAAAAAAATTATTCGTAATCTAGAGAGAATTCCGTCACTTCGTTTTTGAAAATTAATGTTTAAATTTTTTTTCTGTCACTGACAGTTTTTGTTACTTACAATTAAAGTTTTTAAGTGAAGTATTCTAATACATCATTCGTCTGACAAAATCGCCTTTCAAAAATTTCGTCACTTTTGTCCGACATTTTTTGGCTAATAAGGTAGATAACCATTCACTGTTTACATGAACTGATATGTAGTACGCGCTTCCCTGCACGTCGATTTTAAAAAAAAAAAAATTTGTGAGGACATGTAAATTGCGCGAAGTTTGGGTATTGTGCAAGCTTTACTTGCCAGCTTGATTATTTTATTAGAACAGTTTTTTTATCGGAGAAATGTCGCCAGGGAAAGAGAAAGAAGAAACCAAATGTTTCTCTTTCGAAGATAATCTTATTGAGTTTTTTTAATTAATATTCGTATTTACAACAATTGAAGGAGGCACCATGGCTGAAGGTTGAAACGAACGAAGATATTAATCACTTTCATATCGAGAACTCGTCATAACTAATTCTCGTGAGAGTTTTAATTAGTGAGATTAATTTCAGCAATACATGTTTCCTACTTTTCAATTAAGAACGCTAATCTTTTGAAGCGTTCAACAATTCGACATTAAAATCTAATTATCATATAGTGATCTCACAAACAAGTTCCATTTTGGCGCCTTTTTAGCATACTTAATTAGTTGTTGAGTGACATAATTTGACGGCTCGTTAGTGTCATGTGCTGTCTTAATTACTCCTGTTTTGTGATTTACTGCAGTAATTGCAATTCCATTCAATTTCACGGAATTAGTTTTCGAAACGAAAGATTAAAGGACAATTTTTTATCTCGTGACACAATGTCTGAGAAATTTTGTGAGAAAAACTCGGTGTTTTTCGTAATTCTTTACCTATCTCTATCTCTTTATTATCTCAGGAAAGTTTATCTCCATATTTGCAGAAAATTCTTTATCTGGAAAGGCACAGAGCTTATTTCCACGGGATGGAGAATCTTATTTCCAAACCTTCAAAAAACTAACGTAGGAAGGCCTGGGGGCAAGGTTGATTTAGGTGGAGGTAAGTTAAACTTCCCTCCAAGAGTTAAACTTCCCTCCAAGATGTAGCAGGAACCAAATGACTTCGTGCTTGCATTCACTTAAATATTTTTCCAGGGAAATATGACATTTAGGGAGGTGAACAATCTTTTACTTTGTTGAAAGGCTTACAGCCGCGTCTAACTGGGTCTAAATTTTGTGAAAAAGAGAAAAAAAGTCTTGACGATGACAGCAAGTAGTTGTATTCGAATTTTTTTTTGCGATTCTGGCCAAATATTCTTCCCAACCTCCTTCTCAAGGGTTTTGACAGTGAGGCCGTCTGTAAGCGCTAGCGGCTTAGACACCAAGCAACAAAACCTATTTGTATTTATTCAGCTAATCCGATAGCAAACAAACATTTTTAAAGAAGCTTTAACAAGGAATAAAAAATTAAATTTTTTGTCTTATTTGCGGAATTTACTTTTGCAAATTGGGTGGGGAAAATTTTTTTATGGAATTGTTTTTGTAGACATTGGCTTAATTCGAAAAAATAAGTCTAGTACTGGTTAATTAATCCTTCTATATCTTTTGTTGTTTTGCTTGACTCCGGAAAATCAAAAAAAAAATTATAATAAAAGAATTGTGTAAACAGCTGTCTGCATTTAACCTGAAAATTTCCTATTTGTTTGTTTCGAAGAAGGGATGTTAACGCACTTGCATACTAACGAGTATCAACAGTTCAAAAGTTCATTAAAAGTTACATGATCTCTGACGGCGTCCCGTCAACATTCCGGAAAGACAGGCATGTATACTTCCTGCCACAATTGTAAGTGAAAACAAAAAAAACCCTAAATTCTAGAAAATTTACTCCGAACGTCCGTTTTATAGCCCAGTAAAAAACTTGCATTCGTCATCTTATTTATTTATTCATTTATTTTTTGCTGTCTATGCAACCACGCCCAGAGACATCGTCGAAGTCGACTTTAAAACCATTGTATTCCTGGAGAGTAATAAATCAACCTGATTTAAGTCAAAGAAACCTCTTAAAACATGACCGGAATAGCAACTACATATTTCACATACACACATGTTCAACCTCGTCCCAGGACTTGATAGGCTTTTTTTATATATTTATATTAGGCCGTCCAAGTTAAAAAGCCTAACAAGACCTAGGGGCTAGATGACACATTCTTTTTTGCCATTTTGATAAAGTTAAAAATATTAATTTAGGTGCCTTTTTGATATAAAATTGCATTAACAGATTTAATTTTGTACCAAGTTTTTATGCCAAAAATTGATACTAATTTTGTTAATTCCGTTTAAAAAATTGACTGGTAGAGGCTACTTTTGCCGTCAGGCGCTGGGAACGAGGTTGGAGCGTAATAGCTGTATGTGGCTGAAAAATATGGCTGCGAGTTAAGAGAACATTATAAAACAAAGCAATAATAATAAGCTGTGAGAAAATCTCCAAATTTTAAAATGTTAGAAAGAAAACACGAGAATTATAAATACGTCGCCTGCGTTACGATGGCATTTCTACTACTCAATGTCATAATTACGTTCTCACAATATCTTATGGCGGTGACTTTCCAATGGTACTAATTTATTTATACTGTTAAGATAATCCAAGAGGAACTTCACATCGCGGTAATTAACTTTCCGACAAATGTTTTTCAATGACACAGTTATGACAACTGGTGATTAAAGACAGCTGTTATAGATTGTTTGTGTTATCTTATGACTAGCACTTTGACCGAGTATTTTTTATGTACAATATGAGTCACAATACGAGTTCTATAGAAGAGTCATCATTTGTTACCATAACTACCGTTTGACAGGTTTTAACCGATGATATTCAAAAATTAGATTTCAATCTCGTTTGCAGGATTCCTCTAGTTTCGTTTTTAATCGTTAGTAAAAAGAGAAAAAGAGTCATGTAGCTAATTTGCATCGGTCGTGAGGACAAAGTTTTCTTAAAAAGTGGGTGTTTTAAAGAAAGTATGAATTGGGTTGTACCTAACGGTACCAAACATGAACCATCTAGGTCTTGTCCTTGGCCACCAACCGCGTCACAAGTTTCGTGAAGCATATTATTTGTTCACTGAGAAAGAGGTACAGTATACTCTCGATAAGTGATACACCGGATAACTAGGACGCCCGCTATGTAGTACACTTTTTCTCGGTCCCTTGAACTTGCTTACCCTATTCAAGCAAAAAAACTTCGCATAACTGGGACCCCGGATAACTAGGACGCCCGCTATGTAGTACACTTTTTCTCGGTCCCTTGAGGCAAAAACTTCGGATAAGTGGGACATGCAATGAAATGACTTCATATTTTTTTCTTGAAACAGAAGACATTGCATTGATTTTAATTTTAGTGTAATCTGATGTTATAGTCGATAAGGCCCGTGGAAAAATCCACTTAGGCAAAAGCCCAATGAAAAAATAGGTTGCTTTAGATGTTTTGCTGACGTCAGCAGTGCATATACAAAAAAAAAATGTTCTTAAAATCTTACACCAAATATCAAATGTCAAATCGCATTAAATCCTCCACACAAATCTTACACAAAATAAAAAAGAACAGCATGCAAGGTGCAAAATCTACCTTATAGTCAGAAATTTTCGCGACAACTAATTTTCGCGATTTTCGCGATTTTTGGGCATTTTCGCGAATTTAAAATGCCGCGAAAAAAATTTAATTGACGAAATCGCGAAAATAAAAACCGCGAAATATTTTCTTTTTTTCTTCATTTTTTAGACTCCACAGGGTGGCAGACGTAAAATTTTTGCAACAAAATAATTCTGGTGATACCCAGTTTGATAAAACCCGGGAAAATTAAGGAAGAAATGCACTTTTAAACACAATTTTAGAAGGCGGTTTGCCTTTTAACCTAAATGGCATTTTGTGTTATAAATCATTGATCTCCTTTTTTATGAAATTTCCTCTTTTTTTAAACTTTCCTGTCTAACTCTTACACCTATGAAACCTCTTCAGTTTTAATTCTTTTATCCCTAGTGACATTCCTAACCAGATACCAAAGGCCAGAAGAGGTCGGAGGACATGGGTCTAAAAGACAGTATGGGATTTCGTTTCAACATTTTCCTTAACGTCAATACCATTATTTAGGCAAACGCCGAGGCGAGTTTGAAAGGTTGTACTATCCTCGCTTGATCAAAAATAAAGGTTCTTCCGCTACCTTATTGATTATAACATTGACGCCTTTTATGAAAAAAGCTTCCTTTTACAGATGTCATTATTAGAGCAGAAAAACGCACTTAAAATCATATTTGTTTTCCTCCACTCCGTAACTCTATGAAATTCGCAAAAATTAAATGTCGCGAAAAAATTCAAGGCAACGAATCGCGAAAATAAAAATCGCGAAATTGTCCCAAAATTTTTATCGCGAAATTAAAATGTCGCGAAAATTTCTGACTATAAGGTAGTTGATAAAAAGTTACAACAATGACACTCACAACATCAACACTCACAACACCCCCCAAACCGACAGTAAGAACACCGACAGTTACAACACCGACAGTCACAACACGGATAATAACGCATCTCAAATATGTACATCTTATAAGTGATTATGTTGAAAACCCTCAGTATTTTATTCTGAAATGTCAAAAAGGAGGCCTGCAAGAGTTAGCACAAATCAACAAAAATAAGTTCTTTACACATTTAAATATTGTCTTTCCCTAAAAGCTTATACAAAAATATGAAAAAGCCATAGTTTGGAAAACATCAAATTTAAATCTAGAAAAATCAGTCACTTCGGTTGCATACCATCCTCTCCCGCAAAGTTACACAAAATGTAAAAATCAACCAGTTAAGAACACAAAAATTTTATTTCTTAGTATATGATGAACCATACTGCCCTTTACCAACAATTTTAAACCTAAATGTCAAAAAATCAATAAGCAAAGAATAAACTAGAATCAACACACATTGTATGTATACGGTTCATAAACAAAGGTTTACATACAATGTAAAACAGATCGGTTTTTGAGAAACACATCTAAATCAACAAAAATAAGTTCATTCAGCATGTCGTATATTGCCATTAATCATTAATCTTCCACAAAAAGGTTATGAAACACATCAAAATTTAAAAAAATCAGTGATTTCAGTGCATACAGTCCACGCGTTTAGATTACAAAATATAAAAAACAAAAACAGTTTCAGTCAGAACATTAAGTAATTTTTTTATCATCAGCAAACATTTATCCCTACAAAATTTTGTAAAATTCTCAAGAAAAACAAAAACGTGAAACCATGGAATTTTCTTCCAGCAAAAATTACATCACATACAGTTAGTTCTCCCAAACAATAATTTATAATACGAAATATAAAGACAAAGTTGTTTATATAGTCTGAAGATGTACTTAGTGTACGAAAAGCTTAACAAATAAATACTTTTTAACTTTCAAACTCGTTTTATTTTTTTCTTAATTAGTAAACTATGGCTGTTATTTTTACCGATAAAGACATCAGCTTTACAACAGCTTACAGTGAAGTCTGATTCTACAAAGATTTGTTCTTTCAGTATATATATTGCATGTGGTCTATTTCCACAAAAGTTTACACAGAATTTCAAAAAAACAGCATTTTGCAACACAAACAATATAAACTGACAACCATACCATCCTCTCATAAATTTTTTTAACCCAAAGTCATAAACCCACGTGTATATAAATTTCCAATCAAATGTCAAAAACCCCTGTAAAAAAACCTGGCATTTTACATGTAGGCTGACAAAAGTTTAACAGGATGACGAAACAAAACAATAAAAAATAACTTAACACACACACTTTAAATTCTATAAAATTCGTTCCACTTGTCATATTGTGGTCCCCTTGTAAAGGTTACAGGAAATGTGAAAAAATTATTCTCTATGGGCATAAAAATGTGTCACAGTATCCTAAAAGTTCAAGAAAGATTTTGTAGCTAGCTTTTGTTACATGATATATAATTCGTGTTCAAAAAAGAAGAGAAGTTTGACTACTAAGGTAGCTATAAATACCTAAAAAAAGAGGAATAACAACAAAACTCATAGATTAAAGCTAGCTATGGGATGGAGCCTTGAAGCTAACATTAGCTAGCTAGCTAACAAAACAGTATATACCTAAGACACCCAGTTAAATATACTTAAGCTGGGGAGACTTATAGCTACGTCTATAGCTAGCTATTTATGCTTAGTTTAGTACAACACATATAAAGGAAAACAATAGCAATGTAAAAATTATGACATTTGCAGATAGTTCAACAAACCAAAACTTTCCATTTCGCTGGCACATTTATTTGGTAGACAGCTAACAGCTTTATGCAGCATTTTGAATTTTAGCACATTAATTATGCAAACAATTGCTGGCTTTTTTATAAAAAACGCGGTAAAATATAAAAATTAAAGAATTTGAAGCTCCAATGGATTTTTTTTGAGAATGCGATTCTTTTTTGCTACATATAAAAACGGAACGTCTAAAAATATAAAAGTTCTTACTTTTTCTCAATTCCAATTCACTTGAAACTCTAGCATTAATTTTGTACTTCTAACTTTACTTTACTACTTCCTAGCTCCACTCTTCACTTCCGAAGTAACTTCTTGTCTTGTGGCTTTCAACTTTATTTTTCTACTTCTACTTCTTTACTTAGAATTTACTTCTAACTTTACTTTACTACTTCCTAGCTCCACTCTTCACTTCCGAAGTAACTTCTTGTGGCTTTCAACTTTTTCTTTACTTAGAGTTTTCTTTCTCTGAATCACTTTTTGCACTTTTTTCAAGACGAAGGGACCTTTCTTTTGTGTTTTTTTCGGTGTCGAGGGACACCATTTTTGGAAAGTTAGCCGTTAAATTTATTTCAGCAAATCAAATTGAGTCGTTTTCATCACGTGACGTAAACAAAGTAAACCCGCTAGCAAAATGGACATAATTTTTTCGGCAACATCAAAGGGAATTTCGGCAACATCAAAGAAAAATGACGATATCAACTTTGCCTGTTACAGACACACGGAACTGGCTTATTATTATAGAGACTAGTCGATAAAGGGTCCGTGGAAAAATCCACTTAGGCAGTATAACAGAGAAAAACAACCGTCATTTAAATTTTGATGACGTCAGCAGAGACTTGTCAGAACACAATTTTTTTTTTCAGAAATTTGTATACCTGTTGCCTTCATCGTATAGATCTTGAAACGCTGATCAAGAAAATGTATAGGATCGTGTACTTTTGACAAACGGATGTTAAGGTTTAAAGGTTTTTTGATGACGTCATTAACCCGTCCATTCCGAAACGGATTCAGTGATCCAGGTTTGGAAAACTTACCCAAATTGGTCCCAGGTAGTCCCTAGTTACCCACGCAGGAGATGACGTCAGTTATTTCCACCCGTTTCCAAGTTATTAAGCCTTAAATTTAAAAGTGCAATGCAATGGCTTCACTAATCTTAATATACTTTCCTTTGACGTCAATATTGCTTTAACGTCAAAGTTTGCTAATTTACAGAACAAATTTATAGGCGATGTTTTATAGACTTTATCAAAGAAATTTTATCCACTTTGCAAAAGTCACAGACAGACAGACGGAACTGGCCTATTATTATAAGAGATTTCTAAATTTTTTATGTTTCAATATATTGAAACTCGATTATACTACGCACAATCGCCTGTACTATATCAGTCTGAGAAACGGAGAACTTTGTTTTGCTGTTTAGCTAGCTATTTTCTTGTCACTTGTAAAGTTTATAATTATTTAATAAAATTATACATTAGTAATTATTCTTGTGTAAAACTATTTTACACTCAACTTTCTCATCTATCGTTGTTAAATTATTTGCTAATTTCATGCGGGATTTATAACTTTTACAGCACGCGTAATCACTCTTTATCAAAGAAATTTTTTTAATGGTAATGACGCAAGATGTTCGACACAGTTATTATTAAGAAAAAGCTATAATATCATGGCATGAGAAGTTCAAAGCAAAAAAATCGCTAACTAATTAAATCAAGAAAATATAATTTTGCCAGATTTCTATATTTCCATCCCTTAATATCATTAACTCAATCCAATCTTCCTTCCAAAGTGTAAATATTTTGAATACTTAAATTCAGAAGCATAAAATCGGCAACAGTTTGCAATAGCTTACCCGAAGCGACTGTCTTGTATTTTTTTTAGTTTTTTTACGTCTTTTTAACTGCAATAGACCAACAATATTTTTGTTGGTTAAAGTTATTCGCCTCCACTTCAGCCATGAAGTCAGTCAGACTGACATACGCGAAAAGCACAATGAGGCTTAGAGTATTTTTACGTTATGTTTATTGTTTATGGAAGAAACAAAATAAAAACTTAAACTTTGCCTTGTAAGCTAAATGGATTTAGCTTTACAAAAACCGCCACAAAACAAAAAATTATAATTACATAAGGCTGCGGTCATGTAAGGTATTAATTAAGTCATAAAAGATATCTAATTAAAATGCAGTAATATCGGAAGTTTATCGCTAAATTTATGTTGAGACGAATGTGTGGTGCAACTGTTGAAACACAAATATATATAAAAACACACAAGGATTCACCAAGGCTAGTTGTTATCTAATTCAGTTTTCCAACTTTCAGTTTTGTCAGAAGTAACTATTACTCTGTCTTTTCAAATTTTTATCTCCAACAGATTCATTTATAGTTTTTACTATTAGTTTGGACATTTTTTATTCAAACAATCCTCGTGAGTGCTTCAGTTGCAATTTTAAAACTTAGGAATGCACCAACCACTCGACTCATTTGATATACAATCTTCTTTCAAGATAATCTGACACGTCTTGTATGAAAGGAAACATTTTTTATTTGCTTCGATACTTCAATATAAGACGAAGGAATTTTGTTCTGTTTTGCGTAGTAGAGCACTCTCTTTTTGCAAAATACATGTAAACCGCCTGCAAGAAACTTTTTAGTCTTTTTAGTTTAGTTTTATTCACTCAGAACATTATGAAATAGGCTGTTCGCGAAAGTTAATTCTCGCAAATTTTAATTAATCTCCTAGTTGCAATAAATTTCGAACCATCGCCTCCCATCTAACATAAAATTCTGACAGGTGTAGATTCGAAGTCAGGTTTCGAAGCCTGATGTTGACCGATATAGGTCTTACATTTACGACTTTCACATCTTAGATTGCAGCCTACCCTCATTGCTAATATGTTATAAAAATCTGTGACTCGTGCTACAAAATGAACTAAAAGATCTTGTGCTTTAACAATACACTCGCGAATACTTGGATGTCTACCACTCAAGCATCAAATCAATTTTGTATAAAGTACCAATCTCCCAGCTTTCTTGTTGGGCGTGTCCGCTGTAAAATTGTCAGTTTTAAGGAGGAAGAGGGGAATGTAAAATTAGGACCTTTAAAATGACGATGTAGAGAGGTGTCCACTATAAAGTGTCCTCTACACAGAGGTTTTTGTTATAAGAGTTTGACTGTCATTTCATCTGTCCCAGAGAAAGTGCCTGTTTTAGAGAAGTGTCCGCTATAGAAAATGTCCGTCATACAGAGGTTTCCCTGGACTTTATGTTCGGAAGGAACAAAATTAGTTTTAGGATGATTAATTATGGAGTATGTCAAGGGGCAAGTTTGAAAATACGGCTTTTTCTTATTTATATCAACGTTATTGAGATTTTACACTGAGATGACGATGTAAAATTACGAAACATCACCGATTCTCATAGGAAACGCATGTTACCCTTTCAGTAGGTGTGAGCCGGGATCATCTTGGTTACCATTTTGAAAAGGCTGTAACTTAAAAATCTAGTGACTTTTGGACTCTCGGCTTTTCCGAAAGTAGACTAAATTTCCGACAAAATTAGGTGGTGGGGCCACCTAGCGACGCAGCGAAACTTGTGAATTACTTCTTTCGAAAATGCAAGACTTTCCCGTACTTAAAGGGTTTAAGCAAATTAATCGCTTCTATTACAAAATGATTGTGCTTCACAATGTTAAAATAACCTTTAATTTTTTGACAAGTGAGAGATAAAGAGACGATTTTCTTTGACTAATCATATTCGCTAAGTTTGCAAAAGTTTAATCAATCTTTCAAGTTACAAGGTAAAATTAATTTTCTTTCCTATTTAACCCTATTCGTGCTGGGCCTTTTAGGGGCTCCTCAATACTGGGGGGGGGCTGATTCGACCCCCCCCTGTGTAATTTCTACAATTGTTGTCCGTTGGACTTGAAACTTACCGCAAGTATTATCCAGGTATTATTAAACAATTTGGTGAAAAAATTGGTGACGTCATCATTTTTGGTGATGACGTCATCAAATATCGGTGACATATAAAAAAAGACACTAAATTTGAATTTTGTTAATTGTTGTATAATTGCGATGAATTTAGTAACAACAAGAAGCCCAGGGGCTTGAAGATTTCCGCCATTAGCCTAAAAGATTTTAAAATTTGAAGTTGATCTTGAAAACGGAGAATTATGGGGTAAACAAATCATTGAGTATTCTCAATTATTATTGTAACTAACCTGCAATGTTAAAATACAACTCAATAAATAAAAAATAAAATTCATGAATAATTAATTAATTAGTTCTGCTGAATATAGCTTTAGTCCACGTGCTTGAAAAATTGTACAGAAAGAAATGACGTAACATCAAAGATGGCGCATTATAAGACGATCTTCATTATGCTACACTGCACGAGCTTTAACTTTCGATAGCATATAAACTTTGATAAGTTTCGGGCGTCCAGCCTAGCTGCGCTGTCTTTATCTATCTCTCTATCTCTCTATCTCCTCAGGCGACTTTAAAGATTCCGCCTTCGCTGGCGGAAATCAATAATAATTGAAACACAAAATAATATAACAATATAAACTAAGAAGTCACATAAAGCTTTTAAAAACATGTAAAAAAGATTTTTAGTAAACATTTTTTTTTTCAGAACTTTACTCAACATAAAAGAAATGTTGCCATGGCAACACTTCGGCATAATTCCAAAAAAAAATTTTGTGGAAAATAAAGCTAAATAAAAGTAAGGAAAAGTCACAAAATTTGAAGGTGTAACTATAAACACATCAAAAGTTATTAAAAAAAGTTTAAGAGGGGGGGGGGGGGCTGAATCAGCCCCCCCCCCAGCACGAATAGGGTTAAGGGATATTGGAGTGATATTTCTTTGCAGTAACGTACCGCATGTTTCCCATCTCGAATATTTCAAGAGAAAAAGTTTCTTTTCGGATTCTGCACTGCAATCAGTGGGCAAATTACGCGTTAGAAGTAAAAAAGTTAGAAACGCGTCAAATACATATTTAATAGCTTGTTTTCTTTGTTTTATATAATATGTCGACGCAAAGGCAAGCAAGAAGCAACCTACTTACTTCAAGAGCATAAGACATATCCAAAAGTAACCTACAAGCAGCAATCAACAAAACTTAAAAAAGTAGTTCAACTTGCATTGTAAAAGTCACAGACTTAAACATTGTGTTGCCAAATCCTGCACCATTAGTCTTGTTTACAAAGGTTTGGAGCGTGTGCAACAAGTAACATTTTTTTTCCAATTATTAACCTCTTCGTTTAAAGATCCTTCAAGATAATTTGGCGCGGAAGGTAAACGTACAAGATTGATTGATGTGTGTAAAACCCGTTGGGTTGCTAGAATAGAAGAGCTACATATCGTTAAAAGAGCTTTATATAGCTATTGTCAAAACTCTGGAACAGATGGACCAGAATTTATATAAACAAAAGGGTATTAACACTCAATCGAAGGCTGGACCATTACTTCTCTCTCTCTTAAGTCATTTGGATTTCTTGTGGCATTAGTTATTACAAGGCATATTTTTGATTTAATGCTTCCTGTAACAAAATTTTTGCAATCAAACCGTGAAAATGATATTTTGGATGGTTGTAAACTTATCAATTCTTTAAAAAATCTAGCAATGTCCATCCGAAATAAAACATAGATGCTGTTATTGATCCGTATGCAATGAGCAACCGAAGGCTAACTTTTTCATACCTTATTTTCCATGTAATTGGAATCACACTGTATCCGTCTTCTCATTATTATATCGTTCCTGTGCATCTGAACAAATACATAGGTTGAGGTATCATATCGCATGTATGTAGCTACATTTCTTATTGTTTTTGTTATGTTTGTGTTTTATTGTGCTGTCCATGGCTGGGGTGATCATTTGATTCACCTAGTCATGCTGATGAAGCCTGATATTGGCAGAAACAGCAGGAGTTTAAGTATTGGAATATATTCACAATTGTCCCACTTTATTGTAGTTAAATCCCTCTGACTTATTTTTAATAATCTTGAGCCTGATTTTTCTTACATTCTTAAAGGTTTTTTCTGTTGTTGTTGTTGTTGTTTTTTGATTAATAAACAGTTTAAGTTCTACATGTTAGCACAGTTTTTTGTGACATTAGTGCTTTTATCTTTTCAAAATATGATATATACGACTGAGAGTTATTTCTTATAAAAAATGTTCTTAGAAGATTTTCTTATAACTTAGCGTTTTTTTCGTCAATTTTTATGACAATTAGATGAATCGGAAACCCGCAAAGCTCAAATTTCGACGATTTCAACAAAGTTGGTTTTGTGTTTGTCAGGTAGATGTGAAAAGAACGGATTGTATTGTTTATTTTGTCAGCATTTTTGCGAGAAAGTAGACATTAATATTAACAATAATCTATCCATTGTTATTTCATCATTATTCAAAACACGTGTACGTGATCAAAGTGAATCCCCCCTTGTTAAAAAAAATGTAACGAAATTCCTTGTTCAGTGCTAGTTAACGCAGCTGCCCATGGGAAAATAATCTCGGAAGAGAACAGGAAAAAATTGTTGATTGTAACCTCGTCCCCAGGGTTCCTTACTTGAAATTTAAATCTTTCCTCAGCGTATTCGGAAAAAAAGAATTACAGTGGACGGACACCATTAGTGCAAAAAAGTGTCCGTCTTATAGAGGTGTCCGCTTTATAGAGATTGTATCCAAAAATCACTTTTAGAGCAAAATTTTGCCGAAAACATGACATTTTTTTGTTTATATACGTTTTTCCTTTGTTCTATTCCTTTCAAATCAAGGAAATGAGACATATAATTTGATGAATGTGAACTTGTATTATTCATACGCTCTGCTGTTATACAAACAAAAACAAATATCAACTAACAAATACATTGTATTTTATAATCTACTGGAAGAAATCTCGGATTGAAGTTTGCTTTCTTTTTGATATTTGGAGATCCTCCACTTTTTTCGTAACTGATGACAGCATGTCTTGACTTTCCTCGTTAATAATAGGGCTGCATCAAAATTCTATCGAGCAGGGTGATTACTTCTGCATAACTAAGATTTTCCTCCTCGTTATAATCTCCAAAAAAATAAAAATCATAGCAAAATCTTCCACCGATTTACAAAAAATCCCAATTGCAAAATAACATGTCGAGTCACAGGGAAGCGTAAACAGAGGGGCTGGATATGATCTGGAAATTCCAGTTCTATACCAGTGTATTGGTGTCGTTAAAGGCGTTGATTGGGCGAAAAAAAAAATTAAAAAGATTTTAGAGATTGTAAATAAAAAAGGTAAAAAAACTCAAACTATTTCTAGGTCCCTGAGTTTAAGTTTTAGTAAAAAAAAACACAGAAAACCTAACAATAATAAAAGTTTGCAGAACTTTAAAACTGCTGATCAAAGAAGTTTGGTGAAGATCACATCATCAACTTCTGGGAAGATAGTTAAACAACTGCGTATTTACTTAGGGGTCCGTTCAGGACCCCAACAGGTATATATCTTCTTTTATATTCGCTGTTATCTGTGAAATCCTTTCTATCAGCTAACACATTGATCAAACTATGGCATCAACTGATCCCTCCTCAAAAAGTCAGGTACAATCTCCAGAATGGTCTGAGTCAGATGTTTTGGAAATGGATGCTCGCAAAAAGATAATTGCAACACTATGTTCGCAAACCTCTTCCAATAAAATCAGAGATTGCATACGTCTCTATGATCCAACCCTAAGTACCAGCAACATTAAATCAAAGATCCATCGATCTTTCAAGAAAGCTGATATCGAAAACACACTTTTCCTCGGAGCTGAAGCAAAAGGGAAAAAAGAAGATCTCATCCACAGCATGATTTGCAGGATTCAGAATCTGTTCCCTGAAGAATGCAATATCTGTTCCAAGCAGTATTGCATACAACTTAATGATCAACCTTTCTTGGCATGCAAAAAGTGTGGTCAAGAAGTACACATTTTTCTTTTTATAAGCAACGCCACTTTTTGGTTCAGGGCTGAGGTTGCTATGGAATTTTAGAAATTCAGGGCTAAAGTTGCTTAGTAGGTTGCTAAGGAAAAATCGACCTGGAAAAAGAAAGGAAGCACGCGATCACGCAAACACTGTATCACTCCCTGAATTTTTGATAAATTGTCTGGCCTTTTTCATTTTATTTTCATTTTTTGAGTTTTGCCGAACATCATCTGGTTAATTTTATAAAATATTTAGCTGGGGAAAAAAGTTGCTTGGCTAAGTTCAGAGCTGGGTGTTGCTAAGCAGTTGCTTAGATTTTTGGCAATTTTCAGGGCTGAGCCCTTAGCAACCGAGTTGCTTATAAAAAGAAAAATGTGTACATAAAGAGTGCTTCCTGAATATGTTAAACCTTTCTCCTGACACTAACGAAATCAACATTAACCCTTTAGGCATACCTGGTGTACACTATCTCTGTCCAGCATGCGAGTTATCAACAGTTCCAGACATGCCAAGTAAAATTGTTACTTTGCCAAACGACAGACATCCGCCCAGTCCTCATGTAGAAATTGAAAATGAGCTATCTGTTAAGCCTCAAACCCCTCCTTTTGGTGATGAGGTACAACCTGAACTTCCTTACAAATCGCAGGAAAACTCACAAGACCCTTCTTCAAAAATCTGCACTCACTACTTAAAAAAGAGATCCAAATTTGGAATAACAGGAAAAGGATGCCAGTTTCACCACCCTAAACCATGTAACAAGCTCCTCAGATACGGTACTAGGAAATCTAGAGGCTGCACTGTTAGAAAGAAATGCTATAAATTTCATCCCACTATGTGTCATTCTTCAATCATAAGCAACCAATGTTTTGACATAAATTGCCCTCACCTCCATGTTAAAGGCACTATACGCAGGAGCACATTTCTTCAAACAATCAACAACAGCACTTTCTGTCTTCTGCATATCAACACACAAAACCTACACCTCCATCACTTCAAAGTTTCAACCCCATACCAATGCAGAACCAAAACTCTTTTTTAGACATAGTGAACAGCATGAAAGCCGAAATAATGCTGTCTCTCGACACAAAACTAGCAACAATACTTTCACAGCTACCTCAATCGGCACCAGTGCGCCAAAACAGCCACCTCACACTCCAAACATCTCTTCCGCAACAACAACCATTAACCCAAATCCTTCAACCTTCGCAGACTCAACTAGCTGCAAACCAACACCCCCGACTGTAGTGAGCAGTAGCACAAAGTCAACCCATTCAATTTTAAACTATTTTTCATTTTTCAATGTACATGGCCTTCATCCCAAGACTGTGCCTTCAAAAGTACCAATTTTAACTGATCTTTTATAAGTAAAAGACAACTTTTTGCTGGAATCAGTGAAACATGGCTCAAAGACCAAAAAGATGCTGAGGTACAGATCCCAGGTTACATTCTTTTTCGCTCAGACATAAATTTTAAAAGAAGGATACATCGAGGAAGAGACAGTGGAGGAGTTGCCTTTTATGTTAGAGAAGACATTGCCACTACCTTCGAACCATTGATATCATTCCCAGATGGAGTAATAGAAATGTTATGCATATACTCGAAGCATGAACACTTACTCTTAGCTGTGCTTTACCGTTAGCCAGATGATAGTGCCCATGGGTTTAGCTCATCCTCAACACAATACACAAGTGCAATAAATTTGTTGACTAATACAATTAACACTATACTAGAAGAAGAGCCTGACATCATCATTGGGGGTGATTTTAACCTCCCACATATTCAAATACACAAAGCCAAAGAAACAACACTGGAGAACAAAAGAAGATGATACTCACCACAAAAACCTTACAATCTGATCTCAACCTAAGTCAAATGGTCCTAAACTCAACACAGAAACATGGTAATATACTAGACTTAGTATCCACAAACAACGAAGACCTTATTCCTGAATTTCAAACAGTCCCAATTCTTAAATCCACTAGTGACCACCACATTTTAGAGTTTGCTACGTCCTATAAAAGTAAATATCCTAATGCATCAACCACAACTAACACTAAATGCAACAATAAAGGTTTTAATAGTCTAAACTTCTTTCACGACTCAATAGACTGGAAAATTATTGAAGAAACATTCTCAACCATAAATTGGACTGTACTCTTTGATAAATCTGCATCAACATCAGATATGCTAGATATTTTTTATAATAAGGTTTTCGAAATCTGCTCCACCTACGTGCCAAAAAAAATCATGTCACTCACAAGAAATCATCTATCCCTCGAGATAGAGCCATCCTTATGCGTAGAAGAGGTCAAATAAACAAGATTTTAGTGCGAGTAAAGTCTCCTTCCCGAAGAGAGAAACTCAACAAAGAACTTATTCAAATCGAGTTATCTCTACAATCATCATACAAGACATCAAGAATAAGCATGAAAGCAAAAGCTATAGAAGCAATCTCTAAAAATCCAAAATACTTTTACTCATATGCCAAAAGGTTTTCTAAAATTAAAACAAGTATTGGTCCCTTGAGAAACAGTGAAAATCAACTCATCCATGATCCAAAAGCAATGGCAAATATCCTTTCTAACCAATACTCTTCAGTTTTTAGCCAGCCTCGTCATGTCCTGGAGGAACTAACTCAACCCAGCAACCATACCATTGAAAATTTGGATTTTAATGCTGAAGATCTTGTCAAAACCATCAGTGAACTTTCTTCAAAGTCTGCTTGTGGCCCTGACGATTTTCCATCTGTTCTATTACTTCGCTGTAAACATTCTCTATCAGTTCCTCTCACCAAATTTTGGAAAAAATGCATTGAAACTAGCGACATTCCCACTATCCTTAAAAGTGCAATAATTGCTCCCCAGCACAAAGGCGGTAGTCGCTCCGCACAATCCAACTATCGTCCCATTGCGCTCACTTCCCACATAATGAAAGTTTTTGAGAAAGTCCTGAGAACCAAACTTGTTAATTTTATGGATAAACACAATCTGTTTAACTCAATTCAACATGGTTTTGGAAAAGGTCACTCCTGCCTTAGCCAACTATTAGCACACCACGATGATATTCTTCAGCTTCTCTCAGATGGCTACAATATTGATACAGTGTATCTCGACTTTGCTAAGGCGTTCGACAAGGTCCATGTTCTACTAAAATTGAAAAAAATTGGTATATGTGGTAAAATCTATGAATGGATCAAGTCTTTTCTCACAAATCGAACTCAAATTGTTGTTGTCAACAATCAGGAGTTCCCCAAGGAAGCGTTCTTGGCCCTCTCATATTTCTGATATTAATGGGAGACATTAACTTAGATATCGTTTTTACGACATTGCGTAGTTTTGCTGATGACACTCGCATCTCAAAAGGAATAAAATCAGACAGTGACTCCACAAACCTGCAAACAGATCTTGACACTGTTTATAAATGGGCATTTGACAATAATATGTCCTTTAACAGTGAAAAGTTTGAATTGATTCGGTACACGTGCAACACATCTATCCCAAAAATAACCTACATAACTCCTAGCAGATCTCAAATAAAAGAAAAAACACAAGTTAAAGATTTAGGACTAATAATGTCTAATGATGCCACCTTCAAATCCCACATCAATCAAGTCATTTTGTCAAGCAGACATCAATCATCCTGGATTCTTCGCGTGTTTCAAAACCGTTCACTCTTACTTATGGTTCGCCTGTGGAAATCTATGGTACTACCAATAATGGAATATTGCTCTCAACTATGGAGCCCTTACAAGCAATCAGAGATTTCTTCCCTTGAAGCCATACAATGGAGCTACTTAAAAAAAATAGATGATACTCATGGTAAAAACTATTGGGAAACCCTTAAATGGTTAAACATGTATTTGCTACAGCGACGTAGAGAGCGATATCAACTAATTTGCACTTGGAAAATTATAGAAGGCTTTGTTCCAGATTTTGGTGGCACTTACAAAGCTATCAACTATTACATCTCACCACGTAGAGGCAGATTATGCAAGCTTCCTTCTGTTATTCTACAAATTTCAAATTCAATTAGAACCAAAATGTACGGTAGCCTGAGTCATTTTGGCCCAAGACTCTTCAATACACTTCCAAGACATCTGCGTGACCATTCTGGTGATGAGCCCTCCCTACCAGGTCACCAAAAAGAAGAGTGGCTGATACTAACAGCCTAGTTGACATGATGCAACATGTCTCTGCTGCTTCTCGTGCTCTACCTTTTAGTGGACTTGAAGCAGAAGTCGCCGGCGTCATCTACGTAGACGAAGTCTAGAAGACTGAAAGATTATCACAGTTATCAAAGGTATAATGTACGAAATACAGATGATAATCGAAATTTAACAAGTGTTTTTTTTTATGTGTCCGCTTTACACAGAGCTTTTTCAAGGGAAAATGTCATTTGGTGCGAAAAAAGTGTCCGTTTTATAAAGTGTCCGCCTTATAACTGTCCGTCTTATAGAGATTTTTCTTGTGAGAGTTTGACCTGGAATCAGTCCGTTCCAAGGAATAGTGTCCGTTATGGTGTCCGCTTTAGACCATGTGCGCTTTAGAGAGATTCCACTGTTTTATCGACTAGACTTGCGGTAGATATTTTGAATTTTTAAATGAACTTTGGTGTGTTTTATGAGCAGAGGAGATAGGCGGTCAAGTAGACGTTAGCCAAATTTCGTTTTTTTAAATAAGGAGTGCTAAGCAACCTTGACCCCAGGGTAAATTGCCTCCTTTTTTATACCGTTTCCCGATATCGAAAGGAGAAAAAGGTTAGAATGAAACCTTGACACCGTTTTCCAGGGATTTTTGCCATTTTTATTTTGCGGTAGTCTATCCTTCTCTATTTTGCCGTAGCATTCCTTTGTTTTGCCTTAGCTTTTTTTATATTTTGCTTCGGCACTTTGTAAAAAGGATCGAGCAAATTATGTTAGGTGACGCGGAAATCAAAATATCCTATGATTATGCTATTTGCTCTTCAAAGTAGCGGGAAATAGTTGTGTCATAAACGAAACTGAAATCTGTTGTTGGAAAAAGTTTGTCATTTCTATCTACATTTCATATGCAGCTAACTATAGCTATATAGCTAGCTATATAGTTTTACTTTTTTTGTTTTGTTACTGAATATATAATAGGAAATATACCAGATTGATTTTGTGGATTTCTCATTAATTCCTATTAGCTAGCTAGGAGTTTTTTGGGTAGCTAGCTAGCTATAGAGAGGTTGCCTCCTAGTTATAATAGATAGATAGCTAGCTATATAACTCTTCTTCCTGGCTACTGGCCAAAGTGTTTTTGTAATTTTCTGCAAACCACCACAAGCTAGCTAGCTAGCTAGCTATGTGCCAGCTCTCCTGATTTCAGGCAGCAATCTCGCCATCTCCCACACACGATACACGTTTTCACAGTTATTATGATATGTAGTAATACACGAAGTAGTGGTTTCAAAAGACAATGCCGCGCGGCTATGAGAAAAATCTGCGCGGAGGCTACTGCGCAGAAACCGAAGAAAACAACAACAAACACGTTTGCCAGCCCTATACCAGCAGTGGGTATTTTTGGTAAAAAGGAAAGGTCGTTTTCAGTTTTAATATTGAAGTTAGTCTTCTAAATTGGTTTTAAGATGATTAGTACGGTGCAACTAGTTGTACAGATAACTTGAGTTGGATAAAATAAGGGTATGTTATTTTTACTCAACTGTGAAAAGGTGTATTCCAACTATAAAAGCAGGATAAACTCCTGGTTCTCTCATTATTCTCCTGGTTATAATGTCTCATGTACCACTTTTGGTTGAGGAAAAACATGGAAGTTTCACTGTCTGACTTTCACAGAAGAAACTTTGATTAAACAAGAAGTATAGCTAGCTATATATATATATATATCTGAATTAAAGTAAAGACGAATTAACAAAAAATCACCAAATACTTCAATATAGCTACCAGGATTGTAGTTAGCTAGACAGCAAAGATTTTATGAAAAATTCAGCCCCTATTCTTGAAGAGCTGACCATGTGAATGGTATGTTTTTCCTCAAATCATAATGGCTACCCTGAGAAATATAGACTAGTAATTGGTTTAAAAGTGTCACGTGACATTTGCAGACTATTTCGTAAGATGTGCGCAATTGCACACACACCCCTCCCCAACTCGTGTAGATTTGTTTAGGCATGTAACAAATCGCACGTACAAAGTAATCTTTTCTTATCTCTATGAAAGCTTTGTCAAATTATTCAAATTACAAATAAAGAGAAATGTGTATATACTCAGAGAATGATTAAAGTAAGGTTTTTCAGCTGTACTTATCATTAAATGTTGATAGAAGAATACAGTGATATTTATGTTCTGTTTAGTAGAGTTTTATAAAAAACTTACTATGATATTTTACTCTTTTTATATATACTTGTCTAGTGGAAAATTAAAATTAAAAAATAACTAAAATAAATTTAGTAAAAAATAAAGAAAATTTTTGACAATAACAAATTATTTTGAGCATAGTCTTTACCTGAGGACACAGTGTCAATGTAACACAGTGAATCAATTTAAAATGAAGCTAGACAAATTATGGTCTGATAAAGACCAATTATATTATTATGATCTGGATATTACTAATTTCATATATTAGATAGGGAGGAGTGTCTTTGTGCTTGCACGGTGTCACTCAATCTTGGGAGTAGGTGAATAGAAATGAATCCTTACAGTATTCCAGTATTTAAATGTGTTAGATGTTTCTGTATGGTGAATGGTGTGTTTGAACAATTCGTATGGGGGTAGAATACAATTCTAAAGTAATTTTTTTTTTTGAGATTAACCTCACTTACTAATTTCGTTATTATCATACTCTTTTCTAAACACTTGATTATTTTAAGAAGATGAAGTAGTTTCTTAATGCTTGGCGTCTGTAGCATGTGTACACAGTTTTTCTCAGTCATCTGCATATAGCAGTGTGTTTTCCTTATATATAGATTTGCTACTTTTCTGTCTGTTTATGATTGTTTGTGTTTGTTTGATTGTTTTGCGATCATTTTTTTTTTTTTTAATTGCCTTTTTTTCAAATTTTATTTATAATCTAAAGCAAAGTTAAATATTTTACCAATTACATTTTAAAAAGTATTAAAAATTTAAAATCATAGTATTTCATGCCTGGTACACAGATGTATTCGTAATCGCAGTGTAAATGTGTTTACTCAAATTGACTGAGAAGCCTCCTTGTTCAATTGCTTTTAGATAGCTACTATAAGGTTTATTCAAATCTTATCCATGTTCTTTACTGAGCTTCAATTCTTGTCCAGGGAGTTTATTATTTAATTTTTATTTTTATTTTTATTTAATTTTTATTTTATTTTTTATTTTTTTTTCTATTTATCTATTTATTATGAGCTGACCCTAGAGGTTGTTGTAACCTGAAATTATTGTCAGAATACACTATACTATACTATACTATAGTCAGTGCATCTAATCCTTGCGCACCGCGATTCAATGTGCAGAGGAAGATATTCACCAATTGCATGGACCTATAAAAGCTGTTTATGATAATGAAACAAAGTGAAAATGATTTGGCTTTAAAAATTTCAACGCTTGACAACCCGGCATACTTTCAGAAAAACAATTTTTAGTACTTGGAATGAAGAAGTGGGTAAATAAATACTTCAACGTTGTGCCACAAAACTTTGTCTATTGGCTTCGTCAGCTGCCATCTTTAAAATGTGTTTTTGTTGAAAAGACACAAAATAGTCTCAATTACCCATGTAAATAGTTTTTTCATGTATACCGGTGGCCGAATTGAGAAAACTGCTACGTAATAATACGCGACACAATCCGCATGGGGGTCACAATTTATTGCGTACCCTTACGCAACGTCCTGCCAATAGGGTTTTCTATATAAATAGTTTCAAATGGCGCCTTTTTTGAATTCGAAATTGAACATAAATGTATCAGATTCTTTCCTAATCAAAAACCATTCAGGTGCAGACGTGTTGTTAAAGTTGTTAGTCAGTTTAAACGTATATACAAGTAATTTAATTGGTATTTTAATTACAAACATGCCAAATAACAAAGTTAAGAGAAAAATTCAGACTACATGGACGGAGGATGATATGCAGAAAGTCTGTTCTATTGCGAAAGAGGTATATAAACATGCGAGTTTGATAATAGGACAATAAGTTTCATTATTTCTCCTTGTTTTTTTTATTTTATTTAAATTTCTTCTTAGTGTGTAAAGTTGCTGAATCTTCGATTCAGTTTTGATTAAAGAAGCTAGATGAAATAATGTCACTTTCCAAAGCTGGTCGAAAATGTGTTTTAGTGTACAGGAGGAGATCGAACTGAGAAAGTGTATCGCTGTGGACTGTTACGAGTGGTGTCTCTGTCCATGGCATGATATTGCTCAAAGAGAAAGTTGAAGTGCATGACCATCAAGCACTTCGAAAATTATATAGTTTGGTTGGACTTCCAAGAACATTATAATGTATTTTTGTGTTCTGAAAATAAAAATGATTAATTAGCTTCTTTTCTGGAAGTTATTCAATATCAACTGTGTCATTTTCTGAACTAACAAATGCTTTGTGCACCGACGTATCCAGGGAGGTTTTGCTACCGGTTTACCGGTATGGGATCCCAAATTCTTATCCCCCCAAAATAAAAAATGCAAAGAAAAAAAAACTAGTAAATTAAGTAAATATAAGCTCTTGTAGTATGTTTTTCTTCAGCAAATTTGCGATCCTTCAAAACGATTAAACTGCTTGGATTTGACGTACATGCGATCACATTCGTAACATTTGAATGTTTTGAATTCACGAGCCTACCACCATCTTTACTCACTCTGCCATTTCAAAATAAATCGAGTGAACGATAGCTTCAGCCTATGTTATAGACCCAACGCTACGTCTGTGAACGTAAGCTAGTGAACGGTTTCCCGTTGAAATCAATACAGCCCTGGGGACAAGGTTGGTAATCACAATTTCGAATGTTAAACATTAAGAGAGAAAAGTCCTTGAAACAAGTTTGGCAAATTTAGCAGATTTAATAACACTTTATATTGACCACCATTTTGAGGCCTCGTACACATGGTAAATGGTTAAAAACCTTTTCGAAACGCGTCCAAATTTTCTCTTTCCCTTTACAGGTTATGAAACATGTGCAAGTTTTCTTTTTTCCCTTCGCAAATTTAATAAACCATCACTACTGTAAAACAGTGAAGAAAAATATGGAATATGACTTTGAACAGGTTCTCAAATAAATCTACAACAAATAGACTTCGTGTCGCCATTATATAAAAAACAGGAAACTAACAGGTGGCCTATATATTTATATTGTAAGTATTAATTCTGTGAAGAAAGTTTTAACAGGTATTTATCAGCAACAAAGACTAAAAACGAAAAATATATAAAATTATGTAATAAAATGCAAGTAATAATTGGACAAAATTTTGCTGTTTTGAGTGCCGCAAAGCCATTTTCGGGTGATCTAGGGACCTCAAAACCCAAAATTTCCCCTTCTGCACCAACCGTAGTGGTGCCTCACGGAGATACTACCTAAGCAAAAGTTGGGTATAAGAAAACGGTAGTCCCAAAAAAACTCTGGGTACGTCACTGTTGTGCGAATAAGGGGAACGAGGTTGATAACGTTGTCATGGTGACCTGAGAGACTGTTGAAATAATTGAATAGTTCCTGCGCTGCTGGCCTCAAATAGTCACAAATAGTTGCGCAAGTGCGCCAAAAAATACAGCAAGTGTGCAACGATTTGTGATTCTGGACGAAAATCATTGCGCATGCTCTTGCGATAAAAAACCGGTTTCGCCAAGTTTTTGATGGATATCCAGCGATCATGTGACTTGTTAAATTCGCTACTTCTATTTTTTATCATATTACTTGTCGCATCCTCGGTTAGGCTACTGTTTTTTGAAGTTTTGCGAAAATTTTTCTATCAAGTGCGCAACGATTAGATGCACTGACTATAATAAATTTTTTTGATCTTTTTTTGATTTGTATATAATGTTAAATATCGTTATTACCTGCTGTTCCATTTTCCATAGTTTAATACCTGTGTACCTAAAATCTTACGAAATAACCTGCATTTGCCGACCAGGAGAATCTTACGTAAGCAGTTCTTGTGCAATCATCAACACAAGAGTTTCTCTTAATTTATAATATACATTGGAAAATAATTTCTTCATATAGAAATAATTCATGATCAAGATATAACTTTAGTTTCTGTAACTTTACCTTGACTGTCTCCAGACAGTTCTAGCCTAAAATTGTATCCCAACCTGTCTAAAATATAGAGCTACCTTGCATAGCAACATTCCACTTCTCCCTGACAGCATAAATTAGTGCCACAAATTTGTTAAATCAAAAGATGCACTCACAGAAGCTTGCAACAGAGAGAAAAGAAAAAAAATTGTCCAAAGCGATGATGATTGGTGCATTTTTTGGGTGTCTGGAACCATGAAATTCAAATTTTCTTAAAACCTTAACAAAGGTGCAGCCTTTGAGAAATAGAATGTATATATATGATTGTAAAGTCTACCTATTTTCACATTTTTAAGGCCGCTATCGAAAATATGTTATTTCCTCTCTGAGCTTGTAAGTAGGCAAATACCTAGAAAAAATAATTATAAATAATCCAATCCTTAAGTATCATTAAAGCTGTAAACACAATCTTGGAGCAATTTTTTTCTATTTTTACTTCTATTTAATCACTGGTCAATACTGGTTCCAATTTTTAAATAACATAACTTATATACCATTAGAATTATTTTATTCTTGTAGAATTTATCTTTGTAAATTGTTCAATACAAGATTTTTTGCAAAATAGTTTTCGTTGTGAAAAATTCGCAAAAATTGCCTCCCACAACAATTAATTTCCTTATCAGGGATTCTTCTCAAATCTCCTCAATTTTGTTACTAAAAGCTCCTCAAAAGTCCTCAAATCTTCTCAAATTTTGTTTTGAATAAAGAGTGGGAACCCTGCTTATTAAGTTTAGACATGTACTTTATAGCTAAAAGATAAAGTTGTTCAATACCAAGATGCTTACAAGAAAGAGAGCTAATGAGGTACATAGTTTATTAAAGTTGTAGTTTTTCATGGTTAAATTCCATTGCCAACTGTGTAGCAAGTACAATTAAGTCTGTATTATTAAACAAGGGGTTGGGGCAGGTGGTTCTAATATAACAAAAACTATTGTCCTTGTGGTTGTCATGCCAACAGGAAATTTTGAGGTCATATTGTTTTGAAATAAAAAAAATTAATTTTGTTTGTGTAGATGTTTCTAATATAAATAATATGATTTCTGTGTCAATTTCTGTTGATTTTTATTATGTTAAAGAGGTTGTCGTGATACACCATGCAATATTAATCTTTTTTCAGTACTGTAGTTATATACTGGTTTTCTAGGACTACCCTGTTGATGAAAAGAAAGGTGCCCAAAAGAGGAAAAGAGAGGTACCTAAATAACTTTTTTTTTAAATGTATAGACAGGGTTCCCAAATTTTCTTAAAGCTTCTTGATTCTCTTTCTTTTTTTTTGCTTTTTCACCGGTGTCAATTTTAAATAATGATACTTCTCCTTGAATCTTCTTGACAATTACGAGCTGATAATGCATCACACACTCAATGCTTTTTTATTGTTAAATAAAAATGAAACATTTGATCACTTCAAAAATTTGCAATTGCAATAAAAACTTATTTTTTAGGGTTCTGACATAGAATATGAAAGCAAGAAAATGGTAAAAAAAGAAGAAATCTCTGTAAAGGCTGAAGATGTTGACAGTGATGAATATTCTGACTTTGAAGAATTTGATACGTCTCGATATGATATCTCTGAATATGAACTTTTGCGAAAGGAAAACATTAAAAAGAATATGGAGATGTTTGAGGAGTTCAATGTTTCACAGGCAAGAATAATCTTATATTAAGCTGTATTTCTGTTCTTAACCCTTAGCCTGCCGGTCCCGGACCAGTCCGGGATCAGTCTCCCGTTAAAAAAACCCAGCCCCGGACAGGTCCGGGAATCCCTACGACCCTACTTTGGACTCGATAACTCGAAAACGGGCTGTTTATATTTATTGAAATTTTGGCGCCTTAAAGACCGATAGTTGGGCCGCACTTTGGTGAAGTTTGGCGCCCCTACCATTAAAACTCGATCCAAAATGGCGGAAGCAAGCGACACGTTTTTCGCTAACGAAAAAAACAATTTTTTTGAGATTGCTGCCAATGCAGACAGCGATTTCCACGAAGAAATTATTCCAGATGCCATTGGAGAGAACGAGTATAATATTTTGTTTGGTTCAGACAATGAGTTGTCTGATTTCGAAGGCTTTGAGGTAGAATTTGAGGCTAGAAATGACCAAAATGCTATCCAAGCTGATAGTGAAAGTGGACCTACCAACCTTCCACGTGCTAGATCCACCGACAAGTCTGTTCCAGAGGGATTTAAAATGGGCCATGCTTTAGTTTATACCTCACATTAAAAAACAATATGAGGAGGTTTATAAAGCATGGACAAAAACTTCATAAGAACCTTTTAAACTTTTTTTTTACTTTTTTTACTTTTTTCTTCACAAAATAAATATTGTAGTTTCAGAGTCAAATAACATGTTTATATACAATTTTTATGGCTATAGTTTATACTTATATAAAGGTTCAGTTAAATTTATCTAAATGTTTTTCCAAAAAGGCATGTTCATTGTTTTCTAAACCGTGCTGACTGCATTTTTTTAAATCTAAATGAAAAAATAAATAAATACTGTATTCATGATAAATTTTTTTGTATAACACAGCAGAATCTCACATATTTTATTAATTAATGAGTTACAGCTTTTCATAACCTTTCCAAAATGGGCTCACTGAACTTCTAACTCTTTGTAGAACTCCAGATATCTAAATTTACGTAGTGGTGTGTAAAATTTTCTATTTTGGGGCAAAAGTGGCTGGTTTGTGGGAACGATTTATCAAATAGGTCCTTGGCAGTGTAAGGGTTAACAGTTGGGGTGCTCAAAAATCAAATATCTTGTGAAAAGGTATTTTTATTTACTTTAAGAATCAATATTTAACGGTATGAAATATTTAAACGTAAAAGGACTTAAGTTATCCGGCTGTTAGAATTAAATCTCAGCATGGTCAACGATAAGATTCTTGGTTATAAAAAGGAAGAGGAAGACATTCTGCAGTATCTATTGCCAAAATGGTTTAAGAATTTTTTTACAGCAGTTTTCTCCTGTCTGTATTTAATGTTTAGTTTTGCTCTTTTATTGTCTCCATAAAATTAGTTTAGAGCTTTTTTGTGTTATAACAGCAGCCCTTTTTCTCAACCTTTTAGGCAAAGCATGAATTTAATATGACTTCAAAGAAGAAGAAGGCAGTAAGCGTTGAAGTAGTTGGTTTACAAAGGTAAAAAATATATTTTACTTATGTATTTGCAAAAAAAAAAATATCCAACATACACTTGTTGCCAGTGTACAGTTAACGTCACACATTAGGTAAAGTTTTTGTGTAATTGATAGAACAGTCTACATAGAAACAAGACCTGAAGCTAGTTGTATATTAGTTATTTTAATTTATATGTTTGAAAAATGTAATCTATACCATAAAATATTTGTGTTGTTTCTACTGTAAAAAATACATGAAACCGTATTTAGCAAAAAAGAAAAAGTTGTAAGGCCTACCGTACCAACAAGGAAGTCACTTCGTATTCAAAAGCTGGAAGCAGATCCAATAGCATTTCAACCACATTATGTTTTTGCTGAGCCTATTGTTGAACATGTATGATTATATATTATTGTTTTTTTCACATTTACTTTTTTGTATGTATCTTCATAGTTGGCAATCTTTGAGTTTGTTAAACTCTATTTTATACTTGTATGCCAATTTTCTTTACCTTATACACAACAATGGGGTAGAATAGTTGAATATTGGAAAGACTCATTCAAGTAGTCCCTCAATTAAGAACCCCCTGCTCTACAATAATCCTCTTCCCCTAAAATGAGCACTCCCTATAATGCTTGAAGATTTCTCCCCACGAATAAGCTTCCCTTCTGAAAGCCAAAGTATCAAATGCCTGGCCACTTCATTGAGTCATTATGGTAAATTATAAAAAGGCTAATTGCTTATTTATTTTTTTATAACTCAAGGAACGTAAGCCTGAAAAAATGTCTATGGAAGTTATGAATGATATAGAAAAATCTGTATGTGACTCTGCAGTCAAGACATGGAGTACAATAAACAAGGTATATGCATTAAACATACATACAATGTACTTCTCATCTAGTCATACTATTTTAATTTGAAAGGGTTAAAGTTCCCCCTTTTTAATAATTGTTTCTATTAACTTTAAAACCTCGAATTTATCATGAATTTTTTTATAAGTTTATCTCCTGTTTGTCCGTCAATTATTAGTTTCAGGTCCAGCCCAGTTTACCACTGCAAGGAAAGATTAAATTTATTGAATTAATCCATTTTGATAACATTGCCAGGGTTCTATTAGATTATTATCACTTAGAATAGAAAATTAGTGAATATCACAGGGTTATAAGAAATCAAAGAGCTTTAAATTTGATCAAGCTTTTGGTGTTTTGTGACAATTCTAAGTAAACAACATTTATGTAACTGTTATAGATGTTTTTAAATATTCAAAAAAAAAGATCAGATGTAATTATTGTCAATGTGTCTACACCATTAAGCTGATTGGTTAAATATAAACTGAAAGCACTCATTACAAAATAAAAAATTGGGCTAGAACAATTTTTTTTCACAATTAAGTTAATAATGAACTATATGATTAAAAATTTTGAAAATTTTGAAATGCTTTTGGCAAATGTTTGCTGTATTTGTGATTTTTTGCTGTGTTTTTTTAATATGATTTATCTGAGAGGGCATTAATTCCAGGAAATATGGTAGGTCACCTTATCCCAAAGGATCTTCAACTTTCTTTCAGTTATTTTACTTTATAAGCCATTTTACATGTCATGTGAACAATCTTAGGTTAAAACTGAATATGACAACAACAACATTGGATCTGACTTTAAAAGGTATACATACAACATTTTCACCCATTAAATATCACTATGTTGATTCCGATTTTAAACTGTTTTTATGGATCCAATTTTTAGATATAAAAAAGATGTCAAAGCTCTTGTAGTTCAACATGTTGGCAAAGTGACGAAACATCGGATTTTTTCTCTCGCCATACATCCAATGCAGGAGAAAGTGTTGGCTGTTGCTGGTGACAAGTTGGGTGGAGTTGGTATTTGGGACGTGGTAAGATCTTTAATAACATAGCCTTGTTAAAATTCCTTTCATTACAAACTGCTATAATTGAAAACAAAGTACAGACAAATAACAATATCTAACATGAACGAATTTAACAAAACCAACTGAAAATAAATACTTACTAAACAAGTTCAACCTAATTCCAAGAATAATGCAGTAAAACGCTGTCCTTCAACAACAAAAAATCTTTATTTTTTTGCACTCTCTTTGCCTGCGACATAGAACAAAAATACAATGTATAACAATATTATGTCTTGATGTATAAGTACAAACAACAGATGGAATAAAAATATTTAATTGACCATAACAGAAAAGTATTGCGTGCCAAGCTATGTAGAATATGTTTCAATAGTTAACTGTTTGCTGTAAACAAAAACTAAGCTCTTAAAAGGAAGAGCAGCTCTTATTATTGAGTTTTCAAGGAAAAGTAAATGTGGTACCAATGTTTCCAAATTGTGTACAGGTGTTCATTTTACTTTAGATAGAAGCTGTTTGCAAGACAGTAGCCAGACTTATTTCAGTGATATTTTACTTTTTATGTTACTTAGGATTCTAACAATGGAAAAAATGAAGTCTTTCTCTTCGAACCTCATTCTAGCCCAATAAACTGTTTGAAATTTGCACCGTTCGATTGTAACAAGTTATTTTCATGCAGTTATGACGGCACGATACGTTTTGGAGATTTTCAGCACCAAAGCTTTACACAGGTGATTTTTATTTCTGTTATGTGAAAACATATACTTCTTTTAAAAGGATTGCATTGAAAATGATATTTTTATATGTTATAGAGAATAAAGAGTTCTTTATCAAGTTTTTTAGACTTTTTTGAAAATCTTTTTTCGTTCTTAAGATATTAAGCTTCAAAGATTTCCAGCTGACCTCATGACATCATCATTTATGATGTAATAAGGTAGTAAGCATAAATTAATACTTGAAATATCTTGCAAACTTACATAATATCAAAACTTTTAAGCACTGTGGACTTGCTCTTGATGATATCTTTGCAAGTGTAAAGTTTTGTAATTTAAGAATAACATCATCTTTAACTATAAGTAGAAATGTGATTTCAGCGATTTTCAAAACTTACTTATGACATCATAAGATCCCTGATTTTGAATATTTGAAATCTTGAATAACATGAGAACAAAAAAACATTTTTAAAAATTCCAAAGGACTTGATAAACAACTTTTAATTCTCCACAACATATAAAAATCCACCCTGAAATTTACTGTAGAAAGAGAAATAAAGATATGATTGCATTTCGTTAATAGTTTCAGTTCTGACCAAACCCTATTCAAGGATCTATAGTGGACAAGAAATATTTTTGAGAGAAATCAATATTTAAAGTCTTGTTAATTCTATCATAATATACTTTGAATAAATTATTTGAAGAGCATGTTTAGTTTAAGAAAAAGAGGACGAAGAGGAGAAAAAAATCATTTTAGACCAATTTAAGATCCACCAACTTAAATTTAAAACACATGGGAGAAAATCTCTGCCAGTAGCTATTCATATGGGATCCTAGCACTTTTAAAATGTGAATGACTGTTATTTTTGGTAGGTTTATGGCTTTGATGAGGACGAAGATAAAAGATTTAATTATTTTGCATGGCCAGGGAATAAACCAGATATGCTACTAGCAGCAACTAGCACTGGAGAACTACTTCAGATCGATACCAAGTCCGGGTAAGTTATTAAATAGCTAAAAGCTGATTAGAATGTGAAAGAGGAAAAAAAATCTTCTGCTAAAATCTAATTTCCATGGACAGATTTGTCAAATAGCTTTTTTACTATCCTTGCCACAATTGAAATTGTTGTATTGTATTAGGTGGTTGCAAAAAGTGATCTTATTTAATAAACTTTATAGTTCTGAAATAATTTATTAGTTTGGTGATATTCTTAATAGAAAAGCTGAGAACACATATAAGCTGCATCAAAAGAGTCTGCGTTGTGTGGACTGTCATCCGCTTAAAGACGAAATATTTGTTGCAGCCTGTTTCGATGGGTAAATATATTTTGACTACATTTGATCAAATTACGATAGATTTCCAGTTTAACATTCAAAAAATCCAATCTCTGTATAACAGGGTTCCCACGCCTCCTCATAACTCCTCAAATCTCCTCACATTCAAAAGGTCTCCTCAATTCTCCTTAATTTTTTTTGAAATTTAGGTTTTCTTCTCAAATCTCAAAAAAAAAATTTATTTTTATATATGCTAGTTTTTATATTATTTATTTGGAATCATCACAATTTGTGGTTGCTGTGGCCTGCAAACATTACTTTTTTTGTTGTGTTTGTATTTGAAGGAAAGTTTCTTAGTTATCTTTTGCAAGAAAATATTGAGATGCCAGTCTGTGTGTTCCTTCATTTTTACAAGTGCAAGTTTTTTTCCTCAAATCTCCTCAATTTTGTTAACAAAAGCTCCTCAAAAATCTCCTTAAAAGTCCTCAAATCTTCTCAAATTTTGTTTTGAAAAAAGAGTGGGAACCCTGTATAAGCAACTTCCTATCCTTTTATTACATGACAAGAAACGCTCCTGTGTATACACATGACAGAAAATTACTGAGTTTAAAATCTTGATTTGTACTTCACTGCATTTAATTTAATGTATAGAACCGTTGCGACATGGGATTTGCGAATGATGTCACACCAAAATAACAATTTCTTATCCTCCTTCCGTGCTGGAAAAACTGTGTCAACTTGTTTTTTATCACCTAAAAGTGGTGATAAATTATTGATGACCTCACAAGACGACTATTTACGGTGAATATTTAAAAAAAAATTTAATGCAATTAGAGATTGATGTTTGTAATTAATCATAGTAATTCAAGTCTTTTAATTCCTGTTTTCAGGGTATTAGATGTCAAAAAAGATGGCTGCTTCACTACTCCCCCAACATGGCCAATACGGTAGAAAAATGCACAATTATACATCTCTATAATATTACAGAGAGTGTGTGTGTCTGTCTGTAACAGGCAAAGTGGATGTGTTTATTTTCCTTTGATGTCGCCTTAAAAAATTATGTCTCAAATGTTAAATTTTCTGACGTTATAACATTAAGTGGATTTTTCCACAGGCCATTTCGACTATTAGTATATATTTGTGTTTCCAAATAATATAATTACCATGTTTATTTTTAGCCACAACAACTTTACTGGGCGTTGGTTGACTACATTTCGAGCTTGTTGGGATCCCAAAACAGATAACTGTTTTGTTTGTGGTAGTATGTCACAACCCAGACAGGTTTGGATTTTTGTCATTCTTCAATGCTACAGTGAAATAGGTGTTGAAAATAATCTTTAAAATTAAAAAATTGTGAAAAAAATTTTATGAGATCAACTTGTGTGGAAAAACATACTAAATACATTCAAATTGTAATTTTATTTCATGAGACTGGTAAATAAATTTAATTTGGAATACAAACTGAGCAAAATTTGCCACCATTTTTTTCGAAGTTGCTTAAAATATTAATACTGAAATTATGATTGGCTGACTGAATTAAAATCTTGGTTAATACAACAAAACGATGTCCTTTATATGCTTGGTTAACAGTAAACAATCAATTCAAATGTGTAGATATTTTTGACATGTTGTAATTAGTGTTCTAAAGCATATGTTAAAGTTTTTTTCTTTTATCAATTTCTGGTATTAACAGTTATATTTTATTTTAGATTGATATTTTTGGATGCGGATTAAATGGTCAACTTTCTTCCTTTAATCTTCAACATGAATATCTGACATCAGTTGGATCTGTAAATGTTTTTCATCCAGTTAGAAATGTACTTATATCAGGGAATGCTTCAGGAAAAGTATTTATCTGGAAATGAATATTCGTCTAAGATACGTTATATCATTATTTCTTGTCAATAATTTTTTAGTACTTCATTCCCACAAAGTAACATTTTTTAATGTCATATACACAGCATGATGTGACATATTCGCAAAAACGCAACAAGAGTATATTATGTACTTTTTTGTTCTGCAGTATTTATATTTATTGTTGTTCTTTTTTTCAACATGTATTGTTATCAAATATTACACAGTGGATATTATGAACCAATTAATTTCAAAATTAGATATAATTTTAAATTCCTTATCTAGTACTTATAGTACTGTCAAAAACATTTTATTTGAATACCCACCCTAAACATGCATACATGAAAATAAAAATATTCCTTTATGCAAACATAGTCATCCCTTTTTTAAAAATAAGTTATTAATTTGCATATTCTTTCCCATTCCCCTGTCCCACCTTACCACAATTGTTTGTAGTTAACCCGTTAAACAATTTATTTGGTCCTGCTTGTAGGTAATAGCCAGATAAATATGTGTACATCTTTCCTTTGCTACTAAATTTTAAGACATTCTAATAGTGGCTTTTTGCTACTACAAAAAAGGAATGTAACAAAACAGAAACTGATTCTGATTGGTGGATAGATTTTTAGTTTCTGTGTCAATCTGATGCCGGGGCTTAAGAAGAAATAACAGAAACAATCAATTTGTAACATGTCTGTTTTGTTTAGGACGAAACGAAAAATCGTTCAGTCAGAAGCCATCCTCATTATTTTCTCATCCCACAAAACATAACACTAGCAAGTATTCCTTTATACAGTTATGTTCATGTTTTTTTCCTTAATGTTTCCGAAAATGACTGACCAATTAATAAATGGTTTCACATTATTTTGTAAATTGTTTGTTTTATAAACTTGTAGTAATTTTTATTGTAATTTATTCGTTTTATTTGTACTTTGTTTGTATGAAAGATCGTAACTATATATAATTTTTTTTAATACTGTATAAAAAGGGACTCTAGAAATTATTTTCCAAAGAACGGAACTGATATTGTTGCTTGTATATTTACAATAGGTTTTTAAAGATTTCAGGTACATGTTTTAGTAAAGAAAAAATAGCTGTCAGTCCTTTGAAAAGAAAGGATTTCTCATTTGCCAAAAAAGTGTTAAAATCAGCCAAATAACTTACCATGGCTTTAGGTAAGAATATAAACAACAATCTAAAATAAGCAAAAGCTTTTCAGTAAAAATACCATCTTCAGTGCATATAAATAATGTGTAAGATCGTTTCAAAAATGTTTGTTTTTATAAGTTCAAATGTAATTAGCTATTATCAATTTATATGCAAAATATATACAGATGTGTTAAAAGCGTAATTTAGGTCACTCCGTTTCAAAAAAAATGGAGGGTGTTGGATTCTGCCTGAGTGTTTAGTTGTGGTTTTTTCAAGGCAATCCATGACGCTTCTAGGTTTTTTTCTTAGTTGATAATTTTTGAGGCTGACATCAGTACTTTTCATGGAAATTTGTGGTTTTGGTTATTATTAATGTGTTTGCAGTAGAGTGGAAATCAAGAAATGTGAAGAGTTTGTTTAACTTAAAGAGCAAAAACCCATACCCTTGATGCAAAATATACGAAGGGGTGTGTAAATTATATTGGAGAGACAATTAGAAACGTTGAAACGAGATGGGCAGAGCATAATGACCTGAGAAAACATTCAGAACCTGCCAAACACATTAATGATAACCAAAACCACGAATTTCAATGGAAAGTACTAATGTCAGCCTCGAAAAATTATCAACTAAGGAAAAATCTAGAAGCGTCATGGATTGCCCTGAAGAAACCACAACTAAACACTCAGGTGGTATACACCTAATATCTGTTTTGCCCAAAATGTCTCACTTTAGAATTAATTGTAACAACATACCCAATTTTTTGGTTCTGATAAAAGATTGACAAAATAAAAGAAATCATAATGGGGGCACACCCAGTACTATTCTTGACTGTTGCCAAAATTCAAAACTTCGCAACCTGCTTATTCAATTTCTTATTTTTTTTTACTCTTTTTTTATCTAAATAACTTATTTTATCGTCTACATAATAAAAGTTAGTGAAATTAAAATTGGATGGAATCTACTCGGCTCGATACGTTTCAAGATATTACCAACTTTGACAATGGTGAAAGAAAAATGAAAAAAGTATGTTTGAAAACTTAATATTTTACTTGTATAGCTACTTATTTGAAATGTTGAACATATTCAATATAATATTGATTTATATTCAATAAGCTTGAATGCATAGATGTAACATGTTTTTTTATAGGAGACAGTTGAAACCGAATCTGGAAAAAGTATAGAAAAACAGGTTAGATTTTTTGTTATTCGAAAGTATTGCGAAATTATGGAACATCCTATAACACAAAATTAACTATATGCACCTATTTTCCCATTTACAGTGTCTATTGTCTCATTTTTGGTTTTTTACCATAATCAAATTAGCAACAGATTGGTACGCTGTTTGCATGAGTAAATTGTACAATGTCTGAATTGCTTTGCTAAAAGTTTACCAGAGAATCAGCGACTTCCTTTCTTAATTGCAGACGTTCGTAGTCATAAATTCCTTGACTCATTCCTCAACTAAATTTTAACTTGTACCTAACCTTACCAAATCTGCATATTAAAGTTCGAACATTATTTTCATTGCACAATAAGAACAAAAAAAAATTGAAATGCTTCTTCAGTCGAAATGTTTTGTACTGTAAATTCTGTAGTAAATCCTCTGCTTCGTAATCACTTACCCTTCTAAATCGTACACTGCAAGGAGATAGATTTTTTATAAGCGCCCCCTCCCTGTAATAGGTTAGTAGCCCCTAGAGTTTTTCTAGTTAAGTGCATTTGATAGCCACTTTAGGGTTAAAAATCGATACAAGTCACCTTTATGTTACACCCAGGCGGGCAAGACATGAAGTTGCGTAGCTTTATTTAATGGTTGCCCGTATTGCATACATCAGTGCTACTCGGTATACATTTGAAATTATATATTTGGGCGCCTTCATTGAAATATATATGTCAAACGTGGGATAGAACATCGTACATGACAATAATAATAATCTGTCTGATTTTGGGTTTTTATGTGTAGTTTTGGGTGAATATAACTATATGATTCCATAGTTTAGTACAGGTGTTTTTAGGACCTCTTTTATAATTTCAAAAATGTGCGTACGGTAAAGTATATTTTCCTCAAAATCCAATCCATTAACAATTTTATTTTCCTTTTAGAAAGAAAATCAAACAAAGAAAATGTCTGACGAAGAAAATGTACATTGTAATAATTTTGAAGTAGAATCAACATATAACAACATTGCTAAGGGGGCTAGCAGTTTTATTGACAAAACGTCTGTCTTGAAAAATGCAACTGAAAACGATAGAGATAATAAACCTTCAGAGAATGACGGAGATAGTAATTCATTTGAGAATGATGAAGGTAATAAACTATCTGAGAATGATGGAGATAATGAATTATCTGAGAATGATGGAGATAATGAACTTATTTCATTAATCTCATCTGGTTCAAGTAATGGAAATATGTCACATCACAAACGAAGCTCTCCGTCGCAAAGAAATGATAGTAATGATGACGATGTTGATGATGAGTTCGGTATTGCGATGTTCGAATCTAACGAAAAATTACAAAACTCAATGAAAAGTGATCTGAACAATCAAGAAAAGGTTTGTACATTGCTATGTCCGCTTGTTGTTTTAGTGATCAAAAGATGGCGTCTTTTGGCGACTTTTCTAAGCTAAAAAGAGTGATGAGAAAACATAATTAAGTTAAAACGTTCGTCTGATTTTTTTATAAATCAGCTGAATCAAATAAATCAGTATCAAAATCTTGTAGAAGTTGATGTGACATTTTCGTTCTTAGGTTGACTCTCCCATCTCTAAAGAAGCACTTAGAAGGCGAGAGAAACGCAGTTCATGGATACAATGTGATCGTCCTGAATGTCAAAAATGGAGAAGAATTGATTACGTAGATGACTTACGAAGTGTATCTGATGGTAAATGGATATGTTTCATGAATGAAGGTATGTCATATAAAAACTGTCTCGTTACCATCTTTACCTTTAGTATTATAAATTATTTATATTCTACTGTCGACGATTAAATCCCACTGCAAGTTAAAGTGCCCCTATATGTCAAGTAAACACCGCCTTTTGTCAAATGAAGACGCTTATTTAAAGAAAAAGACAAAAGGGTGCCTATTTACACTTTTAAAAATCAAAGAGATCCATTGTTTTAAGGAAAGGCAGATGTAGAAAGGTTATAGCAAAATCATCGCCTCTCAACTGTCTATGCTGATAGCAAATGGTAAAAAAATGACAATGAATATTTAATACGATAAAACAATCCTGTTTTAAGACTTTAACCTACAACAAATAATTGCAATCATGCCTTTTTGGAATGAATCTGTGCGTTAAAATGTTTGTTAAGCCCCAATAGCACATATGCTATTGATAACTAAAGATAATTTTTTACAGATAGCCAACATAACGACTGTGATATATCACAAGAGTCTTTTCCAGACATTGGAAGTGAAGACGAGTCGATCTACACTACATTTAGACCAGGAACTCTCGTGCTAGGAAAAATGCCTGGCTATCCATGGTATGCAAATTATATTAAGAAATGGATGTCTAATCTTTGTTTTTATGTTCTGCGTGATAAAATCTTTAAATATACAAAGGAGAATCTTTAACTTAATGTCATAGTAACCACTATGGCAAAATAGTGATATTGAGTAAAGCGTATTTTGCAGTGAATTTCCAAAATATATTGTCGATTTTTTATCTTGGACTTTTGGACGATTATCTTTGTCTGGCACATCTTAGTTTCTCTTTAGAATTTTATGTTCCAAATATTTGTTGTATTACTTCCCATACTTTATTATACATTTTCTCGATACATTTTTTCTCTTTAGGTGGCCTGGTATTATTGAAGATGATCCAGACTTTGACAGTTATTTTTATTTGGAGCATAGAAAAGAAAAGACCGTAGTAAGTAGAGTTAAATAGTGTGTGTATGGTGTGTGCACAAAATTGCAATTTTATGTTTTGTAATTGACCGTATATTTTACTATACTACAGAAGCCAGTAGATATTCTAAGGAATACCTTTTCACCGTATAGTACCTCAAGTCTCTCTAATAATAATCCATCATAACAAAATATTTTTCAAGGCAGCCACCAAGTATACTTAATTAATATTTCTGATTAACTGCAGTAGTACCATATCACTACGACAACAGTTATCACTACAACGGTATACTGTGACGACGTATTCAGGATTTTTCATTTAAACGAGTAGAGAATTACATAATACTTGTTGATAATGGTCAGTGGTCTGATCGGTGTGAACCGTTCTCAGCAGAGAATGGACACACTGATATGCCATGACAAGCCTTCATCTACACTAGGGGAAGAAGTTGTCAAAAAAAATTCTGTTTAGTTCCTATTTTTTGCGGGAATTAATTTTCACGAATTTAGCGAGTTTTCATAAATATCTCTAAAATTAGTTCTTGCAAAAATTTATTTATTTGTGAAATTCGCGAAAATTAATTCTCGCAAAATTTGCATTTTTCCTTTTTGGAAAAATTATTTACATTAATTTTTTCCTTTTGATTTATATATATAATAGCTACATGATTTCAACTTCAGCATTCATTTCTATAAAATAAAAGCCCATACAAAATGGTATAAATTGAATCCGATTCTTTTTTCGCGAAATTTGCAAAATTTACTTCTCGCGAAATCTTTGGACTTGCTACACGAAAATTAGTTGTCGCAAAAAAATATTTTCCTTATGGTATTGTACGACCTGATAGCACGTTTCTACTAGCCCGTATCTTCTAAATCTTATTTTTCAGGTTCATTTTCCCGAAAAAACCAACAATAAAATTATGCCTACAATCTTTTTACATTATAAGTTCGTAGTTAACATATGAACCCCTAATACTTACCAATGTTAACCGAGAATTAGGAAAGAAAATAATACTTGTACGATTTAGGTCAGCTATCATGTGACGTTTTTTGGCAAAGATGTATCCAGAGCTTGGCTTAATGAAGTTGCAGTTACTAATTTTGATGGCCACGAAACTCTAAAAGATTTAGGAACAGTAAGTTGGTACTTCGTGATTAATAATTTTTACCAAGATTTTTTACCGGCCTTATTCCTCCGCCAAAATGTTTTAGCCAATTTTAATGTTATCAAACTTTTGTTGTAAATTAATATGATCTTGTAACTCTTACTCCTGTAATTCCCATTACCACCGATTAAATCCTTAATACCAAATTGATAAGGTTTAATAATTACGCGTTACGCCATTACAAAGATGAGATTAGAGAGATAACTACCGATAATAACACGATTACAAAGATAGCTACCGATTATAAGATTAGGACAGTTGTACAAATTCATATTTTTGTTTTTATCATTGGAAAGTTAAGTCAGTCTGTTCGGTGCATTTTCTTGGGGTTGATTGTGACTGTTGACTTCGCCGCATCTTTTGACTTTGTTAGTAATAACCTTTTCTTACGTTGTAGATGTCAAGTGGTGGCAAGCGATATGCTCGACAAGTCACGACTGCACTTGTCGAGGCTAAGAAGGCAATGGAATATTCTTCAGAGGTAGCAGTTGTTGTTTATCTGACTGTAGTACAATTTTCACATTGCATCCAAATTTCAGTTGTCAGAAAGTTTAAGAATTACTTCTACACTTTTATAGTGTTTAAGTTAACTGATTTTAAGTGGTTATTATTGACAGACGGTACCATGTCTAAATCTCTAACAACTTAATTCTTGTCCAAATTTGAGCAACGTATTTACTGCGCTCTATCGAGCAGGCATGCCCATCTGCGTAAATAAAGTGGCGAGGAAATTTTAATTTTTTTAAACTTCGTAAGTTCTTTAAGTTGTTTATATTATAGAAAAGATTAAGAAGATACGGTTTTTTAAAGAGATACAAAGGAAACGATAGACTGAAAGAAAGTGAGTGTATCAGTTTAGATAGAGATGTTAGTATTTGTGTTTCTACCTACGAAAGACGTTCACAATACCAACACCTTTATTAGTTACTCCTTAAAATTTGCTGATTTCACATTATGGAGTTGATTAGGTGTAGCTTAATACATTAGTATAGATAGTTAAAGCTATATAACAGAAAGCTCCAGCCGTTCGCATAGAATACAGTCGAAGTTCTTTGTAACAACTAAAGAATTAACAAAAAATTTTAGGATTAGTTTTAAAAAAATTATTTTGATGTAATTTTTTGTAAAAATCGATTAAAAAATCGATTGGGGATTCATATTCTGAGTTCATCAATTTTACTAAAAGTGTTTTGAAAGGGTGTAAAGAGAAATAATCATCTGTTCCATTTCAGCTGTGGACAATGAGAAGAAAATAAAGAAAAATCGTTCCAACAACGGAGTAAAAAAAGAAAAGAAACACGAACAGTCAGAAGAACTTATAAAACAGTCATCAACCACAGTTGTCGAAAGTAATGAAATTTTTGCCCTGTTATCCGGATTTTCCAGCATCCTCGCTAACCCTCTGGTCCGCTTTTTAAGAATTAAAAATTGAGCTTTTTTGTTGTACCTTTTTAACTTTAAAATAATATTAATAGTGAGTTCATCCTTTTCATAGTTTTAACGTAATAATCATCCAATTCGTTGTGTTAGGCGTTGGCGATAAAGCTGGAGGTTCAACCAAAACGAAAGTTTACACCGGAAAACAAACAGCTCGAAAACTAAATGAAACTAAAGTCTCAAAAGACAATTCTTTGAAAGACAAGAAAAAGAAAAAAAGGAAGTCAAAGGATGATGATACTAAAAATTTGGTCACAAGTGAAGCGGAATCTAAGAGCGACGAAAACAATACAAACAGCGAATTTGCACAGCCCACTGACGAGGAAAACAGCGATGCTTTTGACTTTCCTAGTGATGATCCGATTCCAGTTGGTGGATTGATATGTGGTACCGATAATAAAAAACAAGTTAATTCTGTCAAAGCTAAACTTGATAAGGAGGTGCTCAGTAATGAACTGACAGATCTTGAAGCTCATGCGAAGAACATGGTTGAGAAATATATATCCACCGAAGAGCTTGATAGAATTGTTTTGTCGAAAGACGATGTTCAACGTGAGAGGAAAAACAAACTTGAAACTAAAGGATCAAAGAAAATTGAAAATAAATCTGAACAAAAGACACAGATGAAACAGCCTAGAAAGGATGGTTCTGGTGCGCAAACAAAAAGCGGCAGTGTACCTCATGGTGGTATTAAGAAAAAGAAAGAGAATGTTGAGCAACCAAAGAAAAAAATCGAATTTAACAGCAAAACGTCTCAAAAATCTTCTACAGAGGCATGTGTGGACACGTGTGATACTTTGAAGATGGATGCACAACAAGATTGTATTGACGACGTAACATATTCAGAAAAATTAAGTCTTGATCAGTCAGACGATTCTGTCAAAAAAACGTCAGAAGTCCCAAATAAGAATAGTGAAAAAGAAAAATTGAAAGAAAAACCCGTAAAAGAAAAATCGTCAGATAAAAAAAGAAAAAAGAAAAAATCGTTAGATAATAAAGAAACGAAAGAAAGCTTTGTTGATAAAAATAAATTCACGTCGAAAAAGGAAAGTAAAGCTGACCAAACAGAATTGTCATCCCAGAAGAAGAAAAAGAAAATCCCAAAGCTTGTTAAGGCAAAACTTCCTTCTGTACCTGTGGAAGAGATCTTGAAACACGATTCATCTCAAGCCGAAAAGCCTCCACCGAAGCTGAAAAAGTCGTCTTTCAAAGCACCGGTGAAATCGGATGCATGTGAAAAAGTTGCTCCTTCTTTTTCTTCACGGAAAAAGAAATCGTTCGGTGGAAAACGACCTATTGCGAGGTGCGAGGATGAGATTGAGATATCAACAGAACCGCCCGTTAAAAAGATGATGACTGAAGGTATGTAAAATGTGTGACCTAGGAGGATAGGTGTGAAGGTTGTTTGAAGCTGTTGAAAATGATGTTTTTGAAATGTAATGTTTTTCAAAAATTTAATTTATCGCTTTAGAAATTTCGTTGACAGAAAGTGCCACCGAAGGAGATCTTTTCGCGTTGATGAGTGATGAAGAGAAATGCATTAAAAAAGAAACCATGTTACATGACTCGCCTGAATTTTAAATATTGTCGCTTGTGATATTCCGATTATTAACATGCGACCTTTGACTTCGAGTTACTTGCTCACAATAACTCGCCGGGTGTTCTTGGTTTAGGTTGTAAAGCTGTCGTAGTTGTTTTCATTCCAACGCATTTCATTCCAACAAAAAGAATTTTGTAATTTATAAAAGCAGATTGGTTAACAAGTTTTTTCGTTCCTACCCAAAGTAAATTTTTTTGGCGGACATGAACGAAAAAGTGGATCGCGTATTTAGGAATGGTGATGGTGAATTTGTAAATGAAAAGTCTAAATATGTAAATACGTTCTTCCATATTTTTTAACAATGTTTTTGGACACATGAACTACCCCAAGTAATGGCCTACAAAATTTGAAGTGTGCCTTGAATTTCTTTTTTTAACTCGTTATAAATTTTAGATCCATGAATGCTTTTCGTTCTTGTGTGGCTTTTATATATTATATGTTTAAAGAAACTTAGTAATTTCTGATTTTCCAGGTAATTGGTATAGAAGTTAAGAAACATGTGCCCAGAAAAGGATTTTAAAAAGTGGCGCTGTTATAATTTTTAATAATTTATAAATATAACTTATCCTATATAGTTCGAATGTATAAATTAAAAATAATGTTGAACGTTCATATGTTTGACACTTCTTTCTCTTCCCCACAACTTATAACAAACTTGCTTATAGCCAAATCATGATGAAGCTCTCGCAGAAAATTTAGTGAACACTTCATAGTCTCTGGCATGACACGTCGGGGTTTGAACGGACGCGAACGCTCTACCACAACCAGTCGCTAAATATGATATGAAATCAACTTGTTTTTTGCAAATCCATTTACTTCGGTTCCAAACAATTTTTGACGTTCTGTTTAAAAAGTAAAAATTGACAAAATTCACTGTCACCTAAATACTGTTTTAAGAAAAATCCTCGACTAAAATTGATTACAAAAGCAAGAACGATAGACAAGATTTTCTTTTCTGGGAAACAACAAACATGAGGAAATAATACATGACATGCTAAAATTGTCACAGAATCAATCTCAAATATTTGTAATAATGTGCTGTGTAAAATAAATACAAAATGCTCAAAGAGTTGAACTCAAATTTCCTGGTTTTTATACAAACAGTTCTGATAAAAAAGTCTCAAAATGACAATGAGAGTTGCTCCTTTTTTAGTTTTTTCTTATTATTTTTTCTTAAATTATTTATAGAAAAGATAAGCCACAAACAAAATAATTTGCATTCTTTTAATTTTTAAGCTTTTGCAAGAAAAATATGTTGTAAAAGAAAAAGAAAGTAAATACAATTTCAAAAAAGGGTAATTCCAGGTAAATATATTCTAAAATTTTCTCTACAGTTGCAAGCTCCAGTGGCACAGTCGGTTAGCGCGTCGTACTTATAAGTCAGTATCGACAAAGAAATGCGAAGGTCGGGAGTTCGAGCCTCCCCTGGAGCAAAGTTTTTATTTCTTTAATTTACCACTATTTTTTGTTTTATTTTTCTAAGCTCATTATTTTTTTTTATTTCTCTAGAGGTTTTTAAATGATGCCAATTACGTCTCAATCAGAACCCTCACGGCGTAGACGTTTGATCCCGGCGGATAAATTTGTTTTGTGAAAAATTGATTTAATGCTGATGAAACTATAATGGTAAAGTGTATACGCCTTGTATTATAGTCTCTACGCTAAGCTGGAGTGAAAGAAAAAAAAAGCAGAGAAGAAAAGGATAAAACTAGACTTAAAATTTATTTGGCCAGTGTGGGGCTCGAACCCACGACATTCGCGTTATTAGCACGACGCTCTAGCCGACTGAGCTAACCGGCCACATTTGATCAAATATCTGTTAAGATAATTATACGGTTGAGACGTTAGTTCTCTATAGTGGACTCCATTGGTACTTCAACAGTCTGCTATAAAGAAATATCCGCCACAAGAGATTCCGCCCAAAACAAAACAGAAATTTGAGGGCGAAAGGAGAGAAAATGTTCAAATGAAAGAGAAATAGAAAATAATCATTTAAAATTGACTGATTTATATAGTTTTTATTGTCCTTTTGTTAAAGTTTCCTTTGAAAAAAACCTTGAAAATTCAAACTTTTGTGGTCGTTTTGTGGGCAAAAAAATGACTGAATTCACAAATCCAGTCGGTAAAAAGTGACTTTCATTATTTGCCAACAAGGTATAAAAAGCTGTTTATAATAATTCTAAACAGAAAAGTTATCCTCCCCGGCGGGGAATCGAACCCCGGTCTCCCGCGTGACAGGCGGGGACACTTACCACTATACTACCGAGGATATCAAAAATCGTAACGTGTTAGCATATAATTCTAGTTCACGGCTTTCACTACTATAATTGTCTTGCAAAATACCCCTTTTATTTCGGGCGATAAGAGGGTGAGGACGCCGCTGTTTCGCTTTCTATAAAATGATGTAATGTTATTTCAGAAGTAGTTCTGATTGGCTGGCTGTTATGCTTTCCTCTGGCAAGGCTCAAGATAAATGGCGCAGTAGCTGCGATAATGCTGTGAAGATGGATAATCCTTCTGAAAATGATGACAATCAGGGTATGTTTGGACGCGAATTTTTTAATATTCTTACCAGTTTGAAAATTAATTAGCTAGGATGTCAGAAATTACCAAATTAGACTAAATTTATGGGGGACTAGCTAGATCTGTAACTAGTCTGTAGGGTTGGGGTGGCGAGAGTGTGCTAGATAGCAACCACAGCTAGCCCACGTATCCATATATATACTTATCTGGATCTATAAAAACATACCTTAATTGGCAAAAATGGTTAAATAAACCTTATGTGAACAAATTTAGGAAATAATTTAGTTATTATGTGTGTATGTATATTGTTATTTTTGTATTTTTAATAATGCTAGCTAGGGTTTCAATTTTTCTTGGCGGCGATTCAATATGGGCAAGTGAATGTTGGCATAGCCCCGGGTTAACCCAAGCCGTGTTTGAAAAATTGAGGTGTGGGCTGTTAAATGTTGCAGGGATTTGTCTGGTAAAGTGCAGACCCTAATTTGGTCTACGTAGCTCAAAATAAGCATTAAATACTGTAGGACATCTAAGCAATGGCCCCTCCTGGAAATAATAGACAGGGTATATCCCTCAGTATTTGTGAGGCTAGCCATGTAGAATATGTACATTTTTCCATATATCCCTGTTTTATTATTGTATTTGTTAGTTAACTCATGGTCTTTCTACTTGTAGAGAAAGTTATAAAGTTGAATAATCTGCTGGAGAAGTGCGAGTATGCGGTTAGATTTGAAAGTATTGCACAAGATGCTATTTCATATGTTGCACTTCATGGTGCCTTGTTGGAGAATTTTAAAAAAGATTGCACACATTTAATTGCTGCAGAAAATAGCCTACTGTCATTATGTTCCTACCCCTCGTGTACGGATGGTATATTGTATGCCTTTGCTTTCAAATTCGAAATTAATGAAAAAAATATTATATATACCAGGTACATATGTTTTTGTTTGTTTATACCAGTCATTATATATATACAAATATGTATGGATTTGTGTTTTAGCTTTTGTATATACATCTTTTCATTTTGCAGGCCTTGACTTGGAACAATGACAAAACATACTGAACGGTACTGACTGACTGATGAATCTTAAATGGTGACAGTTAAACTTAAGTTCTTGCTGTGTATGTATATATATATATATCTATAAATAGAATTCTTGAAAGTGGATCTTACAAAGGTTTCATGAGAACTAATGGTAAAGATTTAATACAGCAATGTATTCCTGATGATTGGAATGTTCAAGATATTTTTTTCATGGACGTATATAACGATTGGGATATAAAAGCAAAACTATCTCATAGAACCTTGATCAACAAAGATGCAAAACGTAAGATATTTTCTTCCACCTTAATGCTTGGTAAACACTAGTTGAATATAAATTTATTGTTTGTTGCTAGGCAAACGTGGAAATCGTAATGCAGAAATGTTTCAAAAGCTGATGTTTAAAAACACATCATCGTTTTGCAATCAGTTTCCTATTGCCTATGGTGCATTTAAACAAGCTTTCGAAGAAAGTTGTGTTGGCTTTGCAATTTTGACTGACAGAAATAATCCATCTGCTAAATGTAAATCGTCCAGGTAATATCACTTTTAAAATTGTTATTAATTTTTAATATTAAGTTTCATATGCTTTACAATCCTTTATGGCAAACACTGTTAGTGTTTTTGGGTTCAAATCCCAAAGGGGAAAGCATATTTTATGGTGCTATTGTATTAGTACAATTTTAACATGTTTTTATGTGTGGTATACAATTTAATTTTAGTTACATTAAAGTGGAAGGTCTTGGTGATGCATCGAATTGGAAAAAGGCGTTAATGCAGTTTATATTGAATGATCGTCATCACTAAGCTTAAGTTCTCTTTTAAATCAGTTCGACAACTTAGAAAATCTTAGTCCATCTCAACAGTTTTTTATATTGTCAACAATACCGAATTATCATCATTGGTTATGTCATCCATCCCATGGAATTAAAAGAAATGAATATTTTCAGCCGCATGGTAAATCTCCCAGGAACTTAATATTACAAGCTTTAAATGTGGAAAGTGATGAAGCAGTTGACATCGACCAAATTATGCAATATATTTTTGAGGAACGGTTTCATATCTCAACTTCAACTATTCCAAAACGAAAAAAGAAGAAAATGACTATAAGTTCACTTCCAAAAATGCCACTGGAATCCCTTTTGGATGCTGCTGGAATGTCAATTGATGAGTATGAGAAAATGAAATCAAGTATATATATTTGTATAAATTTAAGTTTTACATAACAAGAGCTTTTCCTATACATTTTTACTTCTTTCGGTGCCCATTTTATTATCACATATACAGTACACATCCACTAATTCGAACACACAAGGGATCGAAATATATGTTCGAATAAACGATTGTTCGAATTAAGCAGCAGTAAACAGAAGAGTTTCATAACGTAAGGGACCAAAAAATTTTGTTCGAAATGGCGGATGTTCGAATTAACGGCATTCAAATTAGCGGATGTGTACTGTAGATTTAAATTCCTGATGTTAAAGTATTATTCAATTATTGTATGTACCTTTTTCTAAGGTGACAATGTTGAGTTAAGTCTTTATCAGCGATACAGAGAACAAGTTATAATAAATGGGTTTATCGCTTGGCGAGTGCATATACTGGAAGAGGATTGTGTGGTGTTAAATAATTATGATGATGAGACTGGGAACTTTCAGGTAGTATATATATGTTTAAAAAATATAGGTAATTATATATATAGATAAAACAAATAATTTATTATTTGACATACTACTTCTTAAATTGTTTCTGTGTTTTAAGTCAATGTCAGATTAATATTTAAAAAGGTTGTTAAGCGAAACATGTGTGTACGCTTTTAATTATTTTAGGTTAATCAATTTGTTCACACGAAACGGACTCTTGTTGGCGGGGACCTGGTTTGGTCATGTTCCTGCTCACTGTTTAAAATTATTAATGCACAAGAAAACGAGGGGAACATAAATAATATGACTTGCTGTCACTGTCGCCTTTTAAAAGAAATGATAGACATAGTAAGTTTGGTTGTTTTTAAATGTCTGGCAGTTTTTATTGAATGCAATGGTTCGCCCAGAAAGTATTTTTCCGAAAAGTTTTTATACATTGACATTAGGTTGTAACATTCTTTCTCCGTGTAATCTTGTTTTAGTACAACAACAATGAGGCCCAAAATAACGCTGCCAGCGATCATACATACTGTTATCCAAACGTTCCTTCCACCGAAGGGACCTTTTTAAACAAAATAAGCCTAGCAAGAACCATGAATTCAAAACGACTTTTGCAACTACCCTGCACCGAGAATAACACGCAAAAGTATTCCATTGTCGCCAATATGAATAATTGTGAATTCGTACACGTGTTCGCTACAACAACTGATAATTTTATCGCTTGCCAGTCTGGCTTATGTCAGCATCAACACGGGAAAAAATTAAAATATAAAGGGTATGTTAGAGTTATGTTAGAAAACAGAATTGCAAATTGACCATTAGTACCGCGTGAAAGGTGCGTGTGCTTTTGCTTGCTTAAGCAACTTGACTTAACGTTAGTAGCAAATCTTGCCGTCGATAGATATGCTTCCACAATCTGCAAAGAAATATGGTATTTGTAGATGCACTCTATGGAGCAATAAATAATGGAAGATAACCCCTTTCAACTTAGGATGTAATCGCCTATTGTTTCCTTATTTAGATTGAATGAAAGTGCTTCGCTTTGCATCCACTTGTTAGTGTGTAAGGAATACGGAAAAGAAATTTATGATAGTTTTACAAAGCAACTGTTTTGAGCAGGTACGTTTTAATTCTAAACTAAAATTGTCATTGTAGCGAATGTTAATATAAGCAGAAAATTTAACCTTTTTTGCTTCAGGATGGATATAGTAGTGACAAATCTGATTACGAGAGTGACCAGCAATACGAGGACGATTTGGATAATAACGATGACCCAACAAATCAACCTCAGTTGGGCTTGCACGAGTCACAGGTAGTGTGTGCAATGAAATTTTTGTTGCAATACATTATTTTATTGTTTGATATTTTTGATATTTTTGATATAAGAACACGTTTTTAGTGGGAAGAAGTATTTGATCCAGCAGCTGGCGCTTGGTGTTTCAAGTCAGATTATGGATACCTGGTAGAAGAAGAAGCGGATTCAGTTAAATTAAGCACGAACGCTACTAAACGAAAGGAGTTTTTCGGAAACTCATTTAATGATGTTGAAAACTATTATCTAAACTATTATCTAAACTGCAATTGTCAAGTAAGTTGTGCATAGTTCACAATAAGCTGTTCGGTTATTGCATCAAATTTTTTATGTAAACGTTAAGCAATAACTATTTAATGTTTTGTAAACTAATTTAGATTCCTTGGCCTTGTGATGAAGACGGTAGTTACAGTTTTACCGCCGACATTGAGAGTAAAGTTTACACATTACATGGTATTATACCATGTTTAATTTACAAACTTGTTTGTGCAAACGGATGTTGCTCTTTAATTTGGAGTGGGCAAGAAGAATGTATTTTCCGCTATAAATCTATTTGCGCAGGAAACGAAATAGGCTGGTACTACATTCAACTTGTAACAACAACACGATCTAACTTCACTGCGTTTTGTACCGCGCTTAATTTTGTTTATGGATTATCTTCAGAGAAATTTATGGATCCGAAGTCTTTCCGTAATTGGTGGTTTTTCATGGGCATCGCATCAACAGATAGATTTCAGGCAGCAATGTTTTTCTTGTGGTACGTCTCCGCGTATACTAGCTTGTGATGGAACTAAAATTGGCCCAAGATCCACGTTGGTGAAAGTTGACCCAATCGATCACTCACATCATAATTATAATGGACAGACGACCAGAAGACTAGATCGCTGCTTCATCTCTTCACCAAAAGATGATAACGAAATTTCCAAAAAATGCCGTGAAGCTCGCCAACACCTCAAATATATCTGCAACTTAAAAGAAAATAAATTAAAACCAAAAGATATATTACCTTCACTTGAAAAGGATATCAGAGATCGACTTCTTATTTCATTCATACCTCCAGAATGTGTTCCCTTGTTTACAAGATTTAAGGAAAATTTGTTATCTTCAAAATCTAGAAAAAGCAACAAACTCTTTGTTTTTCTACTTGTCGTTTGAAGCACCAATCCGGTCATTAATACCCCTATCTGTTGCAACTGAAGTGGAAAGATGTCTGGCTTCAGAAGAAGGAAAAGCTGTGAATGCAATATCCGTAACAAAAAAAGTACGCCAAATTGCTCCTGTTTTTATTGATTTTATCACAGCGTCGTATAACGATTGTTTCGTTTCGATTGATGACGACTGCTTAAAGTTGATACGTTATCTTTTACACCGAATTGAGGAATACCGATTAACTTTGGTAGATGAGGCGCCAGCTATTCCGATCGAAGGTGGAATACGCACCAGAAGTCCTGTATTATGATTTTGCTTGTGGGCTAGAAGAATATTTCTTAAACCGAGAAAGTGGATATGTAAAAGATACACGCTTTTATCACGACATATTCCACAGCTACAACCACAAATGTAGTAGCGTGTATAAATCCCAATTAGTTACTGGCCTTGAAGGAGTTAACTCTTCCATATGTGAGCAATTTAACAGTTTTCTCCAATGCATTAAAGGATCGGCACGACATATGTCACAGCCAAGGTTTATGTTTTATGTGCAATACATGATTTATATTTGGAATAAGAAAAAACGTACTTCATTTCAACGCAAAGTAAAAACCGCTATCAAAGGAACTCTTTAGTGACATTTTTAACTCTGCTTGTATATACTCATTTTAGCAATATAAAATAGAAAAACAATTTAAATGTATCACATGTTATAGTGCCTTATACTTCACGCCATCACAAGTTTAAGGCAAGAAATTCTCGCGAGAAGGAATGTTCGCCTAACAATTTTATGACTGTCTGTAGACTTAACCTCAACGAAACAAGACAAACGGAGTGCGTATAACCAATAATATCATAGCATAGACCTCTATTCGGAACTTTTTTTTTTCAGGCTAAAATTCAACGAAACAAGACAAACGGAGTGCGTATAACCAATAATATCATAGCACAGTCCTCTATTCGGAACTTTTTCTTCTGAAAATTTCTTTTTCAGGCTAAAATTCAACGAAACAAGACAAACGGAGTGCGTATAACCAATAATATCATAGCATAGACCTCTATTCGGAACTTTTTCTTCTGAAAATTTTTTTTCAGGCTAAAATTCAACGAAACAAGACAAACGGAGTGCGTATAACCAATAATATCATAGCACAGTCCTCTATTCGGACCTTCTCTTCTGAAAATTTCTTTTTCAGGCTAAAATTCAACGGAAACAAGACAAACGGAGTGCGTATAACCAATAATATCATAGCACAGTCCTCTATTCGGAACCTTCTCTTCTGAAAATTTCTTTTTCAGGCTAAAATTCAACGAAACAAGACAAACGGAGTGCGTATAACCAATAATATCATAGCACAGTCCTCTATTCGGAACTTTTTCTTCTGAAAATTTTTTTTCAGGCTAAAATTCAACGAAACAAGACAAACGGAGTGCGTATAACCAATAATATCATAGCATAGTCATCTATTCGGAACTTTTTCTTCTGAAAATTTCTTTTCAGGCTTTTAAAATCCAACGAAACAAGACAGTTGGAGTGTGTATAAGAAAAAAAACATGACACACAAGAGCAACGAAAAAAATAGGGAACAAAATCAAGCCTTAGTTCAACAAAACAAGAGAGAGTGCGCATAACGAAAGGGATCATAAACTAATCTTGGATTTTCTCCACAGAGGAAATGCCACGGGACTGACACAGGCTTACTACTAGTAGTACCGTCTTCCGCATCTCTACTATTCCCGCTTTTTGGCACGTGTTGAAAAAAAATAACGTCTCCCTAATAATCTCGCCTGCGTAGTAAATTCGCTTTCAATTTTAAAGGTTAAAACGTCAATCCCACAAGCGGGAATAACAGAGTAAATAAGGTAGGCATAAATTGCCAAAACAACCTAATGTAATGTGTATGGATTGCTTCTAGAAAAAGGAATTCTCTTTAAAATGTTTCGCACAGCCCTTCTTCAGAAATTCAATTAATATCATGTGTATGGATGCTTCTTGACCTCGGAATTCTCTCCTAAATGTTTTGTATAGACATACCTTGATAAAACAACCGATTTTCAGATTCTCTTCAAAAATGTTTCGCAAAACCCTTATTTAAGAAATGTAAACTGATGTATGTGTAAGAACTGCTTCTTTACCTGGGAATTCTCTCCTGGGAACGTATCGCATAGGCATAATTTTCTAAAACAACTGAATCTCATATATTATACAATTTACGTTGTCTCATACATACAACGACTAAGTAAATATCAGTAAGAACAATATCAAACATGAAAATTATATAGTATGACCATGTCTGTGGTATTAGGTTTGGTTCCTCTATTGGAGATAAACTATAATGTTGCAATTTAATGTCAATAAAGCTGCAGTAATTAATAGTCAGAAAAACTCGCGCAAAAATGGTTTACAAATTAACCATCAGTAAGCTTCTATTGTATTCTAGGACACTTTGTTTCCTACTGTTCTCGCCATGGCAACACTGTTCTACATAAATAAAAACACAACATGGTAAAACAAAACTAGAAATTTAATTTAATATATACAAAAAATACATTAATCTCGTCAAAATATTTAAAACTCCTTAAAATAGTTATGTGAAACTTTAACAAAATATATTGAAAGTTTCCTCAAAAAATTATTTTTTAACATTCATAATAAATAGATTTAGAAACATCTATAGTACAAGCAAAAAAGTTACAGAAATTTTAAAAAGTTACAGAAATTTTAAAAAGTTACACCAAGCATTAGAGCATTGTAGCCTGTTCTTTATATTCTCTGCCCCTGTTTATGTGTCTACATGTGTACAAATATGTTTGACGCAAAACCACAATATTTACGTTGCACTGAAACTTCTATACTACACATTTTTTACAGATGTGGCCCACAATGATAAAGTTGTCTAAAGACTTGGGGTTTATTCTGGGCACGCCACGTAAGATATATATTATTATTATTATTATTATTACAGATATGGTGATTGGGTATATATCCTGCATTTCTGTACGTATTCTAAAGTTTTTCCATCCATCTTTATTAATTAACACAAAATCAAAGGTCTAATACGAAATTTAGGAGTTTTGATATTTTGCCATAGAACAGATCAAGTAGACTGAACAGAATTCCTTAGTATACTATTAGAGGATTCCAAAATCCAAAACATATATACAGTAACTAGCCTAAATGAAACGTAAACAAAGTAAATCAATGAATAACATTTAAGGAATGAGAACCCACACTGCACATAATATGGAGATCAATAAACTTACATGCTTACATCCTTAAAAGTATACTGCAAGGGGAACAATGATGGAGAAGATCAGTTAGAATAATACCTGACATATTTTTCTTGTCATATTAACAAACAAATTTTTTTCACAAGCCTAGGCTGAGCATAGAAAATGCTTTTACTGTCCAAGTCCAAAAGGCTACTTCGTGTAGCTAATTCTTACAAGTATATAAATAATTCATGTAGCTACATATTGACTGGCAGAATTTCTGCTGCATCATTTTTCACCTCCTTCATATGTAAACAGAACCAATCACATTTATGCATGGTCTGAAAGTGATGAATGTTAGATGTATCCAGAATAAATGAACACACATCACATTCACACACAAGGCAAATGAAGGAAACTGAATGAATTAAGTATCAATTTAAATAATATTCTTGCTTTGTCAGTTGGTTTATGTTTACTCTTGCTGTATACTTGCGTCGTGATTTTTGTAACGTGAAAATACAATGCATACAAAGAATGTTTTGTTAAAAGGGATGGATATGAATAACACGCAAATCAATTAATAATCATAAAAATATACCACACAAGAAATGCTTCTTTACATACAATATATATTGTCATTCTGATAAATATGTTGCTGTTCTGCATGTGCCTAATTTATAGATGTTTCGAGAATACAAGATGCAGACTGCATTGGTGTAGCTAAATATCCTAGTCAAGTTAATCAAGTTAACATTCTTTAGCTAGCTATTTTTTAATTTGTTATTTTCACACAAAGCTAGCTGGCAAAGTGAATAACACTGCAATCTAATAATTAATTTCCTCAAACATTGAGTCTTATTAGGCACTCGCTTTACTTTACTTTACATTTGTTGCTGTTCTCACACTGTATGATGTAGCTTTACGAAGCCATGACCAAATTCCCTCTGGTTTGTTTACTTTCTCTTTGCAGGACAACTGCGCCATTTTTAAAGACGTTGCCGTTCGACCAATCACATCAATCCATTCATAAACATTACATCATAGATATAGAAGCGATATAGCGGTGTCCCTGTGTGTGATAATATGAGTACGAGGGGTGTTAATTTTTCCCTTTGAATATGGGGTGCTAAAAACGACCACAAGGGTAGCCACTGATTTATAAAAGTGTTTTAGAGTATTTTCAGCCTATCCAAAAACAGACCTAAAACAATAACAAAAAAGTAGATTAAACAAAAAAATATTTTCCAGGAGTATAATTCCGTTCCCACGAGTTTCCACCCCCACCCACCCAAAATTTTGGTTTTTAAAGATAGACGGTTCAAATAGTATGTTGAAAATTTAAGTACGAACTAATAACAAATAAAAACAGGAAACGTTGGAAACATATAGAAGAGTAATCATTTTGATTGTTCTGTTCTTGTCAATTAATTAAGATTTCGGATAACATCCGAGATCTTATTAAAACGGGCGGCCTTTTCCTTCTCCTTCTCCTTCTTCGACCGATTTTTTAACCGATTGCCGTAACGTCACGACTTTTAAAGTCCGACCTGACCCTGCGACCTAGCGCTACGCCGGCTTTGTGCGTATCTTGATATTCGTAAAGAATGAAGACTGCGCTAAGAATTTGATCACAAATATAGTTGTAGACTGCTATTTTAATATTATTTGATGAGCTATGCTAGATACTCCTTCAAATTTTCGTTTCCAGATGTTTTTAACGAGGCGGATTTTGTTCAACTAAACCGAGCCCTAGGGGTTAAGGTACGAGTCGTTCCTTTCGAGGGACCGAGTTCAAGCAAAGCGAAGTTTTTTGAAGCGAAGAGAAATATTTGGTTGGGTTAGGTTAGTATAATTATTTAACTGCCTAAATTTCAGTTCTATGAACGTTTAAAGGGGAAGTTCGGTCAAAAATTATATTTTCATAATCAATATAGTCATAAAAGAAAAAAAACGGATACCATAATTCTTTTCAAGTGAAACCCTCTTTTTTCTGAAATAATCTGTGTTAAACGCGCGTAAAAAGACCTCCGTAGACTGACCCCTTTACATTTTTACGAAGGCTGGGTCGAGTTTGAATTATGACGTTTTATAGTTCAAAAAGCGAAGTTCGGTGTTGGGGATTAGGTGTAATCACATGAAGAAGTATTTTGTCTATACATTTTTATTATTTTAATATGTCAAACTGTGCTGCCATCGGCTGTACAAATCGAAGTAGCGATAATTAAAAGACAGAAAAAGATAAGGGGAGCGAGAAAAATAAGGAGGTAGAGAACGAAAAGCTAACGACGAAAGACGAAGATAATAACGAAAGAAAAAATCGGGTAGTCTCTTATCAGATTCCCAGTGCGAAAAAAAATAAAGAGCTTCGAAAAAAATGGCTACATAATATAAAAAGAAGTGGTACCTTGCCGAAAGACTCTGGATTTTATATTTGTTCTCGACATTTTGAACCAGAATGCTTCGAAAGTTTTGTTAGCTATGTTTGTTAGTTATGTTTTTCTTAGCTACGTTTCAAACAGCCCAAACATTTGTCTTTCTCGTATTTAGAAAAATTCAACACAATTTCATTTATTATAGCCATTTCCAAAACAAAACCATGTCAAAAAATTATTATATTTCCTTCCCATGTTCGCATTTTCTTTCCCCAGCGCTGAATGTTTGTTTTTTTCACATCTAAAATTCTTCAATAACATGCCTTCGTAAGACGGGGGTATAAATTTTGGTCTTGTCTTCTACCGAGTGCATTGCATCACCCCTTAAATTATTGAGGGCAGACAGTGCAGTGGTTAGTACTGGTTTACAAAAAAACCATCCCAAAAATTTAGGCTTCAGTTATACATTGTTTTTCTAAAAAGAAAAACCTTTAAATAACCCCCGTCTCAAGTTTTGATTTCTGAGCACGCTTTCTTATTCGATTTGTAAAGCTGAATAGAATAAATCAACCACCGTTGTGTTTTTTTGTGATGTTGCTTTGGCAGTAGCAAATAATACCGAATAAAATATATGCGAAGGAGAGATGAATGATTTGGAGAAAACTCATGTTAGGCAAAATATTTTGAGAGAAGTTTTGTTTGCATCAGTTGTCGTGCTCGTATGCATATTTTTTTTATCAACGCGAAGACTAATATTTAAAGGAAATATGTAGAGTTTTGTTATGGTTTTAAACACGAAAAAGAAAATTATGCTTGGCTAATTTTTTGTTTATTTTACCTTCGAAATGATTGTCAGGAATTTCATTTGTATCCCTGCAACACAAGCCTCTTTCACTGTACGACTCCATCGCTCTACAGTGCATTGGCACCAGGTATTGTTGCCGATCCGAGAAACTTCTTCTTCTTCCTCATCACTCTCGGAACTACACGTTCGTAATTTATTCAGTTCTTCCAAAGAAAGTTCTGGTTTGAAATTTAAGGGACTAAGAGCAGATAAGTCAGGTATGTCATCATTTTAGAGCTTGAATCGCTGCGAATTGGATCCATTGCTTACAAATTGACACTGTATTTTCAAAGAAGTAATTTGTTACAGATTTGAAAAGAAATATAGCTAGAAAAAAGTAGATTCTTTTAGCAAACTGTGTAGCCTGTGTTGTGACTCTTTCACGCGATGCAATGTTTTGAACTATAAAACGTCATACTTGAGTTAGAACCCAGCTTTTTTTCTTCTGACGCGCTTTTTCAAAAACGGAGATTTTTAAGAAGTTTGTGTCAACATTAGAGACATTTCCAAAACTCTGAGTTTAATGAAGTAAAGTTTTTCTGTTTTTATAAGTATAAACACGTGGAATTATAAAAAAAAAAAAAAAATTTTTTTAGACCGAACTTCCCCTTTAAGATATTCTCTTTATTGTGTCTATGTTTTCACATATCTAGACATGTGTAAATCTTAAACAAATCAATTTTAAGATTTTAGCTAGCTACAAACGCAGATTTCAAAGCAGCATCCTGCTTAGCCTTATTTATTCTTTTAAAGTTTGGTATATTATTATTTATTTTTATGTTGGGGTTGTGGCTAGCTAGCTCTTTAGCTACCTGGGTGAAGAGTAAAAGCAGCCAAATGGCTTGCTAGCTACTTACAACAAAATTCTTAATCAATATTTCTTATACTAAAAATGCAGTTTAGGTAGCAATGTTCCGTACGATGTCATTCACTGTACGAAGTTGGGCTTTTTTGCCGTAGCGCTGAGAGTGACCATCCTCGTACAAAACTGACCATCTTCGTACAGCGGCGAATATCGTCAAAAAATGAAATTTTTATAATAAAATAATAACTTTTTTGAAATATCTTCTTTTCTTTTATTTCATTTTCAAAAAAACACATTCGTTTTACGATCTAGATGCCTCTTTGGAAAAATACTAATGAGGCGAGCAGGTTAGACTCCTGTCTGGATCTCATTACATTTTATGCAAATAGTATGATAAATATGAATATGATAGATATATATATATTTTTTATACTTTGTTTTATATTAACAGAGAATAAACAATGATGTTTTTGAAAAATGGTACTAGTGCTCGTAAGTATAAATTTGATCTCTTTGATTCAAATAAGGTCATATCAGGTATGATATTGTTATTGATTTTTTTTATTAACCTTTCCATGGTTTTTATGGTAGTGACCTTTGAATTCTATGCTATATTGAATTTTCGTGCGAAAAACCTGTAAATCACCCTTGTCCCCAGTGCCTTTGCGTGGCTCGTACGAAACTGTTTTTGTAAACATAATTGAGTGAGAACGGAGAAGAACGCAAAAACTTTCAATAGATTATTTTTTCTAACCTTTTAAGTTATTTCGATAAAGGAAAAGGTAGGTAAATTTCAAATCCTTTTCGAGTGCTTTTTTGAACGCACATTTTTAAATTTACATTGAAACTTTTAACGCGTGTTTTTATGTTCAGCACAATGGAGACTGAAAATATATCCTTTATTTAACTTTAGCACCAACAGCACCAGTTAGGGATTTCTGTTCCAAAAAAGCATACAGCAAAATGGCAGCAACGATACAGGAGAAAAAACATGCGCCTTTGTGGAAATGCAGCCATTGCAGACGAAAAATTGGAAAAGGAAGATCAATTGCATGCGATCGCTGTCTTGCCAAATTGGCTGTAAAACCCTTAGGGGACTGGTTTTGCGATCTATGTTTACATATTGCAAAAAAGGGTCAGTATAGCTTCCCTGAGTTGCTACACAAAATTGTATAATTAACATGTACTATCAGTTTTCTTTTTTAACTTATATTCCAGATTTCCAGCAGCGTCAACAACAAAAAAAAGCAGGTATTTAAAAATTAATTATAAGCCTGACCGCAAACAATTTCGCAAAAATAATGAGATAGTTGTACAACGATTACTTTCCTTTAATAGAGAAAAAAGTAGAAGACGAAGAAGAAAGGGAGAGGCAATGGAGGAGAGAATTTTTGCCATTATTATACAAAAACGGTACCCTGGACTACCTGGTACAACAATCCAAGCTGCCTGAAGTAAATCCACTACTTCTGATTAAACGTTCTGGTAGCAAGTATCAAGCATTTTATAACGAAATACTGGCGAAAAAACATCCTCAATTTTATCAAAAACTGATGCATGAGTCGAACATTACAGAACCAACTGGAGTCATCACCAATTACATTCGGATGAAGTACCCATGCGAATTCGATACAGGGAGATTGTCGTTAAACCGCATTCAGTTTTTGTTGGTGCAAATTATTGATAGAGTAAACAAAAAAAAGCGATGTAAAGACCATAATGATAATATATAGTAATCTTCATCTGTGTCTTGATATTTTAAGTTGTACGAAGTTGGTTCGAGTCAGAAAAATTCAAGTTAAGTAGGAGAAGTGACGTTGGCCCAACCTCGTACACAGTTATTTAAGTTGTACGAAGTTGGTATGGTTAAAAAAAATTCAACTTAAGTAGAAGAAGTGAAGTAGGCCCAACCTCGTACACAGTTATTTAAGTTGTACGAAGTTGGTATGGTTAAAAAAAACTCAACTTAGGTAGAAGAAGTGACGTTTGCCCAACCTCGTACATAGTTATTTAAGTTGTACGAAGTTGGTATGGTTCAAAAAAATTCAACTTAAGTAGAAGAAGTAAAATAGGCCCAACCTCGTACACAGTTATTTAAGTTGTACGAAGTTGGTATGGTTAAAAAAACTCAACTTAATTAGAAGAAGTGACGTTGGCCCAACCTCGTACACAGTTATTTAAGTTGTGCGAAGTTGGTATGGTTCAAAAAAGTGAAGTAGGGCCAACCTCGTACACAGTTATCTCAGGTGTACAAAGTTGGTATGGTTCAAAAAAATTCAACTTAAGTAGAAGAAGTGAAGTAGGCCAAACCTCGTACACAGTTATTTAAGTTGTACGAAGTACAATCATTAGATAATGGTCAAAAATTAACATTCAGAGAATATTTAAAATATTATCATGTTTACTGAATGTATTTAACAATGTTTAGATATTCATTTCTAAACCAAATTATTCGTTGCATAATTTTTGTACAGCAATTGCAATGCCCATTTTCGTACAAAATTGCCCATCTTCGTACAGGCGCGAAAAATGACCAACCTCGTACAACGGGTCAATTTCGTACGGAACAGCAACACCTTTTTTACTATTACTAGTCGATAAGGCCCGTGGAAAAATCCACTTAGGCAAAAGGCCATTAAAAAATAGGTTGCTTTAGATGTTTTGCTGACGTCTGCAGTGCATATACAAAAAAAAATGTTCTTAAAATCTTACACAAAATGTCAAATGTCAAATCTTACACAAAATAAAAAAAGAACAGCTTGCAAGGTGCAAAATCTAGTTGATAAAAAGTTACAACAACGACATTCACAACATAGACACTCACAACACCAATACTCACAAAACCGACAGTAAGAACACCGACAGTTACAACACCGACAGTCACAACATGGATAATAACAATGTCAGAAATAACGTATCTCAAATATGTACATCTTATAAGTGATTATGTTGAAAACTCTCAGTATTTTATTCGGAAATGTCAAAAAGTTGGCCTGCAAGAGTTAGCACAAATCAACAAAAATAAGTTCTTTACATATTTTAAATATTGTCTTTCCCTTAAAAGCTTATACAAAAATATGAAAAAGCCATAGTTTAGAACACATCAAATTTAAATCTACAAAAATCAGTCATTTAAGTTGCATACCATTCTCTCCCACAAAAATTTAGACAAAATGTAAAAATCAACCGGTTAAGAACACAAAAGATTTTCTTTTTTAGTATGATGATCCGTACTGCCCTTTACCAACAATTTTGAACCTAAATGTCAAAAAATCAATAAGCAAAGAATAAACTTGAATAAAAAAAGATCATTATTTTGGAAACATTGTATATATACGGTTCGTAAACAAAAGTTTACACAAAATGTAAAACAGATTGGTTTTTTGAGAAACACATCTAAATCAACAAAAATAATTTCATTCAGCATGTCGTATATTGCCATTACCCATCAATCTTCCACAAAAAGGTTATGAAACACATCAAAATTTAGTCATTTCATTGCATATAGTCATCACCCATTAGATTACAAAATCAGAAACAAAACAATAAAAAATAACTTAACACACACACTTTAAATTCTATAAAATTCGTTCCACTTGTCATAGTGCATGTGGTCCCCTTGTAAAGTTCACAGGTAAAATGTGAAAAAAATTATATATATTCTATGGGCATAAAAATACATCCTACTATCCTGCAAAAGTTCAAGTCTTTGAAAGATTTTGTAGGTAGCTAGCTAGCTTGTTACATCATAATTCGTGCTCATAAAAGAAGAGAAGTTTGGAAACTATAGTAGCTAGCTATAGATAATTAAAAAAGAGGAATAACAACAGAAGTCATAGGTTAGAGCTAGCCATGGGATGGGGAGGTGGACTTGGAGGCTAACATTAGCTAGCTAACAGTAGCTAAGACACCCAGTTAAATATACTTAAACTGGGAACACTTAGCTAAAACTAAAGCTAGCTATTTATGCTTAGTAAAACACATATAAAGAGAAGCAATACAGTTCAACAAACCAAAGTTTTCCGTTTGTTAGTCAGCTAACAGCTTTATGTAGCATTTTGAATTACATTAGTTACGCGCCAGTGCATCATGAATTATGCAAAAAAACGTAAACAAATATGGCTACATACGCGGTAAAATATAAAACTGAGGCTTTTCCTGGAAAATGCAAGTCTGCTTGCTCCAGCGACATAAAAACCAAACAAACGTCTAAAAATATCAAAGTTCTTACTATTTGTGACTTCAAATCCACTTCAAACTCTAGCCTTTGTTTTCTACTTCTAACTTTACTTCACATCTAGCTCCACTTCTCACTTCACTTTTCTACTTCTTCACTTGGTCTCTTTTCTTTTTAAATATATAGCTATGCTTTTTTGAACCACTTTTTTTCCTTTTTTTCAAGGTAAAGGGATCGTTCTTCTGTGCTTTTTTTTGGTGGCCTTTATTTTCTACCTCTAACTTTACTTTACTTCTAGCTCCACGTAGCTCCACTTCTCACTTACAACTTCAATTTTCTACTTCTTCACTTGGACTTTTTTCTTTTTAAATATGCTTTTTTGAACCACTTATTTTACTTTTTTCAAGATCGTTCTTTTGTGGGTTTTTTTGGTGGCTAGAGGACACCATTTTTCAAAAGTTAGCCGTTAAATTTATTTCAGCAAATCAAATTGAGTCATTTTCATCACGTGATATAAACAAAGTAAACCCGCTAGCAAAATGGACATAATTTTTTCGGCAACTTCAAAGAAAATTTCGGCGACATAAAAGGAAAATGACGATATCCACCATGACCGTCACATACACTCCGATTATTATAAGAGAAGATAAAACGGAGTGTATATTCTGCCGGTAACGGCGGAATAGTAACACGCGTTAGTCGGACGGTACCGGCAGGTTAAGGAAGAAAATTATTCTGCCGGCAGTAAATTTCCCGCCAAATCGCGAACGTCAACATCATTCAGGCATTATAGTAATGGCGGATGTGGTTGATGGTGCTTTTACTGTTGGTGAAAAGTTTTCGAGCTATAAGGAGTTATGTAATAGATTAGAACGTTTTAACACATCACATTTTGTAGATTTATGGATTAGAGATTCTAGGACAATAAAACTTCTTAAGGGAGAGTAAAGATCACTAATTATTTTTTATCTTATTTTTCAAGGTTGATTCTAACTTTTTATTAAAAAGAATTTCTGCATAGTGTATTAGTTAGCAAGCTCTGTTCACCTAGCCAGCCTAGCTAGCTAATGTTCTTTTTTCTTTATTACAGAACACTGAAGAATAACTGCCCATTTAGTATCAAGATTAGGGCATCTGCAGATGGCCAAACTTTAGAAGTAAAGGATATAGTTGATAAGCATAATCATGAACTCAATCAGGTAACTAGCTAGCTATACACGGTGGTACAATTTTTATGATAAACATCATTTACATTTATGGCGTTTTGCCACCCTGTTGTGGCTTATTTCAAAGATTAAACATTGCTGTAACTGACAATTGCATATAAATGACTACTATGTAATAATACAATAAAATATTGAAACCTAATAATAAATAATAATAATATGCGAGTTGCAGCGTGACGTAGTTGTTTTGATTTTGCGTCTAAAATAACGACATGCGCACGCATGCACACAGGCAAAAAATATAAAGAACCAACAGACCGCAACGATCGGAGAAATCAAGTTAAAAAAGCAACTTACTTTTTAAATTTTCAAAACCTACTCTTAACCCTATTATACCTGGGGGGGGGCACAAAGTGGCCGCGGCCTTTTTGACTAGGCATAACTTTAGATACACATGTGATTAAGTGCTAAAATTTTGTGACTATTCCTAACTTTTATTATGGCTTCTGATGAAAAAAAAAATTTTTGGAAAAATTTTGTACTTTGCTAGGGGTATTGCATTTTTTGGACGGGGTTAAATTTTTTGGAATTTTGAAAACCGTTGGCATTCATGTAAGAATGTTATAAGATGTTGTATTTGGTATATAATTATTTATTACATGTATGTTGGTTACTAAGTGGTAACCAAGGTGTTGCTAAGGTGATATATGGTTACTAGGGACAAAATGCAGACCAGATTTGAAGGAAATATCGATCCAACAAATTGACGTCATTTCGGACCCCAATGACGTCATTATATTGTTTTCCTTACCTCGATTATCTTTAAATGTCCTGTTCTACATATATGCCAAGTTTAATGACATGAGCATCAATATTTCTGGTAGAACCGGTCTTTTCATCTTTATCGTTAAAATAAGAATTTTTTTTGCCGAAATGACGTCATTTTTTATCCCAATGACGTCATTAAAATTACTTTTTTCATGTGAAACACATATTTTGGTATTCATTCCACAAATCTACCAAGAATCAAGGCCATATCATTAGTAGCACGCGAGAAATTAAAACGTACTGAAAAATTGGGAAAATGACCATTTTTCACATGTGTGACGTCATTTCTAATCCCTATGACGTCATCAAGTTATTTTTTTACCTGGATTGAGTTTGTACTAAGACATTCTCCAACTGAGCCAGTTTCATCACTTAAGCACAAGTGGTTCAGGATTTATGGCCCGCGGGCACTTTGTGCCCCCCCCAGGGTTACAAGGGCCAAAAAAGCCCAGGTATAATAGGGTTAAAAGAGAAACTGAAAGTTAGGAAAAACCAATTCCAGCTCCTTTGATCGTTTATTCCTTAAATCTACAAATTAAAGGAAATAGTCAATTTTCTTTATGTGGTCCTTCTTTTATTGCCTGTATAGATGCGCGCGCATATACGGAACTTTGTAAACATTCGCAACTCTTCTTTATAATAGTAACAATAATAAAGTTTTAAGTCATATATAACTTAGTATGTAGTAATAAAGTACAAAGTCAACTTTAAAATTATTATGTTCGAAGGTATAGTTTAACGGGGAAACAGCATGGCTCCTGCCTTGCAGTTGCGGGCTCAATTCCTGCTGCCTTCATTAATTATCTGTACATAATAAAGATTAAAGTAATCTTTTTAATATAAATTTGATTTTTAATTGTGTTATACTTTTGGTGATATATATAATGTTATACTTTTAAATGGTATATTTTTCACAGATATTGTTCAACCACTTGCCAAAACAAAGGCGACTCACAGACCAAAGCAAGGAAACGGCTAAGTACCTGTTCTCAGTGGTGATTTCCAAATTTATGACTAACAAGATGAACGAAGAAGGAAAGGCTAAAATGATTTTGTCTGTTTTGTTTTCACCCGAATTTGCTATCAACTGTATAAAGATAGATAGATAGATGTGCATATTTTACACGGCTAGCCTCACAAATATCGAGGGATATACCCTGTCTATTATTTCCAGGAGGGGCCATGGCTTAGATGGAGAGTCCTAGAGTATTTAATGCTCATTTTGAGCAACGCAGACCCAATTAGTAGGGCCCACGCTCTACTAGACAACTCCCGGCAACATCCAACGGCCCACACAGTGTGCCATCTCCCCAATTTCCCTCACATGGCTTGGGTTAACCCGGGGCTATGGTAACATTCACTCGCCCATGTTGAATCGCCGTCAAGAGGAATCGAACCCCGGTCTCCCGCACAGAGTACGAAAGCTATAACCACTAATCTACGGCGCCACATAAAGAATAATTGCATAAGTGACGAATAATTCAATATAAAACTAATTAGCAGATTTTGTCTAAAAGAAACTTATGGTAAGCTGTACGAATACATTCGCTGCCATAAAAATAATGTTATTATTTTTAAATTTCGTAGCCAAAGGTTTTTTCTGTTTACGGCAGCCATTTTATTCTGAACATCTTTTCTCTCAAGCGGGAAATTGATTTCCATGTAGTTCAAGCTCAAGAGAAAAATGCTCCCGAGCTTTCTACGCTCGAGCGGAAAATGCAGTCGTATGGAAACCTACCTTTAGAACAACGTGAAAAAAAAGAACAAGAAAGGTGGTTTTGTCATTGGCGGCCGCTGTTAAGAAAGATGGCACATGACGGAAGTTTGATGGATATTGTGCAAGAGTCAAGTGATCCTGATAGGAATAAATGTTTTGAGTTTTTTTGTATTTATGCCACGATTATGTACAATATTTACTTTTTGCTAAATAATACCTTTTTGGTGTATTTATCGTGTTTTCCGCTATTACTGCCGGCAGATTTATTCTGTCGGTAGTTAGTGCCGGCAGACTAATATCTCTCTTTATTCTGCCGGTAGTTGGTTAGTGCCGGCAGAATTAATACTCCCTTTATTCTACCGGTAATTAGTGCCGGCAGAATAAATACCCCCACTTATTCTGCCGGTACCGGCAGAATATCCACGTCCATTATAAAAACTTACTCAACAAAATAAAATTGCTGGAGGATTTTTTTTAGCTAGAGGGCGTAACGACAGGCTGTTGCCTGTTTTTTAATTTACACCGAAGAAGCAATAAAATTTTTTTGGATAAGGGTATTGCGCCTATACACATGTGCAATACCGTTTACCTGTACTAAGCGCACAGCCCGTTGTTAGCAACAAATTATTTCCTGTTGTTTTGTTTAAATTGAAGCTGTGATAAGTTTTTTCGAGGGGTTTGACGCCTATATGGATATGCAACATGGTTTACCTGTATGTAGTAAGCGCTTAGCCAAGTGTTAACAGTGTGTATCCTGTGTTATTATGTAAACCGAAGTTATATCAAAGTTCTTGTGAAAAGGGTATTACGCCTAAACGCATTGACGACACAGTTTACCTGTACTAAGCGCTCAGTCCAATGTTAATGATGGCTGTTTCCTGTGTTTCTGTTTAACCGAAATTACACTAAAGTTTTTTTCAAAAAAGGGTATTATACCTATGTGACATTGTTTGCCTGTACTAATCACTCAGCCCGGAGTAATATTTATTTTGGAACTTTTAGCGGGAACGTTCTCTGAAAAATAATAAAGGTTGCAGACTGTTTTTTCTCTATGACAGGGTAGCAACGAGTTGTGTTTTTATTTCAGCTAAAGTTGTGGAAAGTTATTTTTTGAAAAATATATTACACCGGAAACACCATAATGTTGTGCGCCTCACTCGATTTATGACATACTATACTATAAAGCGCTCCACCTAAATGTGTGGCATAGTTCACATTAATCACTCCTCCAGCAATAATATTTAATAAATTGATATGCCAAAACGTTTTCGTTTCTTTCTTATGAATGTTAAGTGTAGTGCAGTATTGTTTTAAAGTATTAGTTTTCACAGGTTACTTTTTTACGAGCATCTGATTCTGAAGTCTGATCGACTGGCGTTTTTTTTACCGCTTTGGGCAACTTAAACTTATGACCCTTGCTCTGCCCGCTAACAGTAACACGTTGGTTTGTTCTAGCCTGTATCTCACATACTGCATAAAATTTTTTGCAAGTTCAAGATAATACCATGGGATAATACCTATTTATTTCAAACGATGGAACAACATTGTAGAAGTTCTGTACAAAACAGGCTACTGGCGACCTTGAAAGGTATAGGGAACAAAATTACACACGACGAACAAGAATCTGAAATCTTTTAGCCTGCAAGGGCTTTTCATTAATTAATTATAACCAACACATTATTCGTATAAATTTTTACACGGATTTAATTTGCCATTTTTGGCGTGCATTTAATTTGACGAAACTATCTAAAATTAGACTGAAGTGTTATCAGACAACATAGTCATAAGAAGGAGAGATAGTTTGGGTACCGCCGTGTCATTGAGCTCCGCTCCGGTATCTGACTCGCGTTCAAAAATTTCCTAGTGCCCAGTCTACTTTTAGGGGGGGACCAAAAAATCAAAAACAAGCGGAAAGCTTCGTATGCTTTTCAATAAGGAGAAAGAACTTTATCCAATGTAAATTTAAACTTTGGAAGAAAAATATATAATAAATCGTGTACTAGCATATACTGCGCCAACTTTCCCAAATTTTCTCCGCACAATTTGTACAAATATGGTATCTAATATATATGTAATAAACTGTGGATAATATATTAATTATATGTATATATTAAGACTTGAAAACATGGAAAGAATTTTATAAAGTCTATCATAACAATTTTATATGTACAATCTTGAGTCAGAAAAATAATCTCCGACAGCAAATGGACCCAAATATTCGAGATACGAATAGTCCAGAGTTAAGATTTAAAAATAAATATATAAATAATAAAAATAACTTTTACATAGTTCTTTCCAAGCTTTGATTTGATGCTGACGAACCAGCCTGTTGCGTGTTGGACGGCTGCATCAAAGTAGGTGCCGATGTGTACATGCTATTCTGAGGGATCTGATTGGCGAATTGATGAGGTGCCCATTTCATCGATTGTCGAAGTTGTTCAACGTTTTCTTCTTCGTCTACTTCCATAAGTTCTTGATACGCGCGCGTGTAAATTTCTAATGCTTTTGCATAAAACAACATTTCGCTTAACATAAATTCTCCAAATACTTTCTTTAAGTCGCGAGTTTTTTGTCGTTCGAAATCAGAAACTTGGTCGTCCAGTATTTGCGCCGATCTGTTGGCTTCTTCAGCCGCTTTTTGGTATTTTGCTTCAGCTTTTGCTAATTGAAATTGTTGTGTTGATTTCGTTTTCACTCTTTCGAAAGATTTGTGTTGGTTTAATTCTTTCGAATGCGCGACGGTGTGCTGCTTCACGTCAAGCTTGGCTTGCTTACACTTCGTTTCGTACACGGAGAACGCCTGAACGACCTTATTCTCGAGGCGATTTACTAGCACATTCCTATGATCTTGTACAGAGGCAAAACATTCTGCGAATGCGCTCAAACCCTGTCGTAACACCGGAGTTTCAGATGCAGCATAATCCTGCAAAGATTTCGCGAAGTTATCACCCGCATCTCGTAATTTCGCCGAACGCACGGTATACAAATTAATATCTTGGACAATGTGGGGAAAATGATTTTCGACTTTCTCAATGTTTTCGTTCACTACTTTCGTTTGTTGTTCTCCAGCTCGCATAGACGTTTTCAAGTCCCCTAAAATAAAAAGAAGGAATCATAGTTGACACACCTCACATATGTTAGTAAAAAACACCTCGCTATTAGATTTCCTTCACATGTAAACGAAAAATGTTTACGCCTCATAACTTACACAGCGTTGACTCACTTTCCCCTTTTCCACTATTCTCGCTTATATTTTTCTCTAACTTCTCTTTTTTTAATATCTTTTATCTCGTCAGTTTCGTTAGTTCGATCAAAAGTGGTGTCGCCATTTTCAGATAAACTACTCTCCTCGTCTCTCACAGACACCACTTGATCCATCATTTATGCTCTTGTTATAAATTATAACAAAAAAACTCTTTTTTCACATAATCTTTCAGTTCTCAAGAACAGTCAAACTTTCTTTTTACACAACTAACTGTGCAGTTAAAGAATAACAACATATTTATGATACGATAACACACGAATTACTTCTATTCCCAGCGCTATTAAAAGCTGAAAGTGAGTTTATCGTGAAAACAAGGCGCGCAGTTTTGTTCTCATTATGCACAAGAGAGATCGTTTGAATAGTCTGTAGCTCATAGAATTTAAGGTCGGTTTACACTAATGAAAATTGCAGATAAACTAGAGTTTAATATTGCGAATTTACGCCTGAAAAATCATGAAACGTGTTCGCATCAAAACATCTCAGAACTTTAGAAAAAAAATAAAATGTTACTCGTCTAGATTCATGAAAGCTTTATTTAAGAAAGAAGAAATAGGCACGTTTAGCTACCTTCGTAAAAATATGCCCAGACTAGACTTTTTGTGCTTAAAACTTTGATGATGCTCTAAATTTGATTAAAAGTTCAATTTCTTATGGTGAACTGAAAGTAATAGGTTATACGTAGCAGATTTTCTATAGCAAAATTAAAACAAGCTTTTCGTTCGTTAATCTCCATTCTATCATTTTTTCTTTCCATGCTAAGAATATATTAAGAATACACGAGTCTGATATTTGTCAAAAGGTTAAGAATATTGAGGTTGAAACGAAAAACAATATTTTTATAAAAACAGCGTGTAATATAATTTTGCAATTTTTCGGCTTGATTTCCTTTCAACGATTCTCACAACTTTCAAGTTATAAAAAATGATTCAACAATTCTTTTTTTTAAGTTTGTTCATACTATAGGGAATATAAATTTCTCACCAGTGTAAACCAAGCTTAAGATATTTCACTAAACACATGCTCAAAATGAGAAAATTGATTTGCACAGATCTGAGAACTTTTTATGCCAACCTTCGCTATTTTGTGCTAAGAATGCACGAAATAGCGATTCAGAGTACCGAGTATACAGGACGGGCGAACACATGGATTTTCCACAAGTTAAAGAAGGAGCACTACTCCTATCAACGTAAACAAATGATAAAAAGAGTACGTTCTACGGGCAGCCTTACCTGTTGAATAACTTCGTTGTGGCAAGCCAAACTGTCCCTGTCTTTGCAGATGTGGACTAGGTTGGGGTGGCCGTGCATAACTTCGAGAACTCTGGTGCATAGGTGAACCTCTCACACTGGAAGAATAGAGAGGTTGCTGGTTGGTTCCATACATAATTTGTATTTACTGCTAAAATGAGAATTAATACCGGATTAGTTAGTATTAACAATGTCAACCCATATGGTAAAAATACGTGCACAATCATGGAGAACGATAATGGTTAAACACAAACGAACAAAATCAACCAAATGCATTCTACATTCTTCAAGATTCAAGAATTGCTTTGTAAACAAATATAAAATCGAAATTGAACAATAAAATTTTTTTGTAGTTAACAAGAAAGCAGATTTCATTCGTTTAAGAAATCTCGAAACATTTCAACTACTCTTTCTGTGAAAATATCGTCAAAAGGTTTATCTTGTAAGTCGAAGAAAGAAATTTCTCCGGTTGTAATCATGTTAAGATATTCTTTTCTTTTCTTATTTAACCTCTCTCCCATCTTCTGCAACTCGTCCTTACTTTCGCATTTCGTTTTACACTCGCTCATGTAGGTCGATAAAAATTTTCGAGTAATTTGATCGCATTGATGTAGAAGATTTTCCAGGCATTGTTTGCGGTCAGCTTCCAACATGTCAAGATTTTTCTCAACGCTTAGTGAAACAATATTTTCCGAGGACTTGTTTATAAATTTGTATATATCTCTTACAAGTTCGTCGCTGAATGGCGTTCTATTCTCCAAAACAAATGTATTTCTTTCCCAAGTATGTCTGACAACATCGGGTTCCTGCAGCAAACCTGTCATTTTAATAATGGTATCCTCAGTTACAATGCTTCCGATTCTGTTTGAATTTCTGTTGATAGAATCTTGTATGTTACCTTTTATGAAAATTTGACAATATGAACATTTGAGTAAACGAGCAAGTTGGAAATATTCATACCGCATGCTTCTGTAAAACATATTGTCATCAATAAAAAAAACATGGCGTATATTTTCAGCTCTTTTTTCCTTGGGCGTAAAACAACAACAAAGGTTGTTTACATCTCTCGACAAGACATTCTCCGGAAAAATATTTCCACCTTGTAACCACTTCACTGTTTCGGAAGTGAATTGATATACCTGGTCTCGATAATGTTTCCAAGACTGTTGACTACTTCCATACAGTTCGCTTTTGCTTGGTAATGCTTTTTTTATACCACATTCGCTCTTTTCAGCTGACCCACCTTTGCTTGCATCGATGTCGTTACATGTACTTGCAGTTGCAACTTCATCGAACACAATATGTTTCGGCAGCAACTTATCATAATTGACAACACAAACGTGCAAATTCGTGTCGCTCATGTGTTCTCTTAGTAATTCGACTAAAGTTGTTTTTCCAACAGCTGGCAATCCTACTAAAATGCATAGTGTGACAGTCATCTCGTGTATACGATAAAAAAGTGTCGAAAAAATCAGGCCTATTTCTCTTCTAAACAAATGAAGCACTGAAAACGGTAATAACCATGACACCAATTTCGTCACAAGCTGCATATCATAGTGTTTTTTTCTTCTTTTTTATTTTTATATAAATTTGTATCTAACCAAAATTGAACTTGTATGTACTTGCAGGAAAAAAATCATTATATGTATATGCAATAAAAAAAACACATCACTTACATTCAATAGTGTTCACTAACCTATCTAAAAAGTAGTTTCAAAATTGGCTTAAAAATAGAACTAGTTATATCGCTAACATATATATAAAAGTTGAAATAAATACATGTCATATTTATAGAAATATCCACGATTTTCACGAGTCGAATTATCACAATACAAAATATGGATAGGAAAGAGACAATTTGGAAGGAACAGAAGTTACAGGTAGAAGAATCATAATATCTGCTGAAATCAAACTATACGAAGTTCCATCATACGTGCCAAGAATGTGTCTCGTAACTTAAGGGTGACCAATGACACCAATTATCAATAAATGTTAGTTAAAACTACATGTTTTTTTTCTCTATAAGCAACTCAGTTGCTAAGGGTCTAGGCCGCAAATTAGGTCAAAATGAAACAACTTGATTAGCAACTCTTAGATCTCGTATCCACCACATGAACACTTTTTCTTAGCAACCTTTTTAGTTAAACTGTTAAAAAAGTCTTCTGAGAAGCAACGTGTAGTGTTTAAACAGCGCTGTGGTGTGCTTCAGAGAAATTTTTGCAGTTGGGTTCACTACTGACGAACACAGTGTTTAGGGTTCGCAATATCAATATTTTAGGTCAGAAAGGCCCTCTACCCTTAGCAACAAAGGCCTGGTCCCCCAAATGGGCTGTTTATAAAAAAACCCGAGAAACAGGTGATTTATTAGCACTTAAGTTTTCAGGACTCTTGAAACCGTTTTAAAAGCAAAACGTCGATAATTATTTTTCTATCTGTTCTTTAAAGTTATAACTTCAAATTATATAAACCAGGGAAACACTTCGAATGCAGCCTTTTCACTACATGGTCCTTATAACTTTTGCCTGCATGCTTTGTGAACATTTTTAAGCAACAATACTTGTTCTATTTGTTTAATTTAAATCTTAATATGAAAAATAAGTAACTATATTTATACTCTACTAGTCCGTAATTTCGATTCCACTTCAATTCATAAATATGCACAATACAATTCTTGTTCTTTCTTGCATTGGAATTTACATTTGACGAGAAATCACTTTGTTGAGCCGCCAACATGACATGCGTTCTCAAAAACTCTGCGGATTAGCAGCAGTAGTATTTTCGCTGAGAAGAATTGGTTTACATTAATCCAAACATCGACATCATTGAATTTGCATACGCCATTGGTTTTACAGAGGGGTGTGGCTAAAAACATAAGCAAATTCGAGAAAACAGAATCTGAAAAACAAGGAAGCTATTTTAACCAGAGTAAGTTTGGCTAAGAAATTTTATTGTGATATCTTGAAGACGGATTTTTGAGAATGAGTACCAATTTTCGTAAAGATTATTTTTTGTGAAGCAATAAGAAAAATGGTTAATTTTAAAAGTTAAGATAATTTCTAAAAGAAGAAAATAGTTTTTATATATTCTAATACGAAAGTGAAATTTTCGTAAAGTTTTTGAGAATGGTGCCTTATAGTCATTTCCTTAATTATGCGAAAGTAGTAAGGCGTTGTGAATATAACTCTATAACTTGTTGAAGTAATACGAAAACGAGTTAATAGAAGTTCAGATTACAATAATCGTCCGACATACCACTGCTTCGTATGTTGTGAAGTTTGGGACTAAGTTGGATTTCAGAGTTATAAAAGCTCCTTTGTTTCCCATTTGATCACTAAAGACAGAATAAAAGATGGAGATAAAAAAATCTAGAAGAACAAACATAATAATAATAATAATAATAACAATAATAATAATAATAATAATAATAATAACCGATTATAATTATTATAATGACACTAATGTTTACAATAACTATAATTTAACAAAAAAATATAAATAGAAGAGAGGAAATTAACTACTAAACACCAACGAAAGAAGTTACCAATAATTCGGAGCAGAAAAGACAGTGATACATTTCCCATCATGAGCCACTTCGTAGCCTTCTGATTTGACTTCATGACTTCTTATAATATAATCTAAAAAACTTCACTTATTAAAATCAGGAAGGAAATATTAAATATTTTTAATGAGCGGAACAAATTAGAGGGAGGTACTTAAACAACTAATTAGAGGGAGGTACTTAAACATCTGTTTTTTCTTCTGAAGTATAATTGACAGTTATGATATTACACTTTATTGAAAACAGTTATGGACAAAGTTCTACATAATACATACCTAGACTGTTTAGAGTACAGAAAGCCTTAGTGACGTCGGGTCCGAAGGAAACTCCGACACCACGTTTACTGGGAGCTCTTCCAATCTAAAAGTAAATAAAAACCTTAGCGGCACATCAATGGTTCAAGAAACGGTGAAAGCTTTTGTTATAAACTTTGAAGGTCGTTAAATAAGACTTATTCTATCAAAACAATATGAAATTTGGTCACCATTTTTTAATGCGAGCAGCTAGTATAACAGTATAAAAAATTATTTAAGTGAAATTACCCTCGTTTTCCCTTTACTTAAATTCCACATTTTTAAACAAGGACAAATATTCACAAACTTGCTTGCAATTCACTTTAGACATTCGATATAAACAATAACTATTTGAGCTTACTATTTCACAAATTTTAATTCCGCAATTTCTATAAAAATGTGTTCATTCGCAATCTATATTCTGCATTTTACCCAATTTTCGAGGTAATGTTCACGAAACCTATTCAATATTCTTTTCTCCTTAATTTCTTCCCTTATGATAGGTAGTTAAAGATAGAAAATGTCATACAATACCACTTTTTTGGGATTTGAATAACACAACATAGCACTTGGTCAATGTTATGCTTCACTATATGAAACAAAATACAGTTCTTCCTTGATTTGAAAATAGTGTTGATAACACACAGTTAATTCAGTTTTAGTTTTAAGGAGTAAAAATAATAGTGTAAAAAGAGGTTTGGAGGGATTCCCATGGGAAACACAAATCAAAATTACAAAAGGATCGTCTGAATGTTTTTCTGCAGTCACTTCTGGCAACACAATAGAAGATGAAGGTATTCATAATGGAAGATATTAAACATGGAGAAATATGTTCACTTATTTAGCGTTCGATTGATATGAAGATTTGAAAAAAGTGTTATACAACAAACCTGAGGCTGGGGATCAGACCAAAGCAAATCACACATGATGCCTAAATAAATAAAAACCAAACATTTGTCACACCTTCACAAAAATAGATGAGATTTTGCCTTACTTTTCGTAATGTGAATAATTGAAAAAAAAACAATCATACCTGAATCAGGAGGTTGTTTATTTCTGTTTGTTTTTTTAATAGCTTCTAACGTCACACCATCTTCACTAAATAAACCACCATGCATCGTCTAGAAAAGATTGTATTTTGTTACAACAACAAAAAAAAAAAATTACCTCCAGAGAAAATTCCATAAAAATCCTGCAAAATAGAACACAGCAGTGGTGTATCTTCACACTTTAGGCTTTGAGAAAAATTTATAAGTATCATAAAAAAACAAGTAATAAATATTAATCTTACCAAAACATTTTTATTGATTAAATGAGACAAAGGCAATAAGTTATAAACTTCTGTAAACAAATCTGCCATTTTGGAAGAATATCTACATCAGCTGGTCAAGTTGAAATACCGTGAAACAAATTAAATGCAACAAGAGAGTGTAACAATCCATTTACTGCAGTTAGTCAAACAGTTTTACAAAAAAGCAACACGTAAACACAAAAACGAAAATCAGTGCTGCCATGCAAAGGATACTTTTCCTTAACTTCTCCTTCAAATCCATACATTTGATTCATAGTTGTGCTTTCATGATTACCTGTGTAAATAAACCACAGTGAAACATTATTTTTTCTCAAAGGAACAAAGTAAAACATTTATCCTTTTAAAGAATCGCTCATAGTTAAATGATTGTACTATATTGAAAACATGTTCTTTAACATACCTCGTGACATAAAGAAGTGGTTGGGATACAGGAGCTTGAAGCCAAACAAAGACAAAATAACTTCCACAGAAAAGGATCCCCGATCAACAAAATCTCCATTAAATAACTTTAGAAGTTAAGTCAACAAAATGAGTGACAGGAAGCAAAATAAAGTTACACAGAAAATACAAATTTGTATTTCAAAAGATATCCGGCAGGCTAAAGAAGTTACATAGTTCAACAACAAATGGAAGAGGTTGAGGAAGAGGTTGTTTCTGGTTTCAAAACAAGGTAGAAAACAGAAAATTCTGAGCGTAATATTGAAATAAGCGTTGTAACTGGAGAATGGTAACATGGTATACAAATAATCTTAGAAAAAACATTGTTTACAAAAAGTTTGAGAAAAGATTTAGGCACCCATGCAATTGGGTTGTGCAATTATAGCATTTAACTTGATAAAGATTCATCATTTCAATCTTAACTGAAGCGAATTTTGACACTAGGCACTTTTCAGATTGTGATACAATAAACACTGCTCAAAACCAACATTAAATCACCATAAGAAAATATTCCCCTATCCAAAGAACGTAGGAGCATCACAAAGTCTAGGTCTATGAAAAGATACGTAAGGGTTGCTTTCAGATGGCAGACCATTAATTTCAAAAATGTTAAGTAAATCATAAAATTGTCCATGTATATCACCACACACAGTAAGTTGCTCATTCTAAATTTCAAAACAATATTTGAGAAAAAAAGGACAATTAATTTACCAAAAAAAAATGAAAAAAAGACTAAAAACCTACCTCAGAAAAATTAATTTCAACTAAAGATGGCAGGGTATTGAAAAATTTTTTAACGTTAATTAAAATCTAAAAATTAAATACACACCTACAAACATATGACAACATTAATTATCTTGCTTGCTCACATTTTTACAGTTCTGAACCTCTATCCAGGCAGTTTTTGGACATGCAAATACTTTTATTCTGTTATTAAGACTACAGTGTGCAGAATCAATCTTTTGTTAGAACAGTTTATTAAAAAATAGTAGGCTGTAGAAAAAACACGAGGAAACTTCATTTCTTGAAATTTGTTAAAATCAAACTTGTAACGAAAAATAATAGTAACATAAGAAATGGGTTCTTATGTTAGGAGTCTTTAGGATTTGGGTGTTTTTGTAAAAGATCATGGCCTGGTTCACTAAAAAGGATAAAATTAATTTAAACTACAAAAAACTTGAGAAAAATGTGTACCTGATATGCGTATTTTTTATGAAGCTTTTTCTGCTCTTTTAGATATGGCAATAATTTACTCATAAACTCTTTTGTTACTTTTCCATCAACTAATTTTGGTCCGTCATAATCACTTTCAATGGCTAAACAAAGGCTAACATGTTGTTAAACTTTTTTTTCCAAACATGTGCATCTGAAGAATGCAAAATAACACAACCATTCAACCAATGTATAGCTTGGCTACACAGCAGCTACATGTTTTATTTACAACACATCATAAACAACTCATCATGAACAACTCATCATGAACAACACATCATAAACATCACATACCCATTGAGTCAATGTCCAAAGTTTCTACTACAGACTTTTTATCATCTACAGCAATAGCTTTTGCAAAGGCTTGTTGATGTACAATTTTTTTGCATTCGTTGTATTTCAGTCGTGCAGCTTTATCATTTGGACAAGCCTTAGCAACCTGTAAATTCAAAATGGCTTCATTAATGTTTGTACATTGCTGTGCAAAAAAAATTAAATGTAAATTGACGTACTGCTTCATAATCGCGAACGCTTAACTTGAATTTCCCAAGTGCCATATTTGCTGAAGCTCGTCTATAATATCCCTAAAAGCAAACGTATCATATAATACCATAATAATTAATGTTTATTGCAATACTCATAAACAAATACAAAATTTTTGCATTTAGGCCACTGAACTTTTATCTTAAACTTAAGGAGCAATGCTGAAAAAAAATAATACATGTGCAGAAAGTATGAAAGCATAACAAATTTAAAAAGATTATAGATTGACATACTTTTACCAATATTTTGATAAATTTAGGAGAAATAACTTTTTTATTTAGGAAGAAATATTCTGTTATTTTTTTTGCTGTAATCTTATTTTTGTTTACAGATAATACAGTTTTTTGTCAAGTCAGTTTTCTTCCAGACAAATGTTAGGTAGGTTGTTCTTGCCATTAGTCTCTATTCCATTTGCAGTTTCCAGGCTGACATCGCTTGACAATTAACTTTAGAACATGTTTAATTTTAATACACCAGGGCAGTTGATAAGAGAAATCAAACCACTTAATTTGGGAAGGTATTTACCTTTATTGTAGTCGTTATTAAGTGTCACCTTGGATCCTTTCTAATTCCATTTATTTAGCCTCAGCAAAAAATTGCTCACATAAAATGGCATTTGCCTGTTTTACGTCAACAAACTTTTCAAGAGATAAAGTAAGAGCAAAAGTTCCTAATTAATCCTAATTAATCAAATTTAAAGAAAAATGGCATCTGTGAAAAGTTGCTGATATGAATTTGGAAATTTTGTGAACATGTATTCGCCTCAGCAATTGCCACTTGTTATCGTAAATTAGAAAAGCTGTCTTGTGGATAGGCAGATTGTAACAAAAATTGTCACAATTTTTTCATTGTTAAAATTTTAAGCAAATTAGGATGGGGTATATCTCATCAAACAATCAGAATACAGTTTGGATATACATTAGAACTCTTATCGTTGAAATTTAGAGGTGAAATTTTATAGGGCCCAAAAATTTTTTAAAACAAACAATTATTTAAGAATGGTTATAAGAATATTGGTTTATAAGAAACAAACTCTTCACCTTAACATATTTGCGATCTAACTGTATAGCTTTGTTAGCATCCAGCAATGCAGAACCAAAACATTCAAGTTTTATATGACAAAAGCTTCGGTTTCCATAGTAAGCTGCAACATTTGGATTTGTTTCAATGGCTGTTGTGTACAGTTCAAGTGCCTTGTCAAATTTTCCATCTGAAAATAAAATGTGATTTTAATTGTCAGCTTTTGCAAAGAAAATCTTGCAAAGAAAGTCTTTATATGCTAATTACACAGCACAAAAACACAATAGATTGCATAGATAAAAAAAGCAACAGAAATTTATCAGACAAGGTCATAATGGAATATTCTACATATAACAAGGCAAGCAAAGCAACCCAGTTGCTAGGGGTCTCAGCCTCAAATTGGGCAAGCAATTAAGCAACTTTTTCAAGGTCATCGCTGATTTTAAGTTATTCAAGGTAAAAAAATATAAAAAGTAAAAGGAAGTGAAATTGGTGAAGGAACATACTGTTTCCTCAGAAAATTATTTTTTAAAGTCAGTTGTAATTTGTCGATTTATTTAGGGCAAAGTAATCAAAAAAAATAGTTGTGGTATGTCCCTTTTGGTCCAAATAAGTCATGGCTATATTGTTGCAGTCATACACGTCTTAATACTTATGTGTCACACACTCAAATATAACAATTAAGTAAACCGTCGTAGCAGGTTATTTATTTGCAGTATGATTTTAGAAATTTCACACTTTATTAAACTTGAGCACTATAATATCACAGGTTTGTAAAAATTTGTAAAAAATAAATTGCTGATTTAAAGAAAGCTAAATTTTTGTTAAATTCCACAGATTTCAGTCTGCTAGAATCTGCAAAATTGAAACTGAATTTCCATGAAAAATTTTAAAACCAACCATCCGTAAAATCTTCAAATCCTACTGCCTGCAAATAAATTCCTGCAAAAATTACCTGTGACTGTCATTGATATTGTTTTACGGTTAAATATTACATAAAATAACTCCTTGAGCAAGGCAAGGACAGTTAAATGGGCTACAAAAAATATTGTGATGTGTAAAACAGATTACCCCTAAAAGCCAAGAATTTTGACATCTGTAAAATTAAATCTCTGAGAAAACTAACAAAATATCTTGTCTCTAAAATTTTATGAAAATAATTGCCAACCACAAAATTAAATAACTAATAACAATGGGTTCAATTTCCCAAAGCTGGTCAACTCATCTGTTTTGGCACAGATGGGTTAATGATGTCAACACATGACCCTATACATTTTATTCATCAGTGTTTCAAGCTTTACACAATAGAAGCGATGGGTTAACAGAACACTGAAAAACTTTTTAACATATCGACAGGCCACTACTGACATCATCAAAATTCAAATGACAGGTCTTTTTCATAGTTCTTCTGCCTAAGTGTATTTTTCCATTGGCTTATTGACTATAGTTGTATAATAATATAGCTACCTTTAAAGTACTTGTTTGCTTCATTCTTAATATCTTCAGCACGCTGTTTTACTTCTTCAGTCAAGACCAGATTATCCATGTCATTAATAACCGCACCATTCATTTCGTTAGTTGACATATTAGATATCAGTATTTATATACAGACTTTATAAAAACATAATTCCATAGAACTACTGTTACTGTGTAAGAAGTATTATGTAAAAGAAGGAATTTTTTTTTTTACATAATAATCAATATGGGTTCTTACTTAGTGTAAAAATATATTTTATATGTAAAATATATTAAAAATTTATTTAATATATTAAAAAATTTGTTTTATCAGGCCATTCCTTGAGACGAGTGCGATCGCACGCGCACTCGCACGCGCACTCGCACGCACACTCGTAAAAAAAATTACGAGTGCTTTTTATTGCACTCGTGAATTTTTTCTTTTTCTAAAATATTATAGAGTGATGAAAAAGGCTATTACGCTGATTGTGTAACATTCATTTCTTCGTGATTGATTTTGTTTAAAAAGTATAGAGAACATTAAAGTCGGCCCCTTTCCTTCATGCTGACACTCTTATGCTCGGCTGGTGCATTACACTCATCATTCATCATCATTCTCGGCTTAACGTCCGTTTTCCATGCTAGCATGGGTTGGACGGGGTATATTAATGACCCTGTTCCAATCTGATCTAGACTGTGTTAGATCTAAACTCAACTTCCTCTGTATCAAGTCTGTCCTTATAACCTCCTGCCAAGTCTTTCTCGGTCTGCCTCTGGGATTTGCCCCAGGAACTATCAAGTCTCTACACTTTCTTACCCAATTATCCTCCATCCATTCCAAGTGTCCCAGCCAATTCAACACTGAGACTCGATTGAAAGACGGAAGACCATTTGGAACCATGCCACAAGTCAGTCCGACCTTCATCATCACAGAGAATACTGCGAGAAGAGTTAACCCATGCAAGTTAAATATAACCAGAACATGGGAGAGGTTAGGTGTCCTGTACCTTAATACAGCTTTCGGACGAATGTTCTCGTGATGTAATACCAAAGAAAAAACATGTTGAATAAAGTTTAAAAAATCTTTTTAAAAGGGGAAAGAGAAATAAAAAAATGTCTAGAAATATATTTAATGACAAAAACATATAGCAAATCTGCCAACACATCAACGTTGTTTCAACTTTGCACTCGTGGTTAATACGTTTCACAAAATTCATTTCTATACAGCTTAAATAACATATAACGTTGTAGTAAACAAAAAATAGTTAAGTGTGAATCACACTTGCAGATATTCACATCGCACTTGTAAATTTTGCTTACAAGTGCGATTTTTCGCACACCATAGCACTCGTAAATTTTTTAGCGGGTGCTTTTTGTAGCTCTGGCATAGTTTTATTCAAGAAATGGCCTGTTTTATGTGCTGATATATGCACATAAAATCATCAAAGGCAACCCAAGGTATAAAATGATGTTGGACTTGTAGAGCTTAAAAAGTTAGTTAACAAGGTCTTTTTAAATTTTTTGAAAAGCTCTTTTCGTTCTCAAGATATTCACATTTATTGTGACACTGGTTGGGACACTTGGGAAGAATGGAGGAGGATAATTGGGTAAGAAAGTGTAGAGACTTGATAGTTCCTGGGGCAAAACCCAGAGGTAGATTGAGAAAGATTGGCAGGAGATAATAACAGACTTGATGTAGAAAAATTTAAGTTCAGATCTAACACAGTTTAGATCAGTTTGGAAGGTCATTAATATACCCCATCCAACCAATGCTAGCATGGAACACAGACGTTAAGCCGACAATGATGATGATAAATGATGTTTCCAGGTAAGTTAAACTATACCTTGGCTGAAAGCGTGCTATTTTATAAACCATGTGCTAAATTTTAAGTTACTCCTTTTATGAAAATACAAAAGAAAATGTGACCAGGGAATAAAAGCCATATATGTGACGATTCCAGGGAATTTGATAACAAGCTATTTAGCGATAATTTTTCATTATCGATCACTTATAGCGCCTGATCGCTAAGCAAAAAGTTTTATCGATAATTTAGATTAAAAATATAAAATTATCGATAAATATCGCTAAGGGATTTTCTTTTTTTATTTATCGCTATTTATCGCTATTTTGCTAGGGCTAAATTAGCATAAATTAAAATAATAATGACAACGGTACTTGATAAATGCTAGCGAGCTAAGGAAGCCGAGTTTTGATCCCTTGCTGCGAAAAGTTTCATGCGCACGGGGAAAAACACCGTGTCCTGAAAGCTAAATAATTCTTTATTATTTTTTTTTGTAATATACCTTATAGTCAGAAATTTTCGCGACAACTAATTTTCGCGATTTTCGCGATTTTTGGGCATTTTCGCGAAATTAAAATGCCGCGAAAAAAATTTAATCGACGAAATCGCGAAAATAAAAACCGCGAAATATTTTCTTTTTTTCTTCAATTTTTAAACTCCACAGGGTAGCAGACGTAAAATTTTCGCAACAAAATAATTCTGGTGACACCCAGTTTGATAAAACCCGGGAAAATTAAGGAAGAAATGCACTTTTAAACACAATTTTAGAAGGCGGTTTGTCTGTTAACCTAAATGGCATTTTGTGTTATAAATCATCGATCTCCTTTTTTATGAAATTTCCTCTTTTTTTAAACTTTCCTGTCTAACTCTTACACCTATGAAACCTCTTCAGTTTTAATTCTTTTATCCCTAGTGACATTCCTAACCAGATACCAAAGGCCAGAAGAGGTCGGAGGACATGGGTCTAAAAGACAGTATGGGATTTCGTTTCGACATTTTCCTTAACGTCAATACCATTATTTAGGCAAAGGCCGAGGCGAGTTTGAAAGTTTGTACTATCCTCGCTTGATCAAAAATAAAGGTTCTTCCGCTACCTTATTGATTATTTTTTGCAATCCGGTTTTATTGTTTTAAGACAATCTGAGACAACGATCCTTTTTTCTGTTGTGTTGAATCAGTAATGTCAGAGAATGATCGTTTTTATATGTGATTCTCATATACACATCACAATATAGATAATGTATTGTCGTAATGCTAGATATAAAATCATTTCCGATACTTCTTGAAATTTGTTTTTTTTATGCCTGTTTAGCTACATTTATACGAGGGACGGTACTGGTGCATATCGTCCTGTCATTAATAGTGCTAAAGCAATACACCTCTTTACAGTTTAGGTTGTTCATTCATTTTTTGTATTAAAAAAGGAGATAGACAGAGTAAATTTAACTCTTGACCATAGGCATTACGGATATTTTTCATTTTTCATTTGTTGGCAGTAACCCTACTTGAAGGGATTGTAACTTTTCTTTTCAAAATTTTTAACAAAAAAGATATTTCACTTTTCTTTGTGGTCGGAGCCTTCTTAATTCATAACAGTTTACTTCCTTTTTCGGTTCTCAGGAGAGCACTGTAACAAAAAAAAGATTTATTCAATCTATGGTTAACTGAAGCTGTGAACTTGTATTCATTGCCCACCTGGTTGTCTTGGTTCCTCAGTGGGGACACACATATTACATAGTTGCCCCCACCCCTCCTTAAAAAGATTCAATAAACTCAGTAAAGTCGGCTTGTGGCAATTTTTGAAATTAATGTTAGAAAATTAGAGAGATCTTACTGATACAGTACTGTGAAAAGGTTTGTTAACATTGTGGTTCGTGTTTATTTCATGTTACGCACGAGCCGCGATAGCCCACGATGCGTATTTTTTTAACAATCGTGGACCTCACGATCATGTTTCGTGGACTACACGAACAAAAATTAAACATTACACCGTGGCGTCCACGATAGATAACTTCTATTGTAAAACAACAAAGACCGTATTAGTTTATCAATTAAATCAAAAACCGACGGCAAAAAAATAAATTACTTGTTGTTTTAATTCGTTGTCATAAAGCTAGCTATATAATAGATTTTAATCGTTCGTGAATCAAGGTGCGATCTAAAAAAACATTTCTATCGCCGCTTTTCGTTTATAAACTTTTAAAATGCGATCTAAAAAAAACATTTCTATCCCCGCTTTTCGTTTTTAAACTTTTAAAAAGCGATCTAAAAAAAACATTTCTATCGCCGCTTTTCCTTTATAAACTTTTAAAATGCGATCTAAAAAAACATTTCTATCGCCGCTTTTCGTTTATAAACTTTTAAAAAGCGATCTAAAAAAACATTTCTATCGCCGCTTTTCGTTTTTAAACTTTTAAAATGCGATCTAAAAAAACATTTCTATCGCCGCTTTTCCTTTATAAACTTTTAAAATAAAGTGGATGAGGCTATTTTGAAAGAATTGAATCGTGGTCATACAGTAGGGCCCTTTGATTACCCCCCCATTGCTAATTTTCATTGCTCCCCGTTGGGAGCAGCACCTAAAAATGATGGTACTATTCGGGTAGTTTTGGGTCTCTCCTCCCCATGTGGTTTTTCTGTTAATGATGGAATTTCTAAGGAAGACTACTCAGTTAGCTACTCTTCCTTCGATGATGCTATTGACATGGTATGTCTTCTTGGACGAAATTGCTTTTTAGCCAAACTGGATATTAAACATGCATTTCGATTATGCCCAGTCCACCAGGACGATTGGCACCTACTAGGATATAGATGGAAAGGACGATATTTTTTCGACGTTGTACTTCCCTTTGGGGGTAGGTCCTCACCATTTACTTTCAATCATTTTGCGGACTTGCTACACTGGATTCTCCAGTACATAGCATTTATTCAACATCTCCTTCACTACCTTGATGACTTTATCACAGGCAATCAGTCTGATGTAAAATGCAGAGAACTTATCAAGTTGATAAAAAAGGTTTTTCAGGACTTAGGGGTGCCATTGGCCCCAGACAAAATTGTGGGACCATCGCAGGTGATTACATATTTGGGCATAGAAATCGATACCATCCAATTTGAGGCCCGGTTACCACAGGATAAGTTTCAAGCTCTGTTGTCCCTTTTAAAAGTGTGGAAAGGCAAGAAAAAATGTACGAAAAAGGAACTCCTTTCTCTTATTGGCGGGTTATCATTTGCATGTAAGGTGGTTAAATGTGGTCGGATTTTCTTGCGTCGGTTGATCGACCTCTCCATTACTGTCAGTAGTCTTCACCATCACATCTCCATGACATCTGAATCTCAGAAAGACATTCAGTGGTGGTTAGAATTTTTGCCCACTTGGAATGGCAGGGCAATGGTTCAAAATCAACATTTCACATCTGAGGGCCTTGATATGTTTACTGATGCTTCACAGCGTGGCCTGGGAGGTTTTTACAATGGGAAATGGTTTTCTATACCTTTCGATAACTCTAATAGTTACAGTATTACATTCCTTGAGTTACTTGCAGTTGTAATTGCCGTGACTACTTGGGGTGCACAATGGGTTGATACCAAAATTACTATCTACACAGACAATGAAGCCATTGTGCACATATGGAAAACGGGCTCTTGTAAGTGTAAGGATATCATGAGGCTTTTGCGGTTGCTGTTCTTCTTCATTGCTAACCATAACATAAATGTTCTAATGCATCATATTTATGGGAAATCAAATACTTACGCTGATTTACTCTCCCGTTTACAGGTCAACCAGTTCAAGAAGCAGTGTACATACGCCGAGCCGCACCCCACCCCTCTTTCGCCGTTGATCCTGGACCTCTTAGAGTAACCATGAATAATTTTCTTGATGCTGCGCTTTCACCAAATACCAGACTTACTTACCGTGCTGGACTAAAATCTTATAGAATGTTTTGCAATCAATTTCGGTTTCCGATGTTCCCGCTAGTTCAATTAAGACTCCAATTGTATGTCACCTTTATGTCCGCTCGTGTTAAATACTCTACAATCAAAGTGTACTTGTGTGGTATACAGTACCAAAGCTTGGTTTCCGGCTTCAGAGAAAAAATTTCAGACATGGGTATACTATTTTACGTGTTGAGGGGAATTCGGCGAACAGAAAATACCATTACACGACAGAGAGCACCCATCACACCATCCCACTTACAGGAAATGTTAACATTTATTTATAAATCCAGATTTACACCTTCTGATAAAGCTATGTGGAAATGCCTAGTTTTGTTCGCATATTTTGGCCTTTTAAGAGTATCAGAGTATGTTTGCCCATCAAAAACAACAATTGATTCAAAAATTCACCTATCTCCATCTGATTTTTGCCTCTCTTCGTGTAATGGTACCCTTACCATGACAATTAAAAGCTCCAAGACTGACCCCTTTCGGAAAACATTTAAAATTCGTTTTGGACGAATTGGCGGTAGCATGTGCCCATTGGCAGCGTTCTCCCAGTATCTTGTGTACAGGGGTACCCATTGTGGTCCCTGGTTTGTCTTATCCACTGGAGAATTCGTTACAAGGAAATTGGTTTGTGCTTTTTTAAAAATTAGTGTTACAGACAGCCTTGACCTCAATACACATAGTTTTAGAATTGGTGGGGCGTCGGCAGCAGCGTCCTGTGGTATACCAGATTCCGCAATTAAGATTTTAGGAAGATGGTCCAGTGATTGTTACCGTCGATATATACATCTCCCAGACAGAGTTCTTAAGAATTGGTGTTCCAACATGGCTAACCTAAAAGACGTGCCCAAGTTGTGGGATATACGTTTTGTATAAAAATTATAACAATTAACATTGTGTAGTTGTATTGCTCTTTATGCGTATATTGTTGTTGATTATATGGAAACATTAGTTTTTCTCACCAAGATACTTAGATTTTCCTGTGTTATGCCTGTGCCAATTTGGGGACAATTTGGGGATGTCGGGCTTCCTAAGTCAGCCAAAAATTTGGACAGATACACGTGTGTGGCCTGTTGATTATATCATTACTTGATATTATTACTGTATGCTATTATTAATTTATAATATTATTATTATTTATATTGAAGAATAGAAGAGAATAATGAGATGTGAGGAAGTAATGCCGTGGGAGACATTCACAATTGCAGTGCAGCCAAGATGTACATGTCATTGTGAGTGTGTCATACCATTAAAGTGCATTATGACGAAGAGAATAATGAGATATGCCGTGGTAGACATTCAAGCTTGTCGTACCATTGAAGTGCATATGTAATGCCGTGGGAGACATTCAAGCTTGTCGTTCCATTGAAGTGCATTATGATGAAATGATGATGAAATGCCGTGGTAGACATTCAAGCTTGTCGTACCATTGAAGTGCATTATGACAAGAGAATAATGAGATATGCCGTGGGAGACATTCAAGCTTGTCGTACCATTGAAGTGCATATGATGAAATTAATGCCGTGGGGGACATTCAAGCTTGTCCTACCATTGAAGTGCATTATGATGAAATGCCGTGGGAGACACTCACAATGGAGTGCAGCCTAGATTGCATGTCATTGGGAGTGGGTCATACCATTGAAGTGCATTATGATGAAGAGAAGAACGAGATATGTCATGGGAGACACTCACAACGGAGTGCAGCCAAGATGTACATGTCATTGTGAGTGTCTCATACCATTTAAGTGCATATGCTGGGGTTAGTGCTGTTTTTGTATCTGCACATGTATCTGTCCTGCCTGTTATTGTTTAATCTTATTGCCTGGCATCCCAATCCATGCCCCAAATATACAATTGCGTTCCAATGCGAAGGATGTTGTATAAATTTATTTCATAATACAATGTTCTCTACTATTATGATGTGTTTTTACTGAGGAACCCGGACAATTAAATGGAGCTAAATGAACATTTAGCTCATGTTAATTGTGGTGACTGCAGTAATGTCTCGGTTGCCTTGTACTTACTAATGTTCTTAGGATCACATATAAGGAAACTTTACTTGAAACAATATTGGTCAACACAGGATGGGAGACTTGCCTCGCCTACCAGCTTTAAGATGCCTCGCTTATTAGGACAGGCCTATAAATACCTGTATATTACCCATTTCAAGTTTGGCTCTGCAAACAACCAGTTAGAGCTAAAGATTCCCACCCGCCCTCCCTATACTATTCATAATGCTGTGTAGGGTTTGCCAAACTAACAACATTTTTTTTTGTTTTATGTGATGTCACTCTGGTCAACCAATGCGGAGTATCATTGCCTCATCACCACATAGCGTTCGTCACCGCAACCATTGTTAAAGACAGAGTTAGCCGAGTTCAGTATATGACTGGTTTAAACTGGCTTATCCCTCACGCATCAACAAAGATGGAGACACTTGCTCTAGCTGCACGGTTTCCTTGAACAACTATTTGGCTAGCAGTGTTGTCAAGGTTTTAGTCCAGCAGTGGGAGCAAGAGTCCTGGCTAATTACACATTGCGCGTTTTAACTGATGGGGATGTCGGGCTTCCTAAGTCAGCCAAAAATTTGGACAGATACACGTGTGTGGCCTGTTGATTATATCATTACTTGATATTATTACTGTATGCTATTATTAATTTATAATATTATTATTATTTATATTGAAGAATAGAAGAGAATAATGAGATGTGAGGAAGTAATGCCGTGGGAGACATTCACAATTGCAGTGCAGCCAAGATGTACATGTCATTGTGAGTGTGTCATACCATTAAAGTGCATTATGACGAAGAGAATAATGAGATATGCCGTGGTAGACATTCAAGCTTGTCGTACCATTGAAGTGCATATGTAATGCCGTGGGAGACATTCAAGCTTGTCGTTCCATTGAAGTGCATTATGATGAAATGATGATGAAATGCCGTGGTAGACATTCAAGCTTGTCGTACCATTGAAGTGCATTATGACAAGAGAATAATGAGATATGCCGTGGGAGACATTCAAGCTTGTCGTACCATTGAAGTGCATATGATGAAATTAATGCCGTGGGGGACATTCAAGCTTGTCCTACCATTGAAGTGCATTATGATGAAATGCCGTGGGAGACACTCACAATGGAGTGCAGCCTAGATTGCATGTCATTGGGAGTGGGTCATACCATTGAAGTGCATTATGATGAAGAGAAGAACGAGATATGTCATGGGAGACACTCACAACGGAGTGCAGCCAAGATGTACATGTCATTGTGAGTGTCTCATACCATTTAAGTGCATATGCTGGGGTTAGTGCTGTTTTTGTATCTGCACATGTATCTGTCCTGCCTGTTATTGTTTAATCTTATTGCCTGGCATCCCAATCCATGCCCCAAATATACAATTGCGTTCCAATGCGAAGGATGTTGTATAAATTTATTTCATAATACAATGTTCTCTACTATTATGATGTGTTTTTACTGAGGAACCCGGACAATTAACATTGACCTTTTATGAAAAAAGCCTCCTTTTACATATCATTATTAGAGTAGAAAAACGTACTTAAAAATCATATTTTGTTTTTCCTCCACTCCGTAACTCTATGAAATTTGCGAATATTAAATGTCGCGAAAAAAATTCAAGGCAACGCATCGCGAAAATAAAAATCGCGAAATTGTTCCAAAATTTTTATCGCGAAATTAAAATGTCGCGAAAATTTCTGACTATAAGGTAATTGCTCCCAACCCTTACTAACATTAGTAGAAATGGAAATAAAAATGAAAATCAAGGACTTTGGGGATATTTGATCTGTGTTATTTTCTTCTTTTTAGATAATTATCTTCTAGATAAGGAAAGCAATCAGAAGATTCAAAATTGACCAAGAAATTTAGCTAGTTACCTTGATTTTTAGTCAGGATAAATTTTATTTCTTATAGCATCATAATCTAGAAAATAAAGCAAGAGGATAGCCGTCGAACATGTGGATAGTTATGTGTTTTGTTTACTTCAACAGCGCGTGTTCAAGTAGTTCTTGCTCTAGGAAACTGTATCACTTTTTCTTTTCAAAACAAAGTTTGTAACAAAATCAGTAAACCAAGGAATTTAATAGGGCGCGCGTTTCATGTACTCTTTGTCACAAATAAATAAAATGTGTCACTTTCTATCCCAGACAAATTTTGTAACAAGGCTGGGGAAGGGGTCATTGGCTATTTTTCTTTCATAACGCATAGAGTCATCCTTAAAAGGACGTCCAAATTTTGGGGGGAAGAGGGTCTTTGTATTTTTATTGATTTCGTTGTCCTTTGGGGGGAAATAGAGGATTATACATACAAGTCGTTTTGTTCTCAATTTACATGAGAAGCATTTTAAATGGAAATCTTAGTGTGTTTTTTATCCAGGGAATTTTTCTGCTTAACTTCAAGAATGGAAGACCACATCAAGAAGGACATGGGGAGGGGATGTTACCTATGAAGCCAATGGCAACACAGTTGTTTTTCTAATTTAAGAAATAATTTGGTAACACAAGATAAAAGTAAAATGAATACATAAACATTTCCATTTCATATTATTTTGTAACGTAAAATGCAAAAACTACGGATGTAAATACTTTCCTCATGATATATTATAATTTATAGTTAACAACAGTTTAACATTTAAAAAAAAAAATATATATATATATAAACAAAGAAATTTTCTAAAATTTAAATTGTGCTACTTACTAATAATGTAAACCATATCAAAATTATTTCTGTACAGTGAAACAACTTTACATCTTAATGCTCACACGCGATTATCAAACATGAGAATAAATAATGAAATTTTTAGACAAACATGAAAACCTTATTTACGGTTAATTTTGGGTGGTAGCATTAAATCAACTGAAATTGGTAAATAATCTTGTTCTCAGGTTATATTTTATCAATTTTAAGAAAATGTGAAAATTTTTTTAATAAGAGGCTAAATTTATTTTTTGGTTAAACTATATTACTATAAATATATAACTCAGGAGTGGACCATGGGAACCATCAAGATTTCTGAAGCACACAAAACTCTTCTCCACCATGTAACACCATAATTCTAAATATAAAGGAATATGCAATGCAAATTTTCGCTTAAAAATTGGGTATCAAAATATCAAATTTCTGACGACACCATCTCCCATAAATGAAATGTCCGATACAGGATTTTACTGGCACTCCAAAAAAAATATAACAAAAAGTTACGTAATTCAACAGGTGTGGGAAAAATTAGTTGCAGAATGACCACGCACTAGCTTTATTGTGTCAGTGTCTAAAAATGATATTTTTGGTACTGCAATTTTGTGTAATATAAAGAAATCTCCCGGCATATAAGCAGTGAAAAAAATCTAACATGGTTAAAAACAGGACTTTCCAGTAGTGTTTTGTATGTTGTGTGGTTTGTGTAAACAGGGCTTTAAGTGGCACAAACAAAAACACCCCCTAATTTGGCTGTATCAATTTGCATTTAAGCAGATTTTCTTTTTTTATTTGCCGATATAATATAATTTTTCAGACTGAAAGTTTGGCAAATTAAACGATCACAACTAAAACTATTCCAAAGCAACAGCTGAGGCTATCTAGCTAGCTCCCTTGATCCAGACTTGTTGTAGTTTTAAGAAAGCTATAAATTCAATGGTGTGGACTTTTATACAAAAAGAAGCTTGTTTCTTACTTGTCATAAAGTAGCTAGCTAATTCAATAAGGTTTTGTTCCAGCGCAGCCATTGCGTCCAAAAGAAGAATCTAAAATAAAAGGGGTCTGGACAGCGCCTCATGTTTACAGCGTACGATATTTTGCAGAACGAAAAAAATTAAAAGAGACTAACTAAATTATTTTTTTATTCTTTACAGCGATCAAACAAATTATATTTACGATTCTAAAAATAATATTAATACACTTTATGAAAACATCAAGCAAACCGTTTTTGCTGTTTTGCAAGTTATTTAATCGACAAACATTAAAAGAATGTTGTCTAGCTTGCTTTTCGCATAATAAGCTAAAAAATTTATGCGTCGGCCATATTGCACTATTATCGATAATCTGCTGACAAAGCAAATCAAATTAGCGATAATTATAGATCAGCATTGTTTATCGCTAATGACCTGATCGCTAATCCAATTTATTTATCGATAATTCTGTTCTTTTTTTCATGAATTATCGCTAAATAGTGATCGATAATTATAGGTTGTTATCAAATTCCCTGGAATCGTCACATATATATTAGCATTAAAAATTTAACACAGCATAGTTACGCTGTGATTCACTTATTCAAGCTTTATTAGACGTTTAATTTGAAGGTAGCATAATAATTATATAGTAACAGCATATCTAAATGTTTTCCCTGACTGGTTTATATATAAGGCACAAGAGTAATTGTATAGCTAGCCTCTTTGTGTTTAGCTAACTATATTCTCGGATCCAGAGTTAACATTATAAAAATTCAAAAGAGGAAACAAAAACTTTTGATAAAAATGAGTAGCATATTTGGATTTATCAGCAAAAATTATAAAATAAATTTGGAATACTATATATACAATATTTAGAACAGCATTTATTGTAATTTAAAGTTTTAAAAAGAGTTTGACCAGAATATTCAACTGCAGTTAATATATATATATGATTTGCATGGCCACTTCTTCACAGAACATTAAACGTTTGGCTACTAATAGAAGCAGTTGTACTTAGTGTTGAAACTTAAAATTTGCATGCTTTTATAAATTTTGATGCATAGTTAAAATATGTTGGTCCATTTTTGTTAAAAATGATCAGAAAATTTCAAGCACATTACACACAGTTCCGACAATTACAAGACATTTATTTCTTTTCCTACTAGTATCTCTGGGTTATGTGTGCTGCGAAAATCGCGTTTACAGAAGATACATGTTTTTTTCAATAATATATGGGGGGGGGGCTGGGCTGGGATGTGCTTATCTTACATTAAATTATACCCTTCAGCCTCTTTCAATAAAACCAATAAATAAACACACAACAAATACTTTGCTTTAAAAACTCTAGAACATTTGTGTTTCTTCCTTGATATAATTGACAGTTAAGAGTCCACACACCCCCAGAACTGATGAACCTTCAAGGTAAATTGACTGTAGCTGACGCGCCATTTTAATGTTATAAATTCGTACAAGCTAAAGTCATTTATATTTTATGTCGTCAAGGTCGGTACGTGCTTGATCATTCATCATACGATACTTAACCTTCTGTGATGTAATAAAAAGTAAACAAGCCGTGCGATGCGAGAATTTTTGCTGAAATCATCAGTTTTAACAAATTTGTTCTGTTTTTCCATAGTCATAAGAAACATATGACTATGGTTTTTCCCTTGTCTTGTCTGTGGATAACCATCATGCAGAAGGAAGTGTAGCTAGCTAGGGAATAGATCTCATTTTTTCATTTTTTTTACTTTTTACATATATATATTATTTTATTTATTTGACACTGACTTTTCGTGACTATATACTAGCTAGCTAGAGTAACAAGTAAACCCTCAACAACAGCTCTTTTGCTAGCTAGCTAGTAGTGGCTAACCTTGCAGCAGAAATCATGCCCAATAGATGTCCTTGTCGTATCTGTAAAAAACAACATATAGTGAAAAATATTAAAGCCATCAACTGTATGTGATAAATGTGATTGATGATCTACGCAATGTTTTGGCTTTTTACAATCCGGTTTTATTGTTTTAAGACAATCTGAGACAACGATCCTTTTTTCTGTTGTGTTGAATCAGTAATGTCAAAGAATGATCGTTTTTATATGTGATTCTCATATACACATCACAATATAGATAATGTATTGTCGTAATGCTAGATATAAAATCATTTCCGATACTTCTTGAAATTTGTTTTTTTTATGCCTGTTTAGCTACATTTATACGAGGGACAATACTGGTGCATATCGTCCTGTCATTAATAGTGCTAAAGCAATACACCTCTTTACAGTTTAAGTTGTTCATTCATTTTTTGTATTAAAAAAGGAAATAAACAGAGTAAATTTAACTCTTGACCATAGGCATTACGGATATTTTTCATTTTTCATTTGTTGGCAGTAACCCTACTTGAAGGGATTGTAACTTTTCTTTTCAAAATTTTTAACAAAAAAAATATTTCACTTTTCTTTGTGGTCAGAGCCTTCTTAATTCATAACAGTTTACTTCCTTTTTCAATTCTCAAAAGAGCACTGTAACAAAAAAAAGATTTATTCAATCTATGGTTAACTGAAACTGTAAACTTGTATTCATTGCCCACCTAATTGTCTTGGTTCCTCAGTAAAAACACACATATTACATAGTTGCCCCCACCCCTCCTTAAAAAGATTCAATAAACTCAGTAAAGTCGGCTTGTGGCAATTTTTGAAATTAATGTTAGAAAATTAGAGAGATCTTACTGATACAGTACTGTGAAAAGGTTTGTTAACATTGTGGTTCGTGTTTATTTCATGTTACGCACGAACCACGATAGCCCACGATGCGTATTTTTTTAACAATCGTGGACCTCACGATCATGTTTCGTGGACTACACGAACAAAAATTAAACATTACACCGTGGCGTCCACGATAGATAACTTCTATTGTAAAACAACAAAGACCGTATTAGTTTATCAATTAAATCAAAAACCGACGGCAAAAAAATAAATTACTTGTTGTTTTAATTCGTTGTCATAAAGCTAGCTATATAATAGATTTTAATCGTTCGTGAATCAAAGTGCGATCTAAAAAAACATTTCTATCGCCGCTTTTCGTTTATAAACTTTTAAAATGTGATCTAAAAAAAACATTTCTATCCCCGCTTTTCGTTTTTAAACTTTTAAAAAGCGATCTAAAAAAAACATTTCTATCGCCGCTTTTCCTTTATAAACTTTTAAAATGCGATCTAAAAAAACATTTCTATCGCCGCTTTTCGTTTATAAACTTTTAAAATGCGATCTAAAAAAACATTTCTATCGCCGCTTTTCCTTTATAAACTTTTAAAATAAAGTGGATGAGGCTATTTTAAAAGAATTGAATCGTGGTCATACAGTAGGGCCCTTTGATTACCCCCCCATTGCTAATTTTCATTGCTCCCCGTTGGGAGCAGCACCTAAAAATGATGGTACTATTCGGGTAGTTTTAGATCTCTCCTCCCCATGTGGTTTTTCTGTTAATGATGGAATTTCTAAGGAAGACTACTCAGTTAGCTACTCTTCCTTCGATGATGCTATTGACATGGTATGTCTTCTTGGACGAAATTGCTTTTTAGCCAAACTGGATATTAAACATGCATTTCGATTATGCCCAGTCCACCAGGACGATTGGCACCTACTAGGATATAGATGGAAAGGACGATATTTTTTCGACGTTGTACTTCCCTTTGGGGGTAGGTCCTCACCATTTACTTTCAATCATTTTGCGGACTTGCTACACTGGATTCTCCAGTACATAGCATTTATTCAACATCTCCTTCACTACCTTGATGACTTTATCACAGGCAATCAGTCTGATGTAAAATGCAGAGAACTTATCAAGTTGATAAAAAAGGTTTTTCAGGACTTAGGGGTGCCATTGGCCCCAGACAAAATTGTGGGACCATCGCAGGTGATTACATATTTGGGCATAGAAATCGATACCATCCAATTTGAGGCCCGGTTACCACAGGATAAGTTTCAAGCTCTGTTGTCCCTTTTAAAAGTGTGGAAAGGCAAGAAAAAATGTACGAAAAAGGAACTCCTTTCTCTTATTGGCGGGTTATCATTTGCATGTAAGGTGGTTAAATGTGGTCGGATTTTCTTGCGTCGGTTGATCGACCTCTCCATTACTGTCAGTAGTCTTCACCATCACATCTCCATGACATCTGAATCTCAGAAAGACATTCAGTGGTGGTTAGAATTTTTACCCACTTGGAATGGCAGGGCAATAATTCAAAATCAACATTTCACATCTGAAAGCCTTAATATGTTTACTGATGCTTCACAGCGTGGCCTGGGAGGTTTTTACAATGGGAAATGGTTTTCTATACCTTTCGATAACTCTAATAGTTACAGTATTACATTCCTTGAGTTACTTGCAGTTGTAATTGCCGTGACTACTTGGGGTGCACAATGGGTTGATACCAAAATTACTATCTACACAGACAATGAAGCCATTGTGCACATATGGAAAACGGGCTCTTGTAAGTGTAAGGATATCATGAGGCTTTTGCGGTTGCTGTTCTTCTTCATTGCTAACCATAACATAAATGTTCTAATGCATCATATTTATGGGAAATCAAATACTTACGCTGATTTACTCTCCCGTTTACAGGTCAACCAGTTCAAGAAGCAGTGTACATACGCCGAGCCGCACCCCACCCCTCTTTCGCCGTTGATCCTGGACCTCTTAGAGTAACCATGAATAATTTTCTTGATGCTGCGCTTTCACCAAATACCAGACTTACTTACCGTGCTGGACTAAAATCTTATAGAATGTTTTGCAATCAATTTCGGTTTCCGATGTTCCCGCTAGTTCAATTAAGACTCCAATTGTATGTCACCTTTATGTCCGCTCGTGTTAAATACTCTACAATCAAAGTGTACTTGTGTGGTATACAGTACCAAAGCTTGGTTTCCGGCTTCAGAGAAAAAATTTCAGACATGGGTATACTATTTTACGTGTTGAGGGGAATTCGGCGAACAGAAAATACCATTACACGACAGAGAGCACCCATCACACCATCCCACTTACAGGAAATGTTAACATTTATTTATAAATCCAGATTTACACCTTCTGATAAAGCTATGTGGAAATGCCTAGTTTTGTTCGCATATTTTGGCCTTTTAAGAGTATCAGAGTATGTTTGCCCATCAAAAACAACAATTGATTCAAAAATTCACCTATCTCCATCTGATTTTTGCCTCTCTTCGTGTAATGGTACCCTTACCATGACAATTAAAAGCTCCAAGACTGACCCCTTTCGGAAAACATTTAAAATTCGTTTTGGACGAATTGGCGGTAGCATGTGCCCATTGGCAGCGTTCTCCCAGTATCTTGTGTACAGGGGTACCCATTGTGGTCCCTGGTTTGTCTTATCCACTGGAGAATTCGTTACAAGGAAATTGGTTTGTGCTTTTTTAAAAATTAGTGTTACAGACAGCCTTGACCTCAATACACATAGTTTTAGAATTGGTGGGGCGTCGGCAGCAGCGTCCTGTGGTATACCAGATTCCGCAATTAAGATTTTAGGAAGATGGTCCAGTGATTGTTACCGTCGATATATACATCTCCCAGACAGAGTTCTTAAGAATTGGTGTTCCAACATGGCTAACCTAAAAGACGTGCCCAAGTTGTGGGATATACGTTTTGTATAAAAATTATAACAATTAACATTGTGTAGTTGTATTGCTCTTTATGCGTATATTGTTGTTGATTATATGGAAACATAGTTTTTCTCACCAAGATACTTAGATTTTCCTGTGCTATGCCTGTGCCAATTTGGGGACAATTTGGGGATGTCGGGCTTCCTAAGTCAGCCAAAAATTTGGACAGATACACGTGTGTGGCCTGTTGATTATATCATTACTTGATATTATTACTGTATGCTATTATTAATTTATAATATTATTATTATTTATATTGAAGAATAGAAGAGAATAATGAGATGTGAGGAAGTAATGCCGTGGGAGACATTCACAATTGCAGTGCAGCCAAGATGTACATGTCATTGTGAGTGTGTCATACCATTAAAGTGCATTATGACGAAGAGAATAATGAGATATGCCGTGGTAGACATTCAAGCTTGTCGTACCATTGAAGTGCATATGTAATGCCGTGGGAGACATTCAAGCTTGTCGTTCCATTGAAGTGCATTATGATGAAATGATGATGAAATGCCGTGGTAGACATTCAAGCTTGTCGTACCATTGAAGTGCATTATGACAAGAGAATAATGAGATATGCCGTGGGAGACATTCAAGCTTGTCGTACCATTGAAGTGCATATGATGAAATTAATGCCGTGGGGGACATTCAAGCTTGTCCTACCATTGAAGTGCATTATGATGAAATGCCGTGGGAGACACTCACAATGGAGTGCAGCCTAGATTGCATGTCATTGGGAGTGGGTCATACCATTGAAGTGCATTATGATGAAGAGAAGAACGAGATATGTCATGGGAGACACTCACAACGGAGTGCAGCCAAGATGTACATGTCATTGTGAGTGTCTCATACCATTTAAGTGCATATGCTGGGGTTAGTGCTGTTTTTGTATCTGCACATGTATCTGTCCTGCCTGTTATTGTTTAATCTTATTGCCTGGCATCCCAATCCATGCCCCAAATATACAATTGCGTTCCAATGCGAAGGATGTTGTATAAATTTATTTCATAATACAATGTTCTCTACTATTATGATGTGTTTTTACTGAGGAACCCGGACAATTAAATGGAGCTAAATGAACATTTAGCTCATGTTAATTGTGGTGACTGCAGTAATGTCTCGGTTGCCTTGTACTTACTAATGTTCTTAGGATCACATATAAGGAAACTTTACTTGAAACAATATTGGTCAACACAGGATGGGAGACTTGCCTCGCCTACCAGCTTTAAGATGCCTCGCTTATTAGGACAGGCCTATAAATACCTGTATATTACCCATTTCAAGTTTGGCTCTGCAAACAACCAGTTAGAGCTAAAGATTCCCACCCGCCCTCCCTATACTATTCATAATGCTGTGTAGGGTTTGCCAAACTAACAACATTTTTTTTTGTTTTATGTGATGTCACTCTGGTCAACCAATGCGGAGTATCATTGCCTCATCACCACATAGCGTTCGTCACCGCAACCATTGTTAAAGACAGAGTTAGCCGAGTTCAGTATATGACTGGTTTAAACTGGCTTATCCCTCACGCATCAACAAAGATGGAGACACTTGCTCTAGCTGCACGGTTTCCTTGAACAACTATTTGGCTAGCAGTGTTGTCAAGGTTTTAGTCCAGCAGTGGGAGCAAGAGTCCTGGCTAATTACACATTGCGCGTTTTAACTGATGGGGATGTCGGGCTTCCTAAGTCAGCCAAAAATTTGGACAGATACACGTGTGTGGCCTGTTGATTATATCATTACTTGATATTATTACTGTATGCTATTATTAATTTATAATATTATTATTATTTATATTGAAGAATAGAAGAGAATAATGAGATGTGAGGAAGTAATGCCGTGGGAGACATTCACAATTGCAGTGCAGCCAAGATGTACATGTCATTGTGAGTGTGTCATACCATTAAAGTGCATTATGACGAAGAGAATAATGAGATATGCCGTGGTAGACATTCAAGCTTGTCGTACCATTGAAGTGCATATGTAATGCCGTGGGAGACATTCAAGCTTGTCGTTCCATTGAAGTGCATTATGATGAAATGATGATGAAATGCCGTGGTAGACATTCAAGCTTGTCGTACCATTGAAGTGCATTATGACAAGAGAATAATGAGATATGCCGTGGGAGACATTCAAGCTTGTCGTACCATTGAAGTGCATATGATGAAATTAATGCCGTGGGGGACATTCAAGCTTGTCCTACCATTGAAGTGCATTATGATGAAATGCCGTGGGAGACACTCACAATGGAGTGCAGCCTAGATTGCATGTCATTGGGAGTGGGTCATACCATTGAAGTGCATTATGATGAAGAGAAGAACGAGATATGTCATGGGAGACACTCACAACGGAGTGCAGCCAAGATGTACATGTCATTGTGAGTGTCTCATACCATTTAAGTGCATATGCTGGGGTTAGTGCTGTTTTTGTATCTGCACATGTATCTGTCCTGCCTGTTATTGTTTAATCTTATTGCCTGGCATCCCAATCCATGCCCCAAATATACAATTGCGTTCCAATGCGAAGGATGTTGTATAAATTTATTTCATAATACAATGTTCTCTACTATTATGATGTGTTTTTACTGAGGAACCCGGACAATTAAATGGAGCTAAATGAACATTTAGTCTAAAAAAACATTTCTATCGCCGCTTTTCGTTTTTAAACTTTTAAAATGCAATCTAAAAAAGCATTTCTATCGCCGCAGACAAATTTAACTTTTCTAGACAAGTGAAAACTACGAATATGCTTTTTTAACTTGACAAAACCTGAAACAAACAAATTAACTTTAATGAAAGACTTTTTTGAAAAGAAAAAAAATTAAATTATACTGGCTATAAGAATCATGGAGCTCGCGAAAATAATCGTGGGACACACGATCCTTCGTGGAGATAATAATATTAGCATGGTGGCCACGATAGAATGTTTGAATGTTTGTTATACATAAAGACCACGATTTTATCGTGGTTCGTGTGCACCACGCTCGTTACACGAACACGATGTTAACACACCTTTTCACAGTACTGTAGTTCTAAAAATGCCAGTTATTTTAAGTCACATTAAGTGGCTATAAAAGGCAGACTAAGTAGACAAATGGAATTAGCAAGAGCATAATTTAATTTACTAGAACTTTTTATCACTATCAATTGTTGTAACTTGTTATAACTAAATATATAGAGAATGTTTTCTTGTCACGTAAGAATGAAATACGGCAATCAGGAATGAAATACGGCAATCTCAGAGCTTTTTAGGGTCATTTTCCTGTCATTTCCGAACAAAATACAGCAATTTTTAAGGCGTGAGTATAGAAAAAAAAAAATTTAAAAAAAAAATTTTTTTACAGTGATTGGATAGGATCTTTCTAATGGTGCAAAAATATTTTTTACAAAATGTATTTTAGTTAGGGATCGTCTCAGAGATCTTTTCAAAAAAAATTGTTTCAAATTGTTTCATTTTTTAATTAGCATAGCATGTGTTTAATTTTTTGAAATCGTTTCAGATCGTATGGAAATTGTTTCACTATTTTGTAAATCGTTTCATTAAAAAATAAAATCGTTTCATAATCGTTTCATAATCGTGTCAAGATTGTTTTATTATATTTACTTGAAATCGTTTCACATACCATAATTCGTTTCAAAATCGCATCATTATGATCGTTTCAGTATATTTATTTTAGATCGTTTCAAAATCGATTCAAGGTGTTTCTTTTACATTCTTTTAACATAAAAGAATAAAAGAAATTATTAATCTAATAAAGGTCTCTCAATAAAACCCATGCGCTGTCACATAGGTTTTTCTATCGCTGCTTTTCGTTCTTAAACTTTTAAAATGCGATCTCTAACGAAGCTTTTTTATCGCCGCCTTTCGTTCTAAATTTTTAAAATGCGATCTAAAAAAGCATTTCTATCGCCGCTTTTCGTTCTTAAACTTTTAAAATGCGATCTCAAAAGACTTTTCTATCGCCGTTCTTCGTTCTTAAATTTTTAAAAAGCGATTTAACGAAGCTTTTCTATCGCCATTCTTCGTTCTTAAATTTTTAAAATGCGATCTAAAAAAGCATTTATAACGCCGCATTTCGTTCTTAAATTTTTAAAATGCGATCTAACGAAGCTTTTCTACCGCCGTTCTTCGTTCTTAAATTTTTAAAATGCGATCTAAAAAAGCATTTCTATCGCCGCATTTCGTTTTTAAATTTTTAAAATGCGATCTAACGAAGCTTTTCTATCGCCGTTCTTCGTTCTTAAATTTTTAAAATGCGATCTAAAAACGCATTTCTATCGCCGCATTTCGTTCTTAAATTTTTAAAATGCGATCTAACAAAGCCTTTCTATCGCCGTTCTTCGTTCTTAAATTTTTTTTCATCGCAATATTTTCCATTTTAAAGGAAATTGTTAGTTTTAAGAAAAACTGTTTATTTTTAGTTTTGAAAAACTGTTTTACAATATTTACGATAAAAGATGTTGTTGATGATGTCGATGTTGTGTTGAATAAAAGGAAGAGAAACAATAATTTTACATTTATATATAAGTTTAATTGGTTTTTAATTAGTTCAACATCGTTTCAAAATTCGTTTCAATAACTTCAAAGACTTTTACATCGTATCACAAATAATATTTTGACAATCGTATCAAATCGTTTCAGAATTTTTTCTAATCGTTCCAAAATAGTTTCAAAATCGTTTCACAATCGTTTCATTTTTACGTTGTTTATACAAAATCGTTTCGCAAATAAAATATGAAACATTTAACTCGTTTCATGATACGATTATGAAACGATGTGAAAAAAATATTGAAACGATTTCCATACGATGAAAATCGTTTAAATTCGTATCAAAACTGAAACGATCTTGGAGACGATCCCTTAGGGTATTTTCCAAAAATAAAAATATTGTCAAAAATCAGTTTTTTCAAATATTTGTTCACACATAATCATCTTGGGTATTAATTTTTACTACTCAATTGTGTTCAAGGTTATAATAATAGCTGCCTCCAAGAGGAAAACGGTTTTCGTATGTAGTTAAAAGATTCTTTTGAAGTTTTTTTTCAACATTTCCCATAAGTCAACAACGAATTAAAATGTTGTATCGTCATAAAGCTTTTACAACACCAAAAAAAGAAAATTCAAAATAAAAATATTTGACTCGCCAGCGAAAAGAAGATTAAATCAAACGGCTTCTACCGCCAAGCACCAAGCTAGCACTAGTCGAAAAAAATTGTAGACGCTATGTCATCTAACGATAGTGATGAGAGTGGATGACGAATACACAAACTTTCCGCCATGCAATTAGATCATTGATATAAATATATTGACAGACTGTTTGAAAAGATCCTGCATTTGCACAATCTGTCACGGCGACGTAACTATAATGGAGCAAAAAAACTTCAGAGCTGGACTGGGAACAATGTTTATTGTACAATGCAACAATGAAACATGCGACATGGCGAAAGATTGTTTTACCACTCAAAAGACAGGAAATTTTTTCGAAATTAATTGAAAAATTGTCTAGCTGTTAAAGGACGAAGAGGGCTATCCAAGATATGTATTGTGCTGGGACTTTTATCTCCGATAGGGAAACCTCATTACACAGAACATGTAAAATTTTGAGAGGAAAAGGCCCTAGAACTGCGCAAAGAAAATTTAAATCTGGCTGCTCAACGAGCTAGAGAGTTAGCAAAGAAAGAATATGGTTGCACGGAAACTGTGATAGACGTCCCAACCAGCTTTAGAACATGGTGTAGCCGTGGTTGGACTGCTAGCAATGGTGTGGTTTCCACCATCGCAGACACTTTGTCACAAGTCTTGGATGTAACACTTAAGTCAAGGATTTGCAAACAATGCAATGCGATGACGGAAAATGGGTCAATGGAATCAATCAATTTTCTAGATTAGTTTGTAGAACACGAACCAAATTGCTTTAAAAACCACTTTGCAAGCCCACAGGTAAACAGAGTAGGTTCATATACTATGGTGTGCTTATAAATGCAAAAAATAATAACAACTTTCTTTACATATTTTAGAAAATGGAATCTGACAGAATACTACAAGTTTATCAGCGCTTGATTGAAAAGCACAACATTGAGTGTTATATAATTGCATATATAAATCTTCTGAATTGACATATACATTATACAATCTTTTGAGATTAGTAAACATTTAACTTCACGCAACCAGTGGCATCAAATGGATAAAGAAAGAGTGGAAAGCGGGGATAGTGCAGTTCCAAAAAATAAAAGACAAGACGCCTTCCAAAGGAATGAAGGGGCACAATATAAGCCACAGCCACAGTGTTTTTAAAGTGACTATTCACATGTGACACAGGCAAAACTTAAACTTTTTATATGCATAGTATTTTTTTTTTTGTTGATCCCACAGCACTATAATAATTAAATATAACAATATAACAAGTAAGAAAAAGCATAATGGTGTATAAATTAACTTTTAGGTGCTGTTCCCTCCAAATATGACTAATACAGCCCTCTGAATGTTTTCGAGACTGACCTTGACTAAGGCAACATTTTGCCATAATGGTTATTAGAATGTGAATACATACCACATCCCAGTAGCTGGTGAAGTTCAAAAAATTATAGTGGTATATGTGCACCACTATTGATGTAGCAATCTTGTGAACAGTCTCTTTTGATTTATTTATTCTTAAATTGCTCTGGTTTCTGCTGTTAGTGGTAGTTTTTCGTTTAGCAAAGAGAAAACAGATCTGTGATTTCAATTGGACAGGAGTGTGAAGGTGGAGGAACTTGAAGAAGAACCTTTAACAATTTTTTTTTTTTTTAATTTTTTGTTGTTGTCATTTTTGTTTGGCCATCGAAGCTGATTGACAGCTGATTTTGCTGTCTAAACAATTTTTCTAATTTAGAGGGCTGTTAATAAGCCATCAAAGAATATCAGGACAAACATTTGGTAATATACTGACCTGTTTATCTCTTGAGTTTTGTAATTGAACTTTCAACAAAACTTCAGCACATAAATCACAATGATACAAGTGTCTGCAATTATGTAATGCAATTAGGTAATATTTGTTAAAGTCGCAATATGTGTATAACTAACCTGTAGGTTATCTTCACAGTTCTCTGTATAACGCAACACCAAATAAATCCAATTGATTTATACGCAACACAATAGAACACCACTAGATTAAACACAACAATTTCACCAGCAAGATTGGTTCAACACAATTAAACCCCACCACCAATTGATTCGTATTAGTTATCGCCTAGAATGGAAGATTAACAATTTTTACTGGTATATTTTTCTGGTCTGTAAAATACTCACAAGTAAGAGGAAAAATTGGCATCAATGTAATTTTGATTACGATAATTTATCAGAAAAGTGCCCAAATATATTGCTTTAAACAAATAAATTCAGCAGAGTAACAATTGTGCCCGCACTACAAGGATGTGGATTCACAGTATGACTGCATAAACTTAACACTCGTACATTGCTTCACAATATGACTGGATTAAGAATAGTTCAAAAATGTATTTTACCTTCAGGTAGTTTTTACAGAACAGCATAAAGTATATATTAACCACTATTTTTAATCAAAACGGTTAGCAAACAATATAAATGCAAAAGTATATTGTAAACAAATAAAATATTTAGAGAAACGTTTTCAAAACTGTTGTTTCTGTCAACTGTTGCTATAAAAGCAAAAAGAAGTGGAAAAAATCATTGTAAACATTCTTAAGATGATTTTCTTTTTAGCATAGATTTGAAATGGAAAAAATAATAAAACCTGAAAGTGCAAACTGAAAGAGAAATGGCAAAGGTATGAAAACTTTGTTAACTACTGTGCATCAAAGTTTGTTAGGATTATTTATTCCATACACAGTGAATATGCAAATGTTGCTAATTATTATTTCTTTGCTAAAGAAAGCATGGATAGATCATTAACTACTGAATCGTTTGCTATTCTAAAAGTCGTTTGTAATCAAGACAATTTAATGAATGGTGACATGCCAGAACTTTTTTGAACTTGTCACTTTTTCGTTCTTGATGTGTGAAAGGTTGAAATTGGTAAATTAATATGAAAGTTTTGAGCTATCTGAATTCAAGCTTTCTCTTTCTCATAATGCTTAGCAACAAATAAAATAAGTCTCTATAGTAAGCACCACTGTTTGCATCTGTCATTTACCCTGCCACTGATCTACAGTCCACTGATCTACAGGCCACTGATCTACAGTCCACTGATCTACAGTCCACTTGCTTGGCGTGTGACTATTGATCTAGAGTAGAAAAGTGTTTCAATTTTTATTTTTAACATTGCAGTAGAAATGATTTTTTTCATTGTTATAAAAGGTTTATTTCCATTCCATCATTACATTATTTTTCTTTACAGGTAAATTTCTTTCAATTACTTTTGCAGTACCAATATTTTACAGGCCAGCAGCAAGGACTTATTAGTTGTTGATAAAACACTAAAAATCAATACAAAGTTGCATAAAAAAGTCCATTAAAAAAGCAAATGTAAACATACCCATATCATTTTTCCATTCTTATGTTTTCGATGTCACAATCTTTTATGTTGCATAATTGATTCTTGACATTTTTGTTTTTCAAGGAGTTTTGAAATTCTGTATAACTAGGATGATGTCACTGCTGTTGTTGGGGAAACATTGGCAGTTTTATCAAAGATCATAAACAAATTTGATGATGGTAGCATCAGTGAAGAAGATCAAGATGTTGCATTGGAATGCTTCGTAAAGTTGTTTGCAAAAGTGGTAAGTAAATAAGTTTTCTATAGTTCAGTTGCTTTTTATGACAACTAAATTATTTTCTTTTTTAAAAAATCTTGCCATTTACATTTCAATATGGAATAAAAAAAAATTGTATAGTGACCTTTGTGTCTAATTTTTGGGATAACATTTTGAAAAATTCTATAGCCTAAATGCTGCACCATCAAAAATTGTTATTCCTGTTCACCTTTCTTTGTTTGTTATGACGGAAAAGCTTTGTTTAATCACTAACTTCTGTAGTCTGTAACTCAGTGCGTGTGGTTTGGGGCAAAATAAAAGCAGGAAATAAAGATTATGAACCTCTTTTTCACAAGTACAATATTGATTTTTTTATTTATCTTTAATCAAAGATTACAAAATTTCTACAATATTTACAAACAGAATAATTCCTAGACATTTATATGTAAACACTAAGTTAGTATGTTGCCTTACAAGAGGATTTTACCTGAAATAATCCGTAAGTGTGCTACATCTTGATTATAAACTTTTTATGACCATAGGTAAAAAATAAGTAGATAAGTAACTGATAATCTTACATTCAACTTGATAAGGGCTGCTAATGCGTCATACCATATACTCACATTAAGTGGGACTGCCAAGGGAGCAAGTAAATCTGTCCTACTTTTAAATGTTTAATCAAACAGATCGCATCGCTTGATATTTGATTTAGGGTTGAAATATATGAATGTAACTCTTAACTGAAATATATGAATTTACTCTTTAATGGAAGGAGTTTGTCATGTTCTAATGTAGCATATGAATGTTCTGCTTAAGTGAATTTTTTATGCTTAAAAGGAATTGTACTACACTTAGCAAATGGTCTCAACTTATCAGAGACACAGTTATAACAAATGTTTTTTCACCTGCAAAGGTGTGGTAACTTCAGGAGACTAACCCGTCCCATACTTGCTCATAAACAACCACAACAGTCAGAGGGTGACCTATCTATTAACTGTTGAAATTTTATGTAATACTGAATCTAATTTTTTAATGTTTATAGGAATTGAGTGACCACATGGGCATTCTGTCCTTTGCAGTTGGGCTGTTAGCAATTCGGTAACACTTTTTTTGTTGATATTTTGTTCTTAAATATATATATATATATATATATATATATATATATATATATATATATATATATATATATATATATATATATATATATATATATATATATATATATATATATATATATATATATATATATATATATATATATATATATATATATATATATATATATATATATATATATATATATATATATATATATATATATATATATATATATATAAAAAAAACATTTTTAATAATTTAAATTCTTTTTAGTCCAACTGGAGAATCTCTACCTATTCAGTGTAAAATATGTTGTAAGTCATGTATATACAATTTCTTTTAACTATACCTTAACAACGTCACATTACAATTGTTTTGTTGTTTTCTGCTAACAAGAGTTGCTAAGGTTGGAAAAGCAGGAACCCTGAACCAACATCAGGAAAACCTTTTAATAAAAATTCTAAAACAAAAAGAATACTTTAAATTTAATAAATTGATATCAATATTGAGAATTTTGATGTTGATCAAAGTTATTGCTGCTAACTATATCTGCATTTACAGTTCTACCCTGATTTTCTAAACACCGATTTTTAAACTATTTTTGTTGTCCCTTGAATTTAACTAAGGAACTCTTTTATTTTACCCTAGATTTTTTGAACTTCTGTTTTTTGATTTTCTGTTTTAAGAGCCTGTTGATAAAAACCTTACTTTGCTTGTAGAATAAGCAAAGTTTTTTGTCAGTCCTTGACAGTTTAAAAAATTTAGGTTGAACCGTAATAGGTTTCATGCAAATGTTATTTTTTCCCAGTGGTGTAAATGATTTTACTGTTCCTAGTGTCACTTTGCAAGTTGATAAAAGGTAATGAGCCCAGTGTAAAAGTAAAATATGGGAAGTGGAAAGAAATCATTACAGTAAGTAATATATCATGAAATAGCATTATGCATTTATAATAATTCGACATAAGTTAATACAATAACTAATACAGTAATAACCAATTACCCCAGCCTGAAAGAAACTGTAAAATTATGTATTTGTTAATTTAACATATCTTTTATGTAATAGATTGACAAGAACATATTTTTATTTGCAATTTGCGAACTGCTGAGAGGAATAATCACATTTTATGCTCATAATCCTTCTGCCATCTTGAACGGAACAAAAATAGAGGATTTTCTTTGATGTGATTGAAACAGTGCAACTTTGAGCATTACCTACTTGTTTCCTGGCAGCCAGTAGGACTCAGCGCTACTTTGAGCATTGTAATTAATCCTTGAATATGTTAAAAATCATGTTTTAATATTCTTAGTTAATGTGGTTTCAAACGTTTTAATTTAGAATGAATTGGTTAGTGAGACTATAAACATCTTTAAAACAGTTGAATCAATGTTGAAGATACAGGTATTTTATTTGGAAAACAACACCAGAGTAAAATAATATACAGCATTACATATGATGTCAATTTATCCTAAATTATGTTTTTGTGTAGACACCAAACATCTCCATCAGCAACAAGAAGATATCATCCTGTGTGACACTTCTAGCAACAATACTAGACAGCAATGCATATGTGAAGGTATGTTAACCCTTCCCGCCCCAGGCATTTTTTAACACATTATGTCCCTGATCCCAGGCGTTTTTAGCAAAAAAACACATTTTTCGTAACTTTTATAATATCAGTCTAAAATAAACCTTACCAACTAATTTAAGCATATACTATGTTTAAAATGCATGTAAGGTATTTCTCTCTTTTTAAAAACGGTCTTAAAGCACTATCTAAGTCCTGGTTCGACTCCTGTAACAGACAATTCAGTAAGAATTGTAAGTATATAAAAGGAAAGTTGGCAATCCGTCTATTAGCCATGCTTAGATTGTGCTTATTGGACCAGAACCTATGCTTAGTTAGTGCTTTAGACCAGCAAATAATAGGAATGTAAGAGGAACTTCTTATCAAATATATAAAACATAATTTTGAGATATACAAATCATAAAGTTCGTCGGCATCCTCAGGAATATCGACATTTATTCCAGGATTTGCAGCAAAATGGGGCAACTCTTGTAACTTCTTGTCACCAGATTTCCATTGCCCCATGTTCCAACCAGGAGGGCTTGGTTCCTTTCTAGCTTTCTTCGAAATAGGTTCTGCCACTTCATCATTATCAGTTGAACTTTCATCAACACATTCTTCCCCACCATCAGAAAATCCCAAAAAATCTTCGTCTTCACTATCACTCTGGCCAAATAATCTGTTAATTGGATCATCACTTGCTACTACATCCTCATCACTATCCTCTTCAAGGTTTAGTTCATTAATAGAGAGGCCAAATGATGCATTACTGCTGCTAAAAGGCGAAGATCCAGAGCCACAGCTAAATCCAGTCACCATCTTTGTTTTAATTTTGAAAAGTAAATCTGCATAATTTACGGTAGCCGAATTTAAAAATCGTCAGATCGGGCGCAAATGAGAGATAAATTATTCTAGTGTTAAAAAAAATCGATCTTGTTAGTTTTAAAGATACCGGGCCGCCGTGAGGGCCGTTCAAAGTGGTCCTAGTAAAATCCCGGACCAGTCCGGGATCGGGATTATTTTAGCGTAGCAATATCCCGGACTAGTCCGGGAACGGGACGGGAAGGGTTAAGATTCTGCAAAACGAACAGTAAATCAGATGTAACCAAGAAGATGTAAATGTTGTTTGTTTTTTCTTTTTTAGAAAGCGTTTAATGAAAATTTAGGTGTTGCAAGACTAAAAACGTGTCTATCGTTGCATGAAAATATGAATGAAGAAGTTGCTAACTCACTACTGGAACTGGTTTGTCATTCTAATTTATTTTTTTAATATAGAATACAGGTTTGTTGTATTTATTTGTGTTATTAAAATTGTAAGGTTCCTCTAAAAACACAAGTCAGTGAAAATGAAAGTTGTTTATTGTAAGAAATTAAAAATTTCTCTCCATGTATGCATGTACATCCAAAAATTGATTTTATGTATATATCCTACTTACACAAAGTTAGAGTACAGCAACGTATATTGTTAATTTCTTGAAATGTATGTTGTGGTTTAATATGCACATCGTAATTGCTGATTTAATGTACAATGCAACCATACATTTTTCTGTTTGTTTGTTTGTCTTGATTTACCTTTTTTGCTTAAAGATATAGAATTTTTTTTTCTGTGTGAAGTAAAAAACAACAAAAAATGTCTCAAATGAACTAAAAAGATTCTATCTCACAATAAAGTATAAATGGTTTTGATTGATTGAATAAAAATGTGTATGGATACGTTCATGGTAGGGGGAGGGAATGGCCGACCCCTGATTTGAAGAAGGTTTCATGTTCTGTGACAGTGATTATAAAATAAATTTTTAAAATTTTTGGTTCTACAAAGGACAGTTGATTTATACAAGCAGAATTTAAATATTATTTTTAGCTCACAGTATCTAATAACAAGGACACAGAAATTAGTCAGAGAGTTATAACACTTCGTGAACTGGTTGTTGTTATTATAATGTTGATTCCTCATTTTGATGATATTGGCCAGAGGTATAAGCATTTTATTCTCTGCCTTTTTTGGTGACAATTTATAATATTGTTGATATAAATATCGTATTTTTTATTTTAGAAAAATTTGTGAAACCATCCGAGTGATGTGTGCTACAAACTTACAGAATCGTCTGATCTGCTGCAGCTTAAAACTTATATCAACTCTTCTTGAACTTCTTGAACACAAGGGTCAAATTATACCAAGTAGCAATAAAGGTAACCTTTTTACAATTTAACGCTATTATTACCTCAGTGATTGAATAGATCATAAAAAAGGACTTGGTAGATTTCATGTCTCAGTAGCTTCACTTCACGAATTGATGAAAGGACTAATTTGTAAAGTGGAAGGTCTTAACAAATGAACTGTGTAATGTGCTATGTAATTAAAAGATGTGTAATGTCTGTTAATAAGTTCAAAAAACGATGATGGTACAAAAACTATACTGTATTTAAATAATAGATGAATTCAATCAATACAACTTATAAAGGTGCAAAAAAGCTTTTCCTGTTTCGTAAAATTCAAATCAATTAAAAAAGACCACTTAGAAAAAAGATGGTGGGCTAAAGCCCTCCTGGCTGGGCCTGAATTAGTTGCAACAAAGTGGAACTCATCATGGCTTTATCCAACAAATTACCCAATTACCCAAAATTAAATGGCTCTCCAATTAAATCCAAGTAAAATTTTTAAAAAGTGGACTTTTATTTTTATTTAAAGCCATGTATGTTCAGCTGCTTTGTGGATATGCAAAATTAAAAATCGCACAAAATTTCCTAAATTATACATTTGGCTAATTAAATTTCTGTAAATTGTACACATTTTTCCATCTGCGAAATTGAATTAATGCAAAACTAGTTTCCTGGATTATTGTCCTGCCAATATAGTCATCCTTCTCTTGCTTCATGTAATCTGATAGTCTAAAAATAACTTCTATTATTAACTTTAAGATTGTTTAATCAGCACAATGGAGATACTTGGTTGTTTATCTATTTCTTCCGAGGAGTTGAAACTTCTGATCAGTCTGTTTCAGAAGGAAAGTGATGACAAGAAACAGGTAGAGTTGTTTATCTAATCAATTTACATTATTGGCTTAGCCACATTGTTTTTAAGTTTATGATGTTATATAATTTTGCTTGTTTATTATTACAGTTTAGTCATGGCAATCGATTGGTTCAATCCCTCGAAAGGATGGCATCACAGAATGCACAGCATCATAGTCAATATCAGCCGCAATACTTTATTGACTTCTACAATATATATCGAGCTTCTGTAAGTAGATTAATTGCCAAATTTTGTACAAAAAGATTGTTTAACAATGAATGATATTGCTGGCGTTCAACACACAGATGGAAATATATTGTCTAACTGTAGAAGTATTTCATAATACTTGATTTTCACACAGGTGATTTTGTTTGCACAGAAATAAAACTTCATTAATAATTTCAACTGTTATTAACCATGCAGACTTGATGTGAAAACCTGTAGTCTTGTCATCACATTGAGAAACTTGTTTGCGCTAACAATTCTGACATCTTTTTATATTTTGGTTTCTTAGCGCATGTTGATTACACTTTTGACAAGAATATTCAATTTTATTAGTAACAATAAAATATAACTCAGTGGAACTGTTTTCTTGGAGTTTGTTAACATAAGTTGCAAATGTAAATAAACGTTTTATGTTAAGGAAGAGATTTTTTTAAATATTATTCTGGCATTTTCATCAAAATTGTATTTACAGACATTATCAGCATTTGTACCAGTAGTTCTTATACTTTCACTTTTCATTGTTTAATTAACTCTCATAATTTTACTCTTTCAGTATATTAAGTCCCCTACGATTCAACGGTGGAATGGTAAAGGTATAACAGTACACACATGGATTTGTCTCGATTTCACACTACCAAATGCAGTTGATGTTAGACAATGTAAAGTGAGGCATATGTTATTTTGGTAAGAAGTTTTATTAAAGGTTAAAGATATAAAGGATGTTTTGTAAAGGCTTCATCTTCTGATTCTGTTGATTTAGCTTTCTGAATGCACGTGGTGAAGGCTTTGAGGCATTTTTTACTGAAGATGGCTTTCTTGTACTGGCTTCACATACTAGAAAAGAATATTTGACAACAACTGTGACATCGTCCCCATTTAATGATCAGGAATGGGCAAGTTATTTTTAAAATTTGTTTTCAAGGTTTTTATAATTAAATATCTGCTTTCTTTTGTATTGTGTTTTTTTTACTTTTACCTTCGAAAGATTAACTTAAATTTGTAACATTTCTTGGTTCATTTGGCTTACTTTCTGTCTGTTGAGAGATTATTTAATTTGCCTAAAAAATCTAACAGAAGATTTCTTTTATGGTTATTATCTGATCAATTTCATTTAAAAGTCATGTTAGAGTTTTATTTTTGTTTATTTTTAGCATGGTTTATCAATTGTTTACACAAAGAAACTCTTAGGCAAGGCAACAGTGGCTGTATATGTTGATGGGCAGGAAATACATTTTGCTCCATTACAATTTCCTACATTGAATAAGGTATCACTTGATTTTAAAGTTAGCTCTATATTTTCATTGTGGTTTTATCCATCTATTCTTTCCTGTGTTTAAAGCACTATGGATCCTGCGTTTCCAATGCATAGAGTAGACATACATCAATATTACCCATAGTTTACCCATTGGTAAACTATGGGTAATTATTAAATTTGACAATGCGTTGGCCAAAACACATGTCCAGAAGTTACATTTTAATGTGTTTAAAGTAATGTTTGATCCATTTTGGAAAAAATTTGCTTCTAGTTAAAGTTGATTTTCCCAACTGGATATTAAAAAAGGCCTGATGAAGTAATACTGATCGATTAAAAAAAAAATACCTATTAAGGAATTCAAACAAATAAAGATGTTTCACTTAGTAAGAAACAAGATAAAAAAAAGAAAGACTTTTCCCTTGTTTAGGAAATCACTCATTCTTACATTGGTTATGGTGTCAAGTCAGACTCCAGGTTTAATTCAGAAATACATCCACCTTCTAGTCCAACAAGAGTTGTAAAAGATATTGTTTTTCCAGACTGCATTGTTACTGGTCAGCAGAATCAAACATGGGGCATACCTTCAAGCTTAAAGGGACAGTTGTCCTCATTTATCTTATTTAACGAATCGTTGTCAACAGATAAAGTCAGGGAAATAGCATTATCTGGTAATACAAATTACATTGAATCTTCTCTTTTAAAAATTATCTTCTTAATAAGTATAGCTCGAAATAATGTCTTTATGATGCTTGAAAATGTTTAAGATATTTAAAGCCAGTACTGTTGAATAATTACTGCCACTACTTCTTCGTAGTAATTATTTGTGTTCCTGCACTCTGGTCGTATATTCTTTTATTTTATTAGGACCCAATAATTCACATTTATTTACTTCCAAAGATGTTCTTGTGGAATCACCAGTTACTGATACAGCTGGTCTGTTATCAAGTGTTGTATTTTACTTTAATGCCAAGGTAATATTTGCTGCTGTTCTGGTCTGGTGTTACACCAATTTATAACTGTAAATGTGTGTAAATTTAATTCTAAAAAAACCCAACTTTATTTTTCAGGCTTCTGTGGAGGATGAAATAATGGATTTGAGTACAGCTCACAAAGATAAAATTGTGACCCCAAAAAAGTAAGTGGATCGAATAATCTGTGAGAAATCTTTATGTCTATTTAAGTAGGTTTTTTAAAGTAACATGGAATAGGTTGATCATAAAGTACTTTCAACCATTTCAATATGGCATAGATTTTGTTGTGTGTGATGTAATATTGAAATCTTGTAATTTATGCTTACTTCAAAGGGGTAAAAAGTCCAAATTTCTAATCTCTGTAAGTTTGTTATATATAAATAATATATAAATATTTACTGCCTTTGAAAAAAAGTAAAGACATTTCATTTCCTTTATTTCTGATCTAAATAATTTATGGTAGTAGCTTTTTTGCATTTTGTAATGTAAAATTCCATAAGTTTATCAACAGGAGCCCTGGAGAAATGATTCTTCAAAATTGTGCAGGTGGAGGGAGAATATATGTTGCATGATTGGCGTCATTGATATTTGTGTATAATTCAAAATACTTTTCTTATAAAAAAGCTTGTAACAATTCATTTTTTACAAAGTCTTTTTACAAAAGGATGAAGCTTTAGGAGCCTTGCTAAATAAAACCTACTGCACACCTGCTATGGTTCAATTTTACTTGTGTGTTTTAAGAAATTCATATTTTTTATTTCAGTTTGAAAGGTACCATATATCACGTATGGAGTATCCAGGTATGTTGTTACTGTTGTATAATATTCTCTTGATATAAAAAACTTCGTAGTCATAACTTGTGTAAATATACTTCGATTTATCTATCAATATCAAATTCATCATAAATGGCCCAATATGCACTTTCTGTAAATAAAGTTGAAAAACAAGGAGAAACTTCTAATGCAAATATAGTGAGGAAATTAATGGAGCATGATGATAAAATATTGTCCGCATCTAAAACTTTTTTTATTGCATATTTTCATCTACAAAAATTATGTTTTCTTGATTCACTCTTTTAAAAGAAGCACTCCACCCAAGAATTAAAGTTTCTGATAAATGACCAAGATGCAGTAATTTTATGTATTGATGTTTAATGCAAATAAAAGATGCAAACGATGTGAAATATAAAAATAGCATTCAGGTGCCATGTTATGCATTTGAACTAATAAAATATTCTTTTTAGGAATCCATTCAATCACTTGGTGGTTTATCAGTGTTGTTTCCATTACTTGAACAAACATGTTTTAAGTCAGTTAAAAAATCAAAAACAGACTATAGTATTCTTGACCTAGCTGATGAAGCTGTCGCACCTGATGCTGTGTCAAACAATAGAGATCATCTAGGAAGTTTATCTGAATCAGTAGAAGCTCTGGAACCAATTGCAAATGTGTCAAGCAATAAAGCCAATGCCAGTAAAAATTCTGAAACATCTGTAGACTTTCAAATGGGTTTAAATGACACGTATGATCAGGAGCTGATAAATGGTAATAACATTGAGAATGAACTGGATGAAACAGATGGTAAAAAAGTGCCTGTATTATCTGATCTCCCTGTATTGTATTCACCAAGACATGATATCAACTTGCATGTGGATCCAATGAATTGGACTTCCGAACTTGATCATGAACTTGGTGCTGTTGCAGTCACTAGTGAAAACGATGTGAATGATGCTGGCTCGAAAAATACTTTTCAAAGATCTTATAGCAATTCGTCCCAGGATATTAGGAAAAAGGCTGGAAGCTTTGTTCTGCTTGGTTCACCCCCATCAAGGTGTGTCTAACGTTACTCTGAATGTTTAAATGCTTTTATAAATGCCCAGGAGATGAAAAGGAGATGACATAGAGATTTTAAATAAAAAGATTATTATAAGTCTCCTGTATTTATCTTCTGTTTCTGCGTAAATATATATTTATTGTGTGATGTGAATGAAAAAAATACCATTTAAACCATTTTTTTTTTTAATTTTAGTCTTGAGAATTTAAGAACCCCAAACAATGTAATACATAATTTTTCATTGAAGTGAGATAATGAAGTTTAATAAGCTTACCTGACATTTAGTTCATGAATAACAAATGTATAACTGGAGTTGCTTGTTGTTACAAAAAAGTACATCAACGGGATATTAGCTCATTGGAATTCTATGATCCTTCTAGTTGAAATATATTATCTTCACCCTTAATTCATCTCAGGTATTAATCCCCATCCACATCTGCATAATGAATAACAAATTTATGAGCTAATACACCACTACTAAAAGAATTTTTTTGTCTGCTTAAAAATTTAACTTTGCAAGTTTTTTTTGTTTTTTTTTAATTTTCAGCAGTCATCATAACTGCTAGGCATAAAATATCTTAGTCACTACAGTGCACATTTTGTAATAATCACTTTCAAACTTTTTTTTTTAGCTCGAAAACCTCAATATCATCTGAATGGACATTACTTGATCCGAAAGTACCACGTACTCGTTCTGAAACGTTTAAGTGTTGGGCTAAACAAGACAATCACGATTTAAATGGTGTTGCACACTTCATCTCACTCATTCGATACATGATAGGAAGTCGTAAACAAATCCAGGACATGACACTCGATCTACAAGGCATAAAAGTAATAGGTCTGTTATTGCAGGAATGTGATCCAGGGTTGATGAACATTGGATTTCTTGACTCTGTAGCACAACTGGTTGAAAGTTTACTTGGTGTTAAAGATGAATTGTTAGAAGCAGTGTATAAATTTATCTTATTTGATTTCAAAATTTGGTGTGATGCAGACATATCCGTACAAATTGCACATACACAATTATTGCATACGTATATTAAGAATGAACCATTGTATTTCAGTTCTCTGTTTGGGATTGATTATTTTATTCGTGTTATCGAAGAATGTTATTGTGATAAAGAACTACAGACAAAGAAGAAGGTACAATTGACAGAATCTGAAGAGAGAGATTTACGCAATGCCTTATTAGGTATTACCTTAAAATGGAATATATTTTCATAAGAATTAATTTTCATGAGAATTTAATGTCAGCATTTCGTGAATCGAAATTTCAACTTTTTTTAGATTTCGCGAATGAATAGTTTTCATAACTTTCGCATTGTGAAAATTTATTTTCACAAATAAGCAATTTCTATTTCATAATTTGCACGTTATTGTTTTTGTTCTACACATTTTTTTATCAGAATACCGTACTGGGGTGATCATTATTATTATTATTTGTCTGTTGTTCTAAACAGTAGACGAATTGCTTTTAACCTGAAATTCCAGCTTGATATGCTTACAAAGATTATTTTTATAAAAAAAAGCGTGCTAAAAACATAATTTTGAACATTGAATTTTATGAGAATTTAATTTTACGAATTACGAAGCTATCAAAAATTTGAGAGACTTAGTGTCATTTAAAGCATTTTGCGAAAAGCGCAAAAATATGCGAAATCGCAAAAATTAATTCTCGCGAAAATTTATTCCATTATGGTAAATTTGAATTAACCCCAGTTGACTTGATATTTTAGCATAACAAAATTCTCTATAGTCAGTTTTGAACAAATTATTTTTATTTTTTATGTTCAAAATATTTTCATGAAGGGTGACTTTCAATATAGCCCTTGATAAGATCTAAATACAATCTTTATTATTTTTAGTTACTTTTTTCAGTAAAATATTATATATTACTCTTGTTTCTGTGAGCCAAAAAATAGTAACATGAGTACCAATGTTTTACATTATGGGGTTTTTTGAATTCTTTTATAATTATATGTTATTTGCAATGGGGATGCTGGTCTAGCCAAGCGAATTAATTGAAACACCAACTTAACATTTGCAGTCTCTACTATACACCCGTCATCCCACACTGGAACTTCCAACTAGTAATTTTAGTTCTTTTATTGTCTTATTATTTTTCATCATATGTTTTTAGGACTTATTTTTTATCTACTTAAATTGACGACAACAAAGAACAACATGGACTTCATAATCAGTTACATGGCCAGTGTTTCCAAACATGAGCATTTGGATGAAATTTTAGATTTTATGGAGGGTATATTAAAGACTGGTGCTAATTCTGCTTTAGAAACTCAGCTTGCTGGTAAGTTTTTGCGCAGAGAATGGTGATGTAAAAATGAATTCCTGGTTTTTATGTTGTAATATGAGATACAAAGCCATTGGTCAAGGAGCACACACCTCGCAAGCTTTGTCTTTACCTGCACTACAGGCTCTTTTATTAGCACCTGCACAATGCCAAACTTTATACGAAATTGACCAATGTAGAACATCTGAAACAATCCTAAAACACATGTGTGCTTTTAGCTGCATACAAGCCAAAATCTTTCTGGAAAAGCCTGAAACTTGAGCATTGTTTTTCACTCTACAAAGTCAAGTATCGAAACCAGCCTGTTACTTATAAACTATTTATAAACTATCTTCTTCAATATTATTTGAGTGATCATTTTGTTTTAGCGTGTGAAATGCATTTTTTTAGATTCTTGTTCATACATTTTGTATCGATGGCTTGTATATGACATACCGAATAAGACACGCATAAAAATCTTGGAAATAATACAACATATGTTACAGCATGGCAACATTACAGATGCGTTGTATAAGAAGTTAATGCTCAAACCAGATCTATTTCCAGCTGTTGGAGAGCTTTTGTGCAAACAAGACATCTCACGAGATGTTGTTGTCCACCTAATGAAACTTGCTATTTCTGTTGAACGGAGTGCTGAAGCAAGAACGGATATTTATAAAGACTTCTCCATTGTCTTATCTGTAGTGAGGGTTTCACATGTTTTGCCGAGACCAGTCAAGTTAGAAATTGCTATAAAGGTGCCAGCTTTGTATAGTGTGTACTTAACTTTGGCTGCCAAAATACCATTTAGAAAATTTTCAAATCCTTTAGATGGAATTTTTAGATCTATAAAACTGAAAACAATGATGAGGAAAGTGAGCATATATAGTTCCCAACAAGACATGTATTTGTTGCGACTATGAAACTTAAGAACGATTGTTATTTACAAAGATGATATTCACCAGCTATTTTATGTTGGTTATGTTATAGATTCGCCATTCGTTAAAGCTATCCAGTCAAAGTGCACACCATTGTGCAGACGAGTTGGGATGGTACGAACCCATTTGGAAACTTATTCTTAAAGAGAACAACTCACCGACTGATATGGATGTTATGGAAGCTGAACTTGTTCAAGTTGTAATCGAAATAATTCATATTGTTATGTGGCGTGGTATAGACGGGTCAGACACTGCGACCTGGAGGGTAGGCTTCTACCTAACTACCTTTTATTTATGAAAAAATCATACTTTACTTTTTATGTGCCAGATATTTCTTCATGTTTTATTACACCAGAGAAGAAATGTTTTTCAGAACCTGTTAAGTACATTCCTAATGAATTTTTTATTTTGTAGAAACGATCGGAGCCATTGTGTTCTCTTCATTTTATGTCCTCAAGAAATACATTTCTTTTACCTGTTTTGGTAATTGAACGCCAGTTATATGAAATGTGTTTGGAAGCATCAGCGCAGGGATTGACGGAGTCAATGCAACCGTATGCAGTTGATTCTCAAAACGCTGTACAAATTCTAAAGCTTATTGAGGTGTTCCTGGGCAGCAAAGGTGAGAAATGGATAGTTTTTATAAGTTATGTTTTATGAACATAAAGAATTATGCTTTCTATCATACGTGTACTGTTTAGAAATTTCTGCAGTAGAATCACAAAAATGGAGCACAAAGGTAAGACTTAGAGTTACCTAAATTACTGTTTGTTATTGAAATTACGTGTTTTATTACATGCTATTTGACGGTACTTTTCAACGAATTGTTTTGTTATCTAGTTGCTAAACAACATTTTCACACTACTGGATGCGATGAATGCATGGGATGATAGCACTGAGGGAGGTTGTGAATGGGTGGAAGTGTTACAAATTGTGGAACGGATCTTGTATCAATGCTGCATGCAAACTAATAAAGATCTTGTCGAAACTGCAAACTACAAATTAGTGCAACTTCTGCACAAACGAGTCGTCGTTCAAAAAGAAGAAGCCAGCTATCAAATATATCACATAAATGCTGTTATAACATGGTTCAACAAGCTGGGTATGCATAGACCTACTTAATTTTTATATGCTACCATTTTTAGTGTTATACTATTGGCAAGAACAGCGTTTCCTCTTTCTTCTATCCACATCAAGATCTTATTTTTAAAGATTAAAACGTGCTACCTCTCGTTTTATCTTCAGATTTTATTTACCTTAAACCATAGCATTGTAATACAATGCAATCTTTTAGTAAGATTACTCCCTCCTTCCTCTTTGGTTATTGTTTTTATTGACACCGCAATAAAGTTTACATGTTGTATGAACTTTTCATTTCAGTGTATACAATTCCAGACTAACATTTAGAAATTTTATTGCAGGTATCAGTTATGAAAATCTTCTACTAGTTTTGTTACAACGGTTTGAAAGATTCGGCGCGTTCTTCTTTGAAGAAGGTTATTTGCAGAATCTCCCACCAATGAAGCCGAGCGTGTTTAAGAAAGATTTTGTAGACTATATGAAAGATGATGAATTTCAAAATTTTCTCGAAGCTCTCAAGTTAATTGCAATGAAGTTTGAATATGATAACTTGTATGTGGTTTATTTTTTTAATTTCTTTGGTAATATTTTATTTTTCTACTCTTGTAGTTAATGGTTAATTTGTTTTTTGCAGTTCGGATTCTCCATTATCTGTTGACAGACTATGGATGGATTCCCTGAGTGCAATGACGTCAGCAACACAAAACAGACAAATGCTACTTGAGGAATCTCTTCATAATTTCTGTCGAACAATATACTATGATTTCGATGAGAAACGCAACGAAGAGTTGAAACAGCTTGATGACTATAAGCGAACTTGTCGACAGAGAAATGGCCTCACTAAAAAATCATGGACCTACCAAAAACGATTCTTGAAAAGCGAAAGGGGTGCGTGGGGTTGCAGGTAAGGTTAGCTGTAGTAGTATTTAGATAAGCAGGCAAAACATTTTTGAAAAAAAAGTGAAACAACTTTAATTAAAACAAATTATTCATTGTGTATGATGATTTAGGAAACATCCAGATGTACACTGGAGACTCTCCAATACTGAAAACCGTTACCGCATGAGATTAAAACTTACCGAAAATTTAAAATACAATTCTCACGTTGATGCAGCTCGAAATCGTGACGTAACAAACGCCCCTGACGTCCTGAGAAACGAAGAGAATCTTGTCAGTCTCCCGCTCTCGATAGATTCTGAAGAAAACGTTGTTAGTGATGATGAAGAGAGGTTAATTTCTCCGAACAACGAAGAAGATGAAGAAGAAACTGAACAAGCAAGGTGAGTAGTGACGAAATGCAATATTGTACAATTAATGGTAAGATTAATGGTGTAGTTATATGAGAAGGATTTTCATATAGCTCACACGTTTGCTTGATTGTGTTCACTTTTGTTTTGATCATGTTTGAATGTACAGAAAACAAAAGAGGTATTGGATTCCTTTGAAAGTGATTCAATAGGAACCTGCTACTAGTTTCTTCAAATCAAATCGATTTGAATAGAAAACACTTTTGAGGTTTGAAGTTCAATATCTTGTACAAATTTATAAGATTAACTGCTTTTTGTGCATTTGATTTAAACGACATGAAGGATGTCGGGCGTCTGAAGTTTTTTAACAGACTCCCATGCAGGTTTGAATTAGTTTTCACAATTGAGGGCATATACCATTTTTTCAAGGTTTCTTTTTTACAAATAACTCGAGAAATGCGTAAAACTTTACGTAAAATTTGTATGTTCAGCTTGTGATCTTCGGTATCAATCTTGAAAAGGTTGACTAATATATTCGATTACCAATTTCAGTAGTTCAGTAGTACCATGGTGTATTCAAGCAAGATTTTCTTCCTTTTTCAGTCATCTATACGACTTCGACGGCGTGTTTGATGGCACGACCGGTTCATGTATCCATTTTTCGCAATGTCGTCTGGTCACTTTAATGGATGTTGTGTATGGTCGCATCGAATTGACAGCCTCGCATGTTTGTTTCTATGATGAAGATGAAGCGACAACAGATGCACCATTCGATTTTCGTTTCTCTCTCGAAGAACTTCGCGAAATATACAGTCGCAGGTACAACTTACGAAAGACTGCAGTGGAGTTCTTTCTGTTGGACCGTTCAAGTTATTTCATCAACTTTTTGACTGAAAAGGTTAGGTTTGTTTTTGTGTTTTGTTCTGAGTTTGTTTTTATTTTATTTTTATTTTTTTGTTATTTTTCGTTTATTTATTGTTCCAACTTTTTTTCTGTTTTTTTTTCGGGTATTGCGTTATTCAAAAATTTTATAGTAAAAACCTATTCGCTTTCCAGTAAAAATTGTGACCGATTCCTTCTTCAGGATAAAGAAGAATTTTATCGAAAATTGACAGCACGCAAACCTAAGAACCTTTACTACAGCGGTATTCAAAATCCTGCTAAACTACTTCGAGTTTCAAAGTTGACTAACAAGTGGGTAGATCGAGAAATTTCCAATTTTGAATATTTAATGCAACTTAATACAATATCCGGACGAACATACAATGACTTGGCACAGTATCCGGTCTTTCCATGGATATTAATTGACTATACTTCAGACAGCATTGATTTAAATGATGAATCCATCTACCGTGATCTCTTAAAACCAGTTGGTGCGCTCAATGAACGAAAAGCGAAAGAAATAAAAAACAGGTAATAAAATAAGTTCGTTAGTTTTCGTTAGGCTTGTGTAGTTGAGGAAGTCACAACTCATTACTACTCGCATCACAAGTCACAACTCATTACTACTCGCATCACAAGTCACAACTCATTACTACTCGCATCACAAGTCATCTCTCCTTACTAAACAGTAACTGGCGGTTTTTGTGACGTCGCAGATTCTGATATTGAATCTCAAACTTTATTTGACCTTTCTACACGCCCGAGCAACCAACCAAAAGTAGCTCATGATCATGATCCTTTACCTGATGGCAGTTAGTACCTGTTGTAGTTTTCGACATGTTTTACTACTAAACATAGAGTTAAGGCCAAAAAAATTCGATACACTGGTTCCTGCTTCTTCGCTACCAAAAGATTGCTTTTCAATAATTTTTGAAGAGAAAACTTATCTCTTGTTGCTTTTTACTAGTAACGTAACCTTATTTACATTGTTTAGATACGACACATTTGTTGACGTGAGCGGTTTGACGCAGAAATCGCACTATTTCACTCACTACTCCAATCCAGGTGGTGTGTTACATTACATGGTGCGGGTGGAACCTTTCACCAGTTTACACGTACGCTTACAAGGTGGAAAATTCGATTGTGCTGATCGCCAATTTTATTCCATTGCAAAAGCGTGGCGGACTGTTGAAAGTGGAAGCGACGTAAAGGAGTTGATACCCGAGTTCTTCTTCTTTCCTGAATGTTTTACTAACATGAATGCTTTTAATTTCGGTTGTTTACAGGTATTTCACTCACTTAATTAAGGTCCAATATTTTTTGTAAACATGATATTTTTTTCAGCCTCAAAATATGCGTACAATATGTTTACTATTAAAATTATGTTTGTACCATTTGCGCAGGATAGCGACATATTTTGGCAGCATTCAAATTTTCGAACATTTAAAAATATTTTCGAACATTTAGATTGCGTTTCAGTTCAAATCGTGTGTCTCGATTACTTTTTTTGCTTCCATGATATCTAACCTTTCTTTTGTTTTTTATATTCTACGTAACAAACCCAATTGATGTCTACAAGTGGGAACGTTTTTTTGATTTTATTTTTATATTTTGTCCAGCGAAATGGTGAACGTGTTGATGATGTGCTGTTACCGCCGTGGGCAAAAGATCCGTATGATTTCATCAACATTCATCGTCAGGCTTTAGAATCTGAATATGTGTCTGCAAATTTACATCATTGGATAGATTTGATTTTTGGTTACAAACAGCGTGGAAAGGAGGCTGAGAAGGCGTTGAATGTGTTCAGTCATTACACATACGAAGGTTAGATGATGTTTTTTTTGTTTTGTTTTAAAATAATTTTATTCAAAAGTGACAGCTGGCTGGATTTGATTCTTTGTCGAAGATCAATTTATATTGTTTTCCCGCCGCGTTTGACTGTGTTTAATACGTGGGTTATGTTTTTTTATATTTATTGTTGTTCCGGACGATTTATAGAAGCCTTGTTTGCCCTAATTACATCGCCCCATTTCACGCCGGCATTTAGCAAAATATACAGTTAACTAAGTCAACAGCAGCTCTTTTTGACGACCCTCCTTTCCAATTTCCATGGTTAATCATCTATGTGACTCGTTTTAATGTCGGAGAGTGAACAGTTTACAGAGAATATTTATTTTTAGTAACAGAACTTGTCTGTTTTCCTCAGGTGCAGTTGACCTAGACAAAATCGAAGATCCTGTTTTAAGGGAGGCCACTGAAGGAATGATCAATAATTTCGGACAAACTCCAACACAACTATTGAAGAAATCTCATCCAAGAAGAAAGACGCTCCAAGAACTAGATTCATTAAAACCAAAAGTTTTTAATAATATTGAATCCTCAACATTTTCTCTCATAGAGGTGAGATATTCTTAATTTTTCTCAGGTTGAACAAAGGGTTGTAACAAACATGTAAAACGAAGTGCAACACATACATTTTTCTGCTGCGTTAAAAACAAGTTCTTATCAACTTTTACATATAAATAGTACACACTCGCTATTTCGAACAAATTTAATGGTTCGAACATTCATTTATTCCAACATATTTTTTTATCTATTTCTCGTTCGAATTAGCTAATCTGTGCTGTAAAATGTCAGGCACTGTACTGTACGAGTTTGTAATGTCGTTTCATTTTTGTTTCACACATTCGTAGAAATGTGTGATTTGGTATGGGCTGCGTTCTGTCATGGTGGTAACGAAAAGTTGAAAGGGGCGCGAATAGTATCAAAATCAAAGCCACCACAAATAGCGCGCTATATTGACCAAAAGTTTGTTTATGTATTGTTTTTTTGCGTATAGCAGCGATTTTTTGTTGTTTTCTTATTATCGTGTAGCTTTATATAGTATACACAAAATAATGAAACCAGTAGATATATATTCTATTCGAATTTCGAGAAATCTCGCATCAAATGACGGTGTTCATTGTCTTGAAATGATTGTTTTGATTTACTGTATGTTGACAATGTTATAATGTTCGAAATTGACTCGAGTTGTGTGCTCTCCAGCCATATCTCAGTTATCGAAAAATAGTGACAACTTTTAATATGATTCAATTTATCATCATCTCTTTCTCTAAGTTTGTGCCTTAATATTTTTATACCATATTTTATCATTGTATATTTTATATTTTAATAAATACATTTTAATTATTTATCATCATAGTGTTGTGTGAGTGTTCAAACCGCTTCAGTTCTTGTTGTTTTTACATCAGACATTAGAAATTCGATTGACAATATTTTATGTTAAAACTTGGACATCCATGTGTATGTGTACAAATTAAAACGACGTTTCGGGTGTCATACACCCATTTTCAAGTAAAATAAAAATTATACAACAGGTCTATATAAACAAGAACGTTGCCATAGATACAAGATATATAAACATAATCAATACAATATTTAAGTATAAAGTATGTGTACAATACGAATGTGTGATCAAACCGGACGGTTTTCTTGTTTAGATTAATAACGCCTACATGAGTACGCCTACTATATTCATCGCTGCATGTAAACCTCGTCCGAAGTCCATACTCTATCAAGCTGTTCCAGATTCTCTAGTGACAGTACACTTGAATGGTTTGGTTGGTATACATGCTTGGTTACCCTTTGCTGACACCAAAACTAATTCTTTCTCATTTACCATGGATGTGTTGCTTGCTTCTCCTTCAAGGTAGGTACTGTTTACGTGAACGTCATTTCACTTGCCAGGTTAAATGCGTGATTTTGAAAAGCATTCCATCACAAAATAACGCATCTTTTTTTCTGTAAGAGATAGCAAAACAAGTAAGACGTTCTAAATGTTTACCCATCACGTTTTAAAATCATATTGTTTAATTTAGTTAAGTCACTTTCTTACCTTTTTACCACCCCCACCTCCTCCGCCCCCTTCCTCACCTTCTTGCTCCTCCTCATCTCTAAAAAAATTATTCTACATGTTGGTTTACGCTTACAAGGTGGTAGAAAGGTAATTCGACCGCAGCTTAGTGAAGATCACATGTTGTATATATGGTCACATATATTTGTAAATCTTGAGGACACAAATGTTTTCTTTGTAATACATGTCTGTACATGAAAGAATATTTAGCTGTGATAATGTTTTGTAACTTTCAGCCAATACCGCAACGTCATCTACCCGGTTCAGTTCTTATATGTAACTTTTATTTAAAATAATACATTCACGTTCGAAAAGGTTTTTGTTCGTACATCAGTTCACTTTTACTATATGAAATGAAATAGACCAAAAAAGCTTACCCCTCTCCAAAATCAACAAAATCGTCATCTGACCCAGCAGCGTCATCTGCCAGCGTGTCAAAATTCTCTAAAGAATGACGTATATTGTGCAACTGCTGAAGAAGAGAAGTTTTGATAGATATTTAGCATATAACTTACTCAGTTTTTTTCGTAACACATCTTGAACTTTTTGGTAGTACTCGATGCTCTTCTCAACATCATCCAACACATGATACATAGCTGCTAAACTTGAAGAGGCTTTCGTAATGCCATCTAAATCGTTTAACTCCTCTGCCACTTCTAATCGTAGTAATTGATATTCCTTAGCTTTTTCAAAATCACTCATCATTTCATAGATGTTAGCGATGTTATTGTACAGCCTAGCTATGCACCATCTTTCGTTTCTTTTTTTAACCATATCTAAAGCTAGATTATAATATTCCAAGGCTTTCCCAAATTTCCCATTCATTTTGCATAATACACCGAGATTGCAATATGCTTGACGAATTCGCATATCGTCTTTTAGTTCAACAGCCATCTCTAGCATAGTGTTAGTGCGTTCTTCAAACGTCACCATGTCGTTCAATTTGTATGCAGCTAACGCTTGGTGGTTTATGCAGTCTGAAGAGAAAAAAAAAGAGAGAAATAGTTTAGTGCGAAATATATTAAAGGAATGTCTCACAAATCGTAAGGTGTACGCCACGTATTGGGGGGGGGGGGGGATTTAATTTTTTTGGCGTTAAAATATACCGTGAATCCTGTAAGACATCAATTTTCTGGAGAAAAGCAAGTATTTTGAACTGATTTGTGGTCTATACGCTTCACAGGAGTTATGCTAGATTGTTTGATTATAGGGATTGGCGTCGGACTAATGTTCAGTGTACATTTTTTCGGATTTGTGAGTCTTCCGTCACTTTTGTATTTTATAATCAGCAAATTAGTTGATGTTACTTCAAAACAATACCTAGTACTTCTTTCCGTAAATTAAACTCCAAAGCTTTTTTCATGTGCATATCGACGTACTTCAACTTGCGTTTAATTTCATCCGGTTCTTCTTTTGTGAACCGGTAATCATCTGGATTGTTATCGACCTTCTCATACAACATCATGGTCACCTCGTCTAATACTTTCTTGAATACTCCGGGCATCTTTGCAACTTTAATTCCAACAATGTTAATATGAGGAATTGTTTAAACAAATGCTTTCCAACGGACTTGGTATAATTTGTTTTTGATTAAAGAGTAGACCTGTTATACTTGGTCCAATTATTAAGTCAACTAAAGTAATATTTTTAATCTTTCTATAATATTTTTATAATATTTCTAATATACTTCAAGAAAATCTCATTAAAATTTCTTGTCGCTATTGCTTGTTTTTTCTTTTACAACTTTTTTTGTATTCATGCTAACATATTCAGGAATATATTTCATTCACACTACTCTGCATGAACTGTGTTGATGTATAAAAATTATATATACATGAAAAAGTGAACAAACCTGAATATACTTCAGTGTTCTTTTGAGAATATTCTTTGAAATATGTTGTTATTGTATTATTTATGAAGTCTTGAATTTGCAAAGTTTCTTGAACTTGATTAGTACCATCCTGTGCATTTTTTAAACAGCTAGCAAACAGACTAGTTGGAAATGCATGGAAAAAAAAATGTAAGTTCTTTTAACAAAGTCATAAAAATAGGTTTCAAAAATCTAATCCAAAGCTGACATGGATATCATTCACTATGTGTAACACAAGCTGCATCTACAAATTTATCCTTTGCTGTTAAATTACGCTAAAGAGACATAAAAAATGTTTCAACATTTCTTTTAAAATAAGAGCGAGAACTTGCTTTCTTACTGAAGAAAAGTTCACCCATTTTTTCTTGATTTTTTTTAGTCATGCGCAAAGAGCGTTACCTGGCGCGATCTCACAATCGATGGAGTTGTCGTCCAAACTGTTTGCGTTCACATCTGATGGTCATCTTATGTTATCATGTGGCTATTGGGACAACAGTATTCGTCTGGTGAACACTGACCGTGGAAGGGATAAGCTGAAAACTTGCGTGTGCCACCATAACGGTATGTTTTCTTTTATCACACTCCAAATGTATAGCGCAGTTATAAAGTTGGTGTTCTTCCATTACCGAATAAACTCTTGGATATTTTTTCATGGATTATGTAAAAAAAATATTAAAAAACCACGGATACAGGTTTTACCGGCAACGAGCTTTTTTCCTCAAATAATCTATATTTATAAACAACAGCAAATAAATTCAGTCACATTGTAAAATAGATCTTTGAGAAAGCATCTTTCCGACATGTTCCCAACATTACTTTTTATGCAAGCCTTTCATCTTCCTCATACCCATATTTTAGATGTCGTCACGTGTATTTGTCTCGATGTCGATGGCTCCCATCTCATATCCGGTTCTGCCGACCTGACCTGTGCTGTTTGGAAGATCGAGCAAAACAATGGGTTTTCTGCTTCCCTATCTAAACAACCAGTTCAAACGTTATACGGCCATGATTCGTGTATTACTGCTGTTGTAATGTATGGAGATCTGGATCTAGCGGTCAGCGGAGACAAGGTAAGAGGTGCTCTTGCGAAAATATTCTGCGCCAGTTTTTGCACAAATATTTTTGGTTTAATAGTACATTATTGACATTCCTCACAATTTTTCAGATTTCATCGATATTTGATGATATTTGATTAGATTCTTTAATAAATTACTTGCAGGATGGGACATGTTTGGTGCACACCATACGTCGTGGTATTTTCACATTTGCATTAAATCCAACACATCCAAAATTAGGTGGCATGGGTTGTTGTGTGATTCAGGTTAAGTTATCTGAACAAGGAAGAATTGTGGTACTTTCCAATGTTAAACATGTAGATACGGTTAGTTAGTTTTAAATTGAATATATGCGTTAAATGTCTAGTATACTACAACTTGATGCCCTCTTTTGCGCGTTAATTTGACACGTCCAGCGTTAGGTGCATGGCCTTAGTAATTTGAATATGACATTTGAACATTACCGCCAATTAGAGCGTAGAAATACGGGAGTGCATGATATACGATGTCCATTACTCTGATATCTGACTTGATGTCTCTTTTTGTTTTAGCCGCATCATTTCTTCTCAGTGTACAGTGTAAATGGAGCTTTACTCGCCAACGTAAATTTAGGACAAGTTGTTCTTGATATGTGTATCGTGAATGATTATTTGATCACTGGAAGCATGAGTGGTATATTGCAAATTAGACATGTGAATGAGTAAGTAGAAACCACCCCATTGCTTTACTTGCGCCTAAATTGTTACCACTGGCTTTGCATAATTTTTTTGATTATCGTATGTTGTTTGTATTTTTCTGTAGCCTCAGCACCACAGTTTTGTCAAAGAACGTGAGATCCCCCATTTTTACGGTAGCCGGTACTCATAATGGCAGTCATATTTTTATTGGTCGAGGAGATGGAAACATTTTGGTTATGTGTCCTTCCAAGATATAGTTATAAAAAAAATCGCTGGAACGATTTGAACAAAATACGACAATTTTCAACCGCAGCAAAAGATACATAAAATAGCATTTAAGTAGACTGTAAAATTTTATTATACATGTACATTTATTGGTTTGGTGGTAGGAAACTAACGAGGATAATTTTAATTTAAACTAAAAATATTTTTAAGCAGCAATGGAAATATTACATGCTATCCTTACTACCGTAATACACCGCCCCTCGAATGCGCGCCTATATTACATAAAACCCTCCAAATCGGCCATACAAGCCCTAAAACGAAAATATTTTTCCACTGAGGCGAAATATAACGGGCGTCCCTGTGAACAGGCTCTCCTTGGAATATGTGCCCGCCCTAATATTTAAAATGTATCTGCGCGCGGCATCATCGGTGCATTACGGTATTTTGTGTTTAACACAGACTCAAACACGTGACTATGTTTTTTTTTATTCACTGCTCCATATATGATTTCTTTAAAACATTTATATTTTTTGATACTTTTTCGTTAAATATTTATTTAAAATTTTTGAAAATTCTTTTAGACAGTGACTGTGTACACATCCATACTGTCGTTTTTGAATGTACCTTATTTGTACTATCGCGGGGGAAAAAACTCAAACACTTACATTCGCAAAGCTTTTACGCGTAATTTCTGTAGTAACGAACTTTTTGGGCGAACGCGCGAAAATTAATACGCGATATAATTAGTACGAATAAGGTATAAACATACTTTACGAACTTTCAAAATGATGTAAATGAATGTCTAACTTGATTTGATTCTGCAAAGTTCTATTCAAGTTTGCCAAATGTATTTAAAATAAAACCAGATTTCTGTTGTGTACAAACACTTGTAAGTAAATCTAATTTTATAAGAAATATAAATTAAGAAATATTTTCATGTTTCTATTCCGTTTGCGTTATTATTTCTATTATTTACCCAGGATAGCCTTTCAGTTCCGTTTAGGACTGGTATCAACTACGGTCCTGCGAGGAGGGTGTCGCCGCATTTGAGTTATAAAAGCAATTGAATTCACGATCTCAGTTTTTGTAACAAAAAAGATTTCAAATCATTTCCACTACATTACTGCCATCATTTCGCTTTTTTCAGTTTAACTTTGTTGCTATATACTTGGCCACAACTGCTTTTCTTTTGCTTATAAGAAGACATTGACACAAAAATTCTTCTGAACATCAAATTATTAACCGGGCGATTAATGGAGTCTTCGTAAGTGTTTTACTGCATTTTCTTTGAGTCACCCTAGACGCGCTCTTTTAAATTCAAAGTTTAGCCCTGTCTGACATTAAGAATAACGATTGAATGTGTATTTTCTGGGCACACTTCCTCCTTTGTTTTTTATTTTTTGATACAAATACCCTAATTTAATACTTTAAAATCACAAAAAGCGAATTTGATACATGTTTTTTAAAATCTGACTTGCGGCTGGCTGTTCTTATTTTTTTCCACCTTTTTCAGTAAATACTATCGAAATAACTATACTACGTCTAAAATAATACACGTAAAAATTATTACGCGCAATTTAAAATGCTCAAATATCTTGCTTCCTTGAAGTACTAAGAATGCGGAGCCCTGAAGACAATTACTTAACCCAGTGTGTGCTAAATCAAAAAAGTAATGCATAATTTTAGCGACGTTTACCTTTTCGCAGTGAGTTTAATCGATGAATCACTTCCTCGAAGTTAAATAGTTTTCTAAATAATAATATTAGATATATACAAGAAGTTTTTCGACATCCTAAAACTCTGCACGTGTTGTGTGTGATTTCAACAATGCGTGCCAATCTTCACAATCTGGATGTTTTAAAGTTCTCTTCCAACCAACAGTTCGATTAAGTAATAGCCGACGACGTTATAGAATTTGCAGTAGCATTATTGACCAATGGTGGAGGACCCTGAGATGGTGGAGTATCGTTAACAGGAATGTTGTCAGCTTGTCGACGCAATGGAGGAGGCTGATTAGACGAAGCTAAAATCAAATCAGTTGTTACAAAACTGTTTTTTTGGTAAGATCATTTGCAGTCGAAGTTTCACCCCAAAGCAACACAGAAGGGAAACCCGTACCGTCCTAAACTATAGACAATAGCAGATAGTTTTAATTAGCTCATCGCCGTGATCTCTTATAAACCAAAAATACCGAAAGAGCATGTGAAGGTATTGAACATGAGATATTAAAAAAATACCTTGCAAAGTTGACGTTAAATCGACAGAAGATGGTGGATAAATATTATTGTCAGGTTCGCCACCCGCGACTTCGTCCCATGCATCATTGACGCAACTTTCACTTCGTGGTATGTTGTTTTCTTTTTCATATTCCGACAGGACGTCCAACAAATTAAAGCGACGGCGATAATTTAGAAAAAAGTTCCGACATTGACCACTATTTTTATTGCCAAGTACTTCTGACATAGCCTGAAAATCTTTTCCATATTTGCGCACGCCTAAAAAGGAACAGCACTAGTTATTGTATATTACAAAAAATAAGGAATACAGGCTAATGATTCGTCAAAAATCGGAAGTGTTTTGTTTTTAGAAGAAGTAGGTACTCACACTGGACAGCGATAAGTAACTCTTCATTCGTCCATCTTTGATTCAAATTTTGCCTTAACTGAAAGAACAAATAATATTGCACTGAAGATTAAACAATAACAACGAAAGTCTGATGACGAATAACAAAAATCGCCAACCCAAATTTTTAGTGAATTCTCACGTGTGTTGTAAAGGATTGCAATAAATATACTTTTGATTTTAACGAATTGATGACAAGTGATTTTTTTCTGAAAGTTTATATGAGAGTTCATGGTTATTATTGTAAAATTCTAATGTTATCGCCTGATTTACAAAGGAAGAAACAGGCTTGTATGTTGTTTTAAATTAAATTTTCTTCCCGCCAAAATTTGCTATTCTAAGTTACACCGACCGCCTGGACCAAAATTAATTAAATTTCCCTGCTTGGTACAAAAATATATTTGTGAGATACTTGTTAAAAACAGTACAAGAAAAACAAAAATTGAGAAATTTTGTTTTTTAACAGATAAAATGTTACTGTCAAAATGTTTACAATTCAATATTTTGCAATGAATAGGTTTATTAACATTTTAAGATACGATTGTGAAAACATGCATACACAGCGCATATAACAAAAATCTCTGCACTTACCTCAGGAGGTCGGTATCTCTCTTCTTTTCCATCCAATCCTATCCTTTGCTCCTGCACAACCAGCTTGTCTGTTATCACTCGACGTTTTAAATTAATCAGCTCGATTTCCAGTGGCCGAATATGAGAATCTCCATGGGCTTGCGCGATTTCCACCAAGGTTGTTTCATTTAATTGCATGCCCTGAAAAAAATAGGAAATAGTAAGAATAAAAACTTATAGTATAAAAAAAGGATTAGCTTATTCTTGATGCACTTGTAATTTTCGAGCTTTTTTTTTCAAAAAACAATTTAATTTGCGACAGTATTCTCTCAAAACATTGTATCAAAATCAACTGCCTTTCTTTACTTTTAACATTACAAATTTAGAAAAAGATTCCAAACGAACACATTTGCAAAAGTCGCAAATATCTTTCGATTTGTCAATTTGCGACATTTATCTGGAAAGTTTCTCCGAAAGAAGCATACGTACGCTGATTTTGGAATAAAACAAATTTAAGAACTTAACACAAAATAAAGTTTTTTCACCTTTGGTGGTTTTCTCTTTAATTTGTGTTGTGGTCCATGATACAACGAAAGGGATTCTTTATCTTTCGGCCTCATATCACCTGTTCGTCTGCAAGAAAAGAAAAATTGAAAATTGCAATGACTTCCGACAACACTATACAAACATTCATTTATATCAACAAGTTAGAATATTTTTGTTACCTCCAGTAGTCATAACAGGAAACACACATCTTCCCTCTGGGAGTGGAATTCATTTGTGACGTTACACCTGCACAGTTAACACAATTTGTTGACAACATCGGACTTGGCTTATTTTCAGTCGCGTTCTAAAACAACAAATCACGTTTCGATTGCGAGTATTTTCTAGCAAAGTATATGTCCAGTTTGTTAAGCCTTACTGAAAAAAATTCTTCTCTTGGGCAAAAAAGGCTTATTTGATGCTTATGTAACTTTAACATAAAAAAGGACAGAATTTTCTGCGAAATTTAACAAAAATTCTGAAATTGTGGTCGAATTTCTAGGGAATATAAACACCAAAAAGAGCGAAAAAAAGATTATAATGACATTTTACACTTTCGTTTTAATTGAGTTTAGAGTGATTTTGAATAGAAGTGCTTTCAGTATGGAAGTATTTTCCCAATCTAAGAACAACCTTGGTTGGACAATAAAACAATTACCTTTTCATCATTTTTTGATGTCTTCATTTTCTAAAAAAATAAAATTTCATCAGAACAAGAAACCCCACAAGTGAATTACATGAGAAGAAACAAAGAAATTTGACCTACCTTTTCATTAGGTTCATAGTCACTATCACTAGAATCGTTGTCAGCGCTGTCATCAGCAAAGATTCCATTTAAGATGCCTTGATCTCTTCGCTCGCCTTTGTCCATTAAGCTTTTCTTATTGCGGTTCTTTTTCCATGCATAGTAATATTTCACTAATGTTCCAATACTTTTATCAGGAAGCTGTTGAAAGTAAAATAAAGGTACAAAAATGTGACAAGGAAAAAAACTGCCCTAAAAAACATGTCGTGTTATTATATTAGACTAATGTTATTAAGCCAAAATACAGTAAAAACATTGCTTTGGTCACTGAATTTTTGCAATTAAAGCTCAAAATTATAAAAAAATTTTTAGGTGTATTAAAAATTGAATATTTTATTTTTAAGGTTACAGTATATTCTGTGTAAAATTTCGAATATACTTTGTATACATTGAATTTGATGGTAACTATCCCACCTGTTGTCTTATTCGTGGAAATGACTTTCCATAGGATCCAAATGATTGTTCAAATATCACTTTATCTTCCATACTCCACTCGTCTAAAACAATGTTGTTGTTAATACAACTGTAAGTATGGTTCGCAAGAGCAGAATAAACTTATCACATTTAAGGAAAAAATATTTCTGTAGTTATAAAACATCTTTTATGACAATGAAACATTCAATCTGCTATGGAGAAAAAACTTCTTCAAATGTGTTTTTTTGGAAAATCAACAATATAAGTTCCTTTACTTCAAAGTATCTGGCGACATTCAGCCATCTTCAGTCTTATTTAGGATCATAATATTTATAAAATTGTAAATACCTGGTAACGGGGTGAAGTTCCTTAAATCTTCCATTGCTTTGTCGATTTCATACTTATGCCAATATAACATACCTAACGCCTGGAGAACCAACGAAAAGAAAGATTAATTCTTGTGTAAAATTATTGATGTCTTCTTTGCTCATTAACTTTACACACCTGTTCCATATTATAACCAAATTTTTCTTTGGCAATCTTCAGAAAGTCTTCCACTGAAGTAAGAAAAAACCAAGCAACTCATATCATACTCCAATTGCAATGATCAGTTGCAATCAAAAAGGTTTGAAATAAATAACATGGCAGGAAGATTTTTGTCAATAAATTTTTCCACAAGCTGCATTTGAACAAAAAAAATGTCATACCTTTTGTATCAGGTATTTTCTCACATGGTGCCCATACCAATAGTGGTTCTGGTCGTGCATCTTTTACAAACATGTCTAAAATTAAATAAACAAATAAAATAATTTTTTAAAATTATAGCTACAGTACTGGAATCAGGACACCTAACATTGTGGACCGCGTATCGTGCGCGTCACGCACGATTCGCGATGCTATCGCGATAGTAAAAATTTTTAGGATCGTGAAAGTCGCGATCCATCGTGGGGTCGACTTTCACGATGCATCGTGATTTTCGCGATCCACATCGCGACCGTCATGATACATCTTTAAACATTATAATAACACTTAATTAATGTCATTAGAGAATAACGCCATTGAATTACAATTACGATTAATAGTGACGATCGCGATAGCATCGTTATTTTTTTATACATCGCGACTATCGCGAAGTTCTTCAGTAACATTTTTTCTATCACGATGGTCACGATAGGATCGCGGATCGTTCGTGTCGCGCATGATACACGCTCACGATGTTAGGTGTCCTGATTCCAGTACTGTAATCTCACGCAGTCTCGACTTTTGCAAAGATGGTGTTCTGTACTCCTTTCTACTACTTTTCCGCACAGCCCATGCTAGCATGGAAAACGGACATTAAGCTCAGAATGATGATGATTGCAACTTGATTTTTTGATAGGCAAATATAACTCATGATTTTATATTTTCTTGTTTGCCCTGTTTTTTTATCTGTTATACTAGTCGACAAGGTCCATGGAGAAATCCACTTAGGCAAAAGGACAATGAAAAAATAGGTTGTTTTAGATGTTTTGCTGACGCCAGCAGTGCAGTGCAGATAAAAAAATTAGCGAAATTTGTTTATTCTTTGTCTGTATGTGTAGAGGTTGAAACGCTGGTCAAAATAATGTAAAGGGTCATATGTCACATGTCATGTCAAAGGGTCATATGTCACAAACGCCTAAGGAGATATAAGGGTTCAAAAATTTTGCTGACATCAGCAAAGACCGGCCAAAACACAAAATTTGTATACCCGTTGCCTTAATCGTATAGATCTTGAAACGCAGATCAAGAAAATGTATAGGATCATGTATCTTTGACAAACGGTTGCAAGAAATTTGGGCTTAAACGTTTTTTGATGACGTCATTCCGAAACGGATTCGGGGACCCAGGTTTGGGAAACTTATCCAAATTGGTCCTAGGTGGTCCCTAGTTACCCACGCGGTGAAAAATCATTGACGTCACCACCTCGTTTCCAAGTTATTTGGCCTCAAAGTTTTAGGTGTACTGTAATGGCTTCATTAATTTAATGTAGGAATTGACATTAAAGTAGTGTTATTGACGTCGCGCTGTAACGTCAGAAAATTTACATATTAGACATAACTTTTTCTGCAACATCAAAGGAAAATGAACACATCCGCTATGACCGTCACACACACTTCGTATTATTATATAAGATTAACAGGCTAAGTTTGTCTGTGACTAAATATACCAACCCAGGCAAAAAATTCAGCTTTCTAAAGGATATGTTTTTTTAATCCTAAAGAAGGTGCATTCGAAAAAATAAGTCTTCTTTGTTTATCAGCTATTAAAACATTACATCATTACCACAATAGACATCAAGCAGTCCACTTATAACCTTTGTGGCAAAATAACTTGGAAATAAATGGAAATAACTTATATCACTTTCTTCGTAGGTAACTAGGGACAACCTGGGCACAAAAATGGGTTAAACTCAACCAATAAGAAGTCAAGTGTGCATAGTGTCAGTTCTTCTACAAAAGTGACTATAATATATACAAACTACAAACATATAAATGAAAATAAACGGTCTCTTACAAGCTTGGATAAATACAAGAACAAAGGCTCATAAAACAAAGTAAAGGCTATATAATACGTAAAAACATCTATGTTATATAGTAAGAGTATAATCTGCTGAATGATAAAAGGCAACAACGCTGAGGACTGTATCGAAGACTAAACCAAAAACTGCATAAAAAATACTAAAAACGATTGAATAGCATAAGTCTAGGCAATAGTTGAAGTGCCAATCCAAAGTGAATAGGTGTGAAAAATAGAAATAAAAATTAAGCTAAATGTGATGCAATAACCTGTTGGGCGGACACGCGCTGCGCCAGGGGCATATGTAGGTAAAGATACATGGCATCGGACTTCCAATCCCCCAAAAGTGAGATGACATCTAAAGAAACCCCCGCTTCTAATGCAAAGGTAGCACCACCACGCCGGAAGGAGTGGGTCCCATACTGAGAAGCAGGAATGCCTAACTCTAAAAGTACCTGCTTCATACAAGACATAAATGACTTATAGGTAAAAACGCAGAGCTTAGGGGTAGAGGAGTCTCTCCAGCAAAAAGCCTGGCTATTAGGTAAGGCTGCCGTGGTAAAAGAAAATGCATGTTGGACAGCTGTAACAGGACATAATGAGCCTGGAATAGCCACCAATGGAACAGCAACTGTACGCTGACCAAGTTGAATGGTTTTGCTCCATCGAACTGTTAATGTAATACCTGTACGAGAATACACTAAGTCTGACCTAGTAAATTGGCGCTTAGGATCAAACGAGGCATCAGAATGAGGAAGTAAATGTGCCTTACGAAACAACCCAAAAAAGGACACAAGGCAAATAGCCCAAAAGGAGGCATGGCGACTGCAATTTAAATTAAGACGAGACCGCATACAAATAAGCAAATCAGGCAAAATAGGCAACTTGGGTTGTGGAGGTTTACCAAGTGTACGTTTAATACCCTTGAGGACTGTTGATAAAATCCAGTTGTGGGAAAGTGGATTGGGAAAACCCATCTCACGATGCAAGAGCCCAACAAAATTGATATACTGACAGACAGATTGTGGTAACAAGAACCTGGCAAGATAGGCTGCATATAAACACAAAAAACTATTAGAGGCGGGTACTAGTGACATCGACATGAGATCGCAAAACTTCCTGTAGGTGGCATAATGCGTACGGTAACTACTTTTTGTGGATACAGCATAGGTAGCTTGACGGAAAAACAGAACATCTGACATCAATCCTAGGGTAAACTGGTCCAAGCCTAAACAGTAATGGAAAACTTACCTAGTAACAAAAAGTAGCTGAACAATGACATGTGATCAAGGGCCGAAAGCTCAAACAAGGTCTTATTATAGTAGCGAACAAGGAGTTCCGCAAAAGCAAGAAAATGTGTGGGGTCGTGTAGACGAGACACATGATCAGCAGTAACATTATTTATTCCCGAAACATGAAATACTTTTAACCGGAAGTTGAATGTTGCTACAGCCAGAACAATCGCCGGAGAAAGTACATCATTATGGGGTTTTTAGTGGTACCTTTATTAAGCATGGCAACAGCAGCAGTATTGTCACAAAAAACATAAACCGTTTTGTTGCGCCACAAAGGTGCCCACCGAACAGCAGAGAGTACAACGCAAAGTGCCTCTTTAAAATTTATATGTAAAGTACTGAGGGACGGGTAGTCTACTAACAGATTTGAGTAGAACCAGTCACCTAAAAAGTATGCACCGACTGATGAACTGCATGCATCAGTTTGAAGTTCAGTAACAGGACGTTTCTCATGAAAATCACATTTCCCATTAAATTGTTGAAGGAAATCATGCCACCACACCATGTCTCTGTGGAATTCGAGTGTCAGTCGACACTTCGAGGCAGAGTTAGGTAAGGATCCCATGAGGTCAAGAATGCGACGTAGGAAAGTTCGACCTCCATAGACAACTTTGCAAGCCCAGTTCAAGCGACCGGCCAACTGCTGCAGCTGCCTTTTGGAGGCCCTTTTGCAATGTAAAAAAGAGGAAATAATTTCCTGCAAATCAAGTAACTTCTTAGGAGGCAAGGATAACGTGAGTTCCACTGTATTCAGACAAATACCTAGAAAAATCAGACATTGACATGGAGGAACTACCTTAGGAGGACTAAGTTCAAACCCTAAAGAGAGCAAAAGAGAACATAAAGTGTCAAATGCCAACTTACATTCAGCTTCTGTCCGGCCGATGACTAGAAAGTCATCCAGATAGACAACTACAAGGGGAAAACCCCTCCTAGCCATCATCCGGCGGACTGCTTGAGTCAGGCGATGGAAGATACCTGGTGCACTTTTTCCCCCAAAAGGGAGTCTAGTGTCAACCAAATAAGTAAAATGCTTGTGACCTCTAAAGCGCCATTTTAGACCTAATGCTGACCAATTAGCAGGGTGTACGGGGACAGATCTGTATGCATGTCGTAAGTCAACCTTAGCCATATAGTAGCCAGGACGCAACAAACGAGCAGCATCATCAAGTGTTTGGAATTTTTTTGCTTATCAATGTCAATGTAAGAGTTGACACCGAGACCCGGAGGCATGGAACAATCGTGAATAAGGCGGAGGTCCTCAGAGTCTGCCTTTGGAACTGCGCCAAGCGCACTAATAATGACAGGCTTAGATGGCCAAATTTTATAATTACCTGCAGAAATTTCCTCCTTAATAATGGTTTCCACTTTGTCAAAAGCAAGTGAGTTAACCGTAGAAAAATAATTGTGCATTTCAGCTGGTTTGAGTTCTGCATCCTTTGGAAGGAGTTGGAAACCATTGATAACACCAGATAAAAGAAACTCGTTATCTGGGTCATCAGCCAGCTCAGTAGTCCATAGATTAATGTTTAGTGGAGAAGAAAATTGAGATAGTCAATTGTCGCCTGGGATCCCGTGTGCATGACCAGCATGTAGCTTGCCACAAACATGGGATCCATTCTTCCTATTACAAACATGGGCAAAACGACAATCCTGTTTAGTGCAACCCTTAAGTCTATTGTAGTTACGGCAAATTTCCTGCCCCTCAGTAGTATGGGAACCAAAAGGAACACCCCCCTTGCCTGCTGAAGAAATTCCTCCTCTGGAAGAAGAAGAGGACCCATAAGATTTTGGCGCAGAAGCAGGTACAGCCCAACGAGGCATAAGCATCACTTCATGGAGGTGGCTGTTATCAAAACTCCATGGGTAGCCATAAGTGTGCTGAAGAATCCGATATTCATCATCATACTTCAATACAGACTCCCAGGTGTATTTACGAGCCAACTCCATGATTTTTATACTATATGAAAGGTAGTCCCTAACATCAGCAGACGTGGGCAGCCTATTACAAGTTAGAAATTCGTAGAAAATACGTAAATTGGCAATAGAATATTGTTCAACCGAAATAGATTCAATTTTTTGCTTCTTTTCACCAACAGACAAAACAAGCTTAGTTTGATGGCCAGAGTCTGATGTAATGACTTTTTCCTCTTCCACTGGCCGTAGACGAGACACGAAATCGACAATACGGAGTGGCTTACCTTGGCCTGTGTCAGAGGTTCGGGATGGTCGAAGAAACAGCTCAGAGCTTCGCTGCTCTTGTTCTCTAAAAATGGCCGCCAATCCGCGTTGTTGTTGTTGTTGAGGTCTAGGATTATGGGGTCCAGCGCTTCCAATCAAAGTGGACATAACGTCAGGGCCGTTTGATTCGAAATGGTTCGGCAAAATAGACGCAGAAGGAGGAATGGCGGATTGGGTGGGAACGTGAATGGCAGAAGATGCTGCTCGTAGATTCTGCAGGGAAGCTTGGCGTTCCGCTATCTGACAGCGTAGGCGGTGTTCTTCGTCAGCAATGCTTCCCTGAACAGCTCTTTCCTCTGCCTCCAAGGCAGCTAGCTCGCGACGGAGTGACACAATATCGGGCGGTGGATGGCGGTTTATCCCGTCCTCCTGTTGAAGATGCTGTTGTTGTGATGGTGGTGGCGGAGTAGGATGTTGCACAGCGTTGGGGCGTGTTGCTGAAGAAGAAGAAATGATACCTTTGGACTGGGACTTCGGCCTTTCGTCAGTTGTGCTCAGCTGCTGTTCATCGTTCAGTTGTGTTCTGCCAGAACAGTGACGTGAAGGGGGTCCAAAGGTATGTGTTGAGATCTTTTCCCTGCAATCTTGTGATGGACATCGGAGTCCAGCATGTCTGGAAGTTCGCTTCTCTCTTTCTAGAGCTACTGCTATTTCCTGTGGTGAAACTATAAAATCACCTTCCACAGGAGTCCTTGGGGGAGAGATAGTAGGTGTTACCAAGACAGCCAGAACAAACCTCCAGAACTGTATAAAATTCATGGTGATCAAGGAAAGGATTGTAAAGATTTACTTGAATACTCTTGCACAGCTTTAAAACATCAGTTTGACATGTATTGTAGCATATTGAGAAGAAGAACTGAAGAGGAATGGGATGAAGAAGCATGGCCTATATATATGGTAAAACTGCAAACCTAGTGGTCAGCAGTTCTAAGAGGTCAGCAGTTCTAAGAGGTCAGCAGTAGGAGCTAACCAAAACAAATCAGCTGCAGTGCTGTGTGAGGACTTCATACTAGCTGAATTTAAACCCTCATAAAACTTATGAGGAACATTAATGTCCATAGCTGGGTCAACCCACTGGTTGATGACGCCGTAAAATCGAATATCTATTTTTAGCATTTAACCCAAACTTTCCATAAATTTCTCTAGCAAATAGTTCACAGAGCAAAATGAGCAAAATAATAATATTTTATCAACAATAAATAAGTTATGACTAGATGTATATATTGTCTAAACCTGAGTTGTCCTAATAAAAAAAACATGTATATCCGAAAAATAGTAAAAATTCAAGTATATATAAATAATGATTTCCATCATCGAAAACATCAAGTAATTCTGACGTCATCATCAAAATATGGAAAACACAATATTCAAAGTTAATTTTCTTGTTTTAAGAATACTTTACTTTTAAAATGTTTTTGTTCAATCCTAAGCTACATTCACATGCATATATTTTTCTGCGTAAGGACTTACGTAAAATTTTAACGTAAGAAATGTAAGAAAATTTTGCTTTACGTGCAGTCTCGTTCGCATGCACGTATGTTTTTGTTTACACGTGTTATGTAGTTAAGGTATATCAAGTAGTTAAAATCACTTTACAATATGGTGGCATTTTTAAATAACCTTTTGGCTGCACTATTAGTTATGCTAAGAAGACTTTTTTGTATGAGCGTCTTCTTTGTACATTCTCTCTTACGTACAAAAAAATTTGCTCGTAAGAAAACCTATGTTAAGAGCTTATATTGCACGGTGTCTCTCTTACATACAAAAAAAATGTGTATGTGAATGTAGCTTAAAAGGGCATTTGGATTTTTTAAACAAAACATTCTCCAAGAATCTTCTAGTAAAATTTTTTCTCTTCTCTATTTTTAATGCTACTTTCAGATATATACCTGGTTTTTTTTAAATGAGTTTGAAAAGAATTAAAATTAAAGACATTTTTAAATATAAATATATATATCTATTGTATAATTTCTTAAAATAAGAGAGAAAATGTTATGAACATTGTCTTTAAGCATTTTATTTTCGGGTTTTTTTTCATCGGGAATTTCTTTTTTGTTGAGTTTGTATGGAGCTAGCTATAGTTTATTTCCCTCAATTTTTTTAACAAAAAAAGTTTTACAACCCCTGTTTTATTGAAAATAAAATAGAGATCATTTAAAAACAATAAAAATGAACTAAAGCAAAGTTTAGATTTGATAACCTTTCAATATTTTCAGGGGGTAAAACAACAGTCAATATAAAATACAAAATACAAAAAACCTGTTAACATTTCTGGAACCTCTGCCTGAAAATTATCTCCAACTCTCATTCCTGGTTCTAAACAAAGACAAAAATATGTGAAGTGAATCTACCTAGGTGTGACAAGGAATCTCAAGACAGTAATCACAAAAGTTCAATAATGTTATTCGTTGTTACTCAGACTGGTTATCTATAAAGTACCCACCGTTAGCAGGATCACCTGATTTAACTGATTTCTCACTGGTCTTTTTTTCCTCATTTAAATCTGTTGATTTTACCATTTTTGTCTAATAAATGTGGTTGGAAAATTCTTTTGTGATTTTGGTTACGTCTCAAACGAATAAAATGGCGAGAGACAATGTTTTGACGAAAAGTACCTTATGGCGAGTTATAACTCCTGATCACAACAGAAAACACTCGCATTTATTTATAGCCCCCACTTATTAAAGAGCCGCTGGGGCGCGGTGGCGCTTTGTTTCATTTTTTCCGCGTCGGTTCCCTTCAAGAAAACCACGCAGCCACGCAGAGTGTATCCGGTGTGTCGATAGAGAGGGCGCGGCACAGAAGGGGAACAATATTCCTGGGGCGGATGCGCGCATTTTTTTAGTATAAGATGTATCCACACACCCTACCGGATGAAATAATCTGTGTTAATTTTGGACAAGGAGATTAATTTTACTTCATTTCTGGTGTTTTCTTATGATGAACATTAGTTTGATATTGTTCTGTCGCGTGGGACTTGAATGTAATCTGTGGCTGCACTTGCCTTGGCAAGGCATTGGCAAGGCTGCCAGACCAATAGGTCAGCGGATTTAATTAATAATGATGTAATGTTTTAAAGGGTCGATCAAGTCAGCGAAAAACGTTTTTTATAAACATGAGAACCATTTTAAAATCTAACAATGAACACGTTGATTTCGCGCATGCGCATAATAACATTCCACCGCGAAATGAACGTAGCCAGACTACATCCGTTTGGCACCACGAGGACATCTTTTCCCGGCTAATCGAAGAAGGCACCAGTGTAATAAAAACATATTCGAGATGACTAAATAGTTCCCTTGTTTACTTCAACCAGTGTTTAAAAAGTAAGAAAAAAATGCAATGCAAATCTTAATAAACAACTGTTTCGCTTTCTTCGCCCCAGATTATGTTCTAATGACAAAGGACTGATAGCAAGATTCTCAATTCATTCTCGTCCGCATGAAGTTTATCAGGGGGGGGATCGGTGCCACATTCCGGCAGGTCGGCGGTCGTTTCGGCGGACGTTTCGATGACCCGGCGGTCGTTTTTTGGCGGTTATATGCGAGGTTGAGGATGGTTTTGGCCGTTTTTCTATGATCCAGCGGTGTTTTAGGCCGTTGTATCAATAACCGAAGTGTTCTTGGTATAATGAAGTCCGGGGATGTTCCTCTCTCGGCGTTTCATTGCCTGGGCGGTCGTTTCAACCCTTTACTTTTCTTTTTCTCGATGGTTGCACAGCACGGCGAAACACTTCAAGAAACGATGTAGTACCGCGGTTGTTGGTGTTTGAATGGTCGTTTGGGAGAAAACCGCCGTTTCCATAAGAGCTCTGAAGAACGAAATGCAGCGGCGGTCGAAAATCAGGCGGCAGTCAAAAATTCGTTGAAGCCTCGTTTTGAATAATTTCTATAATATTTTACAGAATGAAAACAAAAAAGAATGAAAAAAATGAATTAGAATTGGAACGAGATAGTTGTGTTTACTTTTTCACTTGTTTGGGTTTAGTTATATATAAAGAAAAAAGGATATGGAATGAAATATTAGCATGTCTGTTACGTTGGGTGAAGTTTTTTATAGTACAAAGGTACTTTGTACCTTTCCACAGAATAAGTTGTTCTGCAAAAACGGTTGAGGACTCCGTCGTCTCAGTCTAAGGTGCCAGAAAGGAGCGAGGCGTATTATCAATCAATGGATTTATTGGATATAGCGAAGTTCGACTGTCACTTCCTCAAAGGGGAGGCCCCTCGGACCATGAAAACAACGGCCAAAATGACCGCCGACGTCACGTAGCAGCGCCGAAAAACGACCGCTGGGTCTTCGAACGTCCGCCGACCTAATAAAACGCAGACCAAAATGATTGCCGGAATGTGGCAATCATTTTGGTTTTGGGTAAGACCTGTCAATAAGCTTAGCGACAGTGAGAGACAAAAAACCCTGAGAACAAAGTTTACGGCCAAAAATCGCATATACGTGTATACAGCAACTGTTAAACCACTTTTAGTACTGAAAATATTTCAATTTATTTGTTAATTATAACTGGCATCGAATTTCTACACTTTCACGCACCTGATGTTGATACGTAATGCAAATATGTTGTCAATAATACAAGGACATTTTAAAGATGGTTTAAGTGACCTAATGCTTCCTCAGATAAACTTTAGAAAACCATCGCAATTTAAACCAAATTTGGTAAACGCGCCAACGAGGCAACGATGAAACCTTTTTCCAATATAGTCAACACAACACAATATTTATTAACGAACAAACGACCCAACAGACCAACGAGTCCACTTAGCCAACAAGCAAAACGATGGACAGGTAGATGGGACTAACGGACAAGGATCAGGTCCGAAGTGATGCTCTTGTTTTAAACTCGTTGGCTCTGCTGGTTAATTTTCATTTTATCTGGAAAATGGTAGCCTAGTTAACTAAGCTTTCTTTTTCGAGTTGATAAAATGAGTTTCTCTCAAACTAAAGCTTAGACGCAAACGAATGACTCAGCGGAAACCCCGAGTTTAAATTGGACAATGTGACTAATCGCTTCGGAGGCCATTTTAACTTATCTGTGAGTTGTGTACCAGGCTTGGCCACATCTTACTCTGGTAAAAACTTTATAGTTTACCAATGTTTGTTAGGGTGAGTGAAACCACTCGCTGGAATATTCGGATGAAAAGGGCTTTCCCCGACATGGACCACGTGAGCAAAGAACAATAGAATTAGCCAATCAAAAAGCGCGGCCAGATTTTGGCCGCAGAAAAATCGTTTGAGACCCAGCGTAATTTTTCCCACCTTAACTACTCCGATTTCCCGGTGGAAAGAAAAATTACGCTGGGTCTCCTGGCTAGGAAAATGGAGCTTTTTCTCTCAGCCCAAGGGGGGCAGTTGATTGATGTTTTTTCTTTAAATTTCTAAAATATATGCAGGTAAAGTCAAAACGTCAAAAAATTATAATGTTAAAAAGAGATTATGAGAGGCCAAATATCGTACCATATCGGGATAATTATTTAGTCCCACTACTTTCGTTTCTGTTTGTGTTTACAAACAAATCCGCCATCTTTAGCCGTTAACCGATAACACAATTCGGGGAAATTCGGGAGACAAGAACACTTCTGCATTTGCAGCGACCAGACAGATTGAAAAAGTTGAGCTATGCACACTATACTATTTAATTCAAGGTAGCTAGCCTGATATAGCTAACTTGCTGTACTATGCTACTAATCTTTTCACGTTATGCTTGGTATTTCTTTGGCCTTCTGAAACACCTTCGCAAGGCTGCACGAGACACTGAGCGTGCTAGAGCTACTAGCTATTATACCTCTCTTTAAATTGTTTGCTCATTTTCCGTATTAAAAAGTTGAGGTAAACGGAAAATTTAAAAAGTTATATGAATATTTTTAAATTTTTAAAGAAATACTTAGCTAGTTCCACAGTTGGAAGAGTTTCTATTATTCTTTCTTCCAATATTCCTGTCTCTCTAGTATATAAACCTGCATTTTGGAATTGGTTGAAAAAATAATCCCACAAAAGCAGGATTGTTGTATATTTCTATTGAGTTTGTACCGTATTTACAGTGTCAATATTTCCACGCATATAGTATGAGTAGGATCTTTGAATGCATTTTAGAATTTCTATTTAAAGTTGTAAAAGTTTCATTTTTTATTTCATGTACAGATTTGTACAATTCTATTTGTGTTTACAAAAGATGTTACAAAAATTTACCGAGTAGAAATAGACATAGAAATGGTCCAAAAAAACTTCACTAGAAAAATTCCTGGAACTCAATGTTGTTCGTACTGGGATATAACTAAAACCATGTTCTCTAGAGAGAAGAACAGAACGTTATATGTTAATTTATATCAGGAAAGTTATTGAAATTGTAGTATGTACCAAACTTTGGTCAGGAAACTGTAATAGAAGGGATCACATGGTACGCTGATGATCATTTGGGTCCAAAATGTATTGTTCCTGTTGTGAAAAAAGGGCCATTTTATAAAATTCATTGTGCAAGCTTGGCTGTTTAAGGAGTGCATGCCTTGAATCGTGAGCGATCCCTCGCAATCTTCTAGTGCTCTCGTGAATGTTACTCAAGCATTAAATCGCTTGTGTAAATCCTGATAAAAAATTAACAATTTTTCTTCTGATACTACACTAAAAGTACTTCCATTACTTTGTGCAATACACAAAGTTACAGCTATTTTAAGGGTTAGGGGACATTCACAGAGCAAGCTCCATGAGCAGTGAACCCCAAACCCTGTGCCACTATAACCCAGGTAATAGTAACCCATTCTTTTAGTTGTTGCTAATACCAGTAACCTCAGTTTTTATCTTCTAGTGGCTTAAACAAGAAAAACGTTTTTTCCAGTTTCACCTTTTGATAATGTTTGAATAAAATGTTTTTTTCTTCTTGTTATCTATTCAGAGATACCCTTGAGCATTTCTACCTGTCAAGATGAAAAGCAAAAAATAAAGTTGTGTGCAGTAACCTCGCAATCAACATAGTCTTTTGTAACATTAAAAAATAAGCATAATAGAGAAGGGTGTTATGACAGCATATAGGGACGTGTGTTTTCGTAACGTAAGTATATAAAAGAACACGGACAAAATCTGTTTAATTAGTATAGTTTTTATGCAGTCAATATAGTATTTGTGCAATATTTATTGAAATTATCATAACGAAGGAAGGTGTTATGACAAGCGTATATTCTAGCATTTGGTGGAAAAGGTGGTAGTAGTTGTGACTTTTCATGACCCTTTTTATAGGGGGTACTTTTTAAAATGGCCACTGTAAGCAGCAACATGGATGCCCACAAGCGAGCTATTTATGTGGCCGATTTCACATGTGCATGGTTATGGAACTTACGCTCTTGTATTATGTAGAATGTATTCAGTTTCATCTTATTTTGCAATTTATAATTTCGAAGTATATAGCTACCAACTATATATTGAAATTTAGAAACTGAAAATTTGCAGAATAAATATTACAGTATATATTAAGAAACGTAATGGCCAAACATAAGATCATAAAATTAGTGAGTTATACTCAATTGAGTAAGCCCACTGAGTTAACTTTAATGCTATGTAGAGTCAACTACCCCTAATTGAAGGGCTCTGGGGAGCTATCGCAAAACATCTAGACTGAAAACCGTCTTACAAGTGACTCTCCATATGTGTAGGAACCTAAAATATACCAACAGGCATTTCTCTGTTGCACAAATCAACTATGGTGCCTGGACTTTGTAAACTATCAGAAATTTTATACAAAACTTTTATATTTGCTGAAATGTATGAAGTTATTTTATTGATTTTTTTAGTGCAAAACGTGGTGGTATTATATATTATACTAGTCCATAAAGCCCGTGGAAAAATTCACTAAGGCAGAAGGACAATGAAAAAATAGGTTGTTTTAGATTTTTTGCTGATGTCAGCCAGTGCAGATACTAAAAAAAAAAATAGCAAAATTTAGTTTATTCGCTGCATTGAGTGGAGGTTAAGACGCTGATCAAAATAATGTATAGGATCATATTTCTTCGACGAACGCCTGATGAGATATAATGGTTTAAAAATTTTGCAGATGTCAGCAACCCATCCACAAAAAAAAATTAGAACCTTGTTTTCACGTTGCCACTATTGTGTAGAGCTTAAACTGCTGATCAAGAAAATGTATATGATCATGTGCTTTTGATGAGCGGTTCATAAGAAATAAGGGTTTAAAAATTTGTGTACCTGTTGCCTGCATCGTATAGATCTTGAAACGCTGATCAAGAAAGTGTATAGGATCATGTACTTTTGACAAACTGTTGCAGAGATATTAGGTTTTTTGATAACGTCATCAACCCGTCCATTTCGAAACGGATTTGGGGACCCAGGTTTGGGAAAATTACCCAAATTGGTCCTATGTAGTCCCTAGTTACCCACGCGGTGAAAAATCATTGACGTCACCATCTCATTTCCAAGTTATTTGACCTTAAAGTTTTAGGTGCACTGTAATGGCTTCATTAATTTAATATAAAGATATTGACGTTAAAGTAGTGTTATTGAAAATTTAACATATTAGACATGTTTTTTTCGGCAACATCAAAGGAAAATGAACACATCCACTTTGCCTGTTACAGACACACACACACACACACACAGTCTCTGTATTATTATAGAGATTTTTGAGAAAATACAAACCAGCTATTTGAACAAGTGTTATCAGCTATATAAGTTTTATTTTTATGTTTGTATAATTTTAATATTTGTTAAAATGTATAAAATATTATGTTATTACTTGTTGCGAAACAGGTGGTATATTCTGCAGACCAGAATTTGAATAAATACAAACCATTCCTATGCTACCACTTGGATTTTATTTTTCTTTATATTTAGGCAACTAACATTTTTAATATAACAAACTCACCCCATCCAACGCTGGCTTTTACTGAACAGAAGAAGCCTTTATGCTGTTTTACACTTTAGGAGAATTTTCAGCAGAACGGAATAGATATGAAAATTTTCCATTCACTTGATATATAAAATTTTTAGATATGCATGCTCAGAAGCTTTTTTGTTCCGTTCTGTTCTGTTGAAAATTTTCTTGGAGTGGAAAACAGTCTTTAAGGATACATGAAACACCTAAATTGTTGTTTTTGTCAATTTTTTGATTTTTATATCAGTGGAAATATTATTATCATTTTATATCTTTTGAATAAAAAATGATATATAAACATTAAATTTTAGTTTGTTTACAAACTATATATCTCGATGTCTCAAAAACAATTTTTGATTGATACACCCCTACACTTTTAGCTAAAAGGTACAAGCATTTATGAATATGAAGACAAAAATAAAATATTTATTTTTTGGGTATGCTGAGCTCTCAAATAATGTCTGGTATTTTTCTTAAAAATGAATTGTTTAGATATAGTCACTGTGTAAAGGTGAAAAATAACATCGGAGAAGCAACGAAAGGAAATTTTTGATATAAATTCAGAGCTACACATTAAAAAGCAAAACCGAGACACCGTTTTAGTGCACAAGTGAAGTAGATTTAAATGTTGTCATTTTTATGCCATAAGGTTTTAATATCCGTACCTTCAACTTAAGAGTTTGCAACTTGAAAAGGTGTTCAATAATTTTTTATAGACCAGGCCCTGAAGGGGGTCAAGTACCACCCAGAAAGGGAAAAATTTCTGTTAGCACCATGTTATGGCTTAGGTATTGGAGCTTCAGAAAAGGTATGGTGAATAGCCTAACTCCGGAGGGTGAACCCTCCAGGCTCTCCATCTTGGGTGCTTTGACACAATTTCTTATTGAAATACTTGTTTCAGCATCAGATGTTTCTGAGTAAGTAGGCTACCTTAGATAGCGTATTTGAGTACCGTAAATCCTCGATTAAGCGCCGCCCTCGAATAAGCGCCGCCCTCGAATAAGCGCCGCCCTCGAATAAGCGCCGCACCTTAGACTGTAAATGCGGCGCTTATTCAAAGCATTAATTGATAAAGGGGTTCAATAAGACTAAAACGTTTTATTTTATAGTGGACCAATTCTTGGCCATTTTTTCATGTCAAAAGATATTTTATCGATTTCAAAATGACTATATTTTGTTTTCTTTTTTATCAGTTCATGAAATGAAATCTTTAGTTTTTAAATAAGCGCCGCCCTCGAATAAGCGCCGCCCTCGATTAAGCGCCGCACCAAAAAAGTCGAGTTTTGAATAAGCACCGCAGCGCTTAATCGAGGATTTACGGTATAAATGTACCTTATTAGGATAACATTATCAAAAAGTAACCAGAATTCCTAATTTCCGTCGTACTTATGTGAAACTTCGCAGAGAAATCAAACAAATATGAAAACAAAAATGGGAATACTAAGGAGTGTCCTATTTTTAGGATAAGATATTCAATTTTTGAATTTTTAAACTGACTCTATGAGTCATTAGCCTGACTGACTGAAGGTGGGTCATTAATAATCGTCAGGCATACTAAAACATTTGTCGTTATAAGATGGTAGCCATACGAAAAACTAAGAAGAAAAGAAGTTCCCTTCCATGAATCTATTAAAAGAAAGAAAATCCTTAGTTTCCAATCTACCACGAAGAAAACAACTAAAGAAGGAAGAAAGAGTGTAGATGTAAATCGTGACATACAGTACTGGAATCAGGACACCTAACATCGTGGACCGCGTATCATGTGCGTCGCGCACGATTCGCGATGCTGTCGCGATAATAAATTTTTTTAGCATCGTGAAAGTCGCGATCCATCGTGAGGTCGACTTTCACGATGCATCGTGATTTTCGCGATCTACATCGCGACCGTCATGATACATCCTTAAGCATTAAAATAATAACGCCATGAAATATAAATAATTGTTGTTGTTTTTTTTAATCAAAAATATTTTTGTCGTCGTAAGCTTCTTTCTTGTTTATTTCTAAAATCCAATCGTACCATGCTTGTACTGATGCTCTATATGGTAGCTGACGGAAAAAACAATATGCACACATAGCCAAATTCGCGAGATTACGACTTTGTCGGTAGCAGTCAACTTTAAACTTGAAAAAAAGTATGTTTTAAGAAAGTGTGTTTTAAGATGACACTATTGTAACGCATAATGGACTTTGTGTCACGTTCTGCAAAGTCCAACTCCTCTTCCTCGCAGTGCAGAACGGGCAACGTTAGGTGTTTACTTAATGGCTAACGGAGCTCTGGTGAAGTCTGTGTTTTAAGAAATTTAAAAAATAACAAACGCATTTCAATGTTACATCTTTTAAATAAGAACCAAGAACGTGTTAGCGGTTGATACTGTGGTATGAATTTTTATATTAGTCTGTGGCTTCGGCCAGCACAAGTTTAGAATAGGCTTGTGTCGTCGTTTACAAGATTAGTGATTAATGATTTTGCACGAGGTCTCTGTTAATTATTAATATCTCTGTTAATTATTAATATCTGTGTTAATTATTAATATCTGTGTTAATTATTAATAACGTGAAAGTTAAAAGCATTTTCTGTATAAATGAAAGTAAACAAAGAAAACTTCTTTTTGTTTCTAAAGAAAAGACCTGAAGTTTGTTGATATGACGAAAGTTCAAAAATAGTCCAACGAATAAGAACATTATTTTTAAAGATTTGAGGTAGGAGGAAAGTGGAGTAATCTAAATCTTTAATGCGTCAATATAAATTTAGTTTTTTGGTAGCTATTTTGAAAATCCAGAATGTCCTGATGAAAACATAAATTACGTTGTTTTATATAAGAACGTTTAAATTTAAATAAGGCCGGAATTTAAAACTGTTCTTATTATTCTTTTGATCAAACACTTAAAGTCTTTCTTTCTTTTAGCTTCTCAGACCTGGAAAAAAGCGCTAATTAATAAACTTTTCAAGGCTTGAAGGTTCGGTTGAGGTTCTATTTGTAAGGTGTTCTTACGACTTGGCCTAATGTGTGTCTATAAATATTCTTATAAACTAGGTTTTAATAAAAAAACGTAAATTTGTTTGACTATTTTCTAGCAAATAAAAAAATATTATAAAAATTAAAAAATCACACCACAATTAGAATATATAACTAAACATCAAAAGTTTATTTTTTCTTTCTACGTCCCAATTCATTTATTGCGTCTCTACATTTGCGCCATTGTTCTTCTTCTTATTGAGAACTCATGGTATGGATTTGAAATATATAATCTCTAATTTTTTGTAGTTTTTCAACATTCAGTTGTTTTTTCCCTTTTGTGCCAATACAGTTACTCGTAGCTCTTTCCTCCTCTGTAAACATTTGCATGGCTAGATTTTTAGCAAAGTTCTTAATCGATTGCGACATGTACGAAATCTTTTGAATTTCTGCGAACGAAAGCTCGTTTTTTCCTAACTCATTGCAATCTTCCACGTCACCTACTATTGGGAGATCATTCGCGCAAAATGTCGAAGAAGCAACGGGTGATTTGATTGTATCGGTGGAACTTGTAAGTACATTGTCTAGTGGGTCAGTTTGAAATAACGACACTCAAGATTTTTGCTGGACTTTTTTTTGTTGAAAATTGGTTGGGAAACGTTTTGGTGGTGATGCATAAACCACCTTGTTGGCGTCCAGCAATGTTAATTTCCCAATAATGCGTTCCTGATTGGCTATAAGTTGATGCAAAAGTCCTTGCATGTAAGCATTACTACTTCTTAGCTCTTCATTTTGTTGGGACAAGATGGAATTCTGTTGCATTAAACTCGATAAACATGCGCTATGATATTTACCTGAAAAATGCAATTTACAATAGAATTAATACAATACAATCAGAAATATTCTGATTATATAGTCGTCAACGATGAACATCAAAGGGTTTCTAAGCATGTAATTAATAGAAAAAACTTACTTTTATGCTTTGGATCACTATCTTGCTGAAATCTGTGGCTATCAGGGTATACTTCTCGAATAAACGGTACCAACGTATTTTGTAGAATTTCGACGTAAAATTATTTTCTCATAATTCCCGAAAAAATCGTTATTTCCGTTGGTCCACGTTTCGAAATTCCAGCCCACACATGTAACTTGTACGGATGTTTGGGTACAGGCTTTAATCGGGGAAGCTGATCTTTTTTTCTGAAACATATCTTGCCGTACTTATCCATCATAATGGTGGATTCGTCCGTAAAAATGACGTCGTCAAATGTTTCCCCTTCCCTTAGTAATTTTTCACAAAATTCCAATCTCTTTACTTGATTGGGTTCCCTGATTAATTGGCAATATTTTACGCCAGTCAAAGTCCATCCCAGCTTTTGTCTTGCATTTCGCAAGCTTCGGGTAGATACATCCAAATTAAATTCTTTTTTGATAAGTTTTTGAAGTTCTAAACGAAAGTATTTTTAAACCAAGAAAATGTGCAGAAAATACATATGGCTTATTAAACAAAGAAATTCTTATGAAAGAAAATCTAGCAAAAAGAAAAGAAGTAATTAAAATTAGGTAAATACAAAAAAAAAAATCATACCAACAGATGTTAGTTCGTCATTTTGTTTATAGCATTTATCTATAAAATCAAAATGTTGTAAGTTCAAAATTCTTTGACGTCCAGGCCGGTTTTGCTGGTATAGTGACCCATTTTTTTTGTATTTTGTGTAAACCAAAGATATTGCTTGTCTTGAAACCTTTATATTATCCTCAGACAATAAAATTGTAGAAATTTGCGTGTATTTATTTCCAAGCTCGACAAGGTTAACAATCCTCTGTTTTGTATACAAATTTAGACCTCTAGCCATTTTGTCAACAGTAATAACGCAACGCTGAAAACTTGAAATAAATCAAGAGTATAACCTATTTATAACGATTTTTAATTGTGAGAAAGCCGACGAAAAGTATTTAACACCTCATTCAGTGTGATTCATTTTTATTAAAGAAAGAAGAAGTTACCGTACAGCGACTCGTTTCTTTAACATTTCTTGCGAAAATTTGATATATATATTTTAAAACTTGCAAAAAAAATAAAAAAATGCTGTTGACTTGATTATCGTTATAAAAATATATTACAAAATGGAAAGTAATTTTTAAATGTAAAAAAAAACAAAGACACAAGATTATGCGTATCTATTGTTTAATAATTCAATGTTATTCACGATACATTGCGACAATCACGAATGATAGTGACGATCGCGATAACATCGTTATTTTTTTTTACATCGCGATTATCGCGAAGTTCTTCGTTAACATTTTTTCTCTCACGATGTTAGGTGTCCTGATTCCGGTACTGTATTAAAGCTGCTCTCATTATCCGTGAAACAAAATCTTGTCATTGATTTTCAGAAAGCTTTGCAGTATCCGCTTGCTGAAGTCCCGCTTAATTTGTGTACAGCAGATGGATCAATGAGGAAGACCAACAAAAGCGAGCTCCAGAAACAGATATTCTCAAGAAGTAACATATCAGAAGAGAGAGTGTTTGAAAAAAGCAAAACGGCGTTAATTGTTGATTTGATGGCACTGATAAGAACAATGACTGACATTCCTGCCAACTATGAAGATCTTTCCTGAAAGTATTATCTTTGTTACCAAGAGGATATGATTGTGTCAATATTGTTGCTGACAGCTATTTTTCAAACGCAATCAAGAATGCTGAGAGAGCAAAAAGAGGTACATTGCAAAGTATCATCATTAAATCAGCAAGATCCAAAGTGCCAAGAGAATTTTCGAAGTTTTTGTCATGTGGCCAAAACAAAACAAGACTTATACAGCTCATTTTCCAGACACTGCAAAATGAAAAATATCGAGCTTTAGAAGCTATTAACTGCAACACCCTTAGATAGATAGATGAATGCAAGTTAGTTACTTCATCAGGAATTTTTGAGTTTGACAGGTTGCTAAGTATGCAGGAAGAAGCTGATACAAAAGTTGTGGCACATGCTGTGGAGTACTTACAACAATCCCGCGAACACCATGTCATTGTCAGATCACCCCCAGGCGACACAGACATCGTCATATTGTGCCTGTCACTTTCAGTCAATGAAAAAGATAGGGTAGTTTATGACAGTGGGTGTGGAAAAAGCAGGAAACTCATTTTCCTTGGAGCAATTGATTTCTCGTTGTCAAGATGTTCAGCATTGATTGGTTTGCATGCTTTTACAGGCAACGATTATTTATCTTCCTTTTTTCGAAAAGGAAAAGCCATCTGTTGGATAGTTCTTGAAAAATATCAAAGTTTTGAAGCATCGTTTGCTGATCTTGGTTCTGATGAAGAGTTAGCAGAAGACTTATTCAAGCAGCTGGAAGAGCTGGAAGAAGATTTGGAAGAGCTTTTGGAGGAGGAGAGCGATTACGAATCAGAGTTCGGCAGTGACGTGGAAAGTGACAGTGACATGGAAAGTGACTAAGAACGATGATGAGAATGATTACTGATTAGTCGATTTAAGTTTTTCTTTCATTTTTGTCATATTTGTTAGATTTTTTTGAAAAAAAGTCACAAGAATATTGCAAAAGTCAAGATTTTAGATTACTTTTTGAGCTCTGCAATGGAGGTTGCAGCAGAATATCGACCAAAATTTATTTAAAATCATAATGTTATCCTAATAAGGTACATTTATACAATACGTTATCTAAGGTAGCCTACTTACTCAGAAACATCGGATTCTGAACCAAGTATTTCAACAAGAAATTGTGTGAAAGCACCCAAAATGGAAAGCCTTGGAGGGTTCACCCTCCGGAGTTAGGCCATTTATCATACCTTTTCTGAAGCTCCAATACCTAAGCCATAACATGGTGCTAACAGAAATTTTTCCCTTTCTGGGTGGTACTTGACCCCCTTCAGGGCCTGGTCTATTAGGTCTTTCGAATTTATTAATTTATGACAGCACCATATGATATCTGACTTCCAGAAAATAATGCTTTAATAAATTTTATTTCACAGTTTTGGAAATATAGCCAGTATTCACAAGATTGGTAGGTGTTTCATGTGTCCTTAATAGAGTTAACCTTTCCAGCTAACCATTTTTTTAACATAGAATGGTGTGTTTTACGAATACAATATAAACTATTTCGTCTATTTATACCGAGAAATATTACCCAAGATTATTTGGTTGTAAAAAACAGGTTTTGTTAAAAAGAAAACATTCAATTTGAATTTTATTGTATCAATTTTTCAAAAATATGTACAAAAAGATAAAACAAAACATTCGAATAACCATTATAGAATTTTTTTAAACGTATTTTGAAGCAAAGTTTATTATTCTTCAGAGGAAGAGTGTTTTCTAATTGCTCTCTGTGCTGATGAATGTTTATATTAAAAAAACACATTTTTTTATGTGTAAACCATCGAACCTGGGTTGTCAACATTTCTTGTTGTTTTTCTGGCAAAGTGATTCAAGATTTTGGATTCACTGTAACTTGATTTTTGAGTCTGTATGTAGCTATGTTTTGATTCTCCGGCAATGTTTGTTTACATTTATAGCTACCACTATGGTTGCTGCAAGGTTAAAAGTTATACTGTGCTGTATAAAGCCCGCTGTTAAGGCTTTTTACCCAATCAGCGTTGCAGATTTACCGTATAAACTGGTTGAAAATAACAGTTCATATTTGTTATTTTAGCTGTATATAACTATTTAAAAATGGTTTCTGTGCATGACCAATATGATTTTTTATACAAGATTGTTCTGACAGGAGACTCTGGTGTTGGAAAATCATGTTTACTTTCACGTTTTACACGTAACGAGTTTGATGCAGAATCAAAATCTACCATTGGTGTTGAATTTGCTACCAGAAGCATAAAAATTGGTGGAAAAACAATCAAAGCACAGGTTCTTATGTTATATATTCCATATACTTTTAATATTAAACAAAAATTTTGAAGCTTTTGTTTAGCTTCAAAATTGGCTTTATACACAAATCATGTACTACTTGTACAATGATTATTTTCCTGGTCAAATACAAAACTTAGAAGGCATAAAAAAGCTTTGTGAAGAAACGTTTCTTCCTAAACTATAGGGGCACAACCAAAAATCACTTGGTAATATACAGGAATGCTTTTTCGCTATTGACTGTTGGGGCCATGTATTACCTCCCGATAACACCCTCCCCACCCAAACGGGTTTTTTAAAAATCTCAATTTCAATTACAACCAGCAATACACAATTGCATCGTTTTTAAATGATCTAAACAGTCTATTCCTCAGATACTATATCCCCCTAAAATTGCATCCAATTGGTCTGACATGTAAAGGGCTTGTTAAATAATATATGAAACATTGCAAACTGATCAAAATAGCCGTCATGAAAGATAACTCCCTCACACTTTGAAAACCCTGTTGCAGCGTCTATATTATGGTGCATAAATTCCTTAAGTCCACTTGAATTCAAATTAAGAGGTCAAACTGAGTTGCTCTGACTAAAAATGAGATCTAAACTGTATGTGGTTGTATTTTACTTTATAGGTGTGGGACACTGCAGGCCAAGAAAGATACAGAGCGATTACAAGTGCGTACTATAGAGGAGCTGTTGGTGCCTTAATCACGTATGATATTTCAAAACTGAGAAGTTTCAATAACATTGAACGTTGGTTGATGGAGCTGCGTGAGCATGCTGAAGAAGATATTATTGTTATGTTAGTTGGCAATAAAATTGACTTAAATCATCTTAGAGCGGTTAATACTGAAGATGCTCGTGAATTTGCTGACCAACACAAGATGATGTTTATAGAAACATCAGCATTGGATTCCACCAACGTTGAGGAAGCGTTTAATTCTACGATAAGAAAAGTACACGAGATTCAGCTGAGAAAGATGAAGGAGCAAGTCCCACATACGAGAACAACAGACGAGAAAGTTAAACTGAAGACAGAGTTGAACCAAACGAAATCATGCTGTTAGAAGAACTGCAACTTCTTTTATTCTTTAGCAATATTTTAAAAAAACCAAAGATGTTTATGTATATATAGTTAGTTGGTATATTGTATTTTGACATTTTATAGGCCTTTATATATATTTTACTTCAAAATTTAAAATTTAAAAATAAATTACTTCCCAATTTTCATTCATATTTTCATAACATTTTATAAAGTTATTATTATTATTATCTAATTCTCCATTTTAAACCTTAAAGAGAAACTTTTATCCAAAACTTTTGAATGATCTTATTGATTTTTTTAATATATATTTACTGCATGATTAAAAACGCGAATGTAATATATCCATTTATAGAAATATAAAATGTGTATGCGAAATATACTGTACATAATATAATATCACAAATCTTGAAGATAGATTTTGCAACAACGTTATTTTGCAAAGACATTATTTTGTTCCTTTTACGTATTTCAAGACTCGCTTGTAATGTCCATTTCAGTTATTTCATTCGTGTAAAAAATATGAAAGCTTGTTCAAAACGCAGAAATACTTTGTCAAAGTTTTGTTTGTGAACCTACAGTAGGACTGCCCTAGCCCCTATAGTTCATCCTTGTTTGATTTTACTTAATAGTTTTTTCATTTTTATTATTTTATACTTGATTATGAAGATATACAAGAGTATTATTATTGCAACCTTGATTGCGAGACTTAACACAGTGTTTTGACAATGCTATGTGGTGGAAGCAACATCGTGTGACGTCGAATTTAAAACTTTATGACAAAAATGTTAATTTGAATTTTTTATGCATAATGAAAATGTAGGAGATATTTTGCACTATGTTGGAATTGTTTATATTTGATAAGAAATTTTCTTAATTTTAATTTTTGTTATGACACCCATTTTTACCTCACCCTCAAGACTCTGTATGTGTTTTATCAAGAAGACAAAGTGCCCTGGGAACGAGTTCTCACTCTAGTTTTTTGCTTTCACAACGGCATCAAACTTTTAATTTGGATTGCATGAAAGGAAAATCAGAAATATTTTTTAGACAAAAACTAATTATTTATTTACCCTGTGTTTAAGTAGTACTATACGTGAAGTGTTCAGCAAAGATAAACAAATGTAAAAATACAAACACAGTTTAAGATAAATAGAAAATAAAATCATTTCTGAGATAAACTAATTTCCTGTTTAAACCGTTTTATCAACTGCGTTCCCAGCGCATTTTTTTCTCTTCATGATTTAGGACAGCGCGGATCTGTAACAGAAAGTCCTGGGAATGAGGTTGCTAATTCCCTGTTTTCTTCTTTTTTATCTTCTTATCAACAGTATTTAACAAGTGTTGACCAACTTACTGTATTCATAGTGAGCTTCGTCGTCGCCACACGTTCCGTTCTGTTGTAATCATGTATAATCCCAGTTAATCCGTGCATTGCCTCAGAAATTTCATATCAATATTGTTCTCGTTGTTGACATTTTTCAACTGATAAAAGAACGTACAGATAGTCAAGAATTTAATTTGTTGGAATATTCATTGATATGTTGAGCTTAATTGCGTTTGCAGAAGGTGGGTAGAAATAGCATCGACAAGGTATATTTTCTTCATTTGTTAAATTAGATAAGGTTCTAACAACTGGCATAAATTATATTCCCGACTGAAAAGAGGTGTAATCAAGGTTTTTTTTGCAGTTTTTAGTTACGAAATTTTTAACTTCATCGTAGCAGTAATTACACGGTACAGAGTAGCTAGGAGATCCAACCTGGAACCCAACCTCCACACATGCACACGATGCGACACCTAGCGTAGATTCATTGTTTGTGTAGTCATGTATAATATTAATTTTATTATACATCTATGATATTTTGTTCTCACTAGACCACCTATCGTAAAGCCAGTTTTAGAAATTCGCTGTTTTGAAGTTAACGAAACACATACTGTTGTCGCCTCCTAATTTGAATACTGGAGTATCCTGTTTTCGAACTGTTTTTGTGTTTTCTTTGGATTCTGCCTGTATACTTTTCTTTGTTGGTTCTTGGTAATTCGAACGTTTCGTTTTTCTGGACATTTTATTTTTATGATTTATTCGCTTTCGAACTTTTTAAATTAAAATTTTCTTAGCGCGTCCACGTATCAACGATATAAATCCGATAAATCTCGTGTTTTGCCTCCAAATACGACCTCAAAATTTCCACCTACGAATCAAGGTATATAAGATCCTTAAAGGGGCAACGAAACGATTCAATAAGCTCAATTCCCGCACATTCCGAAGAATGACGTGTAATAAACAGACCACTAAATGTTCCTTTACCCATTTTATGCACATGGAGAAAAAAATGGCTTCAGATTAGCGTGAACTCGAGAAGTAGAAAAATCAGCAAGCGACCGGCTGCCGTATCTTTCTTACAACAGTCAAAAACAAATCCACTGATTAAAAATAAATTTATAAATGGCGACGCAATCGCCAGTAACTGATATGATATAGAATTTAGAAAAAAAAAATAGAAATGGCGACGGAATCGCCAGTAACTGATATGATATAGAATCTTGACCTACATGTTGCACTTATGTTGCACTTATGTTGCACATAAAATAATTAGCTCTATTTTTTTTGTTTTGTTTTTAGTGTTTGGTTAAAAAAAAAATGAGTGAGTTTGGAGACTATTTTTACAAAATTGTATTGATTGGAGACTCGGGTGTTGGAAAGTCTTGTTTGCTTTCGCGCTTTACGTATAACGAATTTCACACTGAATCGAAATCAACTATTGGTGTAGATTTCGCAACGAAAGTGATGCTGATTGATGGAAAAACAGTGAAAGTGCAAGTAAGCAACCAACTTCGCTTCCAGGGTTTCTTTTCGCTTTTTTGATGTCAGGGATAGCTCGTGGTAGAGGGCCTTGATCCCACCCAAAAATGTTAAGTATAGACTGCAGCGCCAGCAATTGTGCTACATGTCCCAAATATCAAAAAGCAAAAAGAGGCGCTAGAGACGATGTTTGTAAGCAACAACCTTTTCCCAGAGGTTTTCCTTGTATTCTGATATCGAAAAAAGTAAAGAGCAAGAACCTTACACATCTCAAAGTGGGTCGGGTTAAAGAAACGTACAGTAAGTTTATCCAGAAGAATTAACCTAAGATCTGTCAAGATTGCTTTTTTTATTTTTATTTTTTCTATTCCATGTTTAAAGATAATTAAATTAAATTATACCGACTCGACTTACATTTATTCTCCCTACCAAGAAAACTCTTGGTGGAAGAAAATGGATAGTCCGCGAGAGATCCTTCGTAAACTCCGTAACGGTACATTTTACAAAGTTAATGATGACAATTCCATTCGATTCTTTCTTTCATACACAGTGACAATTTTCTATTCAATAATTACGTCACGTAAGAATGCTTTTTTTCACCCTTCTCCTATCGTCGCCATTACGGTTTGTCACGTTTGTTCGCAAGAACAACGTCACGCTTAGCAAACCCGCACACTTTTCTAATGAAAGATGAATTTAGGATCTAAAAACAATGACAAAGGAAGAAAGGAAAACTGTTTCCTCTTTCATATGCTTTATTTTCAACTAAGTGCCAACAAAACAAAAAAGGACATGTTACTGGGATTATGCTTCCCATGTATACACCTCATTGAACTTTTTTTACCGTTACAATACAGACTTCAATCAAGTACCAACCCACCTCCCCCCCTCACATACACACTAATTTATAATCGCGGAGAATTACGAAAAGCATTTAGACCCGCCCACCTCCAGGGCGTGACGTAAACATTGATCAACCCACTGATTTTAAACTCTAGATATGGGACACAGCCGGCCAAGAGCGTTTTCAAGCCATATCACGTGTATTTTATAATGGTGCTGCAGCTGCTATGGTAACGTACGATATAACACAAATAAGAAGTTTTTTTAATAAAGAAAGATGGATAGCCGATATAAAAGAAAATGCGAAAACTGATACAATATTGATGTTAGTTGGCAATAAGAGTGACTTGAAACATCTTCGAACAGTTGAGAAAGACGCTGCGGAGGAGTTTGCTGCGGAGAACAACATGATGTTTATAGAAACGTCAGCTTTAGAATCCACAAATGTCGAACGTGCTTTCAAAGAAGTCATTCATAGATTGCATCAAAAAATGATTGCAGAAAGAAAATCTTATCCGGATAGCGATTTTGTGGACATTAGCAAAAGCGTTGTTGATGAGACGAGTGTGAAAAGTGACAAGTGCTGTTCAGTATAACGAAAATGTAATGTACCAACCTTGTCTGTATTCCTTTTTAAGGTTCGTCCCGATATAAGAACAACCTAACAAACCCTGGGGACGAGGTTGGTAGTGTGTATTTTGTACTGTATTTCTATTTTCAAAATCAGGATAATGTGAGATTTCTTATAAATGAGTATCGCAGACACGAATGAACACATGTCAAATCCAACGTTTGTTGTTACAATAATTTGTTGCTTCATATCCAACATTACTTGTATTTCCTTATAAACATACATGTAGGCGAGGGATTGCTTCGATACTTGTAAATATAAAAGAAATTGTATATTGTATTTATTATAATGTAGCACGCGGATTTGGAGTTCAAGTTACTCAAATAGATTCCAACAAGTTATAAAACAGCTTTTTTTTTTAAATTTCTTAAGTTATTGCCAGTAAAAAAAACAAGATGTTGCAAGATGTTGAATTCAACATGGAATAAGCAAGCGATGAAGTAATGTCAAGCTACCATGCACAGTAATGAAAAAACTAGGAAAGTGACTACTAATGACTCTCAAAAAACTCAAACTGCCATGGAAACGAGAAAAAAAAGGTTCGATGCTGGAGTTCAAATTTTTGAAAAGTGGCTAAAAGTGATAGAAAGGCCACGAGTTATTGAGTGTAAGGTAATAGTAACCATTATTTCTATGTGTAGTGTTATATCTAAAAAATAATTGAAGGTCGTTGGGTCCTAATTTTTAAATTAAACTGAATGCCATCCTCAAGAGCTTAATAAAAAAAGTCTTTGAATTTTTACCAAATCAAGTAAAAAACAAGTGGTGATCAGCCGATCACCACTTGTTAAAATATTTCCCATTCAAGAAAATTTTCTTGAGATATTTGTCCCGGCCAGGAAAGTTTTACTCTCAAATCTAAATATTGTCGGGAAAGTTAAAATATTTGTAATCTCTAAATAGACGATTGATTTTATTACTTATCTTACGAAAGTAGGTTTTTTGGAGAAGACTTAAGAAAAAGGGAAACTAAAGAAGAATTCTATTTGTTGATTAGAGCTTCGAGGTTATTTCACAGCGAGTATTTTTTTAAATATTATCGAATGCCGCCATCTTGAATGCAATGCTTTAACACTGTCCTCCAATGTTTATACACGTGATGTAATTCTAAAAAAGTTGAAAGTTTCCAACAATTTTGTCCAATCCATGAAAAATGTCCGGATAATGCTGGAAACTTATTTTAATGCGTATGCCCATGTTGGAAATTAGCGTGAGGGCGATTGTCCGGAGGCAACTGTCCGGGCGTAATTTTCCGGGGGCAATTGTCCGAACTCAAGGGAATATTTTTTGAAACATTTATTTGGCAGCATAAAAATTCCAAGAAACTCAACTAGGCTACTCCCCATTATTCGAACGTCTATTATTCGACCATCTCCATGTTTCAACGTTTTTTTAGTTCCTTGGCGTTACTTCTCTTGTTCGATGAACATTCTTTAAAATGTTAATGGTGTAAAAAAACCAAGTCTTAGTAAAATAGATTGTTTTAGAACAATCTCGTTCCCAGAGCTTCTTTTTTACTTTCTGGATATGCGCGCAGCCACATATCAGAAAGCGAAAAAGAAGCCCTGGGAACGTGATTGGTTTTAGAACGCACCTTCGAATGTCGAATTCATTAGATTTGTATTATTCACATTCTACACGCTCTATAAAATTTTTTTTTATAATCCTGGCGACGAATTCATCATCAACGATGTAGTGATAAGTCTTATAAAATTAATTACAGAACTCTTAAATAATTTCATCAATATTCTTTATGTTAGCGTTATAATGCATCATTAAATTTTATTGCTCACGGGCGACTGGATTATTATCGGAAATTAGTACATTATGAACAAAATGCGACTAAAATTTTATTGCCCCTTTCATTGTGACACAATGTGTTGTTTATTTCATTCGAACAGTCTTGATTATTCCCGCCTTTCAAATATAACACAGCAAACTGTTAGATACAAAGTTTATCAACAAAGTTCTGCAGAGATGCGCTTTGGGTTGGTGTTTTTGTGATGAAATCTCAAATTGGATCGGAAATACTTAATTTCGATTAAATATATTTAATGATTAATTCTGATTACATGTACAGCTTGTTTCGTGAAATTTAGTTCATCTTTGAAGGGAGGAAGGTAATAGCCCCCAGCAACCCTGCTGTCTGAGGCTCCATGTGCTTATTTTTTACCCTTTTTCTGCCTCAAATTTTCTTGTTTGTGTTTTTTTTTTTTTAAAGTTCCAAAGTAAGATTTCCGACAAGAAATAGGGAAATATTTTTGTCAGCTTCCAGGTGTTGAGGAAGATTTTAAGATTAGAACAAATAGATGGCGTTGAAAAGATATTAGTACGTTCTTAATATGTTCTTAATTTTTGGTAGCTTTAAAGTTAAAACTTTTTAGTTGCACACAAATATATGATATCGCACGTGAGAAATAATTTTTGGTAGCTTTAAAGTTAAAACTTTTTATTTGCACACAAATATATGATATCGCACGTGAGAAATAATTTTTGGTAGCTTTAAAGTTAAAACTTTTTATTTGCACACAAATATATGATATCGCACGTGAGAAATAATTTTTGGTAGCTTTAAAGTTAAAACTTTTTATTTGCACACAAATATATGATATCGCACGTGAGAAATAATTTTTGGTAGCTTTAAAGTTAAAACTTTTTAGTTGCACACAAATATATGATATCGCACGTGAGAAATAATTTTTGGTAGCTTTAAAGTTAAAACTTTTTATTTGCACACAAATATATGATATCGCACGTGAGAAATAATTTTTGGTAGCTTTAAAGTTAAAACTTTTTAGTTGCACACAAATATATGATATCGCACGTGAGAAATAATTTTTGGTAGCTTTAAAGTTAAAACTTTTTAGTTGCACACAAATATATGATATCGCACGTGAGAAATAATTTTTGGTAGCTTTAAAGTTAAAACTTTTTAGTTGCACACAAATATATGATATCGCACGTGAGAAATAATTTTGGTAGCTTTAAAGTTAAAACTTTTTAGTTGCACACAAATATATGATATCGCACGTGAGAAATAATTTTTGGTAGCTTTAAAGTTAAAACTTTTTAGTTGCACACAAATATATGATATCGCACGTGAGAAATAATTTTTGGTAGCTTTAAAGTTAAAACTTTTTATTTGCACACAAATATATGATATCGCACGTGATAAATAATTTTTGGTAGCTTTAAAGTTAAAACTTTTTAGTTGCACACAAATATATGATATCGCACGTGAGAAATAATTTTTGGTAGCTTTAAAGTTAAAACTTTTTAGTTGCACACAAATATATGATATCGCACGTGAGAAATAATTTTTGGTAGCTTTAAAGTTAAAACTTTTTAGTTGCACACAAATATATGATATCGCACGTGAGAAATAATTTTTGGTAGCTTTAAAGTTAAAACTTTTTAGTTGCACACAAATATATGATATCGCACGTGAGAAATAATTTTTGGTAGCTTTAAAGTTTAAAACTTTTTAGTTGCACACAAATATATGATATCGCACGTGAGAAATAATTTTTGGTAGCTTTAAAGTTAAAACTTTTTATTTGCACACAAATATATGATATCGCACGTGAGAAATAATTTTTGGTAGCTTTTAAAGTTAAAACTTTTTATTTGCACACAAATATATGATATCGCACGTGAGAAATAATTTTTGGTAGCTTTAAAGTTGAAACTTTTTAGTTGCACACAAATATATGATATCGCACGTGAGAAATAATTTATGACAACTCGTTTCTGGAATTAATAATGGTCAATCGCCCTACATCGGAGTGTACGCCATTTTCACTTTATTTAAGGCTTCCTGGTTTGGAAAAGATGTCTTCACTTTTGATTTCTACATGTTAACACAAATATATCGTGACATTTTTAGCCATGTAAATTAGACAAACCAATTTCTAGATTTTGGCTACCAGACGAACTATCTAACTGTTATTATTTATACTTTTCTCCTATTTCTTTATTAATTTGGTATCAGTGCATTTTATGCTAATCATCTTTATTACTTCTTCTCTTCTTTTGGGTTGATTATACCAAGCCAAAATATGGAGGTAACCAGGCACAAATTTTGTTGTTTATAAACTGGCACAAAGTTTTTTGATGATGCTGGTGCCCCCTATTCTTTATAGTCGCTTGTTAGGTATAGATAGCTTCACCTTTTTCTAACCTGTTAAGAACAAATTCAATATTTTGTGTGGATGCTACGATCAGCAATGCATAAGCTAATGCGATAATTGCATCGCAGCAATCATAGGCAGCACTTGTATGTGTATAGTAAAATTTCTCAATTTTGTGAAAACTAATTCTGCAGACAAGGTAAACGATAGCCTGAACCTTTTCCTAATTGAACTAAAATTAAATAAATTGATTTTTGGAAAATGGCATGTCCTAAAAGGCGCTCTATTGGATGTGGGACAAAAATAATACCAGTTGTGCGTCATAACATCGTTTCGACAGCTTCATAATAGCTGCCCCACTATCTTGTTAGCTCTAAGAACGTCTTGAGAAACCTTTTAATGATACTTCAGTCTCAGATTTACATGTTGAGGCTTAGTTCGTGTCCGACATTTGTATGAGAAATTTCTCTCTCTAAGAGGGTCATGAAAACGCTTTTAGTTTAATTTACTTTGGAGGAACATGTCTCTGTTATAACGATGAAGTTGAAAGGAAGAAAGAATCTTTTAAATATCTTGCCTAAATGTATACAGATTAACTTGTTAAACAAATCAGAAAAATAGCCCTACCCAGTTTCAAAGTGTTATTATAGAAGCATAGCTGATATTTTGTCATGACAAAGGGTGATCTTTCTATACATATGATTCAAATATACATCTCTAAATCGATGTATATATTTGCTCTTATATAAATATATAATATTTTTTTTGTATCTTTGTCAAACACACTTGTTTTGTAACATAATTAAAATGTTTTATTTATCCTTCTTCTCAAATAACTGTCCAAGTTTAATTGTATCAGCGGTAAATGTTGAAATAATTTTTACAATAAGATTTGAACCTGGTTATTAACTCGTTTGAACAACACCGCAAGTAGGAGACAACACGGAACTTTGTATTGCTTATTGACACAGCGTTTAAATCACAACGCTGTAAGAATCGATTTATTTTTTGCAACTTTTTTTGTAGGATAGAGTTTTCGTGGGAAAGTGCTTTTAGTAGAAAGAAATCATGCCGTATTTTTTTGCTCAGGTAAGGTGCAAGAAATGTAATGGTTTTAGGAGGAAGTACCGTGATAAACAGTGATAAACGTTCTCACTTTTCATCTCCAATTTTTAGTTTGCATCAGTAATAAAGGACGCAGTAGACGGTCAAGATGGTAAACTTGCCAAACGATACACGATAGAGACACTGGTGTTTATAGCAGTAGCATCATTGCAGTATTCATATCAACGCATCGCCTTTCACTGTCCACATAAACACCATCTTGAATTTTCATTATTTGTGTTATTCTCTCCAGCAACTCTGTTTACTGCATCGCAGTATTGATGGAAAAAGAATTGAACGAACAAATTACTGGCATCTTCCGTGGTGGTTGTACACACGGGTCAAGAAAGAGGAAGTTAATTAGACACAAGTGGAAATCACTAGCTTACAGTATCCTCGCCAAATACTTTCGTTGTTCAGTTGCTGCCTTTACTTGGATAGTGTTGACCTTGCTCAGGAAACAAATTTTGATCTGCGCCATAATTGGTCCGGAAGAAACTTCATTCAAAAGTAAATTAAACACAACGTATCATAAACTTGTTGTGAAAACAGGTGCCCAATCACAAGTTTATGGAATTACTTGTTTGGTTGTTCCTGTCTTGATAGCTACAGTGTTTACCACGCTTCGTAAATGCTTCAAACAACGTGAGTAGCTTTGCAGTAGATGTATAAATATTTCTTTCAGCCTTTTTACCCCTCAGCCTATTTTATGGTGATTCTTATTATGCTCAAAGATCACTTAAAGCTGTGGTAAAAGGAAACAGTAACTCAGAAGCTTGAATCATTTTGTTTCTCATACTTTCCGCAGGTCGACCCCGACTTTTCGTTCTTTTTTCCCTATCTCGCCGATAATAAAACAGAGACAAATAGTTTCAGCAGCAAACATTAATTAGCTGCTTCATTATCTTCATCCAAATTTTCTCCTTGTCTAACCCTATATTAATATTAACTCAGTACTGTTATTTTTAAAACAAGACCTCTTTTACACTATCCAACTAGCCATATTATGTTATATTTCATTCTCATCTCTCTTGCTGCTCCTTGAAATAGACCTGAATAGAGACAACAACGCTGCGCTTTCGTTAATTGAATCTTTACACTACAGAACAAAGCAGTACAAATTTACGTCCTGATTTTAAGTCGTTCATTCCATCATTTTTATCAATTAAAATTGTCATATAATCCACATAGACAATGTCAACCTCGTCCCCAGGGTCTTGTGGCCTCTGAGCCGTTATTACGGAGTGGCCAACTTTTTCAATAAGGCAAAATGCCCTGGGAACGAGGTTGAAACAATGTCTTACTCATTAATAAATTTTATCGAATTCAACATTAAATTCCTTTTCTATAGGAACCAGTCAGACTCGATTTTTTTTCACATAATTCAGCCTAAAATTGTTCTTATTTTATTGTGTCTCGAAATCTAAGTATACCATAGAGGTTTTAGCAAATCGCAACGATTGTTTCAGTGAAATTTTTCTGCCTTAAACGATATCTCCTCGTGCTAGTTGAGTTTCGGAAAAAATTTCAGCCTTGGTACTGTTCTTTTGTTCCCCTCGTTTGTTAATTTATTCAGATAAGTATTTACATCATTTCAAGCATTCAGCCAATTAACCAGAATGCAATTTCCGGAGAAGAGAATCAAGAACGATGTACTGCAATGAAATCGTAAAGGCTTTTCTTTGAAATATTATTCCCAATCTCTCCAATTATTACTTTTTAATATACATTCCCCCATCCCGGTTTATTCCCAGCCCTTCTCCCCTCTCCTGTAGTAGTAGTAGGGGATGGATTAAAGTAGATTTCGACCTTTCCCCGTCAAACCCCCGCCTCCACCCCCTCCACCCCAACCCCCTCCTCCACCCCATCCAAAACCGGTAAATCCGACGGCATCCGAAAACAAATCCGAAGCCAATCCGAAACCGATAATTCTAGCGCATGCGCACACGCCGATGGTGATAATGCTGACATCAACAAAACTTCGAGCATGCGCAATAAGATGCGCTAGTTTCTGACCTCGTTGAAATCGAAAAATTATAGAATAAAAGATGAATACTCACACAGAGGAAATGTTCAATATGGTTGTTGAACGGGAACCTGGGGTGCCCGAGTTTGTTCCGAACCATCTCGTGACACAGGAAATGTGCACCATGGCGGTTGAAGAGTACCCCTGGATACTCGCGTATATTCCGGACCATCTCAAGACCCAGGAAATGTACATTAGGGTGGTTCAGAGAAAACCCCGGTTGCTGCAATTTGTTCCGGATCATCTCATGACACAGGAAATGTGTACCGGGGCGGTTCACGGAGTTCCCTTTCTGCTCGAAGATGTCCCGGATCATCTCAAGACTCGGGAAATGTGCACCCGGGCTGTTGAAGAGAAACCATGGCTGCTGCAATTTGTTACGGACTTTCTCATGACACAGGAAATGTGTACCATGGCGGTTCGTGGGGATCCCTGGCTACTCGCGTATATTCCAGACCATTTCAAGACCCAGGACATGTGTACCGGGGCGCTTCAGGAGGATCCCGATGTACTCGGGTATGTTCCGATTCATTTCAGGACTCAGGACATGTACGCTAGGTTCGGGCTCAAATAAACGATGAAGGATCACTGTGAAGACTGTGAACGCGTACTCGACGAGTACGACAGATGTCGCTGCGGACGCAGACTCCTTATAAGAGCCAAGCTGCTCTGCTGGTACTGCTATCAAGAGTACATCACCTACAATGGAGGCAGTTGCGCTTGCACTAAGACGACATAAAAGATCCTGGTTGAGGTTTTGTCTCCACAATAAAAAGGATGCTGATGAAATTTGGAGACAAAACTGTTAAGACCATGGAATTTTACACTAACGCGACTCCGCTAAACATTGAAGAAGTGAACATTGAAAACCTTGTGTTGAGTGACCCCATTCCAGCCAACAAAGACAAGGATGAGCGCTTCGTAATTGGCTATCAGAACCAAGACGGCAACATAGCAACGCTACTGCTCAAGACCCCTGAAAAGGTCTACTCCATGGGTGTCTCATGCTACTCCGAAGACTCCGCGCTCACGATGTCTTTCGATCTTGGTGAATACCCTGAGTGGTTATACCTCTACGGGGAGATCCTGAGGAAGGTGGATTCCCTGATAGAACATCGCCTAACCAACGGCGGTGTGAAAAAGGGGAGATACCTCAGCACTAAGCTTAAGACGTGGGATGGTAAAGTCAGAACCAACTTCCACAAGAAGAAGGTGCCACAGGAAAGCTGCATATGTAAGGCCATCGTGAAACTGGCGAGTATCTACAGGCAAAGTGCAAACTACTACCTACAGACATACCTGGAGGAGTGCAAATACGAAGAGGTCGACCGGTATACTGCTTGCTACTTTAATGACTCTGATGACGACGATATCGACAGCTTCACTGTCTTGTGAGTATGCGTTATATGGTTGTTCTCCAACCATATAAACAAAACATGAAGGTTACAGAACTCATGAAAGAAGCGAAGGCACTGGGTATAAGGGGCTACTCAACTCTCAACAAGGCCCCTCTTCTGGAGGTGATCCGCAAAGCTAAGTACAAGGACGTCTCAATTCAAACAGACGGGCCCTATTGTAAACCTTGCACTCTTCTTGCATGGCAGGAGAATCTGCGACTATATCTCCACCGCGTAGCTGAAAGACAGCGACGTGTTATACATGATGGTGACCTGGTGATCGACTATGATACTGGAGAAGTGCTCGAGATTGTGTAGGTGATCTAGTGTGTGTTGAACAACACACTAGATCTAGTGTCTACGAATACTTAAGTGGGGGCTCTATATACCGCTGGCATACTGTACAGACTGAAGTTTTTTTAACACGTCGCTCCTACCCTCTTCCCTGCCCTTCTCAACTAATTGGGCACGTTCCCGTTCATTGAGAGCATTCACAATATGGTTGAACCTCTGTCGCATCTGTTCCTTCAAGACCATGTACTTCTGTTTCTCCTGTATAATGAGGCTAAACTCGTACCTATCAATCTCACCATTTTCAACAGCCCTTGATATCAGGTCAATGATCGAGTTCAATTTGGCCTCGGCGATCAGCCTTATGTTCTCGTGTTTTTTCAACTTGATACCCATTTTTTCCCCAGCTGTTCTAAGACCTGCCTGCCCTACCCCCACAGCCACGGTTAGACCACCCATAGCTACTGCTAATGGCACTCCCATTCCGGATAACAGGGTACCAATACCGATCCCGGACGTGATCACACTTATCCCCAAGAGGTCATGATCACAGTATCGGATCCATGTCCCATGCATCTTGAACTTCTTTGCGAGTTTGTCCCGCTCCTTTATCTCATTGCGGAGGTACTTTTCAATCTCATTTATCTCGTCAAGTCTATACTTTTGACTTTCCTCCTGCATGTCCGCTTGTGCGGGTGCACTCGGCGGTAAAGTTGGGTACAGTTTCATTATTTCAGCTATTTATTGTATCAGAAGGCACATCGTTAGCCCTACGAATGAGACATTCTTCTCATGATGAAACTCATCCGTCAGCATGAACTCCAGTCTGTCTGTTGAGCCTTTCAAAGGAAGGTAGATCGGAGTGTCAAAATTCCATGTTAGCATGTCTCCCCAAGCGTTTAGTTCCTTGATAGGAAGCAGGGCCAGAATTTTCGACTTTTTGCCCTCAAGTAGGCAGTCATCCTCATCCAATTGGGGACAAACGAGTCTCAGCCGATGGTAGACGTCAGTCTTGTAAACTGCATCATAGTCACCCTCCTGATAGTACTTTTCTGTGGGGTCGGGATCAAATTTAAACCCTAGAAGTTCATGCAGCTGTTGACCAAACACGACAGTATGCCTCGCACTGACACGTAGCCGACACAGCCCATTTTTCAGGATAAACAGCTTGATTTTGTCCCCTGCCTGGCTATTGACGATAGCCGCCAAGTCCTCGATCTTGTAGAGACCGTTCATGATCTCGATCCGGGTAACTGTCTTATCAGCATCACGGATGGTGAAATCGTTGTTACTGTAGATGTTCAGCCACGTAGGTCGAATACTGATCGATTTCAGAGCGATCCTCGTATCCTGCCCTAGTTGGTCTTCGAAAATGGTAGCCTCCTCGATGCTAGTGATGTACAGTTGTCTCATGTTTCTTTAAAGAAACATGAATATCTACTCCTATAATCCCAAGGCAAAATACCAATCCAATAGGGGTGAATGGTCACTTGGTGTAACTAACTTGGAGCATCAAGACCTGTACGTGTCTACGAGCTCGCCTATTTCCGTATCATTCCCCGAGTTCACCAAATACCCCATCAAGGTGACAAGTACCTACCTGAACGACCCTGTCATACAGGGCTGGACAAGAGGTCAAGCATTGGACTATTGGAACATCCAGGTGAACTTTGCAGCCCATTGCGCGAGCACTGCCTTAGGCATCTCTGCCAAGCACCTAACAGGCTCCGTACCGCTTGTCAACGCCATCTTCAAATTTCACGTGTACTATCACATGCGTCGCATCCTAGCAAGGATGAAAGTACCCATGTCTTTCAACGATGGTTTTAGTCGGTACTCAAACCCCTACTCCACATCTGGGTATGCGCAGGTATGTCGCGAATATGGTGCGGACCCTAACGACCTGTACAAGACCAAATCAGTAAGTGCCTCGCTCACCAACGGTAGATGGTGGCCCCAAGTTGAAGGTGATTGGGCCAAATTCATCATACCAACAAGTCAAGGCTTGACGTCGGAAGGGCTCACCAAGCTAAGCGAAAGTATTCGCGTCTACGTGGTCTTGTTATTAGGGTCCCAAGCAGGTGCCAAAGCGTCCCTACTCGGCTCAGGTGCGGATAACTACACAGCAAGGCAAATCCTGATGCAAAAATTTGAAGCCATGGTAAAGCGTCAAGAGAACGTAGGGCATGACATCACGGAGTTCCAGAAGGTCTTGCAATATGCCCGAACGCCGGTAAACTTCGCCATCATGCCCAGTATCTACATGCTGCCCTCCGACCTTGAATTGCGTATCGGCAAGACTATAGGGTACAACAACAACATATTGATCGCGCCCTCCGATGTCAATGTAGGGTCCCAGGTTGATGTGAATAGCAAGCCTACGGAGCGAGCTATCAAGCATGCCACACCCCTCAAGCATACCCGGCATACCATGCCGCCCCCTGGACATCTCGAGCAGGTCGTCAAAGATGCGGTAGATAAACCTGAACAGAGGGAACCCCCAAGGCAAGAAATAAGGGTTGGTTTGAAACCAACCACCTCGAGTATGCAAGGGGCCCATGGGAAGGGCCCCACCGACCTCCTGGGAGGCGGGAAAAATCAGCATGAGGACAACAAAGCTGCCTTTACAACAGGGGTAGGCCTCATCCTTGCGTACATCTGGCTGAAAAAATAATCGCCTGACGGCTCCACAGCCGCGCAGGAGGAGTAGGTCTCTAATGTGTTGATCAACACACTAGACTGAGGAGCCCCGCGGCTTCGCGCCCTTCCCAACATAGAGCACAACAAACCCAACGGCAGCAGCGATGGCCATGTACAGATGCCTCGCCACGTATTCGACAACGGTTGCCGCTACCCTTAGAAGGAAGGAGACAACGCTGCCAATAATCCCTGGTAGCGCCGCACTTGCCTTACCTGCTAGATACTTCAGGAATTTCCCGAGTCTTTCGAGCTGTTTTTGTACGAAGCCTTTCCCCGCCCCACCGGCACTTCCTCCCGCGGCACCTGCTCCTCCGCCAGTGACGGCGAGCACGATGGTGCTTATCAGTAGACCGACAGCCGAGACGATACTCGCTATAGTCAAGCCTTGTTCCTTGAACAATATCTTGAGCTTTTCCAGTAGTGATGTGTCATCCCCAGCGATCTTCATCAGAGTGTCTTTGATGTGCTTCAGTTGGCTCTGGATGCCTGAGGATAATAGACCATGTGCTTCTCGCGTGGCCTTTTTTTGATCATTCAACTCCTTGATCTTAGCCTCAAGCTCCTTGATTTCCCCATCGAGTTCTTTGACCCTGCCCTCATTTGCCCCGACTTTCTGCTTCTCGAGTTCTTTCACCTTGCCCCTCACCTTGTCAATCTCGCTATCGTATGTGACCATCTTGCTTGCCAGGCTTTTCAGGTTACCTCTTAGCGTTTGAAGCTCTCGATCGAGCCCTCTTCTTTCACGCTCTGTGAAACCTCCTTCGTCAGTGCCACCAAGGGGAGCCTCTTCGATCAGGCTCTCCGTTTCATCAAGGACGTTCTCCATCGATTTTATGGCTTGCATGCTTATGACATCGGCCTTGTCCTTCCTCACAATAACATCAACCTCCAGCGCGAGGTTCCGGGCCGCTGCCCTATCCCTACCGGGCGTAGAGTTGGGCGTAGTGGTCGTAGAGACATATTCGGTAAAGCCCATGGCCCGAATATCTGCAGCCGTCAAACCACTTGATTTTAGTGTACTTAGTGCCAGGAATCCGACCCCATTATCCTTCGTAAGCCTTATATCTCTGAAAAAAAGTTTTTTCCCTTCACGTCTGAAGTCACCCCTGGTTATACCTATTTTTACCCTAGTTTCATCCGGAGTTCTAAGGTTAAGATGTTCGTAAAAATCATTGACTACTGTTTCCAGTTGGCTTCTCGTGAGTTCACCAAGCGCACCTCCCTGTTGTTCTCCCTGTGTTGAAGCCCCCGGGTTTGATGGAAGCTGTTGATCATCAGGCCTACTGAAGGATTCTTCATCCTGCTCGTCTGAAATGTTTTCCTCTTGTGTAAAGTCGTCTCCTTCGTATGGTGGATTAATCGGCATTTATTCAACCCGCAAGACCCTACTAATAAACATGTACGGAACTAAACTTGATCCCTACACAGAATTCAAGACGATGCTGGGCATGAAAGGGAAGAAGCAGCGTGTTAAAGTCTCCCACGTCCCCAGTACGATCAACCAGAACGAGGACTTGTACGTCGACGTACCAAATATGGGGCGGGACGACGTCATTTTCCCAGGCTCTCTCAAGCTCCTTTTCAACCTGGAGCTTGAGGGTACGAACACGAAGAGAACCATTGTCAGCAACATTGGCAAGGCCCTGGTGCAAAACCTACGTATCACGTTGAACGGCAACGAGGTGCAGAATATCAGCGACTACAACACCCTAGCGGTCTACAGGGACTTGTGGCTGCCCAAGTTTGATCGTGAGAACAACCTAATTCTGGAAGGCATCAACCCCAACGATGGTACCATCAGGGCTCGGCAAGTCAAGGCCACCGACCATGCCGGTACGCTCGAGGAAAAAGCGATCGTGGCGGCGTATGGCAACACCTTCTGTATACCGCTGGGCAAGATGTTCGAGCTCACCAGAGACTTACCTTTCTACCAGGCAGGACTACTCGACAGACTCCAATTCGTTCTCCACTTTGCGTCTTATGGTGACGTCATAAAGGATGCAGGTACACCAGTATCAGGGTCTACGCCAGCCAAAGCAGCGGATGCTCAGTACAAGATTACCAACATTGCCCTAGAGTTTCACAAAGTACACCACGAGGGCCTAGCAAGTGCTATGATGTCACGATATTCGAGACTCGCTTTGCCATACGAACGGGTACTCCGCAGCAAGGTGGTCACTATGAAAAAGGGTGACACGAGCTACAACCTCCAGGTTGACACTCCTGCAAAGAGTCTCAAGGGGGTACTACTGCTGTTCGTAGACCCCGCGCAAGTGAAGGCCTACTCCGGCTTAAACGAGACATTCTACAACCCCAAGATCGAGAAGATATCGATCACTGTCGAAGGCGAGCCTAACGAACTGTACAGCCACGCCATGCTACCGAAGGATCATCTTGAACAAGTCGTGAACTTGTTTGGTAGCCATGACTCTGAGGTCACGATCGGGCAGTTCATGACCGAGAGATACGCGCTCTTCATCGACTTTAGGTCGTCCCCAGATAATACCCTACACGGTTCTGGGAGACCATTGCAGAGGCTAAGTGACGGTATAACCCTCCACATGACCAAGAAAGCCGACGGGAGCGGCGACATACGCTGTTACGTCTACTTGCTGCAGGACGCGCAGCTGAACATCCTAGACGGGCGCTTCCACGCCGTGGAGTACTAATAAAAATAAATGGCAACCTTGGCAATCATGGCAGGTGGCGCGCTAATCAACGCCCTAGCGTTTAGCGGCACCAATTATCTCTTTAGCAAGCTCTCAGGGCATGGGAAGGCCGAGAGGAAACGAAATGATGAAGCGGTCGAAAAGTTAAATACTGCGCAGGCTCAATGGATCAGAGATAGGCAGGCTAAATTGGATTGGTTCGGCAAGCAACGGGAAGTGAAAAGGCAAGCGGGGGAGAGCTTGAAGGAGCTCGATGACGATCTGTACCAGTACTACATTGCCTCCGAGAAGAAGGCCCCACAACTAAAGAATTTTTACACACCTTCAAAAATCCAACAAGACGGTGAGCTGACGTTTATCGTAGGATCCCTGACTCTCCTCGGCTTCGTGGTATACAAGTATATGTAAGGTCGCTATTTCATGACGCGAAATGGTCGTGATATCTCGATACGACTCTGCAATTTTTCCAACCCCCAAAAACCTCCCAAGGTCAGCACGTTTAAACATAGGTTGGCCCCGGTTGTTTACCAGGGTCTCGATGGATCCTGCAGGTATTGCGTTAAACAGAGTAATTTGATAAGACATGTTATCTTACTGTTTTAGGTTCCCTTAAAAGCGCCAGCCGGACAAAGCAACTCTATGTTTTTGTGGCTCGAGCTACAAAACTGTGACTTAGTCTTCTAATGCCGGGGATCTTGCGCGCGCGCGGTACGAACCTTTTTTCGAAGTCCACCTCCTTGCATACATGATAGGAGTGTTTTGAAAAAACTCCTATCTCATGACGCGACTAATCGCATTTTTTGAGAGTTGGATGGCCAGTTTACTGGTTCCCCCGCAGCGGGGGAACCGGTTAGTTGACACTTGTGAGCGTAATTTTCTGTCAATTTTTCCCTCCTTGGCGTTCGGTCAGCAAAACTGTGTTTGGATGTAGGTACTGAGATCTGAGTACCTCCTGCAGGTCTACAAAAGCGTCGCTCACTTCAAAATATTCCAGGACCGAGGGTGCTCCAGCCTCACGTACAAGCAAGCGTGCTTGCCCTTTTTCAACTCGGTCTTGATATTCTCCCAATCGGAGATCATGTTCGTCTCTTCGTCGATCAATTTCATGTCCGATCGGACATGGGGATACCACATGAACAACTGCTTTTCCTGCCTCAAATTTTTGGGCAAGGCGGTATACGACTGCGTGAGTAGCCACAAGCTGTTCTTCTTGTGTCTACCACTGATGGCGAGCTCGAGCAGGGATTGACGTTTTTTGTCCAGAGTCTCGTCGGCGATCATGTCATCCACGATAAACAACGTCTCTTCGCCCGCTAAGAGCGACGACAGTTTATGAATCCAGTCGAAGAGTTGATCCTTGGGCTCTATCAGGAACACGTAGTCATCTTTCCAGAGCGAGGATCTCTTGAGGTAGGTCTTATTCCAGCGTAGAGTGGAACACAGAATGACAATGTTGTCGAAATAGTGCTTTTACTCGTTCTCCAGGAGGTCCAGGACTCGCTGTGTCTTACCGCAACTTGTCGGTCCGGTGAAAATACTAGTGCAGGGCTCTTTTACGATGTCTAGATTCATTTATTCTAAGGCTTTTATGTATACCCCGGGGTATACATAATCTCAAGGGCACCATCTAATCTTACGAAGATATCATGGCTATTTTGACCTGGCCGGGTGTATGTAGTACATACCCCCGGTCCTCCTATTTCGGCTTTGGAACGATACTCGCCGGGATCCACCCTTTTTGAACGGCCATCTCGCGGCTGGCCCTGCCCGCCGAGAAATAGGCCACCATCTTGAGAGCATCGCTTGTGTCCATCTTGGTGGAGGGGCTCGTAATGCCTAGGAACCTTTTCCCCGCCATCGCGTAGGCGAAAGTGAAACCGAGATCGACTACGGTCTCGTACAACATGTCAATAATTTCCTTCTCTTTTGGAGTTACGTTGGTTGTCATTTATTATGTGCCTACCGCATCATGAAAATGTCGATATCAGGCTGACGCTCTTCGCGTTGGTTTTGCGTGTGCTGCTGAGGCGCACGTACTCCTGTGGAGCCGCCAGGCGATTGCTCTGGGGTTTCAGCAGGCTGGCGAACCGCTACAAGCTGCCTACGTATGTAATAGACTGCCACGCAAGCGGCAAGTACTGCAAGACCTCCAGCGCTATAGAGATAGCCTGACTGTACAGAAGAGACTCCAGAACTCGCCCCAGAAGAGGTTTTGGCTGTAGATTGTACAGCCCCCTCTTGTTGCTTCAGATCTTCCTTCCTCTGCTTCATCAGTGCCGCCAACTTGTGCCCCTGGGCCACACGCCTGGGTGCTTTACTTGTTTTGTAATGACTCTCTCTTCTTGAGAATGTTCTTCGCTCATTTCTTATAAGTTGTGAGACTTACAAAAAGCACTTCTCTCTCTAGGCGGCTTTCACACCGCATCTGCCAGACGTTCTTATCGCGTTCTTATATGGTTTCATCTCTAAAATACATACGTGAGGTGGGAAGCGATCCGCTGCCGGAGTCAAAATTTCTGGACCATCTATGCTATAGTCTCCAGTGATACTGCACCAATCGGTGTAATGTAAGGGGATTGAATGTAGTCAATTTATCATATAGTTCACGATTATCCATTCGTATCTTCGATAGAATGTTTCCCATCTTTATCTCGCTGTTCATCCTCTTGCTCTTCAGCGCTCTTGGTCGTGGTGAGCTGGCAGTGGTTAACAGTGTGAGCAGCTACCAACAGCGGAGCCAGAAACTTTCCAAAGGCTAAGTACACGAGGATGCCCAAGCCTGCCATACTATCCTTGATGATCGGATCCTCTTCAATGTCCGCTATCAGACCCTCGGCGCTGTCGAGCTGAATTACGCTGCCCACAGCCTTGGTATACAGACTGATGGCCTGTGAGGATAGAGCTTTCGCCGTCTTTTCCCCTTTTTCATGGATCTCCCGCTGAACAAACTCACTGTACATCTTCTCGAGAACTTCGGGTGAGGCCTTGTCAACATAGCCCTCTGTGCACTTTTTCGGTAAGAGATGCTGTTTGCCTTTGCGTATAGCATCTTTCAAGGTCTGACGTTTGTCAATGGTTTCTGCTGGTTTTTGCTCGAGGGCTTCTGCCGGGGTGTCGACTTCGTCGAAAATTTCCGAGATTTTAGACATGTTAATTAGGATCCTTCTATAACGCAAAAAGCAGAGCACGATCAAGACGTACGGAAGAATTATCACGAGACATAGCCATATCTCGCATAGCATGTTTATTTTTCAAAACTCTAATGGCACCGTGTGTACACCATCCTCGAGGACCTTCCGCTTGTCGTAGAACGCTGAGAGTCCCAGCTTGTTCTGCTCGTACGTGACCATCCACTGGTTGCGCACCCGGAAACCTACATTTGTCGCAGTGTCTAAACTACCGTTTAACGTGCCCATGTACCTAGACCACGTTACCGCATTCTGCCTCTTTGACATACCTTTGCACGAAAACTTTGTGCCCTCTTGCCCTTCGACAAAGTAGCACTTGGCTGTCAAGGCAATCATCCGAGACCCGATGAATTCAGGTTTGAATAGTCCTCCAGTTCGACTTGAGTGCTTGTCGGTGACGAGCCAGTGTTTCACGTCCTCGTCGTACTGCTCGAGGGATTCAGGGCGAACGACATCTCGCAGCTCTTCTCCAGAGATGGCAAAATACGCCGAGTCCGTATCCGTGTACACATACTCAAAGTCGCTTCGGTCTACGTACTTGTCGAGGAAATCGTAGTAGAACTCGAGCATGCGAAGCTTGGCTAGTTGGTATACCGCGATACCGCACTGGTAGGCTCTATCTATGCTGACCCCGTGCCTACCCTTTCTGATCTCGTACGCATCTCCTATCTCTTCAAGGTCTTCGAGGTACGGGCTTCGGAGAGCTGCATCGACCTCCTTTTCATCTCTGGTGAAGCTAGTGTTGGCATGCCTTGCCAGGTCCTCGATCATCTTCCCATAGAACGAGTTCCCCTTCAACTTGGCAGTATCTCCCGCGATGGTATCATAGTGACGCAACCTCGCTTATAAAACTCTCCGCGGAACTGCTCGTACTCCTCGGGTGAGAGGGTGTTTTTCCCAACAAGACTACTATAGAAGTCCTCGTGCTCGACGGGGCCGACATGGTTCAGCTTGTCGTAGCTTGACAGCCATTCGTAAGGAAACACGAGCTTTTCGAGCCCACATTCCAGAGACTTGCACCATCCGGCGTAGCTCATCCCAGGGGCGAGGAAGTTCTTGATATCGAGGAATTTGAACCTCGAGGTCGTGAGGAACATGTAGTCGTTGTCTTTTTTGGCCACTTTGATTTTCTCGTCGTCGGTAATTCGCTCGACAAAGTACCGCTTGATCAAGTTGATGTCGTACTTTCCGCTGTTAAAACCGATCACCGCCACTTGGTTCACCCACTCGTTCCAAGCTTGTTGAACCATCTTCGGGAGCATGTCAAAGTCCTCCGGTCTCGGTACACACCTCTCAACTTCTTCAACGATAAGGGCTTGTCTCTTCTTGAGCTCCTCAACGAACCGCTTAACCAAGACCTTGGGATCCTCGTGCAAGATGAACGTTGGATCTTCACTCAAACTATCGTGAATGGCCACACTTACTGGGATATGCTCCGAGAGGTATGTTAGATCGGATGTTTGCCGCTGGCAAAGTCAAACACGATGAAGTGGGGGTAGGGTCGAAATTCTTTCTTGAAGTACCCCCTGGTTTTTGGAGGGCTCTCGCACTCCCAAACCGTCACGAGGTTATAGCCCAGTTTTTGGATGTGGTCCTCCTTGAACTTGGTGACAACGTACCGATTTTTGTCCGCGTTGGTTCTTTTTGGTTGACATGGGCATCCATGCCACTTGCAGCCGTGATATTCGTAGACTGTTTTGGTTTGGGGCTCATAGCCGTCTACTTTGTAAACCTCCTTCTCACCATCACGTATAACACGTTCTCCACCGTGCCCGCAGAGTGCGTGATGTATGTGGCTTCCCGTCTGCTCCGACATTGCCTCTAGCCATTGACACGCCGCGTAACTGAAGCCATCTTCGTCGTAAAAGACCTTCTCGGACTTGCACGGTATGCGCTTCACCTTCTCGCCTTTGCAAATGATCGTCGTCTTGACGCCCTCGCACTCGTTCTTTTTATGCCGCGTGAGGTGGCAGGCTTGTGTGAAGATCTGACCGCAAGCCTCGCATTCCCAGCTCTTAGTCAAAACATCCATCTTCTTGATGTAGAAACAGTGACCATCCAGCATACCGAGGTTGATCGTGTCTAACCCCTCCTTGTGCTGATTCTGACCGTAAACGAGCCGCCATGGTGCCTTGTCTGAGTTCGTCTTGGGTTCAAAGACTCTGATGTTGATCTCGAAGTGTTTGGTGATACCCTCAAAGTCCACCAGTTTCGTGGTACGTACCTCTTCCCGCTTTAGGTTGGAGTCCTCGTAGTACTCGCGTGCTAGTTTGAGGGCTGGCCTTGTTAGGAACTTTTCACGCTGCTTTCGCTCTTCCCGATAGTGCACCGCGAGGCATCTCCAGAAGCACAGGTTGTCCGTTCTTTCATCGTCTTTGTCAAAGCTGTAGATACACCTTTTACCTCCCAGCCAATCTGGAAGAGGGCCGCATCCGAGTAGAGGCTCCCTCGTAGAGATGAGCTTTACCCGCACGTGCTTAAAGACTATCTTACCCTCGTACGCTCCCGGGGTTTCGATGGTTCTGTCGGGTGGTAGGTAGGCCTTAGTCCAGAACTCTGTATCCTCCAGATCGAGCCGCTTCATCTCGCATTCTTCCATAAAGGCTTCGATTTCCGCCATGCTCGATAGTGACTTGGAGCTCTTGGTCTTGTGGTAGGCCGACACGTCACCACCGCCTCGGTAGATGTCACAGCTGAAACTGTAGACTACCTTGACGCGCATGTCTACGTGAGGCGTGATTTTTCGCATGATAGCCTCTGTCAGTGGTTGGTTGAGGTTCTTGTTGAACTGCCACGTCTTGATGCGGTTTCCGTCTTCCAACATTTGCGTGTCATTCTCGTCAAATATGTGCTGGATATCCTCGATTCCCTCCGGGTTCGTGACCTGCTCCTTCTCCCTTCCGAACATGTGTTTGAGGTCGGCGATTCCCTGATATTCGTCTTCGATGGTGATCTGTTGGACCTCGTCGTGAAGCGTTGTCGCTCCCGAGATTTGCTCCTTCGCCTTGTTATAGTAGAATGTAACGGTATCCCGCACGCTCCGTACTCTATCAGCAAGAGCGTCGCGAGTTGCTGCTACTGGTGCCGACACGGTGTCGTATAGTTTGCTAATGGCGTTCCTGAACCAACTCATCTTTATTATAAGTAGCTTCCAACTTCAAATAGCGTGGTTGAGCTTTGGGTATGGTATTAGGGGCTACTCAACTGCGCATGCTCGAAGTTTTGTTGATGTCAGCATTATCACTATCGGCGTGTGCGCATGCGCTAGAATTATCGGTTTCGGATTTGTTTTCGGATGCCGTCGGATTTACCGGTTTTGGATGGGGTGGAGGAGGGGGTGGGGGTGGAGGGGGTGGAGGCGGGGGTTTGACGGGGAAAAGGTCGAAACCTACTTTAATCCATCCCCTACTACTACTCCTGTCCCGTAATCCAGAGTAAATCAGCAAATGAATAAATAAATAAATGCATCCATTCTTACTTTCAGCTATTGACAAACTACCTTGTCTGGAGACGTACACGACTTACGAAGCAAAACAAGCTCAACAAGAATTTGTACAACTTATGAAAAACGCAGCAGAGGAAAACGCTCAAAGAAAAGTTGAAATGATTATGGAGGCTGTGCGAAACGAGAAAGGGTGCAGCGAGGATGATGACGTGACATATGGTGTCATCATGGAAACACGGGAACGGTTGATGCATGTTTATCCTATATTGAAAGATAAATCTGATCTTTTCATCCAGAGAAATATTGAAAAAGCTTGGCAAGAGGAGATTGAGGTTTTCAACAATGTTGTACAACATGAAAAAGAATGTAAATCCATGCCTTTAGACAATGAATATCCACTGAGTGTAATAAAGCCAAAAAATGTGTGAATAGTTGTAATTTAAGAATTACTTTTTTCGCTTCTTTTTTTATAAGCATTTTTTGTAACGCTTTATCGATAATTTGGTACTTAGCTCTTTTTGTTACGTAACAAAGAATCTTATTTGCTACTTTTCATAGTTTGCATAGCTAAAAAATGAATTTATTTTCCCATCAGGAGATGCAGTCCGTCAGAATTTCCGCCATTTTCGTCAAGCTTTCTTTTCTTAGTACATCCGGGCACATCAAACATAAACGAAGTTCTGGTTGTTGGTTCCAGGATTTAAATGTTACGTAAAGCGCGGGTTGATGGTATTAGATTTGTTACAAGGTATGGGTGGTAAAGCTTGGTACACGTTTTGTTGGAACTTTAAATTTAAAATCTCTGTAAAACGTGTTGCCGGTGCCCTTTGAAGTTTAAAACCCAGCGTGAAGTCGCGCTATCTCAAAAAAAAACTTGGGTCCCGTCAGCAATTACGGTCTCGCTAACTGAAATCTGTCCCGATATCTCGAACTTGGGACAAATTACAATCTTTATCTCGGACTTTTTATAAAATGCCGCTGATAGAGACCAGTTTCGTTTTTATTCGAACGCTATATCACTTTCGAATTTTCAAACGTTTTACAGAATGTTTTTTCTTTTTCTTCACTGTATCTTTTATCTACGCTGTCTATCTTTTACTCTCGAGATGTCAAAAAGTGAAGCTTACTGTAAAAACATTGAATTGATTGAAGAAATAGAAAAAGGGCTTTTAAATAAAGGTGCTTCCATCAAATATCAAGTCCCGCACAATACAAGTTTGAGTTGGGTCAAAAATTAAGAAAAGTATTTAAAAGCTTTGGAAGGCAATACTTCCAGAAAAAAGCAAAAATTAAGAGAGTAATTTTAATAAACTCGACAGTGTTGTGCTCCGGTGGTTGTTTGTCAAAACGAGTCAAAACTCGTAGTCTGTTTTAGGTGTCTTACTTTAGGAGCTTGCTTTTGTAATTATCACAGTCTTCAAAAAATGGCGAATTTTGGTGTTACACGCCCTTTGTTAAAAAAGCAACGTTTGTTAACATAACACTGAGATTATAGGTACTTTCAACTGCTAACTTGCAATATATTGAGAAAATTGAAAAAGAAAATTAATAAGTTGATAGGGATCTTGCTAAATAAAAAGAATTTTAAGAAATAACACAGGGGTCGAGCTCCACAAAGTTAAGGACTATCCAGGCTGAACCTAAAAAGTCTTAGAAAAAACTAGGAATATAAAACTTATCAGCCATAATAATTTTGTTATTGGTTTGACAGTTTTCATAATGTACGCAAGATGTCTATGTATTCAAGTCCATGCACAGGAACGATGGCAACCACTTCTTCTAAACTAACAGAATGCAAAGAAGAAGTGAGAAAATCAATTATTTGAATCACACTTTACATCTGTTTTAAATTTGATTTTAATTTACACTGAGGTAGATTTCTTTGTAGATTTAGTGAATTCACGTCACTTCATAGAGATGTTTACTCAAATTATACGCGCATAGTTGATCTTTTATAATTTCAATACCAAAAAAAAAGAAAATGTGCTTATGAGTCCACTTCAGTTCTCCGAAATCTATAACCTCTTGTTTTATAAAAGTTATGCTTTTACAAAATGAAAAATACACCAGCGCTTATATTTTCGCGCTAAAGTTAAAAGACATAATGTTGTATTTTTGTGTCATGTAATTTCCATCGTTTCTTGCCATGCATTTCTGTAAGAGACAAGTAATAATCATTGTTATCTGCTTGTACATGTTGTAAAGTTAGTCTAAACTAAACACTCAGATATTCTACACGTACTTTGAAAACACCTCATATCACAAAAACGTGTAGGATTATTCAAAACCTGACGAATTTTGCTGACTTACTAAGGAGTTTGACAGTCAGGAAAATAACGATAAACACAGAACCGTAAAGCTCTTCTAAAGTTCTTGTTGAAATTTTGGCAATTTTTTTTTATCCGCAAAGAGTTTATAATATACATAATTTGCGTTGTTTTTACATGATCTAAACTCTTGAAATGGCAAAAATTTTCTAACCCTCTTGTCTAACCATAGTATCCCTGAGTGGAGACACTATGACTTATCCCCTCTCCACCCCCTTGCTTCGTATGAGGCTGTATTATATATGGCTTGATATTGAGAGCCATAAAGATGATATTTTACTTTCCTGCTTTGTCACATATATTTGGCACCACCGAAAAAATCGTTACTTTTCCTGAAAGAACAACGGTACTTGTACCGGACATACTTCATATATTTAGATTTGGACGGAAATAGTCCGTTCATAACACTTAATTTAATTCCTCAATTAGTGGCTGTATATTATTTTGAAGACCTCGTGGCTTAAAAATTCTATTATAACTCTTAATTTCCGTTCACGTCTATGACGATTTTCATGAAATAATTTCGTCATTTTTGACAGCCTTATGAATCCTATTTATAACTTCTTCAACAAACGTCAAACGTCAAACAAACGTCCATGCGCAGACAGTTTTTTTTCAAAATAGTACAGTTTGAAATTAGCGAGTTAGAGTCGGAGAAAGTTGGATCGTGTGCGAAATTTTTTGTCATCTTGATCGTTTCTAGTTAATATCTATATTTCAGTTAGAATTTATGGTCAGGGTCAGGAATCATCTAAATCCAACAGTATTGATGGCCACTATGTATAAAAAATACGAGATAAGGTACGACGAACTTTCTGGAACACGCACCTTAGTTCCACTCTGTAACAAATTTTTTCCTCATCTCGACTTTTACCACTTCCACCAAAAAAATTCGTCCACGTTTTGTTCCTTTATTTATGGCGAAATGAACAAAAAACAAACATTTTCCCGACAACAACATTCTTCCAATAACAATGCCAAAACGAGAGCATTAAAATCGTTTGAGCACGCAATTTTCTTTCTAATTTAAAAGCATTATTTTATTTTGCTTGGTGCTAATGGCAAGAGAACTAATAAAAGGTTAAAAGGTTATATAATAAAACAATTAGCAGAACATGTTGCTGGTAATAATAATATAATTTTTGGAAGTTATAATCGTATCATGAAGTTTTAAATGTAAATCGATTGTACTTTTGACGCAGTACGTCTGCTGTGGGAAACCACGACGGTTTTAAGCGCTGTGTGGACAACACAATTATCCAACTTTTTCCATTTGACAGTAAATCTTCGCTTGCTATAGTTCTGAGTACAGGAGAAAGTAAGGCCGATGGCTATCGTGTAACCACGATCAACAGCGTCTTTATGCCTCCATTACTGCGATATATATTTTTACAGGTAAATGGTAGACAATGGTTTGATTAGCTATTTTTTGTTTAAAATCAATTTTCTCAAATTATAATTGCAATATTTACCAAAACATTCTCCACACCGGTCCGTGTTCTATCAATTAATAGCTATTGTCAATACTGCCAACTCTTGCGACAATTATTGTAAAAAGGCAGTATGGGTTGCATATACAATAAAACCTCCATAACGGAAATCCTTTGTAGCGGACATCTCTCTGCAATAGACTATTTTCTCAGAAACAGTCAAACTCTCATAACAACAGATTTTAGGGGAACCTCTCCATAGCATACATCATTTTAAGGTTACAATTTACATTAAATTTTAGAACTAACCTCTCTAGCAAACACCCCCAACAAGTCGGGAGGAGAGAAACCGGGAAGTCATCCAAAATGCGTACATCTGATACAAGGGAGAAATAGATGTCACGTCTCACAAGTTACGTGTTTTTGAACGTTTCGTGGACCTCCAATCATCGGACAGCATGTTACTGGATTAATAAATTAATCTTCTCGTGCAATAATAGAGATTACAGTCCTCTAAAGGTTTTCAGAAAGAAGGTGCTTCCTTAAAGAAACGTAAGAAAATTAAACTGATTGGGATTTTAAGCGTAGCCAGTGCAGGTTTTTAAAAGAGAATGAATTTAGCAACCGTCCAGTTGTACGGCCGCGCACGAAGAGTGTTGCGTGAATAAACGTACTGGATAACCTCTAGCATAAAATTCAAACAATTAAATTTTAAATAATAACATTTTTTGTGGACTCCATCAGGTCGTTTCGCACATTAAATAACAATGACAATTTAATAATGGTAATTTATTATTTTGTGCACGGATTGCGAATTCATTTTTATTTAATGTCAAACTAGCGCGTTATAATTGTTTATTGTGTGAATTAAAAACCAATTAAGCACAACATCGTTTGTAGGACGAACTCCACGCGCTTAATTAGACTCACATCTGGTCGGTTGAAGAGAGAATTGTTCCTCAACGTGACAAAAATAATTGTGGCTGCGTTAGCGGATAAATGGGGTTCATTTAAAAAGTCCTGGAAAGATATAAAAACTGCTGTACACACGACCATTTTATTGCTTGCAGGCTCAAGTCAAGACAAAAAGGTAAAAACGTTAATACAAAAATAATTCTTCCTACTGATATATAATACACTCATGCCTTTTTTCTTTTCTTTCCACATCAATAATATCATCTTTGTTTTTTCTTGCAGGATGAAGTTATATTTAATTTCGACCTTGTTGTGCGTGTTAGTGGTGGCATGTGCAGAAGAAATAGAACATCAAAAAGATGCTGAAGAATTGAAAGAGGTACAGGAAGATCCAGGTCATCACAAACACTCATGTAAGTTTTCAATATCATTCAACGTTAAATTGATATTTAGTCTGCAATGAAAATTCCTTATTAAAGAATATAATAGAATCATGCACAACCATACACAAATACTGAAATAATTACTTCTTCCTTTAGGTGGACCACACCCTTCATATGATCCCAACACACATTATTGTCATCACTACAAACTTTATTCGAAAACGTATTATCAATATTGTGGAAAATCTTTACACGATGTTCGAACGCATTTTTGCTTTAAAGGACGCGTATACGCCAAAAAGTGGTATAACATTTGTGGATATCGCGTTTGTAATCTGCATAAAGAATTCTGCTTCAAAGGAAAATGTTGGTTAAAGAAGTGGTACAAAATCTGTGGTTACAAAGTCTGCAACATACATAAAGAATTCTGCTTCAAAGGAAAATGTTGGTTAAAGAAATGGTACAAAATCTGTGGTTACAAAGTCGTCTGCAACATACATAAAGAATTCTGCTTCAAAGGAAAATGTTGGTTAAAGAAATGGTACAAAATCTGTGGTTACAAAGTCTGCAACCTACATAAAGAATTCTGCTTCAAAGGAAAATGTTGGTTAAAGAAATGGTACAAAATCTGTGGTTACAAAGTCTGCAACATACATAAAGAATTCTGCTTCAAAGGAAAATGTTGGTTAAAGAAATGGTACAAAATCTGTGGTTACAAAGTCGTCTGCAACATACATAAAGAATTCTGCTTCAAAGGAAAATGCTGGTTAAAGAAGTGGTACAAAATCTGTGGTTACAAAGTCGTCTGCAACATACATAAAGAATTCTGCTTTAAAGGAAAATGTTGGTTAAAGAAATGGTACAAAATCTGTGGTTACAAAGTCTGCAACATACATAAAGAATTCTGCTTCAAAGGAAAATGCTGGTTAAAGAAGTGGTACAAAATCTGTGGTTACAAAGTCGTCTGTAACATACATAAAGAATTCTGCTTTAAAGGAAAATGTTGGTTAAAAAAATGGTACAAAATCTGTGGTTACAAAGTCTGCAACATACATAAAGAATTCTGCTTCAAAGGAAAATGTTGGTTAAAGAAGTGGTACAAAATCTGTGGTTACAAAGTCTGCAACATACATAAAGAATTCTGCTTCAAAGGAAAATGCTGGTTAAAGAAATGGTACAAAATCTGTGGTTACAAAGTCGTCTGCAACATACATAAAGAATTCTGCTTCAAAGGAAAATGTTGGTTAAAGAAGTGGTACAAAATCTGTGGTTACAAAGTCTGCAACCTACATAAAGAATTCTGCTTCAAAGGAAAATGTTGGTTAAAGAAATGGTACAAAATCTGTGGTTACAATGTTTGTAACAAACACAAGGAATTCTGCTTCAAAGGAAAATGTTGGTTAAAGAAGTGGTACAAAATCTGTGGTTACAAAGTCTGCAACATACATAAAGAATTCTGCTTCAAAGGAAAATGCTGGTTAAAGAAGTGGTACAAAATCTGTGGTTACAAAGTCGTCTGCAACATACATAAAGAATTCTGCTTTAAAGGAAAATGTTGGTTAAAGAAATGGTACAAAATCTGTGGTTACAAAGTCTGCAACATACATAAAGAATTCTGCTTCAAAGGAAAATGTTGGTTAAAGAAATGGTACAAAATCTGTGGTTACAAAGTCTGCAACATACATAAAGAATTCTGCTTCAAAGGAAAATGTTGGTTAAAAAAGTGGTACAAAATCTGTGGTTACAAAGTCTGCAACCTACATAAAGAATTCTGCTTCAAAGGAAAATGCTGGTTAAAGAAATGGTACAAAATCTGTGGTTACAAAGTCTGCAACATACATAAAGAATTCTGCTTCAAAGGAAAATGTTGGTTAAAGAAGTGGTACAAAATCTGTGGTTACAAAGTCGTCTGCAACCTACATAAAGAATTCTGCTTCAAAGGAAAATGTTGGTTAAAGAAATGGTACAAAATCTGTGGTTACAAAGTCTGCAACCTACATAAAGAATTCTGCTTCAAAGGAAAATGTTGGTTAAAGAAATGGTACAAAATCTGTGGTTACAAAGTCTGCAACCTACATAAAGAATTCTGCTTCAAAGGAAAATGTTGGTTAAAGAAATGGTACAAAATCTGTGGTTACAAAGTCTGCAACATACATAAAGAATTCTGCTTCAAAGGAAAATGTTGGTTAAAGAAGTGGTACAAAATCTGTGGTTACAAAGTCGTCTGCAACCTACATAAAGAATTCTGCTTCAAAGGAAAATGTTGGTTAAAGAAATGGTACAAAATCTGTGGTTACAAAGTCTGCAACATACATAAAGAATTCTGCTTCAAAGGAAAATGTTGGTTAAAGAAATGGTACAAAATCTGTGGTTACAATGTTTGTAACAAACACAAGGAATTCTGCTTCAAAGGAAAATGTTGGTTAAAGAAGTGGTACAAAATCTGTGGTTACAATGTTTGTAACAAACACAAGGAATTCTGCTATGCAAGGAAATGCCACAACAAAAAAGCATATGGAGTATGCGGAGGTCATGTGTTCGCCCGACATGACTACTATTGTCACCACAGCCGTCTCTACAAGAAGTCGGCGTATGGTTATTGTGGAAAATCGATCTACCGACGAAGCGACTACAGTTGCAAACACGGAAAGTTGGAACAATACTATGGTTAATTATTGTAAATATATAACATGCTTGTAGGGGCGGTGTTGGAGATAATCTATGTTTCATTTTCAATCTGATATTTGTTTTCGTTTGTTTGACGCGTTTAACCCTCGTGTTTTGGTTTTCATCCAAAAAAGACTTGCAAATATTGTAGCAGAAAGTTTACACCATGTTATTGATTTTTAATGTTTTGTTAAAAAAATTTTACACAGTTTAAATTTTGCGATATGGATGACTGATGCTAAGTTGCATAACAAAGCTTTAGATTTAGACTTTTAACATCATTTAAGCATAGTCATAAGAAAAAAAGATAGTCTGGCGTCTCGGGGCCGTTTCTATTGTTCTCGCTAATCATGTTGTCAAAATGGGGGTGGCCCGAGCGCCAATACACTAAAATCAGCAAGATGGCTGCCGCAGCCGAAGATTACTTTGGAGATGAAGATTTGGATGCTATTTTGTTGATACTTGAGGAGAATATTCTCGAAAATAATACAGATTTTACTGGAGAGTTCGAGGGAATAGTTGATGAAATCAATGATGAGGTTCCTGCCGCGGGATTTCAGTGTTCTGAGTGCGAAAAAGTATGCAAAAGTCAAAGTGGTTTAACCAGGCATCGTAATGTAAAACACGCACCCACAAATACTGATTCTGCCATTGCTTCGACATCACAAAATGTGAAAAAGACCCCTGAAGAGTTGCTACATCCTCTATACTTCAAGAAATATGTAAACGCTAGTGCATTGAAGCTAGCAAAGGATGAATGTTACTCTGAGAAAACACGTGAAGAATTTGATGGCTACACAGTGACACTTGATGAGGCAAATGCATCATATGCTTATGTTCGTGATGTAATTGGTCAATTCAAGGGAAATGCTGAGAAATTTTATCCAAAATTTTACAAATGTATATCAGCAGATGAAGTCATCTTTCAGAAATTATCACGGAAATGTTCAGTTCTACTTGGTTGTGAGGTAGCAAATCATGTCTTGGCTCATATCACAGGTTCTATTGTGAAAGAAAACACCGTTGAATTTCCGAAACCATGTTACAGTGCCAAGGAAATCAATATCATAAAATATTTGAGTGGTTATGTCTTTTCCACAATGTACAGGCGATTGAGACGTTCAAAAGCTACACAGAGTATGTTGGGTGTTCAATGTTTGAACATACTTATAGTTGGCAAGCAATCGGCCGATGAAAGTTGCGAAAGTGATGTCCTAATAAAAGCTAAGGATAGAGGCGGTCTATGGAGTGTTACCCAGAAGTTCATGCAATATTTACCGAAGTCGAAACATCATTTCGCGAATCAACAGCTAATTTTGGTAGACAAATAGACAGCAAAAAAATGGTATCAAAACTTATGGAAAATTCATACATTTTGTGTAATTTCAATAAATTGAGAAATATTTCTGCTGAAAAAGTTGAAAAAGAAATAGCGTTGAATTTGTTGGATCACTTGATAACACTTTACATCCGTGTGCGAACGTTTTCTTTGGTGAAAGATAAAATTGAACTACATAAAATTGCCTCGAAAAAAAAGAAGACCAGATCACTTCGAACCGAGATAAAAAAATCATCTGTATCACTGGACAAAGGTCATTGAACCTCTTATACAAACTAATTAAACGGCTATTTTTATAGCCACACACTTGAAAAAAGCATTATTATGGCAAATGGCATATAAACTTTATATTTTAGAAGGATACTGTATCCCAGAATTTCATATCTATGGTAAGGCACTTATTTTTATTGCTGTTGTATAGAAAAAATATGTTGAACTTCATCCCTATATATAGCAGATTTCGTGAATTTTGATTCTTTTCGCTTAAAATTTGGGAAGGAAGAAAATAATTTTTTCAATACAATGTTTCGCAAATGTTTTGAAAAGTCAAAATAATTTTTGGGGTTTTTCAGCTCTTGAAAGTTTATGTATCACACAAAAAAGATTTCTTCAATATTTTTCTAATTTTTCATTAATCGCTAAATTAAATCTCGTAAATTTCTGCCTAAGGTACTAAGATTACAGTAAAAAAGAAAATAAAGTAAGCTAATTTTATCATCGCCAAAAACCGTGAAACTGAAAAATTTGAAAACTTCAAAAAAATAAAGGCAAATAAAAATTTTTGAAAAAATTCGTACCTTGCAAAAATAGTTCACATTGCAGCAACTTCATGAGCAAGATTAATACCAAAAATATGTTTTTTCAAATGTGTGGCTATAAAAATAGCCGTTTAATTAGTTCGTTGTGTACAAGTTAGTTCTTTTTGTTTCTTTTACGGCATGGAACAGTCTCAACATCTATTGTAGCGAGTATAGGGTCATCATTGCGGCAGTTACCAGCTATCGGTCGAAATAATTTTGATGTACGAATTGTATTGTCGTTGTAACCAAAATCCCTAAGTGAAGGATTATCTTTACGGTGTCCAATTGACCGTTGCTGGCCAAAATAATTTTCAAGTGGATCTTGACAAAATCTTTCGGTAAATACATAAGGTACATTTTGAGATAGCAAGTATTTTATGAGCTCAATACTGGAGTAAACGGTCAATTGAAGTCCCTCATAGGTTTGCCAAGAAATAAACATATTCGCTCTAGCATTATCGGTATACTGAGCATCATTTCGGTCAGCGATAGAAATTTTCCAGTCGGTGAAGTATTTTAAGAAGGTATCAATCAACCATGTGAAACGTTCATCATCAAGGTTTTCATATGGTTTTAGAAATGGTTTTTGTTTTCTGACACATTCCACAGAATTTCTGACATTCATACAGTCAAAAAATTTGTCCAACATCCTGCAATATGTGGCCGTACCAATTGCATCCGGTGGACCATATGTCTGTAAAGCTTGAAATACAGATTCGCTCAACACTTGAGCTGCAAGTCGCACATTCATGACTGAAAAGGGTGTCAAAGAAATGTGTTCATTTGTAATTTTTGGTGCCAAGTGTAACCCACAATCTAAATCATCATGAAAAAGCTTTGAGATATGATTCCATGTCAAATAATGACCGTCATTCCACATACTGCGAGTAGCACGGCCGGATAACGAATTAAGTAAACAGTTCCGGGATGTCTTAATCAAGTGCGGCGGGTCAGATATAAAATAAATAAAACGTTTCTCTTCTGCCATTATGTTCAGTGTACGGTATGTAACATCAATGTCAGGATTAAAATCTTCAACTCGTTCCATGTGTTGATGCATTCGATACATAGTACGGTTTGGCGAGGCACCATCACTAGTCACTCCGACAACTTTCATACCAACATTGTCCTCTAAAATACCAACAGCTTTCCAAAACAACGGAAATAATTGTATTGAAGTAGCATTTGATGTAGCAAAATTTGCTAAAGAAAATTTAAGAGGATTAACAATACTTCGGACCAGAAAAACCAAAACATGACTGGCTATATCTTCTGATTTTGATTTTGGTAAGGTGGCATAATTCAGTTCTGTGTCTCCCAGGTCAACAAAGCCAATTAAATCACCTGTGTGCTTGTCCCACACTAAATTCTCTTGGATTTTCATTTCGTCCATCAAAATTATACAATACTTTTCTATTTCTTGAAATTTAGAAACAATATTTGCGAGCTCTTTGATAACAGGTGGATTAAATCCTTGTTGAGGCCGGATGTAATTTTTGTAATCTCTTAAGCGTCTACGACTTGGCAAAATTAAAAAACCTGTTTTATTTTTTTCATCATATCTGATATCATCGTATACCGCGGGTGATTTTGCTGCCAAGGCAAGACAATATCGGATGATCATTGGATGATATCTCACTCCTTTTTTTGATGTTGATAAATAATTTTGTTGTTCTGCCCAAAATTTTTTCATAAAAGGTGTAATTTTACTTTGGTCTGCACCAGACATGATAGTCGCAAGATCATCACCAAGAGTTTCAGGAACCGGTACAGATTTCTTATTTATTTCAACGCGCAGTTGCTTGTTTTCATGTCTCAACTCTTGAACATAAAGTTTTACACGTTGCGGAGATGTCAATGTTATCGGTGCTTTCGGCTTGGCAGGAATGTTCATATTTTTCTTTAAAAAAACTAAGAACTATGTTCATCTTTTTCTTTTCAAACTAAGATCTTCCTTCTTCTCCACAAGAATACATTCAGCACATTTTTCAATTCCATTTTGTATCAACAGGTAACAATTTGTCGGCCGATACCACTTTGTTTGGAATAAAGGCGAAGAGGTGAATGATCCCATAAAGATTTTTGGTACGGTATGTTCCAAACAGCTAGCAGAAAATTTTTCTGACAGTCCAGGGCATAATGTTAATGATGAAACCAAAGAACATAAATTAGAAATAGTAACATTTTTCACAGATCTGTCATGATTTTCATATATTTCATGTTTCACGGGAACTGACCACAACAAAGCGCGTACTACAAAATCAAGGTGTTGATCAACATAAATCTCAAACTTTGGTACGGAATGAGTTTGATCATGGTGAAAAAAGACATGCAACTTGTCGACGGTGAAGATACTACCCAACTGTTCAACTTCAAAGAACTCACACGATTTTTAAAATCATCAAATGATTTGTAATATGATGATGAAGTCTGTGTAGTTGATGCATATAAAAAAAGTTCCCTTTTATTTATTATTGTGGAAGCAGAATCACGAGGTTTGGTGATGGTGGAAGATGAAGGATGACTTTTTGTTGGTAAATTCAGTGTTGGTAAAACTCCTGGATTAAGGGTTGCTTTTGTATTATGTTTGTAGTACTCATCCTCCTTGAAATGACGTTGACAAATATGTAAATTACACTTTTCAATTTGACCACGAAGTGAATTATCGATCACGCGATCTTTAGTAATAATTGAGATTAGTTTATCCCTCCAATTCTTGTCGAAATCGCTTTTTCCAGCTGGCACTTTGAACAACGATAAACCCTTATACTCTGGTCGACGTGAGACTGAACAGCCGTAAATAGAACAATTAGCACCAGGCATAACAACTTTCAACGTATCAAATAACAATTTCGAAGTAAATTTCCAAAATAAAACCAATGTTAGCAAACAAAACTTTCGATTTCCCTAACGAACATGCTAGAAAACCGCCATTTTAGATTTTGATGCATTCGAGAGAATGGGCCCGAGTTTAGAAACGGCCACAAAACGATAGAACAATGGCCTATTGTTACTGTCCAGACTATCTTTTTTTCTTATGACTATGATTTAAGCTGCAAAAATACTTAGAGTAGCAATTACACAATTATTTCAAAAAACGAGTTATCTCTTTTAAAGAAAGAAATATTTGCATCAAATGAAACTGTTTTGAAAAAGAAAAGAATATACAGTCGACGCTCGTTATCTCGAACTCCCAAGGGACCGAAAGAAAAGTTCGAGATAGCGAAAGTTCGAGATAACGAGCGTATTTCATGAAAAGTTCGAACTCAAGGGACCGAAGAAAAAGTTCGAGATAGAGAAAGTTCGAGATAACGGAGGTTCGAGATAATGAGCGTCGACTGTAGTTAGAAAAATATTAATTCGTGTCTTTTGAATTTGTTTTTCTGAAAAATCTATAATTATAGATTTTTCAGAAAAACAAGATTCAAAATTATCGGGAAATCGGGAGGCGCAAATGTCCTCACTCACTCACCCAAACAAATATAATTAATTCTCGTACTATTTGATTTTAATTCGGGGATTGCTCTGACATTCGTTTGCATTTAAGATTTCGTATGAAAGAAACTGAATTTTGATATCCTCGAAAAAAGCATAGCTTACTAGGCTTGCTCTTCTTAGGCTTACATAACCCTTTCATTACTTGCCACCTGCAGATCGGGTGCGATCTTGGTTACTATATTTGAATATATATCTCAAAATCAACTTACTTTTGGACACTCTAGATCGGTTTTTCCGAACTTACTACGTGACCGCCCTACCTCAATACGAGGCGATTTAAGGAAACTTATAAACTTCATTGTTTTGAAAATGTTTGACTTTGCTGTAAAGGGTTAAAGTGCATATGAAATTAATTTTGCAAAAGACATTATCATTAAAGACGTGGATTAATGTTTGTTCGCGGTAGCTGAATGTGGACAATGATTCCGTGCGGTTTAATATTCAAGAGGGCAGAAAGGCTCCATGTCCAGGTACTTGACGGGGTACACTAAAGTGTTAAATTTCCATGCCTTATGCCAGCTGTCAGATAGTTTAACTAAATCAACTCGTCACAAATAAATAACTCGAAATCTAATTTTGGGTGTGTACTACATTCTCACTTTATTTAAGGCTTTCTACCGTGGCATGTATCTGCCATTTTGAGGTATACTTATATCTTGATACTTGATGCGTTAATTTAGTGTAACTATCGATTTTCGACGCTTAGAAGAGCTAAGAATGCTTAGAACAGCGCTAAGGACTCTTAGCCCTATTCGGTTAGGAGGGGGGGGGGGGGGGGGAGAATTCCGCCCCCCCCCCCTAATAACTCCTTAACGCTAAGTTGCATGGCTATGATACTTACTGAGTTTCAGTATTTATCTATTAGACACCTGCATGCCAAATTTTTAGGTCCCAGGCCTCTCAGAGGCCTTGATATTGGCTATTACTCGAAACTACCCCTAAAGATCTCTATGAAACCTCTATAACTGGCAAAATATAATAACTCTTATTAGAATTATCCTTAGAACTTGAAACTTACAACAAAACTTTGTCTCATCAAGAAGAATCATTTCCATGTTTTGAACAAGTGATTAATCCGATTTCCCGATTTTTTCGGATTTTCGGGCAATTTTTGACAACTTTTCTTGCGATCTATGTAAAAACCGGAAAATATGTTAAATAACTTTTATTTATCTTTCAGAAACTTCAAACAGAATGCAAAAATGCGCTCTAGAACTAAAGTAATTGAATTTTTAGCAGACGGTGGCATTTTGAAGAAATTGCAAGTTTTTGATGACGTCACAGAAAATGTTCTGACGCAAGCAAAAATTTATTGCCGCCATTTTGTTCCTTTTGTGACGTACTATAAGTGTGCTAAGTTTGATTCAGTTTGAACAAGGCTATGAAAAGTTATTGAGGGGGGGGCGGAATCCGCCCCCCCCCCCCCCGGTCATAATATGTTCGAAAAACCCCGGACCGAATAGGGTTAGAGGAGCTAACTGTCAAATTTCGACGCTTAGAAGGGCTAAGAACGCTTAAAAGAGCGCTAAGGACGCTTATAAGAGCGCTAAGGACGCTTAGAAGAGCTAAGAACGCTTAGAAGGGTTAGGTGTAAATTTTGAACGCTTAGTAGGACCAACTGAACGAGCCAATCAAATACGTTCTTTCAGTGCATAAATTAGTTATAAAAAACCTGATTGGACGGATTTTGATCAATCGACTAAATTGACGTATTCCTCTTCAATACATCCCGCCATTATCGACGAGAAGGAAGGAAGAGAGGATATCGAGGATTTGTTTATTTAGAAGTTATGTCTTCGATTGTAAATTCTCTGTTGAAAAAGAAACAAGAAGTGAATTGATAGAAGAATATTTCAAGGAGGGATTCACGTACAATGAAGTAATTTCGTTGGTGCATGAATGTCATGGTATAAAGATCAGCTTACGTACACTTCAGAGAAGTTTAAGAGCAAATAATTTACGTCGAAGGTTTAAAGATGTCGACACAAGAACTGTTTTGCAAGCGATGTACTGAACTTAGAAATAGTAACGCTAGCTTTTAGGATATAGAACTATGTTTCGACTATTAACTAAAAATGGAATTACTGAAACTCATGAAGTTGTTCGTTACGCACTAAAAAATCTGGATCCGAAAGGTGTCGCATACAAAAGAGCACACAAGTTAGTTAGAAGGAAGTATTACGAAAAAGGACCTAACGAAGTTTGGCATTTGGACGGAAATGATAAAGTGAAACCTTTCGGGTTCGGCATACATGGCTGTATTGATGATTATAGCCGAAAAATGTTATGGTTGCGAGTTTGCCCATCAAATAAGGATCCGGCTGTTGTAGCTGGCTTTCTGATAAGTTTTGTATCAAAGATTGGTGGGACATCCAAGAAAATAAGAGCCGATCGAGGCGTAGAAAACACGAACATCGCTGGAATTCAAAGGTTTTTCAATCGTCATAAACCAAATTATATGGGTTCTTTCAATTTTGGAAAGTCGACATCCAACCAAAGAATAGAAGCCTGGTGGTCATTCCTCCGTAAACGTTTTTTAAATTGGTGGAAGAACTTTTTCAATGATCTTCGCGATCGAGGTTATTATGATGATAGCAATCCTATACATCCTATTTTGTTTCTACGGAGTTTTGCAAGATGAGCTTTCAGAAGTTTGTAATGACTGGAATCACCATAGCATCAGACCCGTGAGAAATTCGGAATCTGCATCGGGTAAACCTGATTTCCTATACTACAGCCATCCTGGTACCACGGATGGGAAAGTAGCAGTTTCTAATTCTGATGTGTATACTGCAACGCCAATTTGCAAAGACGCACCTTTGTATTGTTGCGACGATATATTTGCGAAATTATGCATTCTGTGTATGCGTAATTTGAACTTGGAAATGCCTAGAAATTCAAATGATTCTGAACAATTATATAAACGACTCATCTTTATTTTGTAAATATTTTGGATATGAACAGGAGAATATTATATTGGAGGTATTTTTCTACTTTGGTTACCCACAATAAGGAATGATAATTGATAACGTTCTTTCACACTTTTCAAATATAATCACAGTATTTTTAAGTATGTAGAAACACAAAAAATCGGAGGGACATAAAACTTCCAAACTGTTGTTTTGTATGAAAACGAAAAGTTCTACCATATCCGTTTTCATAGTTTATCCATAGACCATCTTTTGCGCTGAGTAAATAGTAACTTATGCAAAACGCCTTCCTTGAAGCGAAGGTACGGTACGAAAATTGTACGCATTCAAAAATATCACCTCAGAATATTCCGCACTCGATTTTTTTCTTAGAAGCTTTCTGGCTTCATGGGAAACGGTCTAAATTACACCTAGGTCTGGCTATGCAGACATTTTACGAAGAAGCATAAGTTTGCTACAATGTCTTCGTTCCCAGGACTCTTGCTATTTTGAACAATACTTGAAGAAATTTAGCTATCAGAGTTTGAATGCATCAAAATGCGCAACCTTGATTTCAGTGTGAAATAGTAAAGTTGATACTTCACACACAACTCTCAGACACAAAATATCACTTATGATTACAAAGTCGCCCAGCATTTGAGTTTCGCATAACGCATATTACTAGTGGGTATAACAATGTGAAACTAAAAACAAACAACTTCATGCCGCTTCAATATTACAGATAAAACTAATCGTCTAGAATGAAAAAAATTACAAATATAGTGATACATTTTTATACAACATGAAGGTATAATGCCTAAATCAAACCATTTGAGTGAACTTTGGGCATGTGCAAACTTCCACCCCGATTCTCAAATTACAATAGCTTATCATTTGTTCATCTGATGTGCATGACTATTCTTACATAGTATTCTAAGCGTCGAAATTCGACAGTTAGCTCTTCTAAGAGTCCTTTTCGTTGTTCTAAGCGTCCTTAGCTCTTCTAAGTGTCGAAATTCGACAGTTAGCTCTTCTAAGCGGCGAAAATCGACAGTTAGCTACACTAAATTAACGTATCTCAAAAGGGCAGATACATGCCACGGTAACTTTCCTTAGCATAATACCTACCAGTTTACAAAATCGAAAACAAAAATCTGTTTAATAAAATGGTGTCCTCTTAATTAAGCCATATAAATTAATAAACAAGACGGTTTTTTTTGGGAGTACGAATGCTATTTTAAAAATGACGGAACAAGATAAAAATTCGATTAGGGTGAACAACCCTATTAAAATCCGAAAATCTTTTTTACATGTCAGTCGTCAAAGTGCGCATGCGCTAACAAGAAAGCTCGTGAGCTTTTTGCGCTATAGCGGAGAATGCACTCAAATGGAAACGAGGCTTATAGGCTAATTCTGGGCCATTAATTATTTTTTCAATTTTGGTATACTTGTAATTTCAATTTTATTTTTATTCTTTCCTGATCAGTTTTGCGTTGATTTTAATCACTCTAATCGTTCATACATTAATTTATGTTAAAAATATGACTTAGGCAGAAACATTATGAACATGTGCAAACGCATATTGTATTTCTGAAAACACTGATTTAATTTAGCAAAAAATCAGTTACGTGTATAATAAAACAGATTTATTCCTGTTCTTGCTGAATATGTATCAGATTTTAGTCACTCTCAGTAAGAGAATATTCCACTCAAGGAAGATTCACTTACCTCAATTGGTATACAACGAAAATACATGCAAAATCTGCTTATTATAACACTCTTGTCAAACTTCATCCACATATACAAGTCATCCGGATTCACTATTAAAGCTTACCTCTGGTGAAAAAACAATTAGGGCTCATATGAAAAATCTTTGAAAGTTATGTGGGAATCTTTTATTCGATTAAAAAATCTTCAAGATATATGTCTTTAAAATTTAAAATTTCGCTAATTATGCGAAATTATGACGTCATCAACTAGTTTTAAAACAGGCTTTAGCTGGCATTGAGCATAATTATAGTAACTTGATATTGAAATTTTGGTAAAATGTTCAAAACGCCAAACGGAATGAGAAAAAACATTTGTAACCCCATATGCCTTACCAAAACTGTTAAATACAACACCCATCCAGAGCAACCTCGATCCCAGGGCCTGTAGCGTTTTTTGATATGAGGATGAAACGCGTACGAGGCCCTGGTACAACAGACTTAATCAACCAATGAGATTGCGTTCACGACTTTTTAAATTATGTTAAAAAGATAATTAATGCAGACGTTTTTTTGCAAGCACTGCATTTTTTTATCAACAACAAATATGGCGGTGAGCATTACGAAGATTTTTCTGGTTACTTGTTTTTATGAAGAAAATATTTATATTCACGTTATTTTTGACTTCCTTGCATCGTTTACAAATTTATCAAAGCTGTTAAAAAATTTTAAACATTACTTTTGTTTCCTCACGTCACTGATGGTGAAAAAGGCAGCTGACAACTCAAATGGAATAGTGCGACGAACATCCTGTCCTGCGAACGAAAGTAACAGGTACTCTCACCTTTTGTTGGACACAATACTGAAAATTTTATTTTTGTTTTCATATGCTAAAAAGTAAAGAAAAACTTCGTACAGATGCAACTCTGTAGTGTGTATGCTGACTAACTGGCTAAATGCTGTTGGCTTAAAGATGCACAAACACAACAAACACAACAATGACAACCAATTTTTCTTAAAATGCCACACGTGTCAAGAGATATCTTTTAACAAACTATTGGGACAAAATACTAGCTAAAGTATTGAAAAATTAATGGAAATAAATTAGGGAATAAAGTATAGCTAGCTGTATAAATAAAAAGAAATATATATATATACAAGAAATCACAACTATATCACATATTATTGTTTTTAGGCAATGAGAAAGAAAATATTGCAACATAAAGTTTATGGTGGGTCTGTTGAAGTATGTAGGCTGCGTGCTGAAACAAACTTAGTAATGGAACCTCAAATATCACAATTATGCAAACTAATACTGCCGTAAATGTAAAAGACAATTAAAGATTTTCTGCCGGATTGCACAAATAAGCTTTCAGAAAAATTACATTGTAAAGAGCGTTATATCATCACCAAAAACTCATTAATGTTATTTTGTTTCAAACACCTAGTGCTGATATTATGTCCAGTATAATATAATCTTGCCAATGCTTTTTGCCCTCATCGACCAGACCGTCCAAATTGCTGCATATATATATATATTCAATGGTCTTCAATGGTACTTGGTGGACTTATATGGTAGATTTGTTTGATAATGGTGCATAAACTCCTATACCAAGAGCAGAGGTTGCTATAATAATGCAAACGTTCAGATCTTCTTTTGCAACTTCAAGAAGAATTTGGTTGGTTTTACATGGTCTTTGTTTGTGGTGTATGAAATTGCACAATAAAACAATTGCTAGATGTTATGTTTTTAATGTATATATATACTTGTCTTCTTAATATGTTATGTTTTATAACCTTAATCTGCAATATTTCTTCCTTGCCAACTTTTCTCTTTTTCTGCGGTATACATTTTTTCTGTTTGGATTGACAGATTATTGATTCTTATTCCAAATATAATATGTTTCATTCTAGTCACTGTTTTTCCTGTTATCCGGTTGTTATAGATATTCTTAAGTATAAGTAAGTATAAGTATTGGTCATATAGCTATATATATATATAAAGTACAAAACAGGTGTTGAAGCAGTAAGCCTCGTCAATAACACAAGCTTTGACATTTTTTGATAAATTTCTAATTTCATTAAATTTCTTTCTCTTTCACTCAAAATTTCCCCAATGACCATCCAATAGATGACTTCCAATGTTTACGTTTTTAAGGGATTCTTGAACATACCACTTACCGCCTCCATTATTTTGCCTGTCGATTTGCGTAAGAGGTCTGGGGATTATAAACAACACGCGTCACGATGATGAAAGTCGTCTAGCTATACAAATGATGACAACACATCTTCTATTTTATTGTTAAGACAGAGATCCTCAAACAACATCTGTACAGCATTCTTCTCAAAGATTAAACCACGTAAAATGTATCAAGTCATTCCTACATCTTCAAGAAAATTCACTTGATCTTTAATTATTGCATTGCTAACACTTGAAAAATTAAAGATTTTCCATATGCTTATGATAAAACTCCAATGACGTCCTTGTCCTCATACTATTGACTCTAAGCATTTGACTTGTTATGGTCAGGAAAATTTCGGCCCTCTAAAGATCTCTGAATTTTCTCCAATTAAGTGGTCCATCCTTTCATCTGTTATTTTTGCAGCTGGTGTAAATTATTCTATAATATTTATAAGTGCTGTAGTTTTTATGTATGATACACCACAAAATGACTAGAAAGTCACTAAGGGTTGTATCTATTCTGAAATTGTATGGTGTATGGCTAGGTACCTCTAGCTACAAAAACTCAGCAAAACACTTTACAAATTCACGCCACCAATAAAACACCATCTTTAATCGAAACGTCACGCATACATTACTTTTCTGTGCATGCTTAATTTTGGGCGAATTTCAGTCTGTTGTACCAGGGCCTCGTACGCGTTTCATCCTCATATCAAAAAAACGCTACAGGCCCTGGGATCGAGGTTGCCATCCAGAGCTAGTCCATGATGTCATGCATAATTAGTAGAACCTTCTAAGTTCAAAATCTCAAAAAGCAATCAAGATTTTTTAAAAAATATACAAATTCTTGGACATTCCAAGCTCTTTCGTATGAAATTAATATGTTCTTTTTGCTTTAAAATAAACAACAACGCGGGAAGTACATTGTACTACGCAATCGTACTTTCGTTTTTCTTTAAACTTTTTTAGACATGTTTCATAGTTACTACAGCTATGATATAGTGGACGCAAATACTTCTATCCTCGGGTTTTTTTAACAGCATTTGATGCAGCAGAGGATGTTACCCACAATCTTTCCAAAAAAGAAAAACCTATTGTTAGAAATAAACTGCATACAATAATGTATCTATTTGGAATGGTAGTAAAGGGTTACTGCCATCTTAAATTTCGCCAATTTTCCTGTCGCTAAAATGATCTGGACTGTATTATCTAAATAAGGGGCTAAAAATTAGTTACTTATTATCTTTGACTAAGGATAATAGGTAGGATAAAATAAATATAACGCTTCTTACTACTTAGTAATATTATGAGTTGATAACTCCAATGTTTACCAGCTCGATACCTCGGAAGCATAGCTCAAATATTAAATGTCAAATTCTTTGGTGACATGTGAAACATTTCTAACTTCTTACATCAATTTTTTAAACACAGAATTGTAAAAAGTGACATGTTTTTACCAGCAGATGGGGGATATAAAAAAGTTTGAGTTGAGAAAAGGTCGAGTTAAGCAATTTTTAACCAAAACAACGAAGAATATTTAGCGCCAAACGGTAATTGAATAGATCCGTGTAAGCCTTTAACGACAAAAACAAAATCAAAATCAAAGGCAAAGTTGGCGTTTTCGTGAAGATTTTCTCAAACATTTTAAAATCTTTGATGCATCAAAGTAGTAGAAGGCGTAATAACTAAAACAGGTAACCACCAGTCTCCGCAGAACCACCACAGAACCAGCAGAGAGCCACCAGTCTCCGTAGAACGACCAGAGAACCAGCAGCGAACCGGCAGTACTATCACAGAACCACCAATGAATAAATAATTCCAATATATCAAACTCCCGCGCCAAAGTGAGCGCAACGAAGCTAATTAAATACACAACAGTCGAAGACCCTACTTTCCACTGACTATTTCGTGTCCCTCGTACATGAACTAACGGTCCTCGTAAACGTCAATACCTGTTTTAGTTATAGAAGGGCATTTCCTGCTTAAAGCAAGAGGCAGAAAAAGATTTTGAACGGAATTTGGTACTTTCTAGTTGTCTTAAAAACAATAAATTTTGCTATTTTGTTTGCTTCTTTAGACTTTTTTCTTGCATCGTTCGACATTAATACTCTCCTGAGACAAAATACATGGTCTAAGTTAAAAGTAAAAGTTCGGGTTAAATGGTATTTAAGTTATCCGGCGTATTTATTTAATCTGTTAAGCAATTTACTTGCAAAGGATTAGCTAGGTAGGTAGCTATGTTAGCACCAGTTAAACTCTATTTTTTTCTAGTCTAATTTTGTACATTTTTAACCCCAAAAGTAACATTTTGTACTTTATTTTATATTCACAACTTCTCCTCCCGAAGTAACACTTCACAGAAATAGAAAAAGAAGTTCTGGAATCGGGATTGGATAGTTATTCTTTTTTAAACGGATAATGTGGTAAAATGCGGGATAAAAATAACGAATTCCTGTCCTGGTATTTAATTCACAAAAAATGTTTAAGATTTATGGCAAGTTCTTTATTTAAAAGCTGGCTATTGTTGTCAAAAGGGAATAAGAATTCTTAAATAATCTGTAATTTGAATTTTCCCTCCATCAATTTATTCCGTGTTTATTTAAGATTTTTGTTTGGTTTTGTTAGCTAATAAAAATTTCCTTACTTCTATTAACACAATAGTTCGCCGGACCGTCAAAGCGTGTTACGATACAACTGCCGCCAATTCAGTCTCACCCCTTATAATGACAGATATTTTTTTTGACACAAAATAAAATAAAACTTTTAAAGACAAATATGAAATTTTTCACCTAAGCTATGTAAAGAGTTTTGATATCGAAATGACGAAACGTTGCCAACGGAAACACTCACATAAGCTAAAAAAAATCATATCTCATATTTCATAGTTCTATAAACATGCCTACTAATTTGTTGCCATGGATATAACACGGTTGCCATCTTGAACATTCAAAACATAACTGTAACACAAACATTTACTGTTAATATTACGCAAAGCCTAGTTTACACGGGGCATAAAAATAAAAAGATTCAACATTGCCAAGTTCTTCCTATGTAATAAAAAGTCGGCTAGTTACTATAATTTGTACGCGTGGAGACACAAAAAACTGACCAATTAAAAAGAACTATGCCGACAAAAGCATAGAGTATTAAGTTGTTATTAACAATACTAGTCAGTTGAGTTGAAACTATGTGTTCAATTGGAACCTCGCAAAATTCAGTTAAAAATTGCAGAGTTCCCTGAGAAGTTACGTAAAAAACGACGTACGAATTTTATACTGCAATAGTTGATTATTTTGTCTTAAAATATAGAAATTAGAATTATGTTTTTACTCATGAACCTCGTGTATCATTAAAAAACGTCGAATTTGTCATCATTAAGTCGCGTGTCAAGATAAGTCCTTCGTCATCCTGCAAAGCCTGATCTAACCTGGTAACCAATTCTCAGACTCGACGCAAAGTAAAAAATTTAAATCCTTTCCAATAAATGTGTCAAGCTATAAATTAAGTTGCATGTCAATGGATACATTGAATTTGTAATGGACAGTCTGATTGTATGGCTTATACAAACATCCTTTACAAACCCGTCGAAGTGTGCATCGATCTGAAACAGTGTGCGAAATGTTCGACGCAATGTAAATGGAGTCACGACAAACGTTAGTCATAAAAAACCGCCATATAAACATGCGAACGTCATTCACACTGTTGCTCTTCGTTTGTTTAACATATTGATTTTCTGGCTCTAATGATGCAGTTTTTAGTTTCCTTGAAGCACGTTTAAAAAATTTAATTGTTGCAGTTTTAATGAGGAAGGTAGGAGAAAGGAGAATATTTATCATATGTCGAAAACGCACAGTAATATTTCTTTTTCGTCCAATTCGAAAAAACTCGACTTGTAATGTGTTTTTATTTATTTTTTATTTTTTTCAAATTTACAAAAACAGTAGAGAGAATTTTTTTGGCGGTTCTTTAGTTAGCAAGCACACTGAAATATCACAACGACTTGGTTGCTTCTTCTATTGTCAGAATAATTACCCAGAAATGTTTTAGAAAGATTTGGATGATGTAGAAAACCAGTGATATTTTGGTCTGATAAAAAGATGTTAAGAATTGAGATGTATCTAAAGCTGATACATATGTGCATATTATGAACGTTTTATATTGACTTTCGCTGGTCAGTGCATCCTCGGTGCGTTCTCTATATATGAAAGACAACCACCTTGCATATTCCGTTTTTTAACTGATTTTATCTTTTTAGATACTTCTCATTTACAGTATGCTTTTTTTTTTTGTTGCTTATTCTGTTTTGTTTGTTTGTATTTGTTTTGGTACTTTAGACAATTGCAATATCTATTTTGTTTGCAACTGTAACTACCTATGTGCCTTCAAAATGCGTGTCAAAGTCACAAATATCACAACAAAATCAGAACAATTATTTTTAGGCCCTAATAAGGTTAAAAATCGTATCAGTACCTAAATTATGATTGTAATATTTAAAAATAAAAATTAGTCGCTATAACATCCTTACAATTTTTGTTTATGATGCCGTTGCGCATTACTGTGGAGATTTTAATTTAAGTGCCCGATAGATAGCCATTATCATTAAAAATCATTTTCGAAACCAGTCAGGATTATAAACTGTAATTTAAATAACAGTTAACAATAAATCACCTCATTAGAAATGTGAAATTATTTTTCTCTCAGGCACAATGAAAACTTCGAAATATACATTAGTGTCTGTTACCGTTCTCTCTTTTTTTTCCTCACACAATCTCTTTATTTAAAGACCACTCTAAAAGACAGTCACGTTTAGTTGGTAGACATCTTCTATCCGTAAAATCCTGGTCACACTCACACAAAAAGCTTTTCTTAAAAGTGGACAATTAATTGACGGACACTTCATTTGGTGGACATTTTCTTATTCATTAAATGTGGTTTTCATTTTTTTTTACCAAACAACCTTCTACCAACCGCAAATACCGCTAGTATTAATAATGCTCTTCAGCGTCTAAGAGTTACTAGATAAATTTTGTCGTTATTTCTTCACGACAGGATCATCAATTGATTTAACTTATTGTAAATCTTTTTACTGTTGATTATCTCCTTCGACCACTTCAACAAATTGACGTCATCATTTTTGCTTTAGGAAATAGTTTATATAACATTTTTCTGTCAAAGTTTGTTTTCTATTTGTGACGATGAAGAGGTTTTTATAACCTTTTACAGAATGTGTTAATAAACTTTAAAGCGAACAAAGACAGCGGTGACACAAGAGATGAGTAATGATATATGTAATTATGTCCATACAATATTGATTGATTTTAATATAGACGCTATAAGGTAAGGAAGAGGCAGAAGTTGATTATTTTACCATTATAGGTAGAATATTATCAATTTCCAATGTATATAAAACAAAATCTATACCATCGATATTTTATGTTGACTTAGTACATAACTTTATTTAATATCTCTGGAACTAACAAGACTCCTTATGTAGAGTGGACTGTTAGCTATTTTTTTCGGACAGCGTTAATTTCATACCATTTTTTGTTGCTTACATTACCAGGCATGCCTAAAGTTCACACAACTGACCTGTTATATGTATCATTTCGCTGGAAAGGTAATAAATAGATTCGAAGACATGATCAAACAATCACATGCAACTTCAGTCAATAACCTTCGCTATTGAATTGACACATTCGTTGGGTACATTCTAATTCAAATATCGATTTCACTTTTACCTCTTTGAAATTTGACATAGTTGCAACATAGAGGTGTAGCTGCGGGCTTATAAAAATATAGTTCTACTTCCGTTTATTTTTGTGCCGAAAATTTATGAAAATAGGAAGTGTATAGAAAACAGAAAAATTATTTGGATTATTTTCACAAATCTTAATATTTCCATCTGCTGGGGAAGGAAAATTCCTGATGAGGTAAACAAACTATTTCGTTTAGAATTTGATATTCTAACTAAATTATTCGTACTAATTTTTTTTCGCTTGTAATTAATTTTTAGTAGTAATATGAGTGTATTTCGCACTTTATAATTTTCGCGCAATTTCATTTTTTTTCATGAAAAAACGAAGAAAAGGAAAATTTAGAGCTTTGGACAAAATATGGTTGTAGCCTGTAGAATTATCATCTTGTGTTGTTGCAAAGCATAAAATACAGAAGAAAAAAAAAGAAATTCGACCCTGCCTTAACTTCCGCGATAAAAGGGTTACTTATTTTTTTTTACTAAACTTCGCATATCACCAAAATTCTTTGCGCGCCAAAATTGTTACGCGTGTTTGATCTGGTCTTTATTTTACACACATAAGGTGCGTTATTGTTTTTCATATATACTTAAGTTGATCAGAGTAAAATTTACTGGGTCAAAGTAATCCTATATATTGGTAACCCCTAGTTACTAAAATACTTATGTTTTTAAACTATTTTCAAATTTGTCTTTTCATTTTTTTTAATAACTTACTTAAAAACCAGGAAGTTCCAATTTATTTAGATCAAATTGAGAAGGATAGTCCAGCAACTATTGTTTTTGATTTTATGAATATTTCCAAAGGGTTGTAATCCTTAAGCCCAACATTCGAATTAATTAAAATACTTTGTTAAAAAGCGCCATCAGTTGGTTAAACCAATCTTTTGCATCATGTTTGGACAAAAAAGAGAGATTTATTCTCGACTCAAACATTTCTCCGACTGTAAAGTTATTAGTCTTCAAATTAACATCAATTACATTGATTATACGAAAGTATGTTCCTTTATGTAGAACTATTTTATATATTAAATGAAGATCTAGGAATATAATGGCGGCAACTACTGCTTTAAAAGATGTACAAACGCAAAGTAGACATTGTTGATGTTAAACTGGGAATGTTCTGTCACTGTTTTGTGTCATTTTTGAATGTTCTCTACACTGTATTACTGAGAGTAATTATTGTTGTTGTTATTGTTGTTGTTGTTTTTGTTGTTGTTTATGATCGTATTTTTGTTTTTGTTTTGCATGTCAACTAGTACAAAAACAAACCTCTTTAATTTTAAAAAGCTGTGTTTATTTTTTTTAAAAACGCATAGGAGGATTGTTGTATGTGTTAGCGACGGCTATGGATGTTTTTAAATGTTGTTCGTAAAAGCTGGATATAAAACATATGTTAGACATGCTATGATGTAAAATTATAGCACTTCAATACAACGGATATACAGAGAAAAATCCGAACAAAAACACGTGTTCAGCAACTGTTGCAGGGTCTGTTGATAGTTATGAAGGAAAAACATTATTTACGACTTTTAAGAATCTAAAGATTTAGTTAGCAATGAAATGAAAACAGTTGAGAAGACTATTTATTATACCGAGATGACTTATGTGTGCTGTTCTTGTTCTAGTTGAAGAGTTATGGAGTTAAAACTTACCTCCTGCAGAAAGGTTGAGTTCCTTGAATAGGCTTGGAATGTTGCCAAGGAATTTTTTTATTCCCTTTCGAAAAATCTATATCGGTTTCTGGGATAGGGCTTTTGTTAATTATGCGAAATTATGACATAATTAGTTCCAGGTTGAAACATAATACATATATCATGGCAAGGATTACATACAGCACCTTGTTTATGAAAAATATGACTCGTGCAGAAAATAGACATATAAAAAAGACATAAGCGAGTCGACAAATCCAATTTATTTAACGAAAGCTTTCGGCCGTAGCTTCGGCCATTTGTATCAAATATATGATCTCATACATAATTAGCATAATTAGCAAAACTCAAGAACCGAAAGACTTTTCAAAAAGTAAGGAAAATCATAGACTAATTTTTAAGTTCTGATATGAAATCAACTTTTAGGGGGAGGTGAGCTTAAGTATCGTTATTATCTTTACCTGTCGTTTGCTAAATTTCACTTGTCATATATTTCTTAGTGTCCTCTACGCAAACTATCTTTGTTTCTAAAACTTTAAAAATGGCAGAAATGTCGCACATGTTGTCAATTAATTCACCGCCATGGCAATACAGGAATATCGCCGGCAACCGATAGTGAATGAAATGGGATTATACCTGCTGGTTTTTATATTCTTCAAAATATATTACCGGTTAATTTGCAATAAAGAGATGCCTTTAAAGTTTTATTGCTTTTAAAATTAGATGAAAATAGTATTTTAGATCGTTCCGTTGATGTGAAATTAGACTGTTTACGTCAACGACTAGCTCTGTTGTCAACATATATGTCTAGGTTTACGTGGGCTTTCTCAGGTAGAAAGGATTAACGCAGATAGATGTTTTATGTTGTCACATAGATGTTACATGTTGTCATGGTTGCACTGTTGTTATGAATTTCTTCTTGCTTGGAAAGCAATTAAAGCCTTACAAAAAAATGACGGACCAGAAAAGTGCAATTTTGCGAGGTGTGATCAAGGTGTTGGTTGTTGTCTTCACACCAGTGAAACCACGGTAGCCTCACTATATCAGTTCTCCACCATGGTTAAGGCCCAGGTTTGAGAATAATTTTGAAATTTCAATCTTTTAGTTTGGCTAAAATTCACAATATCACATTGCATCAAAAATGTCATTGCGTATGAAACAACCACGCGGACCTTTTTTCATGCTTGGTATTTTTTGAGAGGGAACGGGAGGTTCGGCCCTTGCACCACTGGAAAACGTGCTACAAAAACAATTTTGTTTATAAGCAGACCGTCTTAAAGAAATAAGTCTTTTTGCATTATTTAATGATGTTTTATCAACTTAACAACAAACACATTCCGACAACCAATATCCGAAAAAAATCTTCTCCGACGATTTGTTTGATAATGTATCATTCTCCATTAATCTTCTATCCTCAGGCCCATTAACAATTTGCTTTGATCTATCTATTTGGCTTAAGTAGTTTAAGTATAACGTGCTCAAATCCCTAAAAATAAAGTAGTACTTGGGCTGAAGCACTGTTTATACGTACAGAACTTTAAGTAAATATATTTACTTGTGGATACTTCTAAAAAATGTCACTATGTTTTGTAAGATTTGAAGTTGGTATTTGATTTAGAATAAAAAATATATTTAGAAAGAGAGTTTAAGGAGGTGTTACTAAGGAAGTCTGGCTTCCATCAAGTTTCAAGTGTTCATTTAAATCATCACTGTTCACAAACTTGTGATTGTTGTTACATCCTTACAAACACAAACAAGGCCTCTTTCTAAGCAATTTGTTGTTGCCATTGGCAATGTAGATGGTAGTATGCATAAATTAGCACGTCTGTTTACACAGTGAAGCTAATAGCATCGTTAAGTTTTATTACTTAGCAGGCATATTGATCAGAGGCGTGTAGATGGATTGCTCAGTTGTTGATGTTATTTTTTGGAGGTATTATTTTCTTCCCAACAATGACAACAAAGGTAATCTTTTATTCAATTCCGCTTTTTACATAAGGTCTTCAGAGTTAAAACTAAAACTTAGACACTGTTTTTTTGTTTTTTGTTATTGTTATTGTTATTGTTTTTGTTCGATGTTGTTGTTGTTGTTGTTATTTGTTGTTGTTGTTGTTGTTATTGTTATTGTTTTTGTTCGATGTTGTTGTTGTTATTTGTTGTTGTTGTTATTGTTATTGTTATTTGTTGTTGTTGTTGTTGTTGTTGTTGTTGTTTTTTGTTGTTGTTGTTGTTGTATTGTTATTATGATATTTGTTCTACTGTAATTTTTGCTGATATCTTTGAGCAACTAATTAAAAAACTTTGCACACAGCAAGATATCTATCCTTATTGAAAAGTTGAGTATATCATCTATGCTCTGCCTTCTAACGCTGCTTTTCACGCGAGTCTCTCAGTACAAAGTAGATGTATTGTATTGTATTGTATTGAAAGCTATAGGTGATGATATATTACTATGTTGAATAGAAAAGTAAGAAAAATAATAATTCATGTGAAACCTTTGTAGATATTTTTGTGTTGCAAAAAAAATACATGAAAAATTGCATTGACTGATAAAATTGACAAGGGAATTAATTTTCGCGAATTTCGCGCACAGCTAAAAGAAAAAGAAACTACTCTAAATAATTTTCTCCTTGTTTACTGGCTTTGTTTACATAGTTTATTACTTTACTATATTTTACATAATATATTTTTTATCTAATCTCCAGTTTATTGGATGAAACTAAAAATGGGTTTTTGTTACTAGAAGCTACATTTCAAAACTTTTTTTTTCTCGCAAACTTGTTACAAGTGCAATTTTAGGCAAAGTAAATGTTGATGTTATTGTTTTTATGCTGATGTCATTATTTTTTTTACGAAAATGAATTATTTTTTATTTTTACTTAATTTTCCTTTCATATGTCAAGAACAAGTTACTTTGATTAGAAACCAAAACACAGTTAAACTTGGAAAAAGAAAGGCAGTCTTCCTCCAAGATTGAAATTCTACCCTGGTTCTGATAAAATGTACAAAAAACCCACTTTAGTTTAGAATGGAAATAAAACTTTCCACTTCGTCTTGTAATACCAAAAAAATAAAAGTATTGAAATCTAACCTATACGTCATCTAGAAAGACGTATGAAAAAAATCAATGGTAGTGGTACCCTCCTTCGCCGCCACGCCCTAAAAAATGTAGGGTTAATACTCTATAACCCTCCACATAATTAGTGAGACAAATCCCTGTTTTCAGTATTGCTGTTGGTTTTTGGCTAGCTATGACCGTTTCACAAGTTCTTATGTATCACAACATTGACTGAAGGGGGAAGGAGGGACTTTTGTATAATTTAATTCGATTGCGTAGTATGATACGCGGAAAAAATGTGGTCTCATAAGTCATTATACTATTTTCAAAAATACCTTATTGTGTTCGGATTAGCGAGGTATATTACACAACTTTTAAAGTAGGGGTAATACGGTTGGCCATTTTAAATGTTAAATTGCGATATTTAAAAAAATGTTCATCTGATAAAAAAATGGGAGAAAACTTGGAAAGAAAGTTTTAACTGGATTTACGATTATAATAATTATTATATAATCATAATTATTTTAAAAGAAGGTTAAGATAAGCGACTTCTGCAATTGGACTGCTTGGGCTAGCTATGAGAATTGATATATTGTAAAAGTTCTTGTTGTTCATTCGGCTGTCGTGCCGATATGATTAACGTCAATGGTGATCTATTATCGAAAATAGATAATTCACTGAGAAAGATTGACAATGTATTAAACAGGACCAGTCCTCAAGATTTTTTCAGCTCCATTCAGTATTTAAATACTTTGACCCAACAAGATGTACCTTTTGTTGAAATTTTATAAAAAAATAACTTTGATTAAACTGGTAATTTTCTGTTGGGGGAATGTAAATAATTTCGTGACTCTGACGTCATTGGAAACCATGACAACTGTCTAGGTATTCTAAAATTATTTATCATTATAATGGACATGTGGTCATTTCATCCATCTCCTGTCATCGTAATCATCTCCTCTTAAATATTCATGTCTACACTTTTGCTGAGCATGACATATAGTTTTTTTTCTCATCGAGATTGATTCATTTTACGTGTTGTGTTTAGAGTGGGAAGATATGGTGTTGCTGAGGCGTAGGATTATTGTCCAGTCAATACACACAACAGGGACTTTGCAGGAGACATCCATCTCTATCACTGATAATATCCCTGTATTTTTTTGCACTTCGAATTGCTTTTATCAATTTGGAAATAGCCTTGTAACATTTGAAGCAAAAATTCTCACTATGTGGTCTTTGTCAATGGAAGTAAATTGCTTGAACTGTGTTTATTTGCTATTGAATTGATTTCTGAGATGCGATATTCCTAAGATGGAAAACAAAAATATAAGAAATTATTTCCGTCGAATTTTTTCCATAATTTTTCGAAGGAGTTGCTATTAGCAACAAACTAAAAATTAAAATTATTGCAATAGGGGTATATAGAAGTTTCAATTCTCTCACGGTTTATCAAAATAATATTACCTTGGTTGCTTAGTAACTAGTATCTATCTGAGTCATACAATCAAAGTTCCATGGAACGTATATTATAGAAAAATACACTACAACAAAGAAACGGAAATGAATATAAATAGACGCTGAGAGAGAAATGATGAAAAGGAGCTCTATATATCCGTCCTTAAGATATCAAAAATGCACTCTCCAGCCATCAAAATAATATTTAATCTCTTCATGAATCTCTTGTCTGAATATTTTGCTCATCAGGACATAGCGTGCTGTGAGTATGCATATAAAACCACTTTGTAGTTTTTTTTTAATGCATTCACAGCCTAATTATTTAGTGACTGGTCACACGCACCGAGAAGAAACTGCGTATTTGTTAACCAACATATGCGCACAGCTAAGGTTAGTTTAAAGACGTTTTTCATATATCACTTTTTACATTTTGTCTTTATATTTTTGTTGTCACGGACACACCGTTGAATTTGAGGTATTAGAGTACCAAATTAACCGAAGTTGACATTCAAACAGTTGTCAATCAACATTATTACCACTTGTTAAAGCTTACCTCCCGTTAAAAAAACAAGTTGATTTCATATGAAAAAAGATTGGTAAGTTGCCTATAAATCTTCTCAGTATTTTGATATTGGTTCTCGAGATACGGGACTTTTATACGGGACTTGTTTTTTGGATATAATATGTTTATGCATGTTTACATGAACGGTAAAATTCAGTTGCTTATTTATATCAGCAATTGTTTCTCAGCATAGGACTTCAAAGTTTTGCTAATACACCTTACATCATTTGCTTGAAAACGAGGCACTTCTTAGTACACTTTGTAAACAATAAAATTCAGTTCGTGAGTAGGGTGTTTTTTGTTGTGAATAATCTTTTATATAGTGGCTCAATTTTTAAGGAATTGTAGGTTCTTCGAAACCAAACTACATCTCCTGTAGTTATAAACATATTTATCTTGTAAAAAAAGAATATATATTTTGCGATGGCGTGTAGCAGTCAGGAAAGATATGAAGAAACCGAAAGCAGGAAACTTGAAGAAATTGGTTTTCTTTAATATACCTGCATTTTAAAGAGAGCTTCCTCCATTTGCAAGGGCTGGTGTAAAAGAAAGCCAAACCATAGCTTCTGTGAGGATTCATGTCCGGGTCGATTTCATACTGTATGGTAGTGTAGTGTGAAAAAGAAGAGATTGTCCAATTAAAATATCCATAACTAGAGAACACAAGAATTGACCCAAACTGAGCTATATGCTTAGCTTTTGTTTAAAACTTCCCCTCCATGAATATGTTTATAAATCTTATTCTTACAAAAAAACATATTTACACATCAGGAAATGTCTGGTAGCATAAATGACTCATAGAATTTGTTATTTGCTTCATTTTTAATTCCTTTATGTAAGGCTCATTAAGCTGTGAATTCAACAAATAATCGTCCCTTTTAAGCTATTCACCTGGTCTTTCTAATGCACGAGAGTTCTGCTGGAATTTTGGTAATCCATTCAATAAGTATTCTGCAAGCTCAAGTAATAGTGTCATATGTGATTACAGTATGAACTTTGTCCTACAGAAGAAGTACATGCAGCTGAAATTACTTTACTATTCACTCTGTCAAGACTCCAACGTATGGAAATTCTTTCTGCATACTTGCTTTACATCTTGACAAAACTCATTGCAAATATAGCTGGTAAATCATCCATATCTCGAAGTTCCTTCTTCATGCTTGCTTTCACATCATGAAAATATATTTGTCAAATTGATACTATTACTGTTTTAGTCTGTGTTTTTATGAGGAGAGTAAGTTAAGCATTTACTTTCTTACTAACGTCCTAAAAAATCTGGTCATTCATCGTCGTTTTTTGCTACTAAATTGTTTAGCAAAGTATCTCCTAAAACATTGTCTTCCTCCATGTGTATGATGAACGCGAATATGTTTACCAAGATTTGCCTTGTTTAAATATAAATTCGGGAAAGGTGTATTATGCAGAATTATGACATCATAAGTTAGATACTGAAAAACAATAGCTGGTATAAATGTTAATCCTACTAAAAATTACAAAAAAAATATATCTCAAACTGATTGGCTAAAAGCGTAGACATCAAACATACCTTGATAAAAACTATTACATACAGCACCTCACTTATTTCTATATGTGGTGTCATGCATAACTAGTGGAACTTTTAAGTTTATAATCTCAAGAACCAGTCGAGATTTTTCAATAATATATCAATATATAGACAACTTTTTAAAGCTCTTTCATATGAAATCAAATTGTTTTTGTGCAGGAGGCTGCATTTATTTAAAATTGTTGAATTTTATCAGTATGGCAAATGTTGTATAGTTGAGTGGTATACATGTTAACAACCTCCATAAACAGGTAATCCTGGATGTCATATATTGCAAAAGCAATGATAAACACTCCATAACATCTGGAGAGATGCGCTGTAAACTTACCAACGCTCATTTGTCAAGGACTTAGGAACCTACGTTGTTTATTAGTTTCAAAATCTTTAACCCATTTTTAATTAAAAACTACATTTTTGTTTTTGTAATTGTGATTGAGTTTTTATTATTATGATTGAGAGATCCTTCTCTCTCTTTCACAAAGAAAACGGGAAATCCGAGGACGTCCAAGGAATATTTATAATGCTCATTTTTATCGTAGCTGGATACAGATCATCATCATCATCATCATCATCATCATTCTCGGCTTAACGTCCGTTTTCCATGCTAGCATGGGTTGGACGGGGTATATTAATGACCCTCTTCCAATCTGATCCAGACTGTGTTAGATCTAAACTCAACTTCCTCTGTATCAAGTCTGTCCTTATAACCTCCTGCCAAGTCTTCTCGGTCTGCTTCTGGGCTTTGCCCCAGGAACTATCAAGTCTCTACACTTTCTTACCTAATTATCCTCCTCCATTCTTTCCAAGTGCCCCAGCCAATTCAATCTTCTTATCTGGATAACATCTTTAATTCTACGGATACTTAGCCTGCTTCTTAGCTCATCTGAACTCTTTCTGTCTCTCAGACTGGCGTTACACATCCACCTAACCATTCTCATATCATTCCTTTCTAAACGGTCAAGATCTTCCTGCTTCACTGCCCATGTCTCACTACCGTACAACATAACACTTCTTACACAGGCCTCATACAACCTACCTTTTACCTCAATTGACAAGACTCTGCTAGTCAACAAAGGAAGTAACTCTCTGAACTTTTTCCAAGCAGAACCTATCCTGCAAGTAACACTTCTTCCAACACCCCCTTCACTGCCCAGCATATCACCTAAGTAACAGAAGTTCTCAACTATCTCTAACGAGCCACTGTTGTACATCATTAAAGCTGGAAATACTTCATTCTCTATAATCTCACCTTTGCAACGCTTGCATACAAACTGAATGTCAGCTCTTAACCTTCCACCAATACTACTGCACTTCTTATGTACCCAATGCTTGCAAGTCTGACAAAAAAGTTGTTACCAACCCCTTTCCTGCAAACTCCACAAGGCCACTTTCCAACTACAAGGTCACACTTGGCTGCAATGCTACTAATCATGACTTTAGACTTTGCTGTGTTCACCCTTAGCCCTTTCTCTTCTAGTCCTTTCTTCCACTTCTCAAACTTTTCAACTAATTCTTCCATCGACTCTGCTATGAGAACCAAATCATCTGTATACAATAACTCCCATGGACAACCTGTTCTGAACTCTATCGACAGCGCTTCTAAGACTAGAACAAACAACAAAGGACTAAGTACAGAACCCTGATGTACACCAACATTTACACTAAATTCATCACTAAGTGAATCTTTAATCCTGACACGACTTCTAGCATTGCTGTACATAGACTGTACCATGGTAACTAGCCACTCATCCACACCTAATTTTCTCATAGCCCACCAAATAACTTTACGTGGCACTCTATCAAAAGCTTTCTCTAAATCTACAAAGGCAAAATAGAGATTCTTTCTCTTTCCTAAATACTTTTCCTGAAGCTGTCTGAGTAAAAATATTGCATCTGTAGTGCCACGCCCTGGAACAAAACCAAATTGCATCTTATCTATATCAATTCTTTCTCTAAGTAACTTATCAATCACTCTTTCAATAACTTTCATTACTTGATCAACCAACTTCAAACCTCTATAGTTACCTCTTTCTAATGCATCACCCTTGCCCTTGAAACAATTCACTATTACACTCGACTGCCACTCACTCGGAATAGCACCATCCTTTATAATCTGATTAGCAAGACTTGTAATAAGCTCAACTCCAATATATCCAGATGCTTTTACCATCTCTGCAACAATACCTGATACTCCTGCAGCCTTGCCAATCTTCAATTTCCTAATAGCCTCCACTACCCATTCTGTCTTGATCTGCATAGCTGGCCCTTCCACAACATCATCATCAGACAAATTATCCTCATCCCAATCAAACTTAGTGTTAAGCAACCTCTGATAATAATTCTCCCAAGCTACCCTTTTCTCCTCCTCTGTGCTAGCCAAAACACCTTCATCATTACGTATACACTTCTCACCTACAACATCTTGATTAGTCTTCTTCATTTGCTTTGCTATCTTGAATACCTCATTGCGCTGGTCTTCCCTTCTTAACACATCTGCAAATCTGTTTCTCTCTGCTTCTGATTTTGCCTTATACACTGCTGTAAAACGAGCACGACGCTTAGCTTCTAAGTAAATATTTTTACTACCACCTGACTTCCACTCTTTCCAAAGTTTCCTCTTTTCCTTTATACACTGGTCAACCTCATTATTCCACCACCAGGTCTGTCTATGTCTAGCTGGTCCTTTCGTCCACCCACAGGTATCATCAGAAGCTTCTAGAAGACAATTCTTCAAATTAGTCCAAGTACTTTCAACATTGTCACTATCACATTGACCATTGTGGGCTAACTGCTGAACTTTTGCACTAAATTGTCTTGCTACAATCTCTTCCTTCAGCTTCCAGACTTTACGACGGGGCCTGTACTTTCCCTTGGCTTCTTTAACACTCTTCAAGATAATATCACAAACCAGCAACCTATGCTGGGAAACACACTCTTCCCCCGATATAACTTTCACGTCCTTCACCACTTTCTTGTCTGACTTTCTAACCAGGAAGTAATCTATCTGTGTCTTACAACCACCTGACTCATATGTTATCAGCCTACTCTGTCTCTTACTGAATGATGTGTTGCAAACCACCATGTCCGTTGCCATTCCAAACTCAAGCAATCTCTCCCCTTCCTTATTTCTGCTCCCAAATCCATAGCCTCCATGCACACCTCTATAACCTTCAGATGACTTCCCAACATGACCATTAAAGTCGCCGCCCACCATGACAAGTTCAGTGTCTCCAAACTTCGATGTGACTGCTATTAACTCATCATAAAACTAAAATAAATAAAATAAAAATAAAAATGCAGAGACAATCAATTTAAAGAGATATAAATTCCATTTTATCCCGCTTTAAATCGACACCTGTCTTGATTCCGATCAATTTCGTTCCCAGCGCCTGTTGTCTCTCTTTATGTATCAGGACGATATCGCCGTCCCAAAGTCAGAGAAGATACAAGATGCCCTGGGGACGAGGTTGGATTCCGATATTAAACCGCCCTCCTCTAATGAACGCCCCACCTAAACAACCTAGAACTATGTCTCGCCGCTTTGTATTGTGTATGTTTCTGTTGGTTACGTCTACTTTTTGTTAACTACGAGTTGGATTATGTTTGATAAGTAGGAATGACTATTAAAACTGATTTTTCATGGGAGAGTTGAAAACAGTGTAACAAAATTTTTGTCTTCTTGCAACTTTAAGCATAACATCTTCATCTCGAATACTCTCTATCTCGGCCATACACCTTGGCTCCTTTCTGTCGCTTTGAAGTGTATTTTATCTCTTTTTATCTCAAACAATTTTGCCAATGTTTGCGAGTTCGTGTCAGAGAGAATATACTGTATTATTTTTTGTAATCATTGTTGTTGTTGTCGCTTTTGTGTGTGTGTGTTTTTTTGTGTTTTTTTGTGTTGTTGTTATTGTTGTTATTGTTGTTATTGTTGTTATTATTGTTATTATTGTTATTGTTGTTTGTTGTTATTGTTGTTATTGTTGTTATTGTTGTTATTGTTGTTTGTTGTTTGTTGTTTGTTGTTTGCTGTTGATGTTATTGTTGTTGCTGCTGAACGAAATCCGATGTTTACCCGCCTTTAGGAAGAGTTTACTTCACCCTAAACATGTAACGCAAGTCGCAGAAATTTAAGAGCAGCAAAGATATAAAAAACAGACAGAATTTCATATATTATTGACCTATCACAGTTATATATAGTTAGGCACATTCCATTACTATAAACAATTCCGCACTCCCCCACACAATAATGAATTTGATTGAGTAGGACAAATAGTTGTTGTTTTTTAGCGTCTGCCAAGGAGTTTATTTTTTTAACAATGCTGACATGGACAGAGCGATCTGATACAAATCTTATATGTAAAATTTTAATGATGGTTGAAAGTTGATTGTTTAAAGAAAGGTAAAGATTGCCTAATTACTGCATATTATAAATCAAAGAGTGGAATTAGATCATTAGAAAATATACGTATAATTATGAGTTTTATTTAACTCAAAGATTCTTAGGCTTAAATGATATCTTTTTTTCTATTTGTGCAGCTAACTTAGATTTCATAGATTGGATGTTAATATACAAAAGCTTTTTTATAAAAATTTGAAAAAGTATCGCTAATATGAGCCGGTGTAAAACGAGTCAACGTTTATATAGAGTCGGCGTACTAAAGGTATGACACAGTTGGTGATGTAAACACTACATTAAATTAATGACAGGCTTTGCTATGAAATGTGTTGTGCAATGTGACCCGAACATATAGTTTTAATTTAACTGGCAATATGTTTTTTATTGTCTTTTGTATTTTGTACAAATAATGCATTCTGTATCGAGTAAAGTAAACTTTAAAAACCGATCTGCACCAGTAAAGCTTTCGAAGAGGGATTTTAGCTCTGTTGTTTTTAAGGATAAACTTGTTGGAATTGTTTATATATCGCAGTTCTACAATGCCTACTTAAAAAACTGCATTGGAATATTGTGTTGGTTTGTTTTATGTTGAAACAGGTTTTTTTTAAATTACATTTTGTTGTTGTATATATCCTATTCTCTAGTGTTTCTAAAATTCATTTCTGGTAAAGCTTTTGTCGAGTTTTTTAGCGTGTTGAACTTGGATTTACAATGCTGTTGGATTAAAAATTAGACTCCCCCTTAAGCCAAGTTTTTTTTTCCTGTTCCTCTTGAACGACAAAAACATACAACCATTATGATGATGCAAAACTTTAAATAAACAATAAGCGAATTGGCGTATCCGTCTTGGTTAAAAAATGTTGTAGGAACATTTTTATGAAGAAATTGAGCTCGAAGGGCTTCCTAACCTTTCAGGCTTCACTTTAAAAATGTAATTTTAAGGAGGATTTTATTGAAGTGGGACAATGCTCCTGAAAATTGAAACATAAATATGATGAACATGTTATATCAAATATCAATAATACCATCACCATTAACTGTATTGTTTCAAATTTTTAAACATGCGCTTCTTTTAATGATGAAGCTTTTATCCAAATTGTTTATTTTAGAGAAAGTGAAAATACAGTATATATGAAGTAATACAGTATATATGAAGCAATATTTATAAAGAAAGTATAGCTGGATTTTATTTTGCTCTTGCTAATTGCACCTTAATTTCAATTATTCCTTGTAATCAAATTTTGACGTTTTCTTGTCAAACGAACCATGAAAATTACTTTCTCATAATATTGGAAATGTATCTCTAATGTCAAGCATAAACACAAAACAACTAAACCAAGTTTGTTTTTGCAACGAGCTTTGTTAATTGACTTTTTGTCTACCCAGAATATAAGGAGCACAAAACAATTGATTCAATTATTTAAAAGTGTATACTGTAGCAGAACAATTTCTTTATATTTAGATTACATTTGACAGAATTTTTTTTTTTTAAAAATCAGAGATCAAAGAACAATAGTGTCAAAACAGTATGATTAGCGTGGATACGTATCCAAATCAACAGCACTCCGAATACTCAAACGTGTCAATCCTAACACAGGCTCGCATATCACGCCAACACGCGAAAGAAAAGATAAACCGATCGAAAAAATCAGCAGCAGCGAAACAGTTTGCTTCAAGTCTTAAAAGACGCATCGTTCCAAAACAGACTTGTACAGACAAATCAGAGCGTTGTTGTACCATAGGATGTTGTGGTATATCAAAAAAGAGCAAAATTGGTAAATTTTGCAATCAGTTTGGTAGTTGCATACTTAATAAAATGATACCCAACGAAAACGCAAAACCGCTCGAACCTTTGGTGACAAACGGTCAGGTTGACAGAAGAAGAGTTTGCATAAACATAGCTGGCAAAAGATACGAAACTTTGGAGAGTACTTTAGCTAAATATCCTGAAACGTTACTGGCTTTACCACAAAGGGAACTTTATTTTGACAGTTTAAATGGTGAATATTTTTTTGATCGAAATAGAAAGGCATTTGGAGCTATATTAACTTATTGTCAAACGGGTGTTTTAGTAAAGCCACCAAATTTAGATGATCGTATATTCGCAGCAGAGCTAAGATTTTTTGGATTTGAAGCTGAAAGTCAAGCACACATACCACAAAACCCAATTGATGAAACTGCTGCATTATTACCTTCAAATCCAATGCTCAAAAAAATTTGGCAGCTGTTTGAATTCCCTGACACATCGTTTTTTGCTAGAGTCGTCTCCCTGTTTTCTATGTCTGTCATTCTTCTGTCAATTGTCATGTTTTGCTTAGAGACACTACCCGAGTTTAAAGAACCGCAATACAAAAGAAAACCATATAAAAACGGTACTAGGTTAGTACAGACAAGCTTTGTTACGAGAAAAGAATACGCACCAGTATTTTTTGCAGTGGAATCAGCCTGCATTGCTTGGTTTACCTTTGAATATACACTGAGACTTATAGCTTCACCGAAAAAAATACAGTTTATGTATCAACCGTTAAATATGATTGACCTAGTTGCTATTATACCGTTTTACATCACCCTTATCCTAAGTCAAACGGATACGAACGTGTCAAGCTTATCGATATTGCGAGTGTTGAGATTGGTGCGTGTGTTCCGTATATTTAAGTTATCAAGGTACAGCAAAGGACTGAAGATTTTAGGATACACATTTAGGGTAAGTGAAGTATTTATTAGTCCATTTACTTATTTAGTTAAAGATTGCATCATTTACCTTTAAGATTTCCAAATGTCATCATGAAAAAAAAAACGGATTTAAGATTTCTAAACTTTTGTTTGGGTACAATCTTTCACAAGCAACGGGAAGCGTTTTTAGAATCTGTCTATTTATGTAACAACAGCAACAACAACACTAACAACAACAAAAAACAAACAAATACATGATGTCTCCGTCACATTATTAGAAGAATAGAACTATTGTTGATCTTATGTTGATAGTAACATCAAATGAAACAGGTGCACGACTTCCTTGGCGTGCCAGCACCATTTCTTTAAAGTTTTCAAATGTTTATATTACACAAGTTTTCGGGGCATACTTCACCCCATGATCGTGCATCTATACCAAAGTTGTTAAATACAACAAAGATTTATTTTTCATGAAAACAGATTTACGATAGCATATCATTTGTTTAACAACAAGTCTTGACAATTTTTGACTTTTAAAGAAGTTCGCTCTCACTTCTTTAATTTATAAATATTACAAGTTATCGAGAAAAATTTGAGGGGTCTACAATAAACAAACTATCACTGCCTAGTACTATTATGTCAATTAATTCAAATTTCCTACATATAAACACGAGGTGTGATTGAATACCTCTGAACAGGTCACAAATAACTTATCACAGAAAAAAATTGGTACTAAAATATGACGTCACAATTTATGCATTATAATTAAAACTAAATCTTACTGCGTATATCGAGAACAAAAAGAATTCTTTGAAGACTAAAATAACTTACTAGGCTACTTTTAAAGTTCTGAACGGAATACGACAACACTTGCAATCATTTGGATCCCTTTAACTGTATTTTCTAAAGATGTTTTTAACCTTATTTGGGCCGGTTGAACCCCCTCCCAATTTCTTTATAATAATTTCTGAACCATACCATTCTAAGGGATGGTTTTAGTTAGCTTTAGCACGACGTCACTTCTGTTGTCATGGTGACTCATCAGTTAACAAGTGGTCAAAAAAAAGTGAGACAATTTTTTTTCAAATATCCTTCAACTGTTGCAAAGTCACATTGTAGCCTTTTTATGCTTTTATCAAGCAGTTTTACACACCTAAAACGTTTGCAACCGTTTTTCTCATCCCACGTTTATCTTCCACCCTTTTAGCCTTTCTTTGGGCTGAAAAATATAATGACGTCATCCAATTTCCCTCCAATGTGCTAAGAAACATTAGTACCAAGTATTGTTTTTAAGTACAGAATTTTATTATGGCACAGGGGTTTAACCAAGCCAGCTGAAGAGAGAAAAATAGAGCTGGCATAATTATAAAATCTAGCAAACAATAATAAGAAACAGCTGATCATTTCCCTGTGGATATGAACAGTTTTAATCTAACATGCGCTAGATAATTATAGTGATACAGATACAGGTGTACAAAATAAAAATGAAGTGGAATAGAGACGTATCATGTTACAAACCTAGTAGAAAAAAAAATGCTAAGAAGTGTAAAAAGGATAATCAGACAACAAAAATGCACTATCCACATTTCTCTCCAAGAAAGTATTTTTGCTTCTGATACTCTTCTGAAAGCAGCACAAGGTATTTTATATTAGATTCACACACTTGAACTTCTTAATGTTCTCAGCAGACTTAGGATCTTGGAAAGTTATTTGATGTAAAACGTCAAATGGTGAATTGTTGCTGACGTCAGCATGGCCCTTTTCCCTAATTTTCAAGCATTCGTTGGTCCTGGCTTTTTAAACTAGTAGATTTTAAAAGCTGTACATGACCTATAAATCCTCAAACATAGCAATTTTACCCAGCCTCGTCCCTAAGGTTCTTTTACCCCTATAACATTATATTACGGAGTTGTCCTGTTGCAATATCATATAGGCGTAGAAGAGCCCTGGGGACGAGGTTGGATTTTACCGTATACCGGCTGCTTTGTTATACGCGTTTTTGCTTATTTTGTCGCCTATCTGAAGCTGCGAACTGTTCCAACCTGTCGAAACGATTTCACCAATATTTTGCACTAAGCTTTTTGAGTTATGTTATTAAAAAACAAAACAAAAAAACAGTAAATACGCGTTAAATATGATGATTCTTTTATATCTTGGATAAAAGTGTGTATTATTCAATTTTTAAATACAGTGTAATCCCGACAATTCGGATTTCCGATAACTCGGACTGTTTTCGAATTCTCCTTGAAACTGTACTTTCTTATAAAAATCACTCGACAACTCGAACCATTCCCCTAATTAGCATACACATGTCAATTGCTGGAAAAGAGTTAGGCAATTACCAAGTAATTAATACGCTTAAGTTATGCTATTATAATATATATACATATCTTTCCGTTCCCAGCAGCGACTGTCTTTTCCAAGAGAACGTCGGCGAGTCGGCGAGTTGGGCGAGTTGACGAGTTTATTTAACCTACAGAAACTCCTGGGAAAGAGGTTGAAATTTTTTGCCAGGTGACGAAATTTTTACGAAAAAAAAAATTTAACCGACGAAATGTTTTCATAGACGAAATTTTTTATCATCCTGAAACTTTCAATTACTCAAACCGATTAACTCCATTCCCAAGCTATTTTTTCCTGCTACCTTGGAGGTCGACATTTTAGGAGCATACTGCAAGTGCCCGGATGTGAAATTAAACCTTCACAGGTTTCGTTGACAGTGCAAAAGGGAGTTCAATATAGTTTTTAGTTTTTTATAAAGAAATGTACAAAACACAACTTTTTAAAAGCAAATCTAAAGAATGGCCGTTAAGCCTATACATGTGCCTGTTTCTCACAAGAACTTTGTAACGTATATAGGAACGAAGAAAAAAACAACTTTTATTAACCTTCGCGAGAAGAGGAAAACATATTAGCTCTCTTTCAGCCGGAGAATTATAAAAATGTATTTTTGCTTGTTTCTATTTGTGTCCAGATATTGGACGGAGGTAAAAAAAATCCCGATTTGAAAGGTTTTTATTACATTTTTGAAACCTCAAGGTCGCACCGCAAGCAGGCTTTGACGTCAGCAAAATTAAACTTAATTGTCATTTACAGGAACTAAGAATTCTAAAACTTCACTAATCACTTTTTCATTATCTTCTAATTACGAATAACTAAGGAGATGTCTTTTCAAACCTCCGGGAAATAGCACACAGCACGTAGAAAATACACGCGTAAGGCACTTAGCTCCTTTCATGTTGAATTGGTGGAATATCATTCTTGCATGAACACGTTATTTTATATAAGAAACCAAACAAAGTGCCCAAAAGTCTAGGTTTCTTAATTATTTCATGATTTTAGTAAGAATAAAAAGGATTTTATCGAATATTAATTATTGAGTTGGCAAGTGTCGCTTCCTTCAAAAATTGTATAATCTAAACTTTCACAAAAACTTTCCTTTCTTTTTTTTAAATAGATAAGCTTCACTAATCAAAGTTACTTTAAATGTTACAGCTCTTTCAATACTCGGTGTCTTAAAATACTCGACGTCTTACAATACTCGGTGTCTTACAATACTCGGTGTCTTACAATACTCGGTGTCTTACAATACTCGGTGTCTTACAATACTCGGTGTCTTACAATACTCGGTGTCTTATAATACTTGGTCTCCTATATTAGATACTTAGTGTTTTATAATACTCGGTGTCTTACAATACTCGGTGTCTTATAATACTTGGTCTCCTATATTACTTAAGCGTGGTTTCCAATAAGTCGCCGATGTTCCGCGGTTGCTGCACAACAGTTGTTGCGCAACACTGCTGCGACAAGTTGTTGCGCAACACTATGTTTCCAAAACAAAACAAAAACCAAAACATCGTAAAAATGGCACATGTGAACACGCGATTTATCCTTCTTTGTCAGCTCAAACTGTTGATCTGTTTACTCGCGAGAAGACGAAAACAAAAACAAAAGAAGAGAAGAAGTCATAGATTTTGGGTTAGAGATATTTTCAAAAATCGAGTTGAGAAAGGTGCGTTCAACAGTCTGATACCGGAGCTACGACTGCACGATAGAGAATATTTTTATCGTTACCTTCGGATGTCACCCGAAAGATTTGAATATCTTTTATCGATGATTGGACCAAAAATACGGAAAAAATTTTGCCCAAGTAGAGAACCGATAACACCTGCTGAGCGATTAATAGGCGGATCGTATAGTTTTGTATTTGCTCTCCGCCTCCATAGCGTTCATGTTAAATGTCGAACCAATTTTCTCCCAGGCATTCCTTTTCATATCCTGGTTTTTAAATTCGGAATCAAATTTATCATATAAAATCTTGTATTGTTGGACTTCTTGCATGAATCTTTCTTTTGAAAACGAAGTAGCAGCGGCCATTTTTATATTTTATTTGTTGTTGTTGTTCAGTAATTTTACAGAACCAAAATTTTCAAAATAAATATTAAACAAAAATGACGCACTATTGCTTAGCAACAGTTCTGCAACAAGCTGCAACACAGAACAAAATAGAAATTTGTCAATCTCGGCAACACTTGTTGTGCAACATCGAAACAGTTGTGCAACATTTATTGTGTTGTGCAACATTATGTTTCCAACAACTCCGCAACAGTTGCACAACAGTTACACAACAGCCCGCGAATTATTGGAAACCACGCTTTAGTGTCTCTTAATACTCGGTGTTTTTCAATACTCGGTGTCTTATAATACTCAGTGTCTTTTGTCTCCTATCAATTCTGTTGGATTTACTTTTTTATTATAATTTTTTACTATATTTTTTATACGTTGCTTTAAGGACTACTTAACTGTAGCGTTACTGTATTTGGAAATAAGGGTGTACTGTTTCTAAAGTTTATTTAACAAAGCCTGGGGATGAGGATGAAAAACAAAACGACGGGAAGAAATTTTAAGCACGAGGCGATATATATCACAAAGATTTTTTCTACTATTTTTGATTATCTTGTATGAATACGTGTCAAATAAATTTCTCAAAGTTCAATGTGTTTATATGTTGAATGCGATAATTAACACAGACAAAAAATTTGTAGCTATATTTCACAAGTACATGATTTCTTTATAAGAATATACTTTCTAAGAATATTCTAAGAATATGCTCATCTTGAAATTTTGCATGCATCTTAAATGGAATAGATGCAAAAAAATAACGTATAAACTTGTATCCTATCATTCATGTAAAATATCTTTTCTCAGGTTTTGAAGTATTTTCCCCCACAAAATTTAGTTAATTGAATAAATTTAGTCAGTTGAATTAGGCTGCTTAAACTACAGCAACTTAGAGGTGATTTTTACACCAGTTTACGTTCTCAAATCTTGTCATCAAAACTGTGATAAGAATATGCTAAGAATATATCAAGGTGATTTTTGACCAAAAGGTAAAAATATTCATGTTAAAACAGAAAAACACTATACTATAAAAAACATGTAATTTTTGCGAGCATTAATTTTTGCAAATCATTACATTCGCAAAAATTATTGCTTTCAAAAGAAATCCACAATCATCGTTTTGCGAAAATTAATCTCTTTACGAATCTCTTTTTTTGTATAATGCACCAGCTGATGTTTTTATTTTGTAGGCGAGTTTGCAAGAGCTTGGCTTGTTAGCCTTCTTCCTGTTGATTGGAATTATTTTGTTCGCCTCTGCTGCTTACTACTGCGAGGAGCAAGAACCAAACACAAAATTTAGAAGTATAATACACGGTTTCTGGTGGGCGATTGTAACAATGACCACGGTTGGATATGGAGATATGTATCCGGAAACATTAGGTTAGTGAACTTTCCTTGGTTGAAGTTTTATATTTTAGCTTATATTTTACTAAACCTGTTTACAAATTGAGACTACAACTAAATCCATCCAGTATGTAATATATTCCATATTTATCAATACTTAAACTCTTCCTTAGGTGGCCAGATAGTTGGTTCATTCTGTGTTTTGGTTGGAGTGCTTGCGATCGCTTTTCCTGTACCTGTAATTGTCAATAATTTCACTTACTACTATACCTTGGAGCAAGGCGCACCGGAGCCTTTAGATGAAGAGTATTTAGAGACACCGTTAGGTAACAACAGAAATAGTTACTCTGCGAGGGAGAGCGTCAGCACGTTGGAGGATTCCGATGACGAAACGAGCGATTTTAATAAAAACAACACGAAGAAGCGCAAACATGGCGGACCTAATGGTTTAATTAGTTTACAGCCTTCGTCGAGCGTGAATAGTGATTTTAATGTTCAAATCGAGTCTCCCGTGTGACGTTTGTAGCGATGGTTATCAAAGAAGAAGAGGAAGAGATATAGCATGAGTCAACCTAGAATATGCACGTCACACTTCAAAAAGACGTCACACTTCAAAAAGACGTCACACTTTAAAAAGACGTCACACTTTAAAAAGACGTCACACTTCAAAAAGACGTCACATAACGCTGGCGAATTACAAGACGAAGATTTTACGCAAGAACTTCACAACAATCGTCTCTGCGTTTTAGTTCAATAAAACATGACAAAAGAAGATCGTCATCTATCCCCCAAAAAAACATTATAGTTTTTACAATACAAACTTAACAAACAACAAAAGAAAGAAGGAATATTTTGAAACTTTGTGTGAGTGAGAAAAGTATAGTTTTTTTATGTCGTAGTGTCTTAGTAATCGTATGAAAATCCTTACCAACTAATAGAAAATTAGATTTTAAATAAAAAAACCAATAAACTAACTACAAATCATCCACCTCGTAAAGCCAACCTCGGAACCAGCCCTTACCATCCACTTCTGAATCACGTCGACACGATCAATATAGCCATTTTAATATTAACTTTTTTTAATCAATCTTGGAACAACTAACTTGATAGGAATGAAAATACCTCAACCTTATATTTATTTTTCTTCCAATTTCATTCACCTTAATTTCAGAAAACTTATTCTCGCTCCTCCTATTATTTTGCCTTTCAAATTTTCGTGCGCTGTTTTCATTCTCGTCCCATCTATTTTCCACGCGCCTTAAATTTTCTTCGCCGGTTGGACGAAGGCAAACATTTCTGAAATTAAAGTTATGAATTTATCTATTTTAATACAAAAACGAATCTGGATAATCGAGGTAGGATATTGTAAATTAATGTTTTATACCTTTATATTTTCGAACGCCTCATTTTGAAAAAATATTTATTTGTTATTTTTTTTTGTCGTATTATTATCGTAAAGAGTAAAAAATACTTACAACTTATAATTTATAAAGTTTGAAGCAACTTGAGAGGTTTTACCAGAATTATTTTACTCATGGAAGAAGCGATTTAAATAAAAGGGTAGCCTATAGGTAACTAAGCCTTCAACGAGGTTAATAAAATAAGTCTCTCTAATAAGAATGCTTGGACGCAAACGAATATGTCACAGCAAATCCCTAAAATTTTAATCCACCTCAGCGCAAACACCAAATTAAAATCAACCAATGAGGACAAAGTCGGCGTGGTCACATCTTACCCTCTTAAATAATACGAGAATTAGTTTTTTTTTTCGGCTCAAAACAAAGGATTTCCTGATATTGATCACTTGAGTAAAGAACAACAGAAGTAACCAATCAAAAAGCGCAGTCAGTATTCTAACCGCAATAAATTCGTTTGCGTCCCAGCGTAATTTTTCCCACCTTAACTATTCTGATTTCTCAGTGGTAAGGAAAATTATGCTAATAAAAGGAGGCGCTGTAAATAGATACATAGCTTTGACAATTCTAGAAGTTGACTGTGTTGTGTATTCATAAATATGAATACTTAAAAATAATAAAAAAATTGTAAGGATGTGACAACATATCATAAAAGAATTGCACCGAGCAACTGCAATAATTTCCTATGGGTACCCAAAGAAATCTTAGCAAACAGTCTGTTGAGACAGACGAACGCCGTAACATATCAAAAGACAAGAGAGCTTGGGAAGGAGGTTCCCTATTAGCATTCTAGGCTACCATATTACCTTATCAGACAAAGAAGGATATTGAAAGTGTAGCTAACTACAGGAAGGTAAAAGTTCGTCAAAATGTATTAAATCGAACTTGCCGGTAGGGGAGACTGGTAATCTTACTTAAATGACGAATTGGCTTCCGGTTCTGAGGACGAAAAAAATGATGAACACTACAATTAGAGTTTGGAATAAAAAAGAAGAAGCGAAACAGTTAAGAACGTCGCAACATTTTTACCACCAATTTAGCGTTAGGCAGAACATGCATTCCCTGTGCTCGTCTAACTATATACCGAAGTTAAGTCCCACGTCTTAAGGAAGTCGTTGGAAATGCGGCAGGTCATCTTGTGGTTAGATATTCCTTCTCGAAACACAGTTTTAGATGAAGCTTCATATGTATAACAAAGAAAAGCTATCGCCTAACTGTGGCTACCCGTCTATCTACTGCTACCTTTTGCTGAAAGGAATTTGTCTATACAAAATATAAACAATTTGTTGTGTCCAGATTTAAAACAACAGTTGTCCAAAGAATGCGTTAAAGACAACCTCGTTCCTCTGCTCGCCGTCCGATATGCAAAAAGAAACAACAAGTCCTGGGATCGCGGTTGCGTTAAAGAAGTACAAGAAATTCCGTACTGCTGTTGCAATCCATTAACTGCTGCAAAAGAAGAAAAACTGCCTTGTTTTAGATCTGCGACATGTCAAGAGTTATTTTAATTTTGTAATTACTGCTTCAACACATTTGGAGAAAGTCTTTTTATTTTACGACATTCGATTTGAAAAACATAAGGAATTCTAGAAGAAGTTTTTAAGATTTTCAAGGACTTTTGTCAATGAAGTCACTAGATTTTTTTAGTTTGTCGTTTTACCATATTCTCAAAAATATTAATCAAAATTGGCAATCGAAAGGTAGGCGAAGTACCATGTGTTTGAAACATCCTTGGTTTGGGCGGTGGAATTCTAGAAGTTAAATTCGCAAACAATTTAAAAACGACTTTCTTAAAACCGAGCTTACGGTTAATATCGAAAATTTCATTTCGGGTCGAGCAAAACAGGCAACTGGTTGGGATTCAAAATTAATTAAAAATCGATGGAATTGTCTACCACAAATCAAGTGTAGCAATAGGTCGCCATAGTTTTATTGTGTGAGTCGTTATTTTAGGAACGGTTTTTAAGGAAAAAAAAATTAACTGCCAAGGTCGTTTATTCTGATGCCAGCAAAAGCGGATACGTTGGATAGGTTGTCTAAATATTCAGTATCGTTGTTGCGCAAGGACATTTTGAACGTGAAACTTGTAGGATCCCATCTTAAAAATGAAACGGTTTAAAATGATTGTAAGTTCTAGTCGATAGCCCGACACAGGAAAATCGTATTTGTTATTCGTAGCTTGAGAATTTTGTGCCTGATTTAACACATGTATCCGCTTTTAGCCGACAGACAGACAAGGGCTATTATTACAGAGAGTAGCCAGGACACTCGGCATCAAAACGCCCGGTAAGTCACCTTTAATCAAGCGTTGAACACCAGATCGAGCGCTTTAGTACAAATAGATCATGGTGCATTCGATATAAGTACTTACCATGCTATTAAATCCAATTTTTGGATGAAATAAACTCAAACTTTTTAAACTAGCTGTATTCATTTAAATTTTGCATAGAAACAATCAAGATTATTGCACATAAAACCAGTCGAAGCAACAATGATGACTTTATAGAGGTATTAATTACTTTCTTAAAGCTACAATCACCCACATAAATATTGAGACTTTTCGATTTTTGACAAAAAAAAATTCACAAACTCGCACCACAAGTTTTCTCAAACTCGACGTACTGCCTCCAGGCTCACGGAACTTCAGCTTTAGCTTCGACTTTACAGTGCTGCTATAGGCTAATTAGAGCTTTTTACATGTTTAAACCGTCTCAGTTGGAAAAATGGACATTTGCGTCAACGGCCATTTCTGGTTTTTTGATAGAATTTCTAGTTTGTCTCAAAGATTATGTGGATGGTTGTAGTAACATAGCATTTGTTTTACGAAATATAGCTCTTCGTGTTGTTTTTCTTCGTCAAAACAAGCTTTCGATTTACTGATATTTAATATATTCTACAGACCTTTTTTAGAAAATAACAATGAAAAAGTGACAAATTAATCGTAAAAAAGAAATTGTTCATAACCAGATTATCAATAGTTGTGAAGTCCGTATAATTTCTTGTACTCGACCATTGAGTGGTCCGTTTATTTATTACAAACCTTCATTCAGAATGAATGAATGGAGAGTACGGTCAATGACAGAGAGCTTATTAAAAACCGTTTTGTAGCCCTTAATAAAATAGAACCCTTTTGTCGACATGGACAGCCCGTCAAAATACCGTTGTGTGGTGTCCAGTCCCTTGTAAATGCGACGAACAGTCTAGTGAAATACTAATTTCAACAGAAATGCGTCACATTGCCAGAAATGAACAGCCTACGATTTCAAATAAAACAAGAAAACCGTCCGGTTTGATCACACATTCATATTGTACACATACTTTATACTTAAATATTGTATTGATTATGTTTATATATCTTGTATCTATGGCAACGTTCTTGTTTATATAGAAAATAACACCAGAGCAATAAATCGCTCCCCCAAGGTTAAAATAATTTAAACTGGGCGAGCAATCTGAATAAATAGAATAAGATTATAAACGCATATTTTATCACAAAGTCTTTTTTATTTATTTTATTTTATCTTTTTTATATATTTTTGTTCTTTTTTACTGTAAATAATAAGAAAGAGAACATTGATTTCCATGTGAGATGAATTGATATTGCTCAACTAGAAAAATTTTTTTTAGAATTGGGGGAGCAATTATAATGGCTCAGCTAGTTTCTTATTTCTCAGAATTGGGCGAGCCTTTGCGTGAGCAAGAGCAATTGCTCTCCCCTTATTGATAGGCCTGGTGTATGACACCTGAAACGTCGTAAAATGTTGTTTTAATTTGTACACATACACATGAATGTCCAAGTATTAACATAAAATATTGCCAATCGAATTTCTAATGTCTCATTTAATTGATATGGTTCTGAAAGTATATTTCTCTTGTTTCATGTCATAACTACACTTGAGTTGGGGGAAAGGGGGGGATGTCAGGTTTGGTATCAGGGGGCCCCAAACCAGATGCGTGTGTTTCCATCCTTACCCTTAGTAAGACGTATCTCTTGGAAACGTCTGCGTATCTCGTGGAAACGCTAACTCACCTGGGGTGTATCTCGTGGAAACACCTGCGTATCTCGTGGAAACGCAACCCTCTCTGCGAATCTCGTGGAAACGCCTACATTTCAGCAAATCTCGTGGAAATGCCTACATCTCAGCAAATCTCGTGGAAATGCCTACATCACAGCGAATCTCGTGGAAACGCTAACTCACCTGGGGTGTATCTCGTGGAAACACCTGCGTGTCTCGTGGAAACGCAACCCTCTCCGCGAATCTCGTGGAAACGCCTACATCTCAGCAAATCTCGTGGAAATGCCTACATCTCAGCAAATCTCGTGGAAATGCCTACATCTCAGCAACTCGCTTGGAAATTGCCTACATCTCCGCGACTCACTTGGAAATCGCCTACACCTCAGAAACTCGCTTGGAAATTGCCTACTACCTGCTATGACGTATCTCGTGGAAACGCACCTCATTTGTTAGGGAAGCAAACGCATCTTCATCCCATTTGGCTGACGAAGGAAGCCCGACATCCCCACCAGCGCGGGTCAACAGTGCTTCTACCTCTGGACAAAAAACTTGGCAATCGCAAGTAGCCAAATTTGGATCACCAAGAAAACCTTGAGGCAAGAGCACTGGTGTAAGCGAGCGCGCGTCTTTGATGCCAATTGATCCCTCCATCTTGCGTTGTAGATCGTTGCGTGTTGTAGTTCGTAGTATCGTTGCGTGTTATAGTTCGTTGTAGAAGACCCTCTGGGGCTACATCAATTGGTATCGTATGCACTCGTCATGTGTCGGATGATGGTCCGGTTATCGAGTTAACATAAGGGTCGTGGTTGATTGTAGGATTAGTTAATATGGTGACAGTTGTGGACATTGATGCCAGTACATGAAGTGATTGATGTACATAAAAGAAAAAGAAAATATATAATAACAGGGTGGGTGGGTGGGCAAACCAAACTATTAGCAAAATGTGATGATGGAAACTAGTTGACTTTAGCTGCTCCCATTTTATAGGTAGGCAAGGCAAGGGGCCTGGATCTGCAACAGTATTGGTTAGTTACCTTGAGGGCCCCTAGTGTTCATGCCCTGTGACCACCCTTTACGGAGTTTCATACCGCGCAGGTCTGGGCACTAGCGAAGCGCTTGTAGGGACAAATTTTTATATCCCCCGCAGAGCGTAAGGCGTTTGCATGTAGCACACAGAGAATTAGTCACTTTTTCCTTTGTATTTTCACTTCTTAAACTGGTGCGATATATTGATTTTACAATTATATAAAGAAAGGATACTCAGTACTGACATAAGAGTGTATATTATGAAAGTTCAAGACCTAAACTTGGTTATTAATTGCTTCATGTTGTGTGTACACTCATTGCTCATCATGAAAAGTTGGCAGTCAAAAGAGAAAGAAACCTTATTTTTGGTGCTGATCAAAGAGGAATCGCTAGCATGTCATGCAAGATTTATATAGCTACTAGCACAGCAAAAATAATGTAGCTCATTAAACAAATACCTATAACATTAAAAAACCATTCCAAAAGTTCTTATTTTGTGTTAGCTAGAAACTTTATTTGACTAACCAGAGCTGGGCTACCTACATTTTTTATACACCAAATTAAAAATTGTCAAAGCTGGCTGTGTATCTGTCTCGATGTAGTTTTTCTTAGCTAAGGGTCACTGCTGTGGGTCACTCATATATATCGTAGCCTTATCCATTACAGTAATCAGATATATAGGTGGGCAAGTGCCAAGTGCTAAAAATAGGATCATAAAAACGCATTTCTAATATCACTCAACTTCAAGAAACATCAAACAGTGAAGTTCGAACAAAACGTAACCTTAAAAATTGCTACTCCTCAATTTTTTGCATTGGAATAATTTTAATCTGTAAAACTCAAAGTTTCAACCGCTGTGAAAAATAAAATAAAATAATATACTGTGGTTAAAATAAACAAATAAATGGAAAATAACTTTTTAAACAAATTTCGTGACTTTAACTGTTTTCGTCAAAAAATTTTTGGTTGTCAATTTTGCAGAATTGTGCAAAATATGTGCAAATTTTTTTGCTTATGTCAATGTACCAAAATTACTATAGCTATCACAAAATTGGAAAGTGGACCTTGCCAAAATTTATTCTTGCATTTTACCAAAATTAAGAACAAAAAAAAATAAGATGACAAGAAAAAAAGAAAATCACTCGTCGTCAATACCGTCGTCAAAGAAGCTTTATTTTGGTATTTTTCGTTCTTCCAAACATGGCAGCCAAAGAAAGCTAGTTGTGAAAACCATAGCTGAAAAAGGTCAGGCTTTCATGGATTAAAAAAATATAAATGCTTCAAATGAACTTTCTTTTTCTTGTTTGATGCCCCTGGAAAAATATATATATACAATAATAATTTCTAACAAAAAGTCAAAGCAAGTCATGTCATCATATAATTGAAGTGTGTATTTTATTTTCAATCGATTTCATCATCAATCGATTTCTTCATTCTATATTAAATGCTCTACCACGTTAATCCATGTCAAACTTGTGCAGATCCATAGCTAGCTATAGCTTACTGTAGGAAACGTCCTTCAAGTCTTTCTAGCTAGCTGTAATTTTTATTTCTTCTTGCCAAAGTGCACTGATAATGATAGAATAGTGTTTCTTTTGAACCATTACTTTATTCCTCACAACACAAAATGTATGGTATATGTAGCTTGCTACAGCTAGCTAGCTAGCTGCTAACAGCTAACCAACATCATCAACAATTGACAATGTCCTCTCTTGTTGCTTGTCTCTCTGTAAAAGTCAGTAATTTAAGTTTTCTTCGATTACAACATCTTACCCGTATCAATATACCACAAAAAGGCCTAGCAACACCATTTAAACGTGTTATTAAAAGGTAAAACGTCAGTTAAAAGCAAAAAATTAGTTGAAGAAACATCAGGCAGGATTTTGCATTTCTGCCTCTTTTCGCAACACTAACCAGAATAGTTATGAAAAACTGACCATGAAAATTATTTGGGCTATCGAGACAAAAGAAAACAAGCCAAAAATTTGTCCCTACAAAGCGCTTCGCTAGTGCCCAGACCTGCGCGGTATGAAACCCCGTAATCCTTCAATGATGCTAGTAGCCATCTTTGTTGACACTTGAATACTGAATGCAATCAAAGCCAAGCCTCTCAACAAGGTATAAGTACTTACTTCAGGAACCGCAATTAACATGAACCGTTGGTCCACCACCATGTAACTAGAAATTAAAAAAAAGGTTGCGAAGCATTACGCAAGTTGCAAGCAAAATTGAAACTAGCCAATAGTTGTCCCTAGTGTTTTTTGTTTCTCTTTGATATAATACGGCGAGGTGCTAACATCTTACTGCAGCTGATATCTGGGAATACACCAAAACTGAATATCATAGACGTAGAAAACCCTGGGGACGAGGTTGTAAAATAAACTCACCGCGGATCAACAACAACTCGTTGCGCAAAAGTAGTGATTTTTTGGCAAAAATACAATATATATATGCGGAATATTTCTTTTCAGAAGGTACGAGAAATTTAGATCGCGCGAAACTAAACAAAAACGATTACTGAGAAATTTCGTAAAACCTCTTTCCACAGAATTATAAAATTAAATATTGATAATAATCACAATATTGTCAGTGTTGGCCGACGTAAATCCAACATTGATGAAGCTTTTAGCGCCAAAAATCCATGCAAAGTTATACTTTTATAAAGTTAAAACCTTTATTCTGAAAGAAATGCAATACATCGAGTTGTGCAATCCGTAGTGTGCCGAAATGTCACGAATTAAGGGGATGCGCGTCGTAAGGTACACTCTTTCAACCGGAAAATAATACTCGGAAAGCAGATAATAATAGAGACTTTCGCGTTAACGATTTCAGAGATGAGAAGGCGAACGAAGCAGCTTGTGGGTTGTTTTTTTTCACGTAAAAATAACGGCACTAGTTATGAAAACCGATTTCTTGAAGCCACGGTATCTGCTGCAATAAGTTTCGAAAACTCACGGGAAACAATAAACAAAAACAAACAATCTACAGAAACGAAAACAATTTATTAACTTTATCAAGATTTATAAAACAGCTTCAAATTTTTGACAGAAAAACAATAACAACGCGGTGTGAGGTTTCGCTTTCTTCTTTTTATCTCACGTATTGAAAGATAACATCTCTGCTCGCTCTAATTGTACGCAATCTAAAAAGAAACAGAAAACATTTTTATATAGTATATTATATTATATATATAGCAAAGTCTCTAAATACATTAAAATCCAGTGCCTTTGAGGGACGATATTTAGAGCTAAATTTCTAAACTACAAATATATATCATTTTTTGGGACAGAGTGCTCAAAAAGTGTTTACTAGATACAATATGCTTGATATAATTAATAAAGTCATTTTGAGGGTTGTCTTCTTTTGGGGATTGGTAGTTCAGTCGGTAGAGCGTTCACTTCCTATTCATATGGGTTCAATCCCACGTAACAGTTGTTGCTTATTGAAGAGAAATTTAAAAGGTTTCTGTAGCTCAAGTGGAAGCTTTTTAACACTCTAGAACCGTCTATGTTGTACCTCCTGGAAAAAAATTGACAGGGTAAATTTATTGGAATTAATGAGGCTAACCACATAAAATATAGATCACTACTTTTTGTGGCCAGGACAACAGAATTGAAAGCACTGTTTTTCATTTGGAAAGTACAAATTGTATTTAAAAATTTGCCCAAGCTTGCCCTCATACTTATGGCTTTTTTGGCCAGTTGACACGCACACTAATCTACCATACTGAACACAAAAGTTACGAAAAACACGAAATTTGATTAAGGTCTATTATGTGGTTTCACATTCTTAAAGGGTCATTCAAGAGTAGTTTTTACGTATCATAACTTAGCTATATCACATTATTGTAAGCTCATGAAACACAATGCAAAAACATAGGGTTGTAAAGAAAATGATGAAGCCCTGAATATTTTTTATCTTTTTTAAATATTTTTATATGTGTCCAAACTTAATCTCCCAAAAACAATAATTACATTAACGGTCGCCACCATTATCGAACAAAAGTCCACTTGGTCATTCGTGACTTCACACGTCGTACATAGCTCACTTCTTGAAAAAATTATTGCAAGGTTCGAGTGTTGAAGAATTTAACAACATGCGAAAGTAGGTAAACAAAGTAGAACTTCCAGGTAAAGGCACCGTTTGATAAAATAGTTCAGATTTAGAACATATATCAGTAAAAAGACGCTAGTAGCAACAGTACAAAAGTTTTTAACCACAAATGAGCAAATACCTTAATGAATGAAGAGGTATATTTAAGAGGGTGCTGATAAGCCGCAAACGCACGCATATACAAGGGCGAGTTCGGGCGACTTTGTGAATAAAATTGGCGGTTGTCCTCCGAAATCGCCCGGAGCATTCCCGAAATGCAATTTCTTGTAACATACCATCATGCAGACGACAGTTGCAAGAAGGCGCTTGAAGAGAAAGGAGTTAATAAAGTTTATATATAAGTTATTTATAAAGTAAATCTTATCAAAAACCATCAAAAACAGTTCTTTTAAGAACTTCGCTACCACATAGTAAGTTTATTTTAATTTTTATAGTTTTTTGAACCATTGGTGGCTTATCGGCACCCTCGTGTATATTTTCCCCTGTTAGTTTGGGATTGGTGACTTAAATTTATTTCCACGATACAACAAAAAAAGAAGCAACTTGAGTTTTAGGAAATATTTAAAAATTGTATAATAAAATTTAAAAAGAAAGAGTTTTGTTAATACTTTATGGATTGAATTTTCTTCTTCTGACTGTAGCTAGAGGTAGCTAGCTAGGTAATGATAGATAGATAGATGGATGTGCATATTTTACATGGCTAGCCTCACAAATATCGAGGGATATACCCTGTCTATTATTTCCAGGAGGGGCCATGGCTTAGATGGAGAGTCCTAGAGTATTTAATGCTCATTTTGAGCAACGCAGACCCAGTTAGTAGGGCCCCACGCTCTACTAGACAACTCCCGACAACATCCAACGGCCCACACAGTGTGCCATCTCCCCAATTTCCCTCACATGGCTTGGGTTAACCCGGGGCTATGGTAACATTCACTCGCCCATGTTGAATCGCCGTCAAGAGGAATCGAACCCCGGTCTCCCGCACAGAGTACGAAAGCTATAACCACTAATCTACGGTGACATAATATCCAATGATTCCATTGAAGGATGACAGCATTTTCCATGGTGGCCACAGGCACCACAAAGTAATTTAGTTAGCTAGCTACATCAAACCAAGGAAAAAACGTAAAAATAACTTTCAAATCATCCATACCTTCGCAACTCACTTTTCTTCTGCTGTATGAAAAGGATACCACAAACATGCCAATTCAAGCTGATAATTTGGTACTTTAAAATCTTCTTTTTAATGAAGCCATAAAAATAACACGTTTTTGCGCATTATAAACGTTCAAATTAATATAGTGTGCCTTAAAGAAAAGGTACAAGCTTTCCAACTCGAAATATTAAGAGAAATAGCATGTCAGCTAAGCCAATTATTATCAGGACTTGGTATAAACTATGTATTTGTGTTAGGTCTGTAAAATACACGATAATTCAAATTAGCCGATAGCCGTTTTCTGATTGCTTGAATGTACTTCCCAGTCTTTCGCTCCCGGCAAACGGAAAATCGGGAAATCACGGGGGGGGGGGGTACGAAAGACGGGGGCAGGGGGGTACAAAGCCTATTTATTGGCATTTTTAGCTAACTTTTATTAGAGCTGCTCGGTCCAAACTTATTTGTTCTAGTAGAAAAAAAAATAACCTACCTTTTCGTGAAAAAATATCATTCTTATTTCTTTACCCTGATTTTATATGGTTTTTTTTCTATCGAAATTTTGAGAATCTCAATAATTCTCTTGGTATACCTCGCGTGTAGCAAACGTGCTCCACAATTTCGCTTCGCTCGCGAAGCTCAATTGCTTCGCAAAAACAACAAGAACCGAAGCGGTTTGAACACTCACACAACACTATGATGACAAATATAAAATATACAATGATAAAATTTGGTATAAAATATTAAGGCACAAACTTAGAGAAAGAGAAGATGATAAATTGAATTATACTAGCCGGGGGACCCGGCGTCGCACGGCCACAAGTAAAAGCGTTACCCAGCATTTAAAAACCCTGTGGCGCAATAAATAAGAACGGTAAATTGTGCCACACATTCAGGTGGAGCACTCTAGTGCAGGTATATATATGTCGGTGAAAGTTCAAAAATGAATGTTACTCCAGGCAGCGCGACATTGTTTACCCTAGTACTGGTAAACAATGTTGCGCATTCATGTAGGTATAATACCTTTTCCCAAAAAAAACTTTATCGCAACTTAGATTTAACAGAAACACAGGAAACAGCCCATTGTTAACACCGGACTGAGCACTTAGTACAGGTAAACCGTGTTGCACATGTGTTTTGCTTAATACCCTTTTAGCACAGTTTACAACCCGTTGTTACCCCGTCATAGCAAAAAGGTTAGTAAACGTTAACAAATTAATTATGACACATGATACACTCTGTTAAAACGCAAGGTAACTGTGTTACCCGGCGTTGAACACCAGAATTTTATTTTTCGGAGAATGTTCCCAGTGAAAATTCAAAAGAAATGTTACTCCAAGCTGAGTGCTTAGTGCAGGTAAACAATGTGGCATATCCATATAGGTGTAATAGCCTTTTCTGAAAAAAAATGTTATTGCAACTTCGGTTAAACAGAAACAAAGGAAACAGCTGTTGTTAACACTGGACCGAGCGCTTAGTACAGGTAAACCGTGTCGCACATTTTTTAAAAAAAATTTTATCGCAACTTCGGTTAAAAAAAGTCATGAAACCGTCTGCCGTTATCCTGTTCAGTTAAAAAAATACTCAGCAATTTTATTTTGCAGCATAAGTTTTCTTAACAATAATAAAAGTGGTAGCTGCCTAACTGCATTTATTTAGCATAAGAATTGTGTTAGTGCCAAACAAGGCATTTGGCTTCTTTCACTTTTTATCCAGAGGTAGCTAAGGAGAGCTAGATAAACACAACTTCGACATAAAAATAAATAATATTGGCTAGGTTAAAAAGCTGTTATACCAAACTGAATAATAAGTAAGGGTAGCTAGCTAGCTGGCTGTAGCTAGAATGATCCTAAAAAATCTTCGTTCCTAGCCAAAAATCCTAAAAATGGTACGTTTAAGATTTGTACATGGCTAAAAAACGTGACAATATATTTATTTTAACATGTTAGAACATATAGATAACAAATATCACAAAAAAAAAGCTTTTAGAAGACAAAAATGGTCAAACAGACCTTCAAACCCAGCACTGGCCACGTCCACTTTCAAAACCAAAATGGCCTGAGATATGGCTGGAGAGCACACAACTCGAGTCATTTTGGAACATTATAACATTGTCAACATACAGTAAATCAAAACAATCATTTCAAGACAATGAACACTCTCATTTGATGCGAGATTTCTGAAATTCGAATAGAATATATATCTACTGGTTTGCATAATTTTGGGTATATATCTATATAAAGCTACACGATAATAAGAAAACAAAAAAACGCTGCTATACGGAAAAAAACAATACATAAACAAAAACAAATGGTCAAAATAGCGCGCTATTTGTGGTGGCTTTGATTTTGATACTATTCGCGCCCCTTTCAACTTTTCGTTACCACCATGACAGAACGCAGCCCATACCAAATCACACATTTCTACGAATGTGTGAAATAAACCATCTTTTATACAGCATTGTCAAGTCTGTAAACTTATGACTGCTTAATTATGCGCCACTTTAATGCGAGTAGGGTCCAAAATCGTATTCTTCTTGTAGGTAAATTGACACTTAAAACTAGGGCAATTTTTTTTGAAATGTATTAGTTAAAATATTACAAAAGCGTCCACGATGTAAATAAAAAATTGAAAGAAAACACAGACAAGATTTAAAAACATTTTAACACGATATACTTGAATATAAAGCAATGCACAGGCGTTAAAATATTTACACGACGTCTGCTTGGCTATTACTTCGTACAAGTTAAATCGCAGAGACGTTTAAACATTTAGTTATAATCTTCACCAAACGATGATGGAAGAAAACGATTCCACCTTATCTTGGTGAACGCGAACGAGACCTGGACAAAGATCTTCTTGGACTTCTCGATAAACTTCTTCGTGGAGGTGACCGCGATCGTGATACGCGGCGAACAGGAGAACGCGAAAGCGAACGAGAATGTCTTTTTGGTGAACGACTACGGCTTCGCGATCGAGATCTGGAGCCAGAACCACGAAATGTCTAAAAAAAAAAGCAACGTTGAGTAAAAAAAGACAAACAATATTTCGGCTAACTTTTCAATTCAATTGCATGTTACACTTACGCTTATGAGTTTTATTCTCTTTCCAAATAACTCTGTATCGTCCAACTTTCGAATCGCATTTTGCATGTCCTTGTGGGTGGCAAACTCAACGACGCTGCAAACAAAAAATCACAATCAGTGAAGCAGTCTTTTCTGCAGGTAAAGGTATAGATGGAAAAAAATCGATAACATAAAACACTATCATCGGTTGGCTTGACTGTTACTTTGTATTTCTACCTGATTAAGGCGTGTATAGTAGTTGCAAAATAGTAAATGATGCGTTTAATTTTAAATTTTAACTTTCTATTGTCATACCCTTCTCCCATCTTTTCACGGTGACATTTTGCAAAAGTAACTTCACCAGCTTGTCGGAAATAATCCTTTATGTCCTGCAGAAAAAACGTTCACTGTAGTAACAAAGAGAAAATTGGTAAAAACAACAATTGTTAATAAGTTATTTTCTACCAAAAGAGAGCACCTATTGTTACTTAGCTGAGTCTATTACTCAGGAAAAAGAGTTTCTTTTTAAATAGCTATCCTTACAAATGAAATTAAATATGGAATAACTTGATTGCAGCTAATGTTCACACACCGAAACTATTCTCAACTATCTTTTAACATACCTCTTAAGTCAACACAAAAAAACAATACAATGTCAATAACCAAAGCAAGGGATTTTTAATCCAAAATTCAATGGCCAGCATTAACCCTTTTCACAATGCCACCACTTTTACCAGAGTTTAACCTTCTCGTGTCACAAAACCAAATTGGAAGGCATAAGCTTGCCATCACTTGCATCTATGCCCTTTTTAAGGCCATCAAGCACAAGAACTAGTTTAGAACTCTTTATGAACTGCCACACATGAAACACATTTACCAGGCCTCCAAAATAACAAAACCACTCAATCCAAACAATTTAAGCAAACACTGTAATAAAATATTAATGAAATATAGTAAATAATTATTACATTACATGGTTACCAAACTAATAAAATATAAATTCCACCAGACATTATCATTTTTCCAAACAAAACAAACAAAAAATCAAATGTTCAGCACGAATACGTGTCTGGTCATATTAATTTTCGGAGCTTTCTTGGATAGTTTCCTCACTTCAAAATGCATGCTGGGAAGGTCCAAGCAACAGAAAAGTGATGAATCATATAAATATGAACGAAAATTGACATTTTGTTTTTAAACTTTTTAATTTTCATAAAATTTGCCAGCATTCAACCTTTAAAAGGATGTTCCATGACAAAGAGCGAAATCCAGGACAGTGGTCACCATGTACTAATCGAACGGTGGATTCATGTTGAATATGATAGAAGAATTTATTAATTACAGGTAGGGCATAGTATACATACCTGCCAACTACACCTCGTAGACAGATTCTCAATGATCAAACGATATTCTGTGTTGTAAGGACGTCCATATCTATAACCACAATCAGGAAAGTCAACGTATAAAAAAATGAAAACATGAACAAAGATTACATTATAACTGAAGAACTTACTTGCTACTGTATCCACCTCCTCTGTCACTAAAAGAAAACAAATTTGCTCTGTATTTGCATCTGCATGGGTTGTAAATTATAATACCAACATTTTAAGAGAAAAAACAATTCTTATCTTCAGTATTCTGTATTTGGAAAATATTCTGCTGTGGATAAAAAGGTAAACATATCAAAGCTTATTTACCTGTAACTTCTACTGCCACCTCTGTCCTCCCTTGATCTGGTACCACCCCCACCCCCACCACCACCACCACCATAACCTCTGCCACGATCTTCAGAACGCCCAGATGGTTTTGCAAATTCGACTTGTAAGCTACATTAACAAATATGAGCAGATATTAAATGACTATTATAAGCACTAAATGTACACTCAATCAATATTATAAATACCGTGTCCCCAGTAATTCTTTTCCATTGAGCTCATAAATGGCATCATCAGCATCACGCCGGTCATCAAAAATCTAAAATAGTGAGGTTTTTCATGTTTGTTTTAAGTCTAGTTCTTATCATTGCAGTTAGCAATTTTTACTGCAGGACATTTTTACAGTAAAAACTGGCACATAAAAAGTTGCAAAAGTTTGCAGATATGTTAAATTAGTAGTCATTTAAGAATAAAAATAAATCTTTTACATTCAGAAATCTCATAAAAAAAATCCAAGTCTGTTCCACCTGTACATGTAATTTTGCAGAATTGTGTCATTTGTGCTCTGTCTGCAAACACTTGTACTTTGCTTTGCGGTATATACAAGTTTCATCATGGCAGAGTGTTGTGTACAATTCCCAGACCCCTATGCAAATCGCGGTAAAAGATTCGGACGAAGGTTATTATTACCAATTTATATGAATATATGTCAATCAGAAGTTATCCAGTTATCCATATTTTCCGTAGAAAGAAATGGGCTGAAAAAGACTCTTTTTCAGCAAGCTTCCGCATCTTTCTGCCTACCACGCATTTGTTAGAGGCAGAAGGTCTTACCGCGGAAAATGTAAACATTCAAAAAGGTCTATAAATCAAGCAGTTAAGCTGCTGTGGAAAAGCTTATTTCAAATATTCTTTTGAGTGGAGGCATCTTATTTTGAAATTAAAATTAATTTGCATATAATTGACATTTAGAACCTATATCATTGACAAAAGACTTTTTTCAACTAAAATCTGCAATTTATTGCCTGGCAAAACTCTTTTTTGAAACTCGTCTGACTTGATAATATATTATGACTCCCTATGTTACATGGTATCGTTTTTACTCATATTTTTGTCCTGAAACAACCTGCAAAGTGTTGAGGAAGATATTAGCTAAAAAATTATGTTTAAAAAATGAAAAATAAAGAATTTACCACAAATCCATATCCTGTTTTGACAACGACTTCAGTGATCGATTTCGAAAAACCATGGTCTTTAAAAAATCTTTCGAGATCGCGAGTTCGTACATCGGGGGAAAGGTGACCAATAAAAAGCTTATATCTGCTCATAATGAAAATTAATGATAATACAATGCTTTTAAGTTTGGTTCTTTCCAAGATAAAGCGTAACCGTGGAAAACAAGAACGAGAAGAGCTTTTTCGTGTCCGCTCCTTTCATAAACGATGTCTTAATTTATTGTCAATCACACAGTGCTTGAAGATTATTGAAAATATGGTACTAAACTTCGCAATAGTTTTCTGTGCCAGCCTTCTTATTTTTTTTTTAGTATGTTGACTGCGCCGAATTGGCCAGAAAAAAGGTTTTGATTTTGATTTTTAAACATGTATTTTAATTGAAAGCTGAAAAATACCTTTAGACTCATGAATTTTTTTCAATCGGTAAAGGAAGGAAAAAACAAAGCTTTAAGAGAAAATAATGAAAAAGAATGTAGCCTGCACTTACTTTTAATTAATTATTAATAAGCATGTTTTAGTTTGAAAGACCGGCTTGGATAATAATAACAAAAAAGATGGCAGACCGAAAAATGAAAGCAGTAGCGTAAGGTTTGGTTGTTTTTTGTTCGTGTCTTCTAATTTACCACAATTTAGCGTAAGGTTTGGTTGTTTTTTGTTCGTGTCCCCTAATTACAACGCTTTATGTGATTAAATGGACTAAAAATAACTTTGCTTTACCTAGCGCTCAATTTTTTTTCCTCCCATGCAGATAACCAGAGCCAAAAGAACTTAGCTATACCGCTAAAAATGTAAACAAAGAAATTCATCTATAAAAGTACACCCTTTTCTATATAATATTTATTTTCTATATAATATGTTTATTAGTGGGACTTTCTATTAGTCAAAAAATTATAACGCGGAAACCTAAGGTCGCTTGCAGAAGACGGAAAAACTGAAATTGGTTTCTGTATTCCCAATTTCTTCACATAAAAGTTCCGAATATGGAAACTGTTTCTCAACATGAAAACTATTTCCATATCTGTACCTTATCCAGAGCTGATCATGGCCAGAATTTTAGAGTGAAGGAAAAAAATGGATGATAGTGCCTATTCTCGGATCCGGGTTAGGCCACCATAAAAAATATGTTGTGTTCGCGTCCTGAAGACCCCGCAAAAATGAGTCGGTCGGGCGGTCGGGCATATTTTTTCCCGGGATTTTCAGATCGGAGCAAGCAAATTCGTTCCCAGGGCCAAAACAGTATAGCGCCACTCGACATCGTTTGTAGACCATTTTTCGCCACCCTGTAAACTGTCAGTAGCCACAGGAGTGCCCTAAAGGAATTAATTTTTACGGAAATTAATTTTCGCGAGTTTTTGTCAATTCTGTATAAATTAGTTCTGGCGAAAAAAATTTTATTTTTGAAAAATATCTCGCGAAATTTTTTCCCGGTTTTTTTCCGACTTACCGACTCGGGTTTTTATTACCAAAAGTGAGTCGGTCGGAGGACGCGAACACAACATATTTTTGATGACGGCCTTAGCATTATCAAATTTTGAAAAAGAAAACAAGGAACTTTTGAGAAAAATGAGTGACATATTTGGATTTATCAGCAAAAATTATATAACATAAGAATTTTAGAATACCAAAAGATTATTAGAACAGGATTTATTGTAATTTAAAGTTTTCAAATTTTATAAGAGTTTGACCATAATATCTAACTGGCAGTGAAAAATTTTCACTGCAGTTAATTTGTGTGGTCATTTCTTCATAAAACATCAGAAGTTTGGCTACTAATAGAGGCAGTTGTACTTAGTGTATAAACTTGAAAATTTGCATGTTTCCATAAATTTTGGTGCTGAATTTAAATATGTTGGTCATTTTTGTTAAAACTGATTTTAAGCATGTTAACCCAGATCCGAGAATGGGAAACACGCGTATATATAATATTTTAGTATTAGTTCCTCCGACTCTGTGAATGTCAATGTAAAGCATTGTTAATGCTTTAAATGAATTCAAATCAGTTAGAAGGCATCAATCTACACTCGATAATAGTTTAAAACCTCAAACGATGTTTCACCAAATCCTAGCATCTTTTTTCCTGTCACGCAAATGCCAGAGCCAAAGCTTATTGCTGAAAAGTAAACAAATAACGTAACGCTGCAATCCATCTATTAAATTTACCCGTCTCAAAGTTATTTTACCCCAACCAAACACCAAAACAGTTTCCAAAGCTGCAAACAATTACTATTTTACAGAAAAAAAAATTAAAATCTTGTTTCTGAATTTACGAAATATTTCTCTTCCTAAAGTGTATCATCATCATCATTCTCGGCTTAATGTCCGTTTTCCATGCTAGCATGGGTTGGACGGGGTATATTAATGACCCTCTTCCAATCTGATCTAGACTGTGTTAGATCTAAACTCAACTTTCTCTGTATCAAGTCTGTCCTTATAACCTCCTGCCAAGTCTTTCTCGGTCTGCCTCTGGGCTTTGCCCCAGGAACTATCAAGTCTCTACACTTTCTTACCCAATTATCCCCTCCATTCTTTCCAAGTGCCCCAGTCAATTCAATCTTCTTATCTGGATAACATCTTTAATTCTACGGATACTTAGCCTGCTTCTTAGCTCATCTGAACTCTTTCTGTCTCTCAGACTGGCGTTACACATCCACCTAACCATTCTCATATCATTCCTTTCTAAACGGTCAAGATCTTCCTGCTTCACTGCCCATGCCTCACTACCGTACAACATAACGCTTCTTACACAGGCCTCATACAACCTACCTTTTACCTCAATTGACAAGACTCTGCTAGTCAACAAAGGAAGTAACTCTCTGAACTTTTTCCAAGCAGAACCTATCCTGCAAGTAACACTTCTTCCAACACCCCCTTCACTGCCCAACATATCACCTAAGTAACAGAAGTTCTCAACTATCTCTAACGAGCCACTGTTGTACATCATTAAAGCTGGAAATACTTCATTCTCTATAATCTCACCTTTGCAACGCTAGATAGATAGATAGATGTGCATATTTTATATGGCTAGCCTCACAAATATCGAGGGATATACCCTGTCTATTATTTCCAGGAGGGGCCATGGCTTAGATGGAGAGTCCTAGAGTATTTAATGCTCATTTTGAGCTACGCAGACCCAATTAGGGCCCCGCGCTCTACTAGACAACTCCCGGCAACATCCAACGGCCCACAGTGTGCCATCTCCCGAATTTCCCTCACATGGCTTGGGTTAACCCGGGGCTATGGTAACATTCATTCGCCCATGTTGAATCGCCGTCAAGAAGAATCGAACCCCGGTCTCCTGCACAGAGTACGAGAGCTATAACCACTAATCTACGGCGCCATGCATACAAACTGAATGTCAGCTCTTAACCTTCCACCAATACTACTGCACTTCTTATGTACCCAATGCTTGCAAGTCTGACAAAAATGTTTCTATATCTGTACATTATTCTTAACTGATTAGTGCCAAGGATCTTGAGAAAATGTTGTTCCTACACTATTGGGGTTCAGGGACGACAGGAAGAAATTTTTACTTTTTCTTATAATGAATAAAAAATAAAATTATTGAACCCCAATTCCAGCGCATTTTATCTTCAATAATGTTGACTGGTTGGCTATGCTTGGCAGAAATGACTCATTTGCTATATTACAGATATTATAGCATTGGGGGATTTTATTTGAGTTGTATATCTGATATATTTTTAATTTTTAAAATTTTAAAGAAATTGTACATGCCAAGTAAAGACAGTAATGTTTTACACAGTAGAAGTGTTTCTATTGAATACACAGCCAACACACCTGGGATACTTTTACACTTCAATCTGGCTTTCCAACAGGCAAGCTTCCTTTCAGATGTTTAACTTGTGTCATATATATTAAATACCAATTTAAAGTATATATTAATGAATTGTATATATACATAGACCACGAAATTCCATGCTGTTCATTATGCTAACTTGTATATAACTAGATGTACAGTATTTTTTAATAATGTTTGTTTTCTGAAGATTGTTATAAAAAAGATTATTAAATTGAAGCAAAAAAACAGATGATCTTTTAGATGTCTCGGTTTACACTGAATGTGTAAAAATATGTTAATGAAATCTTAGGACTATATATTGTACTATGTAAGCATGTATTTTGTGTTCATCCTGGAGTTAGATATTGCCTTTGGAACAGCCAACTAATTGGCTGTTAAGAAAAAAAGGGTTTATTATGATAAAATTTCAACAATGTATTTTAAGAAATCTCAATTTTAGACAATTACTCTTACTTTGACAGTAGAAGTGTTTTCTTTTGCACAAAAGGGGAAAATAGGCCAAGCAGCGATGCATCTAATTGGCTTTTTACTATTACATTTGATTCTAAAAAAAAAGTTATCTTAAAGAAATTTCTTTTTTAACGATTCTCCAAAACTGACAGTGTCCTTTAGAAGCAAAGAGCAGAGAAATAAACACGCATTTTTTCTTTTTTATTGTTGTGAAAAATTACTTCTACATTATGTGAATATTTATTTTCTTATTCTTTGAGACTAAACTAACACAAAGAAATGGTTCAAGACACAGCATTATTACATGTGTACAATCTGTTAGTTGTCAAAGGATTGAAGGCATTTTTTTCTGCTTTTTATCAAGAACTGCAAGTTGAGAAACCTGGTATGTAGGGTTATGACTATTGTTAACAATAATTGAACAAATAATGAACTGATGTGATAAAATAAAAGATTTAAAAAAGTCCAATAAAGGTTTTTTATCAAAGTGTGATTTCTTTCTTTTAGACGACTTTTTAAAGATTTCTATTACTGATCTGTACAACATTGGAATTGTGTCTAGCTTGAATATCAAAAAATTTGAAAATATTATTTTGGAAGTACAACAACATACAACTTCGAAAAATGTAAGTTTCTCTGTTTTCTTTTATAATTTTACTTTTAGTAGAAGATTTATTCTTTTTCAACAAACCACCCTCAAAACTTCTACAATATAATTGCTAAACTTCTGTAATATGTGATATATATATATACATATATTTTCCAAATGTTCTGTGATATATTGGAAAACTTCTGCAATATATTGCAATACTTGTGCAATATATTCCTAAACTTTGGTGATGTATTGCAAAACCTCTGCAATATACAATATGTGCTATACGATATACAATATAATTGCAAAATTTCTGCGATATTTATATTGCAAAACTGCTGTGATATTTTGCAGGACTTTTAAAATATATTGCAAGATTTCTACAATATATTGCAAAGCTACTGCAATATATATTGCAAATTTTCTACAATGTATTTCAAAACTTCGCCGATCTACTGCAAAAGCATCTACAATATATTGCAAAGTTTCTATGATATATTACATTTCTTTAGGCTAATTATGAGCAAGATAATGACAATTCTTTTGTTGTTGACTTGATGTTACTGAATCAAGATCCTGTTGTAATCTGCTCAAATGAAATCAGTTGCAATGAGGTTTTAGGATCTGGAAATTTTGGAAAAGTTTTCAAAGGGACATGGTTTAAAAAAAATCACACCAACAAAGCAGTAAGTTTGTTATTTCAAATTCCTATTTTAAAGGTATAAAGCCGATTTATGACATTATCATTATAATGTAAAATGTTGACACCTCTTATCCAGCTGTTGTTAATATTTTACATTTTTTTAATTTAAAGTTACAAGTACCAGTTGCAGTTAAAACATTAGCAGATGGTGCAGAAATGTCATGGAAGAAAGAAGTTTCTATCTTTACAGCTCTCAACCAAAACCATCCTAATATTCTAAAGTTTTATGGTCTGCTAATTGGTGAGCAAGACGAAGTTAAAATGGTATACTGCAAAATATTTCTTTTTCCATTTTCATACCATTGGGACTACCTGTTCTTTGATTAAAATTTATAGATTTTTCCTATTGCTAGTTTGCATTGGGTAACTAGGGAAAGTGTTAAATACAAAGTCTACTTAGAGATCAAATAGTTTGCAGAAAGCACATAAGCTCTTCATGTAGTTGTTGGTGTATTTTTTCTTTGTGTAATATTACTTTATTACAGGTGACGGAATTTGCTGCTTGTGGTTCACTTCTTCATGGTTTGAAAGCACGAAATATCACATCGATTGCAATACTTGCTCAATTTGCAGTTCAAATAGCTACCGGCATGGTGTTTTTGCACAGTAAAAACCTCGTTCACCGAGATTTGTCGGCTCGAAATATTCTGGTCACAGCAAAAAATCAGGTAAGTGTAGAGTGATAAATTGGAGTGATAACTTTAATACAAAGTACTTTAGAAACAACTCAGTTTGTACAAACAATCATTGGATTGTTTTTTACGAGACATTTTAGAATGTTAGCTAGCATGAAGTGAAAATTTAAGAAACAGTCGATAATGATTATCATGCTATTATGTATGCAAGCACAATCATGTCTAAAAATCCAATCTATTTCAAAGCAGTAGCCTAACTAAAAAAAAATTATACTAAGTTTTAATTGTACGAAAGTATTTACTTTCTGAATTTTAATTTGTTTGTGGATAAGACTGGAATAAAAAAATTAACTTTTACAGCTTACTCAACTTTTGTGCCTCTTGTTAGCAATGTTGGACATTTTATTCGATCTATTGTGTTCTTATTGGATGAGCATACTTGATACAAGACCAGTAATCCATTCCAACATTTCACTTGGTCTGTAATCTGACATTGCTTGATTCTCGTGTTTTCATTATCCTCCTTGAAATTGTCAATACTTTTTATTTCAAATAAACATTTTATAAAACCTTTGATAACAAAACAAAACAGCACTATTAAACACACACTTGCTTATTATAGAAAGTTTCTGACATTGAACATCGTGGGCTTTGAATTCTTTCTGTGTGAAAATGTTTGAATGATTTTCTATTGGGTTTCGCTTGGTTTTCTATATAAACCTTAAAATCGGTGGCCTTTTTTAAATTGACTCTGTACTTAATTTTAAGGTAAAAATAAGTGATTTTGGTCTATCAAAAATCCTGGATGATACGACAAACGAGTGGGTCATGGAGTCAAACGAAATGTTACCAATGAGATGGCTTGCTCCAGAATCTTTTAATAATGGTATATTTACTATGGATTCAGATGTATGGAGCTTTGCTGTTGTATTATGGGAAATGTTTACATTTGGTGATTTACCGTGGTCGGAGTACAACAATGAGCAGGTAACATAATCAAACATAGAAACATAAACTATGTACTTTTTTGATAAAACTGTATACACACATATTACTGCAAAAAATTCCATTTTTTACGGACTCAGTGTCGACATGTCATTTTTCTCACTACAATCTTGGTCAAAATATGTTGATTTCGAAGTTCGCCACCACAAGTAATTGCTAAGGCTATTTCTATATCAGATTCATGCATTTTGAACTGGTCAAGTTGACTTGCCAGTGTTCAGAGTGGACCTGGACTTAGGATCTTTTTTTAAGTATTTGGTTGAGTCTTAACTCTTGAAATGTGCTAATTGTTGCTGACGTCAGAATGGCCATTTTCCACAAACTTCGGAGCCTTCGTGGGCCCGACGTGGATTATTTCGTTGTGCGGGCGTGCCACAGAATGCAATTGGAAACATTTTAAACGGTGTCTGTCTTGCCTATGTGTGTCAAAAATAGCGACTGCAGAGCATTGACCGTTTGCGCTTTTTTCCTCATTTGAAAAATGAAAAAAAAACTGCCTTTGTCTCAATATTTTTGTCGAAGATTGTAGCTTTCATGTAAATCCTATTTTTTCTTTCGTTTCCTTCCTTAGCGTTTGATGTAAGTAAATAACTGTTTTTGTTAAGGTACACACGAATTCTGTTGTCTTTGCAGGTTAAAGACAAAATTCAAGCCGGTATACCTCTACGTGAACCCAATGTATGCCCGCATGGTTTTTATGACATCATGTTAATGTGTTTTTGTTTTGATCCTGATGAGAGACCTCCATTCCACATAATCAGAGATGAATTGATTGCAGTAAGTATAAGATAATTTTTCTGAGTGGTGTTTGTGTTTGTATCAACATGATCGTGTAAGTCAATCTTACTTATGACAGGTTGTTGTCAACTTTTACATTTTGCTAGTGGTGTTTTGATAACATTGGTTTTGTAAAACTAAGCAATCTAAACAAATTAAAAGTTAGACGTTATTATCACTGTTACGATTTGTTTTTAAGCAGATTTGATCTTCAACGTAGTTTTAACCAGCTTGCAAGGTCGCATTCGAGGAAGAGATATTGTTCCTCTTTTTATTTTAATCAAGGAGGTTTAATACACCCTATATTTCTAGCAACAACCTGATACAGTTTTAACGGCAGCCGAACAGAGTGGTTATCACGTGTTAAACTTTAAAAAGAATGAATATGTTACAGCAATCAAACCAATCAGGTAAAATTAATTGCTCACGAATTTTCACATTTCCCTTCCTTTTTTCACACAAAAGTAAACCACATTCTCTTTTTCATTCTCTGATAAAATTAACTTTTTTATTAGTAATTTAATCTTCCAACATTGATGTTAATAACAAATAATAAGCAAATTTCGCATTTTCGCCGTCTTCACGACGTTACAACCATACGACACGTGGCATTGCGACGCAATTAGTTTCTTTGGTCAACAAAGAGATCATAAAATAGGATGTCATCCTTTATATGTTAAACAAACTTGAATCTGGTGTAAGGCCGGTGTTATAAACGAAGCAGCGACTTTTTTCTTTTTAGTGAAACAGATGTCGATTTGTGGCTAGGTCAGCACGAAGCTTCCCTTCTGTTTGGTTGTTTCAGTTTGACTTCGACAGATGTAATTGACTTTAATCTTCCTCTCGATCAAAACACAAACGATTTACAAAACAAAGTTGAGGAGGTCAACATACCTGCCGATCAGTCGTTGGAATCGCCACACTCCACCGTTGATGATATTCGTGAAGGTTATGCTTATTTAATTTTAATTTTTTGTTATTTTGGGCTATCGATTTCGTTATTCAAAAGGTTAGGATGGCTTCTGGTTACGACATTTAATTTTTTTATGATCTTAACGTTTCATTTTTGGATTTGCATTTCACGAATAGTTGGTCAAAAATAGTTCGAGGTTAAAAAAAGATTTTTGTCATTATAGAACCTTCCTATCAGCTTGCCACCAATGCTTTAAGTTACGTCGAAACGACACGTACCCGCAGTGAAAGTCAACCTGTTGTTTCAATCACAACACAGGACGAAAACTTCTCGATTTCTCGCGACACCCATGAAGCTGCAACAAGAGTGAAAGCGCTGCGGTCCGACGAACAACCCAGATTGCGTCCACAATCAGCTGATTTTAGTTTGAATCAGACAGAAAGAAAAGAATGTCAGGAAAAGTATATCGTTCATAGTTTGAAATCTGATTCAGACTCGAAATTAATTTTTAAAGATACAAATCCAGTTGTCCAGGAAACTGTAAACGACCGCATATCTCGTAATATGAAAGCCTTTCTTACAGCCGTGGAGAAGAGTGATAATATCGGAGTCTCACCGAAGGAGGAACAGTATTTAGTACCTGTTAATGTATCAATAGCGCCTTCGCTAGATCATATTATCAATTCTGTTGACCCTTACCCAAGATTAAAAGCCTTATCACAGGAAAATATTTACGAAGACACACCTAATGTCAAACAAACCAAAATCAGTGAAAGATGTCATAGTTCTGAAAATTTAATACAAGGATTGGCGAAAAGACCGAGACCGAAAGCTAATACTAAACGACCAATAAACGTTGAAAAACAGTCTCAAAATGCGTCTTGCGTTAAGCAAGATGTTCGTCACACTGCGTCTTCTTCTTATGGTGTACATGAAAAATTACCAAAAGGACTGACTAAGCGAGAATTGTATACAAAAGACATTTCGCATGCCACTTTTTTAAGCGACAAAGAAAACTTGACTCCGTCTTGTTATCGTAATGGACCAATGTGTAGAGTGAACAAAGCATTTGAACACGATCAATGGATACAAAAGTCTGATCACATAGACAGTATGACATGTCTTGCAAAAAGGCAACATAAACATTTAAGTTCCGATCTTGTTGATGGTAAAACATCGGCCATCTCATCTGCTAAAGAAAAAACAAAGAGTACGGTTACGAAATACCAAAGCAACGATTGGCATGTGTTTGAGAATAGTACACAAGATCCGAAAAAAGTTCATAAAATCCGTCGAAAGGGTTCCGATCGGAAAATCCACGAGACAAGTTGGCCGTCTGACATGTCGAAAATGAGTCGTGAAATGAAGGAGGAGTTTAGCGGAAAATTTAAAAAAATTAAAACGTTACTACCAACTGCGAATGTTACCGAATGCTTGGAAGGTTTACGATACTGCGGTAACAACGTCGAAAAAGCTGTTCAGTATATCCAAGTTGTAAAATTAACACGCGCTAACTTTGGATATTCTTTCGAACATTGTTTAAAAATATTTCAAAAGCATAACGAAAATTACACGGAAGCCGAGAAAAGTTTAAAGTTACAATTTGTTTGGGAACAGTTTAAATATTTGGATAGAGAACAGGTACGGGAACTTCTTGTTATCAACAAATGGGACATCAAAAGAACTTTGACAACTGTCTTCATTCAAAATTGTGTGGAAATCGGTGTGAACGAGAAAGAAGCGATCAGCATATTCTTGGAATGTGACGAAGATGTAGCGAAGTCTTTGGAAATGGCGAAAATTGTTCGCCTCGCTGAAATAACGAATAAACCGGAACATACTTGTTTCCGTGTTTTAACTCAATGTTCATGGAAGTTAGAAAATGCTGTTGATTCGATATACGCCAGTACTTAAATGGATTTTTTGTTATTTTTTATTCATGCGCTGTTAGAAATATACATATCTTTTTGTAAGAAAATTTTCCAGACATGATTTGAGTAGCGAATCTTATTTTCTTGTCCATGTGTTCAAGTTCTTGTTGACCGTTTTTTTGTTGTTGAAAAGATTTTTTAGAAGTTTTGTTCTTCAGAGATTTTTAATTTTTTTTTATTTCATGAAAATTTATACTATTTACTATGCATTAAATAATCCGAGTTGTAAAATTGAAGAAAGAGAGAAAAATTATCAAACGTTAATAAAACGTGTGTACTTTTTTCAACTTTTTAGTGCAAACAAACAAGCACACTCGAGTGTTATCATCAGTGTCATCTAAGAGGATAGGTGTGATTGAGGTTTTCAAGAATGGTCAGGGCCATAATTCGGTGTTTTGAAGCCACTTTTTAATGAGCTGGCGTCAGGTTTCGACTTGACCTAGGCCACCGGTATTACCATGAGTAACCAAATAAGGACCCCAGGGCGCTTATTCGGCTGGGGCGCTTGTCGGTACGTTTTTGCTTTACACCGGGCGCACCAAGCGCACCATCCGGATGTGCAACATGGTTTACATTTAATTACCTCACATCTAGTTACGTTGGTAGACTTATAAAAAATGGCCAAATGTCGCCTGTTTTTACCCAGTTTCTTGGCCAAATTGACCTGGAAATACAAGGGCAAGAAGTAATTATCATTAAGTCAGTTGGAATACTGAAATGTTGGTCTTTTTGATAAACGAAGTGAAACTTGGTATACATTTTAGTATATCATGAAAGGAACAAAATGGCAGCATTAACTTTTTGGTTATATCCACACTCTTTCTATGGCGTCTCAGAAATTTGTCAAAAATACCACGATCTGCTTATATTCAATTACTTTAGTTTTAAAACGAACTTTAACATTCTGTTTAAAGTTCTTGGTAGCTAATTAAAAGTTATTTTAACAAATTTTCCGGTTTTTCCATAATTTGCATAAAATACCAAAAATGGCCCGGAAAAACGATTTTTACCGATTTGCGATTAAAAGCCAAAATATCGGGAAATCGGGTTGCCCAAACAGTACAGAATATTTTCCTTTATTGAAATAAAGTTGTGTTGTGAGTTTTAAGGATTTCATAAAACTTTTAACGGTTACTTTCAAGTAGCTAGTATAGGGAGGGAATATAACCACACTTTTCCAAAAAACACGGTCAAACTCTCATAAACGTGACGTCACAACTTTTTTGTGACGCTCCATTGCACAAAATACCGTTGATCGTCAGCAAAAATCCACTGATCATCAACGCATGCGCAGTAACATCAATGCTATCATACGCAAGTAGAGTAAAGTCCCTACCATGCGGTGTTGAGTCATAGAATTCAAGGGTAAGTCCCTGTCATACAAAAATGAGTATAAAGGGGAATTCCCAACCCGCTCTGTAATCTTCGGACTTTGTTAAAATGTGTATATAAGAAAGGGATGAGTTGGTTTAAGAATGCCATCAGCAAACTATATAGCACCGTGTCGGCACCAGTGGCAGCAACTAGCGATGCTCTTGCCGATCGACTACAGAGTGTGCGGGATACCGTTGCATTCTATTACAACAAGGCAAAGGAACAAATTTCAGGAGGTACAACGCTTCACGATGAGATTGAACAGGAGGCAAGGGAGGACTACACGGAGGACATCCAGGGGGACGATATACAGATGCTGGAAGACGGAAATAGGATCAAGACATGGAGGTTCAACAAGTATCTAAATCAACCCCAAAGGGACGCGATCATGCGAAAAATTGAAACCCACATAGAAATGCGCGTTAAGGTTGTGTACAGCTTCAGCTGTGATATTTACAAGGGTGGGGGCGATGTGTCTGATTACCACAAAACTAAGAGCTCCAGGTCACTATCAAGCATTGCCGAAATCGAAGCGTTCGTAGAAGAATGCGAGATGAAGCGCCTCAATTTGGAGTATCACGAGTTCTGGACCAGGGCTTATTTACCACCTGTTAGAACCACCGGGACCCCCGGAGCGTATGAAGGCAAAATTATCTTCGATCACGTACAGATTAAGGTGATAAGCACGCGTGAACCCCTCTTGGGATGCGGCCCTCTCCCGGGCTGGCTGCAAAAAAAGAGGTGCATCTACGCCATGGACGGGGAAAAAGAACGAACAGACAACCTATGTTTCTGGAGATGCTTAGGTGTGATGGAGAGGGCCAACGTAGCACGAGGAACAGAACGTCTAACGAAAACAGCTCTCGCATTAGCTCGAAAGTACTATGGGGACCCCAAGCTAAAGCGTAAAGATGTGCGCCCCACGAAGCTGGTGGATCTGGAGGGCGTTGCCAAACAATTCAAGATCAACATCAGAGTCTTTGAACCCAAGGCAAACTCTGAGAAAGCACCATGGCGACTCGTCTATGGTCAAAAGCAGTACAAAAAGGGTTTGGGCACCAATATCAATCTTGGTATGCTGGACGGGCACTGTTTTTACATCAAGGATTTAGATGTGCTGACCCAACACTGGCAATGCGAGGTATGCGGCCAAGTTTTTAACGAGGTTTGGAATCTCACGCGGCATAAGAGGAACGAATGCGAGGGCGTCAAGGCGACGATTATCTGCAAAGGGGGGAAGGTCAAACGTATACCGCACAGGGCCGAGAAGGTCTTTTACGATGAGGGTTTTAGCTATGATGCATCAAAATGGATAGAATACATGTCAAAACAAACCGGAAGGCATATTAATCATGCCCTATGTGGTCATGGTGGTGAACGCGTTATATGTGATGGCAAAAAGGAGTGGAAAGTAGATGGCTATGAACCTATTTCAAAGACCGTTTACGAGTACAATGGTTGTAAGTGGCACGGATGTCCCTGTCTGTCCGAGAGAACCAAGGCGGACAAGACTCGTTACACTGCAACCCGGTCCAGGGAAAGGATGATACGGGAACAGGGGTACAGCCTCGTCACAGCCTGGGAATGTGAGAAACCACCCAAAATCAAGAGGTACTTTCAGAAGGAATTCAAACCCTATCCCCACTATATTGTATTTGATTTCGAAGCCCTCCTATCACCTTTAAATTACCAGCAAACCTCTGATCTAACATACCTTTCGAGGCATGTTCCGATAAGTGTTGGTATTGCCGATAGTTTGAATGGGGACCCGACGTTCATCGAGCACGAAAATCCCAAGGTCTTGGTCAAACAGTTTGTGGGGGAGCTGGAAAAGAGGCATACCCTGATTGTGTAGGTCGAGAGAATGTACCCGAAGCCTGACGACTTTGACATGCTCTCAAAAAAGAACCGGGAGTTGTGGAATGAGTGGGTAGTATCTGTAATCGGGTTTAATTCTGGCAAGTACGACATCAACCTGATCAAGCGGTATTTTGTCGAAGAGATCGCGCAAGGCGATAAGATCAAGGTGGCAAAAAAAGATAACGACTACATGTTCCTCACCACCTCGAGGTTTAAATTTCTCGACATCAAAAATTTCCTTGCTCCTGGTCTAAGCTATGACGGTTGGTGCATGTCGTTGGAATGTAGGCTCGGGAAGCTCATGTTTCCGTATGAGTGGCTAACAAGCCACGGCAAATTGGCCCATGTCGGTCCTGTCGCGCACGAGGACTTTTATAGCCGGCTAAGTGGGAAAAACACACTATCCCCTGAAGAGTACGGGACATTCTGCGCGGAGTTTTACAAACGAGGCTGCGTGACCATGATGGACTGGCTGCGCGAGTACAATCTAGCCGATGTGGAACCGTTCATTGAAGCCGTGGACAAGACGAGACTGCAGTATTACACCGATGGGATAGACATTTTGAAGGATGCGGTAAGTATTCCAGGTGTCTCGATGCGGTATGCGTTGAACAAATCCCTACGGTTGAACCCCAAGCTATAGCTATACGCCCCGGGGGACCCATGTAGGCACAGGTGCGAGGACTCTTGCTACACCAAGAGTTGTAAACAGGTACAGAAAACCTTCGAAAAATGTACTAGGAATGAGGCCTACGAGCTCTTACGGATGGGGATGGTGGTTGGCCCCGCTATCGTATTCTGTCGATACCACGAAAGAGACGTGACGGGCATAAGATCTAACGTGTACAAGGAACCCCACAAGTGCAAGACCATCCTAGGGTATGATGCAAACATGCTTTATCCGAGTACCTTGATGCAGGATTTTCCTTGTGGGAAGGAAAAGCTGATCAAGGTGGCTACACCGACATCAGCACATAACTTAGAGATACTAACGCGAGGTGTACTAGATGCATCGTTGTTTGGATTTGCCCAGGTTGATATCGAAGTACCTGAGGATCTGCGTGACAAATTCAGCGAAATGGCTCCACTGTTTGTTGTGAAGGAGATACCCGACGATCAAATCCCCGAGCATATGCACGAGTACCTGAAAAGTACGGGCTGCAAGCGTGTTCCAGGTACGCGTAAGCTTTTGGGGTTGCTAAAGGCTGAAAAGATTCTACTATATACCCCTGTGCTAAAATGGTACCTCGATCATGGGTTGAAAGTGACTGCCTTTTACCAGTTCCTCAAGTATGCTAGGGGTAGGCCCTTTGAATGGTTCCCTGAAGAGATTGCCGAAGCACGACGACAAGCCGATAAGGACCCCGATAAACGTATTGCGGGAGATACGGCCAAGTTGAAAGGTAACAGCTTCTACGGCAAAATGATTGAGGACCTAGCGAGGCACGCAAACACAACATTCACACGCAATGAAAAGGAGGTTGAGGCAGCCCTGCGAAGCCCTTACCTTGAAGATCTCGAGGAGATTGGAGATGCGTACGAGGTAAGAAGGGGCAAACACAAGTGTACCATCGATAGAGCCTACCAATGCGGTATTGCGGTGTACCAACTAGCCAAGCTTCGGATGTTGGAATTTTACTATGATTTTCTGGACAAGTACGTGGATCGTCGAGACCTTGAGTACATCTACATGGATACCGACAGTGCGTATTTTGCCATATCTGGGGAAGAGCTGCGGGATGTCGTTCGCCTCGAACTGCTTGACACTTACGATAAGGATGTGAAAAACTGGCTAGTCACCGATAAATACTCGAGTTGAGCGGGGGGGGCTATTCAAAGCGGAATTCATTGGGTTTCGGATGATTGCCCTGACAGCCAAGTGCTACTTTGTGGAGGGTAAAAAGGGTACGAAATTTTCATGCAAGGGGATGTCAAAGAGACAAAATGCCGTGACCTGGGGTAGATACCTGAGTGCCCTAAAGGGTGGTTTAGACATGGCCAAAAACGTAGGCTTTCGGGTACATGAGCAGGGTATGATTACGTACGAACAAAACAAGCTCGGCCTCTCGGCGTTTTACGACAAAAGAGTTGTACATGCTGATGGGGTACATACCTCCCCACTTGTTTTTTAAACATTTTTGAATAACAGGGGTTTCTAGAAACTGTCCAAAATTTTGTAAAGGTAGTACTTTACAAAACAAAAACAATATGGAGGGGACCGGGGAATGCAAGCAATGCAAGCAAACCCTACCACTGGACAACTTCAAGGTCAAAAGGAACGGACAACGAACAAAAAGGTGCATCAAATGCCTTGATATGCATAGGTCGTCAATTGAACGTACCAAATGCCCACATCAAAAACAAAGACACCAATGTCCAACATGCGATCAATTGTGTATTGTACCCTAGGCTATCGCCATAATCTTACTTTGCAAAGGATTCATAACGCCCTAAATTGGGATACAGAGATAGCTTCCCAGGAATATCTAGGATGCAACATTGTTACATTTATGAAGCACATCCAAGCCCAATTTAGAGGCGGGATGAACTGGGGAAACCGAAGGCAGTGGCAGTTCGATCACAAGATACCAATAGAGTACAGGGAGAATGGGGAATATCCTAGCGAGGAAGAACAATTGAAAAGGCTGCACTACACTAACATACAGCCCATGTGGGCTGCAGATAACCAGAAGAAAGGGCATCGATATATCTCCGAGTAGAATGTGGTCCAGCGCGGTTGATCAAACACACTTGCTATAAATGGAAGTGTGTTTGTATATTGCTGTAATTTTACCGTATGCCTTGATCGCTTATGTTATTTTTCGATATCGTCGTATAATAAAAAGAATGTCAGAGCTCGCGACTATATTCGACACAGCCCCTGCAGAAAATTTCGAACATGTTGAAAAACCCATCGATAAGCGTCGGGCTTTGAAAGAGGCCCTGCGCAAAGGCAGGGGGCATCTATTACCCAAAAAATGTACCGAGGGGTTTGTTGAAAAGGCCCCGGAAGAGGCTATAGATAAAGTACATACTGAGTACCTTCAACGTGAGCTTCAGGAGAAGGGTGAAAAGACTGCTAGGGCGCTGTCTACCCATGTTATCAGCCTCTATGCCAGCATGATTGGAAATATTGTAGATATTGACAGTGTTGACGAATTGCGCAGGGATATTGAAGAGGATCCTATTATCCGGGACTCCATGACAGACTTGGGGATTCTTGTGTATTGTACCATTGGGAGGTGTCTGGCACCTATCCTGGTAGCAGGCCATACAGCCCGATATATGGGTAAAAAAAAAAAACAGGAGGAGGAGACCAAGGAAGAGCCCCAGACGGTACTATAATAAAATGAGTGGAGAAGAACAAAAACAAGAAGAGAGGGTCATTACAAAACAAGTAAAGCATCCGGGGCGTGTGGCCCAGGGTCACAAGTTGGCAGCACTGATGAAGAAAAGAAAGGAGGAAATGAAACAACAAGAGGGTACTGTAGAGCCTGCAGTCAAAACCTCTTCTGGGGCCAGTTCCATACAGTCGATGGACAATGTATACCTTTATGGCGTAGGTACGCTTGCCGTGCTCGCGATAGGAGTAGGCGTCAGGTATAAGTTTGCCCCCAAAAATGGTGGAGAATCCCATAAGCCAGCGATTAATACAGAGCCCCAGCAGGGGAAACAGGGCAAAACTCATCCAAATATCTCTATGTTTAAAATGCTGTAATATAAATGAGTACAGCAACAAGCAACATTAGCCCAAAAGAGAAGGAGATTTTGGATATGCTCTACGAGACCGTTGTAGATCTTAGTTTTACCTTTGCCTATGCCATGGCAGGTAAAAAGTTCCTTGGTATTACGAGGCCGTCTACCAAGATGGATACCGAGGATGTGCTGAAGATGGTGGCATACTTCGCGGCGGGGCGGGCGAGTCGCGAAATGGCCGTGAAAAAAGGGTGGTTGCCCGCAAGCATAGTCCCCAAACCGAAATAGACCGCCCAGTAAAAATTTCTATTTACCCAGAGGTAAATAGAAACCGGCGGGTATCCGACGCTTGCCGATGTTGCCAGGGTATTGCACAAGGCGAGCCCCGGAATAGTAAATGGATGTAAAATGTTGTTACAAATGCAAAAAATTGTTACCCCCAGGCATGTTTAAGATTAGGGGTAATGGCCGAACAAAAAGCGAAGGAGCAGCGCCGGACCAAATGTAAGGACCGCCCTGTTATCAAATACTTAGACCCTCTTGATATTGACAGGGAAATTAGGGGGCTTGAACAGGATGTGAATTATCTACTTCTTTACACCCTGTTGACATACAACATCATACCCCAGTACATCGAACTCATCGGAGCACCCCCTGAGTTTGTCAACCCGGAAAATGCACTGCTCGTTGAGAAATATCGCAAGGTACTGAGGTGTCTACAAGGTAAATTAGTATATAACCCAATACCCCTTGAATATAGGACTCAAAATACCAAGCTCTGCCCTGCCTGCCGAGGGCCTTTGGTAAATAATCACGGTGGCGTGCTGATCTGTTCTGCCTGCGCCGCCCTATACCCTAAAATCGATATGAATAAATGGTGCTGGACGTTGTAAGAGACCCACATAACTGTATTTTTACAGGGCCAACAAGCTGTGGCAAGACGCAACGTGTGCTAGACCTGCTCGAAAATGAGTATAGGGGGCACTATCACAATATCATCATCCTGTGCCCGACTATACGGTGGAATAACACCTATTTAGAAAGGATATCATTATGGAAGGATAACTATGTGTTCCTGATAGAGCCCGGAAATGAGCTGTTTGAATGGATAGCAAAATTGTCGTCGCTGCTGGCAGGCGAAGAGAGTCTCTTCATAGTCGACGACATGATATCCGACGAGAGCCTCGACAAGCGTCGACAATCCCTACTTGAATTAGGTATTTCTGGCAGGCACAGAAGGCATAGCTTATGGCTCTTAACGCAGAGCTACACCGCCCTACCCAAGAATCTGAGGAGGCAGAAAAAAACCCTGTTTTTGTGGTATCCAAATGAGAGGAGCGATATGAAAATGATTGACGAAGAGACTAACATGATCTCCGATTGGGGTGAGACCAAGGCCGAGTTGAAGAGGTCCAAGCATGATGCTTGTACGTGCGTCTTGAACATCCCAGGACCTGGAAGATTCTCGAGTGAAGGCCTCTGGCATGGACTATAAGAAATGTCGCAGCTTATCTTCAACGCAGGAGCTATTGAACCCTTGTCCAGCAAACAAAATCAACCTATGTTCAAACGTGCCGATATTGGTAGATTTTTGGGCATTGAAAAGATTGCCGAGTCATATCGGGATATTCCTACCCTTGCGCCTCATGAGATGAACTTGATTACTAACCAACCACAAAAACAAGACCAAAATAGCCATGATACCTTCGTGACATTGGACGATGCATTGGAGATTGTGCGTCGTTCCAGAAAGCCCAAAGCTGCGGGGCTAATCAAGTGGCTCGCCAGGGCAGGTGTGAAAAAACTACAAGACGAACTGAAGGAGCAGCGCCAGGCCCTAGAGGATAGAGACGCGACCATGGCGGTGATGGCGGGTGATCTGAAGGATAGGGATGATGAAATTGTCTTTCTTGGGGGATGAGCTAGAGGACAGAGATCGACAACTTACAGTGCTCAAAGAACGTACCGTACCGCATGCTCAAGATCCCGGAAAGGACAATATGATCATGATATATCGAAAACATACCTCATATGATGATGATGAATACCATAATCTTCCATACTACTGTGCGCGTGTGCAAAGACGTATTCTTTCTACTAAAAGGAGATGGTTCAAAGACAACTACCTTAATGCGGAGGAGATTGTCGTCATCGAGAACCCCAACGGTATACACTCCTTTAATCGGTTTGAGGATGATGGGCATGTGGAGCGTTACGGAAACCATTTCGGTCTTATTGACCTTACCCGGGATGACCTGTATGACCTAGGTGTTCCGGCATTAGAGGACTAAGCAGACGCTAATTTTAATACCCATAAGAGTATTAAAATTATCATTTTTGACCCTTTTGGGTGTATGTTAAAAGCCAGTGAAATATCAAAAGATGGAAGCATACATAAAACAAAATCAATTTACAATCAACTACAATATACAAGTACCCGTGCTACACTGTTGTATCAGGGTAGGGTCAGTGGCTGGATATTGTCCTACCTGCCTGGAAAATTTTAAATATCGAGATGGGATATACTATGAGGGGTTTGAATATAAAACCGACGAAGAGCTTTTAAACAGGGTAGCGTCGGGCGAAAAAGCATGGGGTACATTTGTAAGAAGCGAGATTGACGAGGATTTAGAGGATGATACTGAACGCCTAGGGCTCCATATTGTTGCGGCTAAAGAGAACAACCATGGCGCATTCTGCTATCAAGTCATCAAGGATAGGGATTTGAAGCTATCGGATTTAGCTGATATATCAACAATAGGCAATATACTCAGATTTCCGATACCGGATAGACGTCTAGTCGATATTGATTTGGAAAATGAACCCAATGTCATCAAAGGTATCGTCTATGGATACCCGTTCTATACCCTACATCCTTTTGATTATTTAAGGGATCCGAACGAATAGCTATTACCACTCTTTGATAACATCCGGAGGTACAACCCCGAGCGTGTGAGACATTTTAGACTTGGTGAACACTACAAGCATGAACGTCTCCTGGAGCTCGCGGAATGATATGACTTAAACATTTTTTTGTATGGAAGATTTGTCCATACAAAAAAAGCTAATTCTACCAGTGAAATATTAAAAGATGGAGAAGGCCAGGAAATGCACACACTGTAGGCACTATCTTTCTTTGGACAATTTTAGAATCAAGCGTAACGGTCAAAAGACAAAAACATGCGCCAGATGCTTGAATATAGCCAAGGCGTCAAAGGAACGCAATAGGTGCCCGCATCAAAAGTTTATATCAAGGTGTCGGGAATGCGGTGGTAGGGAAATATGCATCGATCATGGTAGGCGAAGATCTGAATGTAAGGACTGTGGGGTTGGTGGTATCTGCAAGCATAAAAAGATAAGATCAATATGCAAGGACTGTGGGGGTGGAAGTATCTGCGACCATCAAAAACAAAGGCGGCAATGGCCCATATGCGACCCTGATGGCCATCTCGCCCATATTGTAAGCAACCGAACCCATAACGCCCTAAAGAGAAACAAGGAGCTCAGCTCTCAGGATTACCTAGGTTGCAATATCGCTGCACTGAGGGCCCATATCGAGGCTCAGTTTTCTGAGGGAATGGCCTGGGACAACCATGGGGAGTGGCATATCGATCACAAGGTACCGATTAAATATCGAGAAAATGGCGATGCTCCGTCGCTTGCCGATGTTGCCGGTAGATTGCACTACACCAACACTCAACCCATGTGGGCGAGTGAGAACATTTCAAAAGGCAACCGATACATTACAGAATAGGAGTGTTTTTTGTGGCCTTGATAAGCCATAAAAAATATTACCAAGCCTTAACCTCCTCCGGAGGTACCTGAACGTCTTCAGGAATAAGCATCAGCTCCTCTGACACGAAGCTACGATCAGGGCCGTCCTTTAAATAGTATAGCACGCGACTACCCGCTACAATAAGATCCAGTCTATACATTTTCCTACTCCAGAAAGCATCTGTTGCACGTCTCTTTTGATCATCATGCTCCTCTCCTGGTTGTAGCAGGTACAAGTACAACCCATCCTCAGGTAAGGGCTTTTCCTCGGGATATTGCTGACTTTTTGCAAGTGGGACATCATCGAGTTTAATCGCCTTGTTAGGCTTTATACCGATCATGTCAGTCTTGGTATTATTGAGACTTTTTACTATAGTGTACAGGTGCTTAACCCAAATGGTACTAGGCTCCCCAGAGGCCAACTCCTCTGCATGTTGAGGCTTAAAGAGCCTTTCGGCAAGTACCTTGTTGTAGGACTCCACAAAGGCTGTGAAGGTATGGTGGTACTTAGTGGTGGCCCTCTTAATTTCAACTCCCTTATCCTCCAATAGCTTCGTTACATCCGATTTGAATTCGGAGCCATTGTCACATTGAAAAATCTTAGGGTATCGTAAAGGCCCCGCTTTGTAAATGTCTTTGATCATATCAGAGACCTCGCTAGCTTTTTTGGTACGCAATGGCCTAGCGACCTTGTACCTTGAAGCAACGTCAATGCCTGTCAGGATATATTTGTAGGTGCTTCCATATAGTTTGTCATGTGGCATGTACAGCAGATCAAACTAATGCATCTCATTGGGTGTTGTAATGGTGAAATGAGGGTAATCAATACGTTTTGGGCCCCGAATATGCCGGAGCCACAACAGTTGACGAGGCAACCAGTGGGTTACTAGCTTTTTGGATAGACCGCTCTCCTTCGCGAGTAATTTGATAGCCCTGCGTCCAACCCAGAGGTGTTCTGGGGTATAGTAAATTTGGCTTAATGTTTCCACCTCCTTCTCGGTAACAACGTGCGTTTTTGACATGTTTATTATACATGTCAAAAAACGTTCTTACAAATACCTGTAGGCTATAAAACCTAGCAGAGACAATGATCCAACTATGAAGGTAAGCTCGCCATCTTGCTGTGGTTTGGAGGGTACATAGAAATCAGACAATTGCGGGACCTTCTTGCTTGATGCTATATAGTATTGATACAGGTCGTCGTCCAACTCTTTTAGGCTTTTACCGGCCCTTAACTGCATTTCCCGTTGCTCAGCAAACCAGTCCAATTTGGCTTGTCGATCACGTATCCATGCTGCCTGAGCCCCATTTAGTTTTTCCATGGCCTCGTCATGCCTCTTTCGCTCCGCTTCCCCATGTCCCGATAGTTTGCTAAATAGATAGTTTGTGCCGCTGAATGCTAGGGCGTTGATTAACGCGCCCCCTGCCATGATTGCTAATTTAGCCATTCTATTCTCAGGTGAAACGATTGCCCCTTGACATGTTTTCACTCGCCCATATTAACTCGTGTTTGCCCCTAAGGGCAAGAACGAGTTGTGGTCTACTCCACGGAATGAAACCGTATTTATTCCGACTGTTTGCCCTTCTTGCAGTCTATGCACTTGGCCCTCTGTCTATCATGGGGACAAATCTGACTGCCCTTACATTCCTTACAATAGGCCCTCACCCTTTCATGGGGGCATCTATTACGTTCCTTTGACGCCTTATTAATATCGAGACATTTGATGCATGTCTTTGTAGCTTGACCATTTTTCAACACCTTAAATGCATCCAAGGCCAACACTTTTTTACAATCTGGGCATCTCTTTTCTTCCATATTGATTTATATTTGCCTCATGGGGACAAATATAAATTGTGGTCACTAATATTCCACAGAATGATAACGGCCGCCCAGGATGTTTAATTGAGCATCTTGAAGCAAGTACACATAGCATCTGAAATCCCCAGTTCCGTCAGCTTTTTTTGTCATATGGAGAGTAATGCCGTCACTAAGCCTCTGTAGGGGCCTCCCGCTACCGTGCAGGCCCGGATCCGGGCTTGCTCTGAAATCGACGAAGAGCGCATATCTCTCGTTGAAGAATTGGCCAATCGTTACCGAAGAGTCGTGACTACCAAAGAGGTTGACAATCTGCTCCAGATGATCCTTGGGTAGCATGGCATGGCTATACAGCTCATTAGGTTCACCTTCCACCGTGATGGATATTTTTTCAATCTTTGGATTATAAAATACCTCATTTACACCAGCGTAAGCCTTCACTTTCCCAGGGTCTATAAAGAGTAGCAAGACACCCTTGAGACTCTTTGCGGGTGTATCGATTTGGAGGTTGTAGCTGGTATCCGATTTTTTCATGGTCACCACCTTACTTCGAAGTATTCGTTCATAGGGTAACGCGAGACTACTATACCTTGACATCATGGCACTCGCGAGACCCTCATGGTTTACCTTGTCAAACTCTAGGGCAATATTGGTGATCCTATAGGTAGCATCCGCTGCCTTGGTTGCCGTACTTCCCACGGCTGCCGTACCTACATCTTTGATCACGTCACTGTACGATGCGAAATGTAGGACAAACTGCAATCTGTCGTATAATCCCGCTTGATGGTACGGTAAGTCCTTCGTTAGCTCGAACATTTTACCAAGGGGGACGGAAAAGGTGTTACCATAGGCGGCAGCAATGGCTTTTTCCTCATCAGTCCCAACGTACTCAGTGGCCTTTACCTGCAGGGCCCTGATGGTACCATCATTAGGATTAATACCCTCTAGGATGAGATTGTTTTCCCGATCGAATTTGGGCAGCCAGAGGTCCCGGTACACTGCCAGGATATTGTAATCAGATATATTCTGTACCTCGTTGCCATTCAAGGTGATGCGTAGATTTCGCACCAGACTTTTGCCTATGTTGCTGACCAGGGTACGCTTCGTGTTGGTCCCCGTCAGCACTAGGTCAAATAGTAGCTTGATGCTCCCCGGAAAAATGACATCATTCTGTCCTAGGTTGGGAATATCCACGTACAAGTCTTCATTCTGGTTGATTGTAGAGGGTACGTGACTCACCGTGACGCGCTGCCACTTTCCCTTAATGGCAAAACGCTGCTTCGTTTCTGCGTAGGGGTCCAATGTAGTTCCAAATGCACTCATTTATTATGGAGGGATTATACAATAAATGCCAACTAATCCAGTATTTGATCACGATCTTCCGGATGAGGAGGGTGGGAGGGATGATAGGCCCGATACTACGTCAAAACTTCCATCAACGCAGCAACTTCCATCAACGCCAGGGCCTTCAACCCAAGGAGAACAACAAGGTGCTCCGGGGTCTATACTTGAGGAGCAGAGAAAAAAAAATTAAAATCAAAGGTTGATAGCCTCTACGCTCATCTTAGTCAGGATACGAGGCAGCTGGGGAAGCTTATAATGATACCTTATGATGATTTTAGGGTGGAGGGGGGACGTCTTTATTTCAAGGGTATAGATATTACGGAGCGTATTTACAAGGAAAAAGGTGCTGGATTTAGATCGCCCGGAGCCATAACCTCAAAATTGAAGGTAGACCTCGTGCGGGCTATGGGTTTCCCAGACTATGTCACTACACCCAACAAAGGTAGGGCAGCGGCCCAGGCACTTGGGCAACAGATTGATGACATTGTGAGGAAGGACAGGGCTGCCGATAGCATTTCGATGCAATCTATAGAATCGATGGAGGAATTTGTGGATGCCACGGATAGCTTTATAGAGGAAACTTCATTTGGTGGCACTGATGAAGAAGGTATCACTGAACGTGAAAGAAGGGGGCTTAACCTCGAACTCCAAAGCATACGGGGCAACTTGAAAAGCCTGAAAAACAAGATGATCACATACGATAGCGAGATCGACAAGGCAAGGGGTAAGGTGAAAGAATTCGAGAAGCAGAAAGCCGGGGCAGCTAAGGGACAGCAAGATATCCTTGATGGGAAAATCAAGGAGCTTGAGGATAAGATTGAAAAATTGAATGATAAAAAAAAGGCCACGCAGAATGCACATGGCTTACTTTCCTCTCAAATTTACAGCCAGCTGAGGACCATCAAGGAGACCCTGATGAAAATCGCTGGAGATGACACGTCTTTGCTGGAGAAGCTAAAGATCCTCTTCAGGGAGCAGGGTATAACCATGGCGAGCATAGTCTAAGCTATTGGCCTATTAATAAGCACCATCGTACTTGCAGCTACGGGAGGGGTGCCGCAGCGGGTGCTGCAGGAGGAAGTGCCGCAGAGAAGGGGTTTGTAGAGAAGCAGCTTGAAAGGCTCGGAAAGTTCCTGAAGTACCTAGCAGGTAAGGCAGGTGTTGCATTGCCGGGGATCATGGGTACAATAGTCTCATTCTTTTTAAGGGTAGCGGCAACTGTTGTCGAATACGCAGCCAAGCATCTGTACATGGCAATCGCTGCCGCCGTTGGGTTTGTCGTGGTCTATGTTGGTAAGGTGTAATATTTAGCTATGTACGCAATATAAGGCCCACGCCTGTCATGATTAATGCGGCCTTGGTATCCTCGTGTTGGTTTTGTGGGGGTTGCTCAGGGGGATGTATAGGAGGTGTTGGTGGTATTGTATGCCTGGGATGTAGTTTATCTGCCACATGTCTGATGGTATGCCCGGTATGCCTAAGGGGTGTAGCATGTATAGGTATTTTGGTAATATGCTTGGGGGGTGTAGTATGTATAGGCGTTTTGGTAATATGCCCAGGGGGCGTAGTATGTATAGGTGTTTTGATAGTATGCCTCGCAATAGGTTTGTTATTCACATCAACCTGTGCCCCCACATTTACATTGGCAGGTGCGATCAAAATATTGTTGTTATACCCCTCAATCTTACCTATACGTAGGTTCATGTCCGAGGGCAACATGTACACGCTGGGCATAACGGCAAAATTCACTGGCGTTCTAGCATATTGCAACACCTTCTGGAATTCCGTGATATCATGCCCCACATTCTCTTGGCGTTGTACCATGGCTTCAAATTTCTGCATTAAAATCTGTCTTGCTGTGTAGTTGTCCGCACCGGACCCGAGTAAGGATGCCTTATGGCCCCTGCCTGCGACCCAAGTAATAGGACCACTTCCGATGTCAGACCTTGACTTGCCGGGATGAGGAATTTGGCCCAATCACCATCAACCTGTGGCCACCATCTTCCGTTAGTCAATGATGCCGATACTGATTTGGTCTTGTATAGACCGTTAGGGTCCGCACCATATTCGCGACATACCTGCGCATACCCGGAGGTTGAGTAGGGGTTTTTGTACTGACTAAAACCATCGTTAAAAGACATGGGTACCTTCATCCTTGCCAGGATACGACGTATATGATAGTATACATGGAATTTGAATATGGAGTTTACAAGTGGTACGGAGCCTGTTAGGTGCTTAGCGGATATACCTAGTGCAGTGCTTGCGCAATGGGTTGCAAAGTTCACCTGAATATTCCAGTAGTCCAGGGCTTGTCCTCTTGTCCAGCCCTGAATGACAGGGTGGTTCAGGTAGGTTGTTGTAACCTTGATGGAGTATTTGGTAAACTCGGGGAATGCCACAGAAATGTGTGACTCCGTCGATACATACAGGTCCTGATGCTCCAAGTTGGTTACACCAAGTGGCCATTCTCCCCTGTTGGGCTTGTACCTTGCCTTGGGGTTGTATGAATATATGTTCATTCCTTTCTTGTAAGAAGAAAGGGATGAAGCAACTATATATTACTGATATTGCGAAACCCACAATATTCGAGGACTACTTGGGACAGGACACGAGAATTGCCCTGAAATCGATAAGCATCAGGCCCATATGGCTGAACCTTTACAGTGAATGAATTTGTCATACGTAAAATGGGGCCTGATCAAAGAGAAATTAGGATTGAGATTATGAACGGCCTATATAGGATAGAGGATTTGGCGGCTATTGTGAACAGCCAGGCGCAGGACAGGATCAAACTGTTTGTCTTGAAAAATGGACTCTGTAGGCTCCGTGTCAGTGACGGGTACACGGTGGTTATTCATCGACAGCTTCAAGACCTCCTGGGTCTATCCTACGACCCCAGTAAAAAGTACTATCAGAAGGGGGACTATGATTCCTTCTACAAGACTGACATCTACCACAGATTGAGACTTGTTTGCCCTCAGCTGGATGAAGACGACTGCCTGCTGGATGGTAAAAAGTCTAAAATTCTGGCCCTGCTTCCCACCAAGGAATTAAACGCTTGGGGGGATATGCTGACCTGGAGTTTTGATACCCCAATTTACATGCCCTTAAGAGGCTCTACGGGTCGCCTCGAGTTCATGCTAACAGATGAATTACACCATGAGAAAAACGTTTCGTTCACTGGGATAACCATGCAGCTATTGATAGAATAAAGATGAGCGACATCAGCAAACTATACCCCAGTTTGCCGAGTGCACCTGCACAAAGTTCCGATATACCCGAGGAAAGCCAGGTATACAGGCTCAAAAAGATCGAAGAAATCGAACAATACCTGAGAAAGGAAATTAAGGAGCGGGATAAGCTCGCTAAAAATTTTAAGATGCACGGGACCTGGGTGAGGTATTGTGATCATGGTCTGTTAGGCATAAGCGTGATAACTTCAGGGCTTGGTATAGGAGCTATGGCCTCTGGCCTTGGAGTACCACTGGCTATTGGAATGGGGGGCATTAGCATAGCAATGGGGATAGGCCAAGCCGGTCTGCGGAACGCCGGGAAGAGGTTGGGTGTGAAATCCAAGAAACATGAGGCAATTAGGCTACTCGCGGAAACAAAATTGAACTCTATTGTTGATCTTATATCAAAGGCTGTAGAAAACGGGGTTATCAGCGACTACGAGTTTAGTCTCATTATGTAGGAGAAGCAAAAGTATATGATATTGAAGGAACAGCTGCGGCAGCGTGTTAGGAGGATTGTTGACTCCATCAATGAACGAGAACGTGCTCAGCTAGTTGCGAAAGGTCGGGAAGAGGGCAGAAGCGACGTTTTAAAAAAACTTCAGTCTGCACAGTATGCCAGCGGTATCTAGAGTCCCCGCCTGAGTATAGGCCTTAATTTAAATATATTTTATAGGTACCGTATAACCTATAAAATATATGGTTTTTAATCCTCACTCAGCAACCATTCTTTTTTGAAGTCCTTATATCGACATTCCGTAATATGTACTTGGGGGTAGTGGTTTTTGCCCTGCACATGCACTGATGAAATAGCCATGATTGCACTGGCTTGGCATGGCTCATCATAGGGTACTGGCATGCCGTGGAATTTAGTAGTGATCGCATCCTTGTAGTATTTGAGCTTGGCATTCACGTAACGGTCCTTTTTGACCGGCTCCGTCGTCAATTGCTCGGAGATCAACTCTTCAATTTTGTTCCATATTTGGCGATACTTCGCAACCCAATCAGGGTACTCCTCAAAATCAAGACTCATCGATGGTACGACACTGGCATTATACCGAGTCACTCCATTCGGGGACCATATTTTAGGTGTTTTATTCTCAGGGCCACCACGAGGTCTTGTGTATGATACCCTACTATGTACCGATTATCCTTACCTCCATTGGCAGGTATTGGATCTGACACCGTCAGGTGGCCCACGTTGATATCATTAATGTCTGTAAAGGTAGTCGCAAAGTTGTAGAAAATTTTAGGGTTGACAATTTCTTCTTCAAATTGTAGCATCTTGTTTTATTGTAATTCAAACGACTTCAGAGAATTGCATGTCATCGTACATGCACAACCACCTCCATTATACGTGATGTATTCCTGGTAGCAGTACCAGCACAGCATTTTGGCTTTCACCACAAACCTTCGTTCACAGGTACACCTGTCATACTCATCCAGAATACGTTCACAGTCCTCACATTGTTCTTACATTTATTGATGATTCCAAGGCATCAAGACGATCATCTAGGTCCTTAATACTCCATTCATTCTCCTTTTCCTTCTCTGATTCTTTTACTAATGCCAATGCCATTAGTGGCAGGGTTATACCGATGCCGGCTATAAAGGTCATGACTACTGCACTTCCAAATATATCAAATTTTCTCTAACAGTTAATGCACATTTATTATGGTAGTATTTTTGATTTCATCTTACAACCCCGAAGGGTTGTAAGATGACTTATGGATTTCACCTACATATTGAACCTTTCGGGGGCTTTGCTGCACATGTCCTGCGTTTTGAACCGATCCGGCACATATTCGAGCAGGAAGGCCTTCCCTTCAACGACCTTGTTGCACATGTCTTGCGTCTTGGCATGGTCCGGAATATCCTTGAACATATAGGGGGCCTCGTCGGTAAATATATTGCACATGTCTCGCGTCTTAAACCAGCTCATTTATATATACAAATTTCAACAAAGTCCGAAGATTACATCTACGTATTGGATGGCATCTTTTATTGCGCATGCGTTGATGATCAGTGGATTTTTGCTGATGATCAACGGTTATTTGTGCAATGGAGCGTCACAAAAAAGTTGTGACGTCACAAGTGAAATTGTGTATGATATTTTTTATGAGAGTTTGACCGTGTTTTTTGGAAAAGTGTGGTTATATTCCCTCCCTATACTAGCTCAAGTAATGGTCAATCTAAGGCTCAGGGATGCTTGGGACCTAAAAATGTGATATGCAGGTGTCAAAACTCCCCCCCCCCCGCCCTCAACCCCAATCTGCAACCGAATAAGGTATTTGTAGTATTGTAATAAAGTATTGTAGTTTAGTGTAGTTTATTTATCCCAGAAGGTGCCATTTTTGCGTTATTTCCACTGCAGCAACTGCACAGCGGTGATACAGTACACAGGTTTTATTTTTGCGAACGAGAACCACCAAAAGAGATTCAAGGTGCGCTTGTTCTTTTTTTTTTATCTTCGCTCAAAGCTCCCTTTTACTGGTCACTAGTAACTATATGGCAACCAAACAGATAAATAACTGCCCCATGCAACTGCGCAGTAGTATGCTATGCTATATCATATCCTGATCAAATGAGTTGGCTTGAGGGTGTTCCTTTTGATATCATTTCGTTACTAGTCTACCACCCTAATATTGAGAATCTCAAATCTTTTAATAAAATAAATACCTTTCTCGTTCCCAGAGCTCTTTGAGATAAAACTACTTTTGAGATTTTATCTCAAAGAGCTCTGGGAACGAGAATGAATAAATACATTCGTTTGCTTACATAAAAATCAAATCCTGCGGCTCTAGAGGCCTAACTTTGTAAAAAAATCTGTTGCTAGAGATGATTTTTCTTATAATTCTTTGTTACAGTTTTAAGTTTTATTAGCTAATCGATTGTTTTTTGATGGCACAGCACCTTCGTCCCCAGGAGCACATTGAAATAAAACGTATTTTGGGGTTTATCACAAAGAGCTCCCGGGGACGAGTATGTTTCGTCCGCGCGTAGAAAGTTGATGAGACTGCACAAAGCACCAAAGCAGGTTTTCAATTTCAAAAATCTGACCAATAAGATGTTTTGTTGACTATATATGGCAAATGGAATGCAGAATTCGAATTTTGTGTTATATAATTTTCTGTTAACCGATTCATTCCGATTATACGTTCAATACTTCTGAAGATTCTTCATCAACGTAGCTTACTTGAGGAATTTTTTTTCATTTCATTTTATCAACATGGTAGGTTACTTTAAAAATCTTTTTTATATACTAATATTTTAACACGTTTGGACGCAACTTTAGAATCGACACTGTCTTTTTCCGTTGATAATTATGGAGTGGCTAGCTCTGGCTAGCTACATGCTAGCTGCGTGACTGTATGGTTGCATGTGCAGACTATGGAATATGTTAAGATTTAATATCAAAGACAATAATGTAATTTTGTATATAGCCATTCTAAAGTTTAGCCTACGTTTGCATTTGTTATGAGAATTTTTTTTTCAATCTAATTCGTTTCTCTAGCTTTTCTTTTGCTTTTTTGATATGAGAAAAGGCAAAAAACCTGGGGACGAGAGTGCTTGTTCACTAGTATTTTCTATGCAGTTTAATTTTTGCGATGGTGTTCTAATGTTTAGCCAAGCACTTAGCCATAGGTTAGCTAAAATATAATTTTTATTTTTAGAGAGAGTGCATTTCTATCCACGTCGGACAGGCTGGTGTCCAAATTGGCAATGCTTGCTGGGAGTTATATTGTTTGGAGCATGGTATTCAACCTGATGGTCAAATGCCAAGTGACAAAACAATTGGTGGTGGTGATGATTCTTTCAACACATTCTTTAGTGAAACCGGGGCTGGTAAACATGTTCCCAGGGCTGTTTTCGTAGACTTGGAGCCTACTGTCGTTGGTAAGAAGGCGTTTTCTTATCTTTTTGTATTTACTTGTTGCTTTGTTATATTCCTCCCTATCATAAAGCAAAGTACCCTTTTTTAATATGAATACACAAATTTTAGATGAAGTACGAACTGGAACTTATCGTCAATTGTTTCATCCTGAGCAATTAATTACTGGTAAAGAAGACGCAGCCAATAATTATGCTCGTGGTCATTACACTGTTGGCAAGGAAATTATCGATTTGGTGTTGGACCGCATTCGAAAGCTCGCTGATCAATGCACTGGTCTTCAAGGATTTCTAATCTTCCATTCATTTGGAGGTGGTACGGGATCTGGATTCTCCTCTTTGCTTATGGAGCGCCTTTCAGTGGATTTTGGCAAAAAATCAAAGCTTGAATTTGCTATCTATCCTGCACCACAAATCTCAACCGCAGTTGTGGAACCTTATAATTCCATCTTGACAACTCATACCACTTTGGAGCATTCCGATTGTGCGTTTATGGTAGACAACGAAGCCATTTATGATATTTGTCGACGAAACCTTGACATCGAAAGACCAACATACACCAATTTGAATCGACTCATTGGTCAAATTGTCTCATCAATCACTGCTTCTTTGCGTTTTGACGGTGCATTGAATGTGGATCTCACTGAGTTCCAAACAAACTTGGTGCCATACCCTCGTATTCACTTTCCACTCGCCACCTATGCTCCAATCATATCTGCTGAAAAAGCATACCATGAGCAGCTGACAGTAGCTGAAATCACCAACGCTTGTTTCGAACCTTCAAACCAAATGGTGAAATGCGATCCACGTCATGGCAAATATATGGCTTGCTGCATGTTGTATCGTGGAGATGTTGTCCCCAAAGATGTCAATGCTGCTATTGCAACGATTAAAACGAAACGTACTATTCAATTCGTTGATTGGTGTCCGACTGGATTTAAAGTTGGTATCAATTATCAGCCACCAACTGTGGTACCTGGTGGGGATCTCGCTAAAGTGCAGCGAGCTGTGTGCATGTTGAGCAACACGACTGCCATCGCAGAAGCTTGGGCTCGCCTTGATCACAAATTCGATCTTATGTATGCCAAACGTGCTTTCGTTCATTGGTATGTTGGTGAAGGAATGGAAGAAGGTGAATTTTCAGAAGCAAGAGAAGATCTGGCTGCTTTGGAGAAGGATTACGAAGAAGTTGGAGTTGATTCCGTTGAAGGAGAAGGCGAGGAAGAAGGCGATGAATATTAAACAATTTTATCTTAATTCTTGTACATAGTATAGTTGCAATAGAAATTTATATTTGGGAAATTTAGTTTGTTTTTTTGTCTAAGATTTCTACAATTAATCTTTCTAGTCAGATGTTTACAATTTCTTTGGCAGAAATAATTTTTTGCGAAATAAGTAGATCCAATATTTTGAGAAGATTTAGAAAATTGAAATTGGCCCCTTAAGAATCATGGAAAATTTCTAATTCATCGACTTATTTAATTTTTTTACACTTCCCATGCGTATTTTTTGGAGTCTGGCAATTTCCGAATCTATTCTACGGGAATAAATTCTTCAAGAATTACTGACCGTGTGACATTTTACGATAACAAAGTTTTATTAATTGGTTCTAAAATTTAACAAGTTTTACTAATTTTACGAAAATTCCCAATGTTTCCATGAACTTTTCGCCCACGTCTGTTAATTTTAGCGCAAAGCCGCTGTGCGACTATTTTTTCGCACACTTGGTTACGGGGAAATTGGAAATCGGAAAAAATGAATAAAGTTTTGAGTATCGCCAACCTCATAGTACCACAGTATATTTTCCGACATCCGGACGGCGATACGATCATCGTCGTCCGGATGTCATAAAAGGTACAAATTAATTAATTAATGCACTGGGGACGCGGTTAGAATATCGTAATACTTTTTCCAAACAAAATGTTGGTGGGCGTAATTCCGAATGATGCAACTTTTGAGAGCGCTAATTAGCCATAAAAGTCCCAATTTAAACTCGCATGAAAATTCATGGTTGTTTAAAACAATAAGCGGACACTACCGTTGTATTCCTTCAAATAAACGCCCCCTTTTAAAGGCGTCCCTCGATTAAACGCCCCTTCTCCATAATTTTTTAACGCCCCCTTTATTCGGAACATTGTGCAAATTCATTCAAAACTGGAGGAAGAAAATATGGTTGATGCTGGACCAGCTTTTATATAGCTAACGATGATCTAATGATTGATAATGATGATCGATGCCGCATGTACCCCCAATGGCAAGAAAACACAAAACTTTATTAAATGCCCTCTCCCAAAAAAAATAATAATAATAAATATCGAGACTAGGTGGCAAATTTCGAAGTTCGTCCCCACAAGTAGTTGCATAGCCTACTTGGTTTATGCAATTTAAATTCAAACACTGCGCACCTAGCCTATGCATCGAAGAAGGCAGAATTCGCAAAATGGCCGAAAAAGTGCCACTGTCTCAATATTTTGTTGGTGAGGGATCGCGGTAAAAAAAATTTCGCAGATTGTACACGCTAGAATTTGTTGAATTCTTGAGGAAATCCACTTCGAAGTAAAGGTCTATTGTACTAGAGAAGCTTGAAGGAGAAGTTCTCTCATCTCGCACTCCACTCGGCATGTATCCTGTAATTTTATCACTTTTCTTGTAATGTGTGTATACTATTTGTGTACTCACCCTTTCTTGTTAGGTTTCAGAAAAGTGTTGTTAGCACACATTCGTTACGAAAAATTATCTATTAGAAAAAAAATATCGTCAGAGAAAACCATTATTTGGGGAAAATTTTTCACTCGGGGAATTTTTTCAGCTTTTCCCACGATAAGGTAAAACTAACGAAAAAAAGATGCCCATCTTTTCTAAATCAGATGTTTTTTTCATAATTTTTCTTGATTTTATAAATATGCGATGTTATAAAATTAAATTCTCGATGTATGAATGTTTCATAAAATATTCCTTGATGTAGAATAACATATTCGTTCGTCGCTTTAGGAGACTCGTTTACTTTTTAACACTTTTAATCACATGAGCAACGATGAATGATATAGTATTGAGGTACTCATTTTTTCTTCCATCCGATGTCGAGCGTTCTAAAACAGGTATGGAAGACTGATCAAAATTTGAATTTGCGGACTTCGAAAAGAATTCTCAACAGACACTAATGAAATTCGTCGTAACACAAGTAAATCTTTAAACACGAGTTTTTACATTATTTCAAGATAGAATTTGAAGAAGAGTCATATTAATTCATTACAAACAAGCTTTACTTGCAGATGGGTAGTTGAAACAAGATAATCAAGAAAAGCACAAAAACAAATTGATTCATGAAAAATGGATAACAATATTAATTATTTTTACCTGTCCGTTAAATATCTAAATCATCGTCCGGATCCTCGTCATCGAAATCATCACTTTCATCTGGTGTATAAATCACGTGACCACCCATAGCAGTTGATTTTTTTAACTGTGAAGCTTTGTCGGTTTCAGTCAGCAGATATGGTAGTACTGTATTCGCTCTAGCCTGCTTTTCAGATTCAGTCAAACGCAGATTAAATGTCAGATTGGAGGTAGGATCGACCTGCAGTCAGAAGATATCAATAGTAGCTAACTCAAGTTAATAAATCTAATATTTAACTTGTAGAGGAACAACAACAAACACAACCAGACCGTAGAAATTCACATCATTTTTTTACAGTACAAATTTGCTACAGAAATGTCCTGAAACGCATATTATCCAGTCTTGTAAGCGTATAGAGAATATACTGCTTTCAGCCTCACTCATAAAGGTATATGAAAGTCAAACATAAGAGAAACGTAAAAATGGAAAATATCACGTGATTTGGGTTTCTATCACATTCTGTGTTAAAAAATAGGATGTTTAGCAGGCGACGATTTTGTTAGCCACTATGAAAGTCCTGCACTTTATCAATTTATGCATTGATCAATTCAATAACTAGAAGCGTTAATGACGGGCATACGTTGTTATCACTTTGAGCAGCATTCGTGTCGGTAACAACGTTGGTTTGTTTTGATACAATAAAATCGAGTTCTTGCAGAGAAGCAGTGAAAACCTAAAAGAGAAAAAACATTGTATTCATACAAGAGTCACATACAAAACTGGTTTTTAACATTCCTGACGCAAAAACCGATCCGCATTGCAAATCAGAAAAAGAGAAGCTTCTCAATTTCTTTCAAAGTTGACTGAAACGTAAGGTTACATTTATCGACAGAAAGTCCACCTTTATGCTTTTGTTTGAATGTTTGATTGTCGACAAATTTTGAATTTTAATCAATCAGAATTTAGAGAAAACAAATTTTTGTTAAAAATGGTAGAAACATTTTTGCGAATATATTTTATTGAAAGTTCTAAAGTAGAACAAAAAAATAAGGTTGTTTTAACCGAATAAGAACCTCATTATAGTGTACCGCTGATCGCCAAACCTGCTGAGACAGCAAGGGTGGAACGGGCTTTTCTGCATATTTTCTCTATGCATTGCGACCTGGTGGCAGTTCTGTTGTCAAACTCAGCTGCCCTATATCTTTCTAGATAACGAGAATGAAAAAGTATACCTCTCTTGATACTTTTCCCGATTTTTTCTTCAAAACGGATTCACATTGATATGATGACGAGTGATGACAACATGAGATGTTCAACTGATACGACGAAACATGCTTCAATGATTGCACGTGATATTCATTCGTCACCAAACGGTTTACAAAATAAAAAAGACGGTAATCTAAATACGCAATACAAGTTTCAATAAAAGTTCCGTTGATAGCATGTTAAAAATACTGAATAGGGACAGAATTGAAATATATGCGTTTGAGTCCACCAAGACCCCCAAAGCAGTAAATATACAAATCTATATTGATTCCCATATTTGCATACTGTTCGATCCTCACTGGATCTGCTTCAAAAACGTTTCAGACGAAGATTCACAATCTGGAAAATCGATCTAAGATTGTCGTGTGCCAAAGTGAAAACTGGCTAAAAAGCGTATCTGATTACAAGTATTTAACTGTATTAAGGGAATAACACGCGAAAAGAAATCATGGACAATAACACAAGAAACAAAAAACATATCACACGACTTCCAAGTATAAAACTCGAAACGTGCAGAAGAGGATTTTACTCTAACGGTGCACTAGAATTTAACAACTTACCGCTTAAAATTCAGTCGGCGGAATCAGGTAAGGAATTTTTAAACTTATATAAAGCATTTTTTAATGTTTAGATAACCATACACTTTTTCAATATGTATATTCTGAATGATACTCTGACTTTATTACTTATCACTTGATATTTTATTTATTTATTTTTTCTCCATTGTGATTTCTTTTCTGTCAAAATTTACACAGGACCCATGGAAAAACAGAAACTTTGTATATAACTTTGTATTTAGTTTTAGAATGGATATACTGTAAAAATATTTGTTCTAAACAGAGAAGTAAACTGCTCCTGAAGTCTCCAACCTGGGAATTCTTGTTATTCAAAATTCAAAATTGACAAAATTTGTGAAATTCAGTTTCGCGAGTGTTTTCAGAAAAAATGTTTGTGTCTTAACAAATCTTATAAGGAAACTAATACATCGTAGCAAGATGATAAAAAAAAACATAAGGACGTCAGTGATATTCGGTACACACCTTCCGACAAATCATGTAGTAGGTGAAACATTCCTTCCCATACTCCATTGTGGTCAATAACACCAACACTTCTGCCAAACAAGACCAAGTCATCAATCACTACTGTAGCGTCATCTAGTTTAAAATCTTTGACAATTTTTGTTACAGCTTCGTAAGGCGTTTTTGACGAGTTATCGCTCCTAAAATTTTAGCACAGCATTATGAGGGATACTGTAAATGTCTGAATAAGCGCCCGCCATTAGGCTAAATATTTTTAATAAACGCCCAGTGCCTGAAGAACCGTCCAGCCCGATTATGCGCCAACCCCCAAAGATCGCAAAACTAAATTTAATCCGTAATATACGGTAGTAACAGGAAGAAAACTTGATCCAAATCAATCAACCGACCAAGTCTAATTTCATATCTACATCTAAAAACTGAAATCGATGAACAAACCTGGTATCCTTGTCATCATTCCATGATAGTGGATCATGAAAACCATCGTAATAAAGAACTCTACAATAAAAGCGAAACTTGAAATGTTACAACACTTTATGTTTTAATGACTGGTTCATTTAATCAAACGAAAACATCCAATGTTAGAACTACCAATATGTTTCTCTTAAGCCTGTAAGAAGTTAAGTTTAAGAAATCTCGGACTAAATCTGTGATAATATTTATATAGATTACTTTATACACAGCAGAACATACGAAAAATAAATTGTTTTTATTATTAGACAGATTGTACCAAATCATACCTTTCCAAATCTAACTTGAATTTTGATTGGTAGAATCGAGGTGACATGTGATAGCACAATAAAACAACATCTTTTTCACTAAAATATAAAACATACAAGCTCTTTCTCATGAATAATCACCCATACTGAGTTTTGAATAATTGGTCTATTCACTAGCAAAAGTTTTTCTACATAATTTTTGGATTCCATATTTTAATTTATATTTATGTAATGGTGTACACAGAAATTTTCTAACATGTTCCAAATAATCGCCTCTTTCGAATAATCGTCCCTGCCTAATAAATACCTAGGGTAAAAATTTAATTTAATGCATTTAATCGGTAATTTATGGTATTATAAATCCACAGACAAGAGAGTCGTAAATGAAGAGAGCATGTATTAGATAGTATGCAGCAGTATTTCAGAAGGGTTTCAGGTAGTATAAACAGTGATAGTAAAAACGAGCTATTTATTTTAACTTGGACTGTTATTACATACGTCAAGTCTACTATATATACAATTAGTTAAAAAAAAAATTTCATACCTGTGAATGAGTTTCTTAATTAAGCCCAATGTTGTATAAAAATTATTGCTTGAATCTAAATCAACAAGACTATAAAATTGAAACAGTGCATCTTTGTGGACTGTAACCATACTCCCCGGCAGTAAGCAGGACTCGATCCAGTGTCTCTAGAACTGTAATCTCTGCATATTTAAAGCTTACCTCCTGCACAAACACAAGGTGATTTCCTATAAAACAGCTTGAAAAGTTGTCTAGAAATTAAAATTTTGATCAGCTTTTGAGATTTTAAACTTAGAAGTTCCACTAATTATGCATGACATCACGCATTAGATATAAATGAAGTGCTGTATGTAATAGTTTTTATCAAGGCATGTTGGATGCAATATGCTTTTAGCAATTCAGTTTAAAAATTTGGAACATATTTAAATAAAATTAAAAATTTATAGTTAGATGAAGGCATTTTAATTCCTTGTTCTACTGGCAGCGAAGATAATTTTTTTGGGTTCGTCGGTCAGCAATAAAAAAAATAATTATAAAGAAAATTCAATTAAACTTGGGGCACAAACATACAAATTAAATTATATTATGGCAAGTTTAACGGCTGCTAATAATTAGTTCAAGTTTACTATTTCATAGTTTTTCGGAAAATACAATTGGTCAGGACCCTAGAACAACTAATCAAATTGTCTTTGCCTTATCATATAATTGATAACGGCAATGGTTACTCACGATCTAATTTTTCAAGAGTCAATAAAGATTTTTTAAATCTTTGAAGATTTCTAGACAACTTTTCAAGCTCCTGAATATGGAAACCAATTGTTTTTTTTATACAGGAGGTACGCTTTGAATTAATCCAAAAAATTGACCAATGATCACAAAAAAATGATCTTACCTGTTATCAGATTCAAAGAAGATCTGTCTTTAATTGAAGGCAGCATTTGAAAAATTCATCGATCCAGCTCTTTCATCACCACAATAACATTATTCTGTGTGATAATTACATGTATCTCATAAAATCATAATGAATATCAAATAAACAAGTATCTTGTAACCAAACAATTTTTAACAAACTTTTACTCATATCTAAAGGCAAGTTTACAGGATTGCTTTCTACTTTTTTTCGATTGACATCGATTGGCATCGATCGATTCAATCATTTTCATTTAAGTGGAAACCTGTCTGAAAGTCAAATATAAGATTGTTCCAGTGAGACAGTATGCCATAAAAAAAAGGTAAAAACTAAAGCGTTGCTAGCACTAGATTTCTACTTCATTTACAACTTAAATTTTACAGTATAACAGAGAAGGGCAAAACATTACAGATTATAGATTTGGAGTGATGGTATAAAGGTAAAGAAAAAACAATCTTTTTGTTTACTTCTCTTCGAATAATTCATCACACATAAAATTTCCAACAAACTGTTACGTTCTACATCATAAGAAGTTTGCCAACAACAACAACAACAAAATTCTATGTTTTGTTCATCTATTTTTACAGATAAATATCCTTCAGAGAAAAATGACATTTACTATATCAACAAAATATCTATTTTATCCTTGAAAAAATGTTGGAAGTTCGTTTCCCAATAAAACTTTTCGATCAACTCCATCTTTATCTATAGCAGCTAAACGAATACAACCTCCTGATGAACCATCTCGGAAAATAGCTAGTGATACAGCTGCAATATAAAAGAAATAAGGTATATATCATAACTGAAGAATTTTTTTGTTTACCAGAAAAAAAGTATACATATTTAGCTGTAGATTGATGCATATATTACATGGATGGATAAATAAGACGATCAGAAAATAACCTTTAAGTGGTGGGCTTAGATTTTCTCAAATTATAAGAAAATATAAGAACAACTGAGGGCTCAAATCATTGGTTTGAAACTAAGAAAAACTCAAGTCTGATTTATCTGTAAAATAAGAACAATCCAGGATACAAATTCTTTCACAATCCTCTTTTAAGCTATCAATAATTGTCTTGGTTGCAATTGTATCTTTTCTCACTTACAATAACTGCGAAATTGGTGCGATTATTCATGAACACAATATGTGAAGCTGCATTAGCAACAAAAACACCCAATTTTCTCAAATAAACTCTGAACTTTGAGAAAAAAAATCATAAATAAAAACAAAAGAGGTTAAATAAAGAACAAAATAAGAATAAATCTAAAAGACTAAAAATTGGTCGAAAGAATAGAACCTTGGGTTAGATTTTACTGGTTCTTATAAACAAAGTGTGTACTCAGTTCATTTACTTTCTTTCAAAGCATGCTTTTAATCTTAAACAAAGAAATAATATACAAGTATGTTATTATTAACATAGGCATACCTGATGACACAAATTCCATGCACTCTTCTTTTGTCATTCCACGTTTGAATTTAGAATCGCAAAATCCATAAATATAAGCACTTCCAGAACCTGTGATAAATAATGATAAAGTCAAAAAATGTTCATAATTTCAACAAGATACAACTTAATATCATAACATACCTCCAATTGTAAATGGTTGACGTACACACATACCGCCAATAGGGACACAATAAACCTAAACAAATCTTTCTAAGTTATTCAAATAATGGTTAAAATAAACAAAATATTTTCCACGCAGGGAGTCAACTTATATTTTTGTTTCTTTAAAAGAAATGTGTGATAGTGTACCTGGCCGCCATGTCTTTCATCCCATCCAGCTACAATAATACCAGCACTTGCAGAGTCTCGTTTCTCATAGCAAGTATTTCGAAAAATATTAGCAGCAACTTGGACTAAAGGTCGTTTCTGTGTTTCCGCACTAAGATAAAATGGGTAAAATATAAATATAATGCAACCCCAAATTTTTTTTGTGAAATATTGAATCAAAATAATACCTTTTCTAAACACTATTTCACTCGAGATATTTATTTTATTCTACAATACTTATTTTGTTTTACAAGCATCGCAACCAACCATCAGCGTTTTTGAGGGCGTTTTTACTACCGTTTAAATCTTGAAATTGAGTTTTAAACTCAATCTTATAAAATGAAAAATATTTGAGGTAAAAAAATCCTTATTTAATTAAAAGTCTGTAAAACAGAAAAATAAAACATTCAGATACTAAAATTGTTGAATGATGAATAAAAACAAAATAAAAACATCAACACATGTACCAGTGCAGTCCTGGTCATATGAATTTTAGCAGCCGAGTAGTACTTCACTCGCCTCGATAGTCGTAGGTGCGTGATGAATTTCACGCGTCTTGCCTTAATTGAGGAGAGTGATTATTCAGTTTTCATAATTTGAGGTGCGTGATAACACATATGAAAAGTGTGGTCGTCTGGTAGGCCTACTGAGTAATTGAATGTATTTGCATCTTTATTAAAGGACCGTCTCAAAATTTCTGTACGTAATTCGTATAATTCGTATCAAAACTTCGTATCAATTCAGCCCTTAAAATTAACGTAAAATTGCCGACGTAAAATACGAAGATACCGTAGTTCAGTCGGCAAAAACGGTGTTATTATGAAGAACGTAAGGTATAGAGAACATTACAGTCGGCCCCTTTCCTTCATGCTGACGCTCTTATGCTCGGCTGGTGCATTACACTGAGACTCGAACGAAAGACGGAAGACCATTTGGAACCATGCCACAAGTCAGTCCGACCTTCATCGTCACAGAGAATACTGCGAGAAGAGTGCGCACCCATGCAAGTTAAATATAACCAGAACATGGGAGAGGTTAGGTGTCCTGTACCTTAATACAGCTTTCGGATGAATGTTCTCGTGATGTAATACAATTTTTTTAAAAGGGGAAAGAGAAATCAAATATGTTTAGTAATAATAATCGAAAAAATTGTATATCGTATTAAAAAGAAGTCCAGAAGTTCTGTCTCCCACACGACACAGCAGGCAATAAGTCAGCCCTGCCCTCGGTTTTGTGAGAAGAGATGTTCTGCGAAGACTCTAACAATTGAGTCTCCTGTACAGTTTTGCTTCATGTTAAGCTGTGCCAGTGACAAGCATTTTCGAAGCATGCCACCGGCGACTTCTGCGATATACAACCTAATGATGCCCTAACCTAATGAATTCATCTCGAAACATAACAAGCATGTTTTTCATTCAAATTCCGAACTTTAAGTCATTTTTTTCTTTGATTATTAGTATAGTAAATAATTACTTTATACAAAAGACATTTTAGGTGCGCATTATTGAAGTGACTAAAGTGTTTTTGGTGCGTGATTGAAGACGCTGCTCATTTGTTGCAGGAGCGTGCGGAGGTGCGGGGGCGCGATCGCGGACCTCAAAAGACGAGGACTGCAGTGTACAGCTTTTCAAAAAGACGCTCCAACTTTGTCTACCATTTTCTTTATGCAATAATAAACGAAACTAACGGTGGTCGAAGAAACTCAAAGCCCCTCCACGGGTAAAACTTATTTTTATTCAAAATGGTGGCTGCGAATTGCGTGTGTGGCTGCCGTGATCTACAATACAAAGTCTCTGGAAAGGCCAATCTGGGAATACAAAATCTGAAAATTTCCCTCCGGCGCCTCTGGGAGACTCTAAACTCAATCTTACAGTAAAAACGGTAGTAGCTTTAAATCCTGGAATAATCCCTGATCATATGAGGTTTAGGCAATGCTAAATTTTGTTTAAAAACCATCAAAACGCAATCACATGAAGTGCTAACCAAGTCGTATTTTGTTCTAAAAGCGTTAAAACAAATTCATTAAAACTTCTAAAACAAATCGTATATATACTATACCTTGTTTAAATTTTTTGTTTAATGGCTCATTTTGAAATAATTATGTATAATTAAGCCAGTACTTTTAATGTTCGTTTCATCTTAGAAACATTGTATAATAATTCACTTCCTTTATTTTTCATATCAATGTTTTTTTTTCTATTATAAAAAACTTCATTTAAGTTTGTATGATTTTTTAAAAAAGTTTGTATAAACTTTGTTTAAAATTTTTATTTGAAACAAAGCACTTCCTATGGCTTTCGTTTTAGCAAAACAAATTATTTTGTAGCATTCGTTCGCTTTCGTTTAACAAAACGAAATAGTTTGTAACGTTGGTATAATGATACGTATAAAACGTACGGACATTTTGAGACAGTCCCTTTGAATGATGATTTTTTCAATAAAATTTAAAATATCCCTTGATCATATCAGGTTTATCAGGATTACAACATTTTTAAGAACATGACTTGTTGCCGCATACAAAAAACATTAGACACTGCCTAATGATAAGATCTTTGACAATAACTAGTGACAGATGTACAAAAATATCTAACTACATATGTACCTCAGCAAATCTAATTCATATCTAACACCGTCAGCGACTGCTTGAGTGTCAGCTGCACTGCCAGAGCGACAGCAAAATATCCTATCTGTAATGAATGTCAATTTATCAGTAACTCGATTTGCAATGTATGACCTAAACAAAAGAAATACAAACATTAGGAAAAACAAAAATGACACTCAAATAGATTCCAATAAAATAGATTGGATCATGTTTTTTAAGGGGATTAATTTCTTTCACAAATTAACTTTGCAAATTTCGCAAGTATTTTTTAATTTTTTTCTATGTTCAGTAATTATCATTTTTTAGTCTCCTACAAAAAAGTATAAATTGAAAGGTAAAGTGTCACTTTGTGTGAAATTCATGAAATTTAGTTTTCTAAAATATAAGAACTTTTAAATTCTCACCTTTTTATTACTGAAAAATTTCTTGTAAAAACTAGTTCTTGTGAAAATTAGTTCTTACATGAATCATTCCCTTTATTGAGTTGGATAGGACACTTGGAAAGAATAGAGCAGAATAATTGGGTAAAAAAATGTAAGACTTGATAGTTCCTGAGGCAAAGCAGAGAGGTAGACAAGAAAGACTTGACAGGAGGTAATAAGGGCAGACTTGGTGATTATATGATGATGATTATGTACAGTCTCAAAAATATGTTCAAATAAAAAGCAACATCAAACATTTAACTTCTGAGACATGTGATTCTCTTTTTTACACCAGTCCATCACCTCCATTTCAGGGAAAAACTTTATGAAACTTTAATCCTTTCAAAAAATTAATATGCCACTCACAAAAATGTTAACCAATAAAGAAATCATATAACAGACTTGATTTCCTTTGTATTTATATTCATTATTTTATCTCGCTCTATTTTATTTTTTTTGCCACGTAATTGTTTTGTCTGACATTGTTTATTTTGTTCTGTATGATTTGGTTTAAAAAAAGTACCTTAACTTATAAAAACTGGCAAATAAAAATTAAGCTGGCAGGTTTAGTTCTCTCTTCCATAGTTTTATACCAGCTCAATTGTGATTTGTCTTTCAGAGCAAAAATAAAAACTACAATCCAGGTTAAAATATGTTGAGATAAAATTAATAATTTTGAACTTTAAACAAACTGCAAACTCACCCTCTAGTTGTTCTTGAATCAGCGCCAATAACAACACCACCATCATATTCGACAGCCATGATGGTAGTCTAGAAAAAATATGCTACACATCAGGATCTAAGAGACTAGTGACCATAACTTTTATCATTCTTCATGGAGTCTTCATGGAGCTTTATAAAAGGGTGGTCGGTGTGGGTTGGAGACAGACCATAAACAGAAGTTATTTGCAGTTGGCAGTCAATTATGCATAATTAAGAAGAAAATTTTAAAAATTTGAGTAAAAAAATGTGTGAAAAAATCTTGTTTTTTTTGAGTACCTGACAGCAACAACTGTATTAATAGTACCTACATTTGAATTTGATCTCATATTTTATCAATCTTTAAAATTTAAGGTCCTCCAAAAATCAAAATAACAGCATAATTTGCATAAATTATCATAATGATGCAGACTCACTAGAAACACTGCGAAAACTAAGTTTTTTAGTAAAACTTTAATGAAACTTCTGTATTTTGAGAAGCCAAAATTTTGGTCTCAAAAAACGCAAACAATATTTCAGGAATAAATCTAGTAGTACTAGACGGTAAGTCAGATGCTGGGAAATTCTGCAAATAATGATACTAGTGGTAACATTGATACCTATTTTGTGACATCTTGCCTGGAGGGGTGGGGAGTCCAACGTGGATTTGATTGTGCGTGGCCCTCTTAATAATTTAAATTAATATATAATTTTAAAATTTCAATGAAAAATGTAATTTCATATTTCATTGGTCAAAATTTAAGGATGATTTAATTAAAATGGCAGCAGAACTGACATACTTTTTGATGGCCCTAGGCCAGCCAGTGAGACTTAACCTACAAACTAGGAATCCTGAGGTCCAGGCATTGAATATGCAGGGATCCCGTGATTCAGGCGTTAGATCCACAGATCAAGACATCAGATCCCCCAAACTAGTGATACTAAGGTTGTCGCTCTTATCAACACATGCGGTTCCTAATCAGAGATAATCCTAATCAGCCAAAGTACAGACCATTTCTGAGAGGCGTGTGAAACCTTTAAAACGCGATCTCAAAAAGCTTTTCTATCACCGCTTTTCGTTCTTAAACTTTTAAAAAGTGATCTAACGAAGCTTTTCTAAGGCCGTTTTTCGTTGTTAAACTTTCAATATGCGATCTAACGAAGCTTTTCTATCGCCGTTTTTCGTTGTTAAACTTTTAATATGCAATCTAACGAAGCTTTTCTATTGCCGTTTTTCGTTCTTAAACTTTTAAAATGTGTTCTAAAAATCTTTTCTATTGCCGTTTTTCATTTTTAAATTTTTAAAACGTGATCTAAAAAAGCTTTTATTTTTAAAGTGAGTAAAAACAATAAACCTTTGTTAAATTTTATTTCGTTCGTGGATCTCTTGACGAGTATAGCAATTAAATACAACAATGGGACACATGCAGTTCACATGAGCTAATTAAATTTCGCGAAAAAGACATGAACTCTATTGTTTTCAACATGCAAAAATAGCTCATGTATTTAACAATAGGTTAACAATAACAACTAAAGTTCTGACGCTACCGAAAGCTCATGCGAAGGTGATAACTATCGCGTACATGTAAAGTTACATTTAAGCGGTACTGTATGTAAACAAATTCTCGGATCCGGGTTAACATGCTTGAAATTTTCTGATCATTTTCAACAAAATCGAACAACATATTTAAATTCAGCACCAAAATTTATGGAAACATGTAAATTTTCATGTTTATACACTAAGTACAACTGCCTCTATTAGTAGCCAAACTTTTGATGTTTTATGAAGAAATGACCACACAAATTAACTGCAGTGAAAATTTTTCACTGCAGTTAGATATTATGGTCAAACTCTCATAAAATTTATAAACTTCAAATTACAATAAATCCTGTTCTAATAATCTTTTGGTATTCTAAGTTTCCTATGTTATATAATTTTTGCTGATAAATCCAAATATGCCACTCATTTTTCTCAAAAGTTCCTTGTTTTCTTTCTCAAAATTTGATAATGTTAACCCGGATCCGAGAATATGGCAAATAAGAAGTGGCGGCTAGCGAGACAGACACTACAATCACAACAGAACACAAGGGGGGTCTAGGCACGGCTGTTTCGCTACGGTCAAACCGCGGACAAAATTAAAATGGCTTCCACAATTTTTTTTGAAATTTTGTATTTTTATCATTTTTTAAGTTGTTGAAACTTTTTTTGTATTGTTTTAATTTTATTGAAATAAAAAGTATTAAAACGATCTACTTTTCTCCTTTTTAAATATATATATATGTTATACATGTGTGGTATGGATTTCGAGTTATTTCGTCAAACAAAACACACAAAATTAAAAAAAACATTATTTTTGGCGAAAGTATACCATCTTTCCAACCTTGAGCCAACACCGCGCTACTAGCTACGGACTTGAAAATTGGTATGGGGGGCCTGGAAACATGGTTCTATCAGCCCGTACCATGTACCGTTCGTCTCGCCAACTATAAACTACTTAAATTTAAAGTTAGAGTCTTCTTTAAGCGCTAAAAAAGAGGGGGAAAAGTTGCCAAAGTGGTACACGGCAATTTGATGTAGTGTGACCCCTTTTCTGTCTAATTAATTAAGTATCTAAACTTCTAAGCAAGTCACAGCGATGGCGTTTAATGTTTTGGTAGGTATGGTTTTTCCCAAAAAAAATACGGCGGCCCGGTGTTTACTTTGGACTTGATTGCTCGACCCGGGAATCCTAAGTTCGAAACCGGAATTTTTCGAAAATGTTGGAATAAGCGAGACAACGGTGTCTTATCAATTTTGAAGCTAGCTAAAGGTTGGCAGACCACGAGGTAAGGGAAAAAACAGTAAACTACTTTATTTTGCAGGGATTTTAATATTATTTTTTTGCTATAAGATCACCCTTGATTTTAAGAAATTGTTTTATAGCTTGTAAAACTTCAAACATGGCTAATTGTTATCTTTTTTAATCTTTTTTCTTCTGTTTTGTATTTTTCTGTAAAGAGTAGCTATTTTTTGGTCCTACAGTTTTGCATTTTGCATCGTGTTCTGTAGCTAAGTGACTTAATACTTCTTTTTTATATTTAGTTAAGACTTTGGTGGGCTTTCTCAAGATGAAATTGTTGAAATCAAAGATGTTTATAGCTAGCTAGCTAGCTAAATCTTGGCTCTATCACAAGATTGAGTGGTATTTTATACAATTTATAAAGAAAAACAAAATGATTGCTTTGTATATATTTAATGTATATAATAAATAAACTATTTATGTACAACTTGAGATATTTTCTACTAGCATGATAAACTAGAATGTTGAAACCGTCGACTCTGAATGACGTTTTATTTAATGTATAGATGTCACATATTTGGCCCGAAAACCCTTAGGACCAAAAGTGACCCTTTGGACAATTTCGGACAGTTAAATATTTCATCTACATCATCTTTAATGGCCTTAGAATCCAAAGCAATGTTTTTTATTCAGTTAATAAACAAACTTTAAGCATACGTTGAGGCTCTAAAGGCCGTTTTTCACATAATTTCTCACATTTGGCCCAAAAAAAAACCTTTGTACAATTTCGGACGGTAATAAAATTAAGTAATTTTCATTCCAGATATTTAACCTAACCTGTGGACCATAAAAAACATGTTTTCTTAACTTTATTCCAGAGATATTGTGGAAGACATTCATCTAAATGATAGTTTTTAAGTCATTTTTAGACATTTTGGCCTAAATTTACCAATTTCGGACAGGTGTCCAAATTTTTTTTTCTTTTAATAATATGGACAATTTATCTGAGATTATTATTCTTTTTACAGAATATAAGAATCTTATTTCGTTCTTGAGATATCCTGTTTTAACTGAGAGGGTAAATCGAATTATTTTTTCGTAACATTTTTGTCCGCTCCGAAACAGCCGTGTAGGATTTAATACTGGTGCCCAAAATGTAAACAAAGACGTGCCAAGATAGGTGTAAATCTCACAAAAGAGCCTCTCCTTTTTAGTACTTCTTGTATGCTTTGTTCCCGAGAGCGGAAGGTTCAACTTGCACCACTTGTGGAAAAATTAAATATGGCTGCGCGCTAATTATTCCGAAAAGGCGTATTACTAGACCTGTCCAGTCTTTCTGCCCAGTAGACTTAAGAGATGAGGTATAGTCAAGACATAAAGTTATGTAGCTAGAAAATGAAGTTGCAATGTCAGCACTGGGGTTGTTTGTTTAGATAATGACTTAAACCACGAACGGGGACACGGCCACACTGCTGGCGAATGAACTTGACTTCTTTTAAAGAAAAACTTATCAAAAACCTGACAATTTTAAAAGAAAATGCAATAATTCAAAACAGCGATAGTACTTACACCAGTTTTTATTTCACTGTGCAACCAGTCAGGATATAAATCTGATGAAACAGCTGACATATTACCAGTGGAGCAGGAAAGCACACCTCCAGTCGCCATTTTGATATTTTTTTGCTGATCCCGCATCGCATTAAGCCGATGTAGCAATAAAATATTGACCGAGGACCCTTATATATGAAGCGGAAGGCGGGTCAATAATGCGTAGTCCAATTTCGATTCAATTTATTGTGCGACCACCATTTCTAGAAATCGTGGTCCAAGACTTTTGCGACGGCGCTTTCTAGACCTTTATCTTTATGTTATGTAATGTCTTTATGTAATGTCAAAAATATTCACATCATCAATTTACAGAATTTAATGAAAGAGGTTTACAAATTTTTAAATGGATTGTCACCTCTATATATGAACGAGATATTTTCTGTTAGGGAAAACAGGTACAACCTTCGTTGCTTTAATTTGATCAGGCGACCAACTTGTCGGACAACGTACTATGGCTTAAATACTTTATCAAATATTGCAGGGAAGCTATGGATATCTGTGCCTGACGCTACAAAGAATGCTCCTTCTCTCGAAGCCTTCCGTAGCTCAATAAAATTTTGGGAAGGTGATGTTTGCACCTGTAAAATATGCATGGATATACCATACATATTTTAACTTTACTTATTTATTTATTTATTTTTCTTATTTTTTATCGCTGTCTGCCTTGTTTTACGTTTTGTTGTCGATTTAAATTAGTTATTTAAATACTATTGTATCTATCGACGTTAAATAAAGAGAAAATCAAAAAAAAAAAAAAAAAAAAAATAGAAATAGTGGTCGAAAATCGCGACCGCTCTTTTAGAAAGCGGCATCCAAAAACGGCGGTGCTTCTTAGAATTAGGCGTGAGAATAATTTTTTCGGCCACGCGTTCTAGAAAGCAGCGCCCAGAGTTCTTTAGGACCACGCATTCTACAAAGCATCGGTGCAAATAATGTCCGCCGACGCGTTCTAGAATGCGTCGGCGCTCAGAAATAATGTTTGTATCTTAAATTAGAAATGTCAATGTTGTTTTTAAATAGAATTCATGATAATGTTTCATAGAAGCTTAACAACACACCTGGAGATGGTCTAGAAATATGCGTTCAGCACATTAAAACAATTACGACGACTCTTCCTAGAAGAAGGCGTCCAACAAAAAAATCAACGAGGTTGCGCCGACTCTTTCTAGAAATAGGCGTCCAGACAAAATGAGCAAAGTTGCGCCGACTCTTTCTAGAAATAGGCGTCCAGAGAAAAATGAGCAAAGTAACGCCGACTCTTTTTAGGAAGAGGCGTCCAGACAAAATGGTTTGAGATACAGAGTCAATAACATGATTCAACTTATACTTACTTGCAACGAACTGTTTATTATTGACCAGAATGTTATAAAACTGTTACGTAAAGCAGAAGAATCGATAAAGGAAAATAAAAATTCCTTAAAGTCGCAATATCATGCACCTAAGCACGCCACTTTAAACCAAGGACGGCTACCTTATCTTCTCGCAAAATCTCAACTTGAAATGTAAGATATAAAAAATGGCAAAAATGGTTTCATTAAGTGAGAGTACAATTTAGAGACGTCTTCGTCAATTTGGATTGTCCGTCAGTAATACATACATACATATTGATGACAAAAAGCTGGATGAATCTGTTCAACAATTTGTGAAACGTTTCCCTAATTGTGGATATCGACGAATGGATGGCTTTCTTATGTCTAAAGAAATTCGTGTTACTGAAAAAAGAATTAGAGAATCCATGAGAAGAGTAGAAAAAGAGTATAATAATGTCAGCTCAAACTTATTTCACTAACTAATTAAACACATTACTTTAGATTCTGAGGCTAGTAAAGATAATATAGATAAAATATTATTCTGTCCGAAGAGTCCAAAAGGTTTTTCAGGCCAAATATGTGACATCTATTAAATAAAATGTCATTCAGAGTCAACTGTTTCAACATTCTAGTTTATCATGCCAGTAGAAAATATCTCAAGTTGTGCATAAATAGTTTATTTATTATATACATTAAATATATACAAAGCAATCATTTTGTGTTTCTTTATATAAATTGTATATTAGCACCCAATCTTGCGATAAAGCGAAGATTAGCTTAGGTATAAACATCTTTGATTTTAACAATTTGATCTTGAGAAAGCCCACCAAAGTCTTAACTAAATATAAAAAAGAATTATTAAGTTACTTAGCTACAGAACACAATGCAAAATGCAAAACTGTAGGATAAAAAATGGCTACTCTTTACAGAAAAATATAAAATAGGAGAAACAAGAATAAAAAAAAAACTATTAGCCATTGTTGAAGTTTTAGAACCTATAAAACAATTTCTTAAAATCAAAGGTGCTCTAATAGCAAAAAAATAATATCAAAGTCCCTGCAAAATAAAGTAATTTAGTGTTTTGTCCCTTACCTCGTGCACTGCCAAACTTTAGCTAGCTTCAAAATCGATTTTCTAGAAAAGAAAGAGAACTATAGCTAGCTACAGTTGATTTTATATATATAGAACACAGACAGAATAACAGAATACAGAATAGTTTGCTACCAGAGAGGAAAAAATTAGGCAACTAGCTAGCTAGCTATGCACGTACACATAATCTTCACACGCGAGATCATTGAAAGATTCTTTTTCATTTACATTACCGTTAGTGGCGTCAGTGAGAATCCTTGCAGCTTCCTGCACTGCTGCTATAAGGTCTTTCTTTCCATCCAGCCATCAACTTGGCCAACCACGCTTCGTCCACACGTTGTTTTCCTAGAAATGTCTAATTTGCAGGACAAATTATTCAGGTTGGACGCCTCTTTCTAGAAAGCATCGGCGCAAATTTACGGGTCAAATGTGCAGGATGGACGCCTCTTTCTAGAAAGCATCGGCACAAATTTACGGGTCAAATATGCAGTTTGGACGCCTCTTTCTAGAAAGCATCGGCGCAAATTTACGGGTCAAATATGCAGGATGGACGCCTCTCTAGTAGAGAAAGAGTCGGCGCAACTTTGCTCATTTTGTCTGGACGCCTCTTCCTGAAAGAGTCGGCGCAACTTTGCTCATTTTGTCTGGACGCCTCTTCCTAGAAAGAGTCGGCGCAACTTTGCTCATTTTGTCTGGACGCCTCTTCCTAAAAAGAGTCGGCGTAACTTTGCTCATTTTTCTCTGGACGCCTATTTCTAGACAGAGTCGGCGCAACCTCGTTGATTTTTTTGTTGGACGCCTTCTTCTAGGAAGAGTCGTCGTAATTGTTTTAATGTGCTGAACGCATATTTCTAGACCATCTCCAGGTGTGTTGTTAAGCTTCTATGAAACATTATCATGAATTCTATTTAAAAACAACATTGACATTTCTAATTTAAGATACAAACATTATTTCTGAGCGCCGACGCATTCTAGAACGCGTCAGCGGACACTATTTACACCGATGCTTTGTAGAATGCGTGGTCCTAAAGAACTCTGGGCGCAGCTTTCTAGAACGCGTGGCCGAAAAAATTATTCTGACGCCTAATTCTAAGAAGCACCGCCGTTTTTGGATGCCGCTTTCTAAAAGAGGGGTCGCGATTTTCGACCACTATTTCTAGAAAGCGCCGTCGCAAAAGTCTTGGACCACGATTTCTAGAAATGGTGGTCGCACAATAAATTGGACTACGCATTATTGACCCGCCTCCCGCTTCATACTTATATTACACCCCTGCTGGATACTCGTACTTTATCCGGAGAGGTGGCGGGAGGACAATCTCGTCCCCAGGGCTTCTTTTTTGCTTTCTGATATGTGGCTTGTGCAAAAGAAGTATATACACAGAAGCTCTGGGAACGAGATTTGGTGGGAGAGCAATTAACTCTCATTTCTTGCCTCCAAACACTTCAGAGAGTCTTTCGCCAACTTATCTAAGAGGAAAGACGAAATAATGCCTTTTTTGCCGTTTTATTCCATCATCTAAAATAATGTCTATTTCTTCCATATTTTTGTGTCAGTATATAGTCTCGCTATTTGTCGTCGTCCAATTGATGGGGAGAAAATTTCTCACTTATTGAATCTCTAGGACCGCTAAGAAAGAAAATCGAGTCGCTACAAAAAAAACATTTGACCTGTTGTAACCTACTTGTCAAAGAATAACAAGATTTCTCTAATTTAACGCGAAGGGACTATTTTAAAAATTGTTTAAATTATCGCCTAACCTAACTATAGTGCGAACTAATTTAGATCGATGAATTAATTATAGTTTTTTTAATCTCTTTTTTTTAACCATATTTTATTGAGTGAAAACGAGGAGAAAACAATGATTAAAGCCAAAGCACGAAGCTAAAAGAACAGAAGAGAAAAATCGCAATTTTTATAATACTAGTGCGGCGCTTCTATTTCACTCTTTCTGTGATTGCATTGAATTCCATTTAGTGAAACCACTATATTTAATTTTCAGATTATGTAAAGTGTTTTGTTTGCGAGTGTTATTTTACTTTTGTCACAATGGCGGATATTACCACCAATAACAAAAGAAAGTTTTATAATTTTGATTTCAAAAGCGCTGCATTAAAAAGTATGCACAGACAGAGGAAGACCAACTGGGTAAAACAATAGTTTTTCTAAAAGTGTGTAAACGCTCCTAAAATAATTTTGCTATTACTTCTATGCGCAATGTTTTTAACCAAAATAACTCGTTTAAAAAATGCGAATTTTATTTCAGGGCGGCGACATTCTTCTTCTTAGAGAAAGCTTCTATTTAACATAATATGGTATCCAATAGGCGCAGGCAAATCTATTAGCATCCCCAATTCACTGTGATGACCACTGTCATACCTGAGTTGCTAATCTTCTACAGTATAGGGAAAACAAACCAAACATTGTTTATGTGTGCTCTAACCATGGTGTCGTTTTACGGTTTTTGCATTTTTAAAACAACGGTGGATATTTGCCATCTTTTTATTTTGCATTTAAAGATAATTAACTCCTATATATACGGAGGTGTGGCACTCGAGGGCTAAAATATGGTTTGGTTGTGATATATATCAGAATTAATTGTCTTTAACCTTATTTCCGGGTAGTTTGCAATTTTCTTTTATATATAAAGTATAAGTAAAAAAAATAGCTGATCGAGGTTACTAATTCCTCAATCTTTTCTTCCGTAATCAATGCCCTTCCTTAAGGAGGTACAACGGACAATTCTCTCGGGTTTCTAAATAGTGTGGTCTAGTATGTTTGTACGTCATCCACCGCGCATCTACTACTAGACACTTGTGGCGCCGTAGATTAGTGGTTATAGCTCTCGTACTCTGTGCGGGAGACCGGGGTTCGATTCCTCTTGACGGCGATTCAACATGGGCGAGTGAATGTTACCATAGCCCTGGGTTAACCCAAGCCATGTGAGGGAAATTGGGGAGATGGCACACTGTGTGGGCCGTTGGATGTTGCCGGGAGTTGTCTAGTAGAGCGTGGGCCCTAATTGGGTTTGCGTAGCTCAAAATGAGCATTAAATACTCTAGGACTCTTCATCTAAGCCATGGCCCCTCCTGGAAATAATAGACAGGGTATATCCCTCGATATTTGTGAGGCTAGCCATGTAAAATATGCACATCTATCACTATGGAGTGATGCACTGCACAAAAGTAAAAGGAGGATGCTTGTAAAACATAAACCTCGTCCCAGAGTGTCTTCTCCTTCTTGCCGAAAAATACATTCTGGGGGAAAGAGAAAATTATTCAAAGAGAACTTTTTTCTCCCATTACGCGTTTTTCTATTACGTTTCTTGTCTCGCGTCGCGTCCTTCTATTACGCCCCCATCCTTCTATGACGTGTCGTCGCATTATGCGTCTTTCTATTACTCCTCGCGTCTCTATATTACGCCTCGCGTCTCTCAATTACGCCTTACATCCTTCTATGACATACGCGTCCTTCTATTCGCCTCACGATCTTCCGTACCAACGCGTTCTATATTGCACCTCGACACTCTACTACGCAACACGACACTCTATAACGTGACTTTTGTCCAGTACATGACTCCATACTTCACGTCTTCCACACCGGTCTCAGATCCAGGAGAGAGATTTAAAAGCTCAAAACAGAACATTCGATTCAGCTTTAGTTACCTTCTTCGCAAAAGGGCTCAGCTTTGCTTTTCCACTGCGCTCAGTGTTTTCTTGTTTACCCAGGCCGTTATGCCAATGTAGATATTTGAATTTTACAAAAAAGCGAGTTATTTAGATTGCCCATCTCAAACTTGTTGAATGTGTTTTGAAAATTTTCATAATATTGTAAACAAATTATCAGTTATGGAGAATTATCAATTGCTTCTGGACATGAAGAAGTTCTAGGGAGGAGATGGCCCAAATATCTTCCAATCAAAGTGAACGCATTGTAGGTAAGAAAAACTAAGTTTTCACAAATTTAAAACATACTTTCAAGCTAAGCTAGTAGATAGGCTTGGATCCATGCATCAGGATGGTAAGGATAGAAAAAGTCCATTTAATTGTTAGAACAGGATTGCAAGTTAATTTTTTAAGAATTTAACTGTTTCACTGTGTAGCTAGCTAGTTGACCATCCACAGAAGAACATAGAATTAAGTTCTAACCACTGGCACTGCCACTGGAAATACACTTGAACCAGGAAGATATCAACTAATCAATAAAACTTTCCTAATAAATTTGATACAACGTTTTGGAAATATGCTTTTCACTTACAGTCAGAGTTAACATCTAGCTAGCTATAGGCAACTCGCCTAGTAAGGCAACAAGAGTGGTTAGCTCTAGTTAGTTAACTATCTAGCTAGCGTATACCGTCCTAATTTACGTGATTATCTAAACAATCAGCTCTAGCTGGCAACTCAGCTTGCAACATAACTTCATGGTTTTGACTATAAGCTATAAGCCAAATGCTGATGAACAAGGTGGGCGTTTTCGCAGGATCGAGCGAAAAAAACCCCGTCAAAAACCTCCTATTTCCATGATTTGCGTCTTAATTCCGTGATGTGTTTTTTTCCAATGTGAGATCCACTGGAATTATTTCTTAAGTCTATTTTATGATTAAAATGGTTGCAATACTTGGCCACTTGTCTCAGATGGAGCTAGTAACTGCTTGAAACATCAACATGTACCTTTTTCTGATGCTCAAAAAACAGACATGACATTAGGAAAACTTGCTGACACGAATTACCAAAGGGAATCTGTGGAGGAGAGCAATAAAATTTTTTTATTAAAAATATTCTCCAGCCTGTCTAGTTTCATAATAATATAGGTTTGTTTGGTACAGTACTGCTATCAGGAAGCCTAACATCGTGTATCGTGTATCATGCGCGACACCCACGATCCACGATCTTTGTGCTCAAAGGTGAAATAATGCCATCGTGGAAGACGCGATCTATTGTGTCACAATGCATCATGAGTTTCACGATCATATAAAAAATAAAATCGTGTTCATCACGATGCAATTGTTTCACTTGAGTGCTATATAATTTTTAAAGTTTTATTGCTTTAATAACAATTTAAATCAAAAGCAATTAAAAAAAATTACTGTATATATTCTCTTATTATAACTGCGTGTAACTATTGTTATATAGTGTGCACATAATTATTCAGAATAGCATAATTGTAAATGTTATCAACTCTACCAATGTGACACGAAGAGCCATTGTTTAATAATTTTATTAAATGAAAGTTTTGCGTGGAAACTAAATAGACTAGCGAGAAGGCATTGTTGGTTGCGCGGGCCAAATAAAGCTTTTAAGCGATAATTATATTTTAACATAGGTTGAAACTTTAATTTTGATATAAAAGCTTCGTTAGATCGCATTTTAAAAGTTTAAGAACAAGCGGCGATAGAAACGCTATTTTAGATCGCGTTTTAAAAATTTAAGAACGGCTATAGAAAAGCTTCGTAGATCGCGTTTTGAAAATTTAAGAACTGCTATAGAAAAGCTTCGTTAAATTTTAAAAGTTTAAGAACGAAAAGGGGCGATAGAAATGTTTTTTTAGATCGCGTTTTAAAAGTTCAAGAACGAAAAGCGGCAATAGAAATTCTTTTCTAGATCGCGTTTTAAAAGCTTAAGAACGAAAAACGGCAATAAAAATGTTTTTTTTAGATCGCATTTTAAAAGTTTAAAAACGAAAAGCGGCAATAGAAATGTTTTTTTAGATCACGTTTTAAAAGTTTAAGAACGAAAAACTGCAATAGAAATGCTGTTTTAGATCGCATTTTAAAAGTTTAAGAACGAAAAATGTTTGTTTGTGTCAAAAAAGAAAAGTTGTAAATGTTATGGAAAAAACTATTTTATGATTTTAAACAAAATAATGACGTAAATGCATCATGCTTAACTGGAGCAGGACGGCAAGTGTGCAGCATGACACATGTTGTAAAAAAAACATTCACTTGTAAAAACTATATTTAATCAAAACAAAAATTATTAAATATTGAAAATAAAATTTTTGGCGGGAAGGTCATCGTAGGCAGGCGATAATTTAAAATTCCGCGCATGCAATATTAAATCTGGAAAACACACAAAATATAAAGGGATTATTGTTTTGGCGTGGGGAACACACAAAGGGTATGTTCTAACAAAGTTCACGGCCAGGAATTAAAACCCATGTCCGAAAAATCGTGAGTATTTAAGTCATTAATTAAACTTTGTTACTACTTGTGGAACTAAAAATATTTAATGTAATTATATTACGAAAAGTTGAACGGCGGCTGATAACAACGCTAGCGATGGATCATGAAAATCATTACTTAAAATAAAATTCTGTTATTGTTAATGGTTTTTTATTTTTTTAAAAATTTTTTTTAAGTTTAATTCTTTAAAAGACGACTATAAAAAGCTTAAAATACCGTTAAAGCTTGAATTATAAAATCACAAAGAAGCTACTGAACGCAAGATATAATAAATATTGCCATATTCCTTTAACAATATTTATAATAATTTGCAGCCACAAGTAAAAACAAATCAATTAAATAGGCTTCTAAAAAAAGATTTATGTTGAGCGCTGCAAAACCTTCTTAAATCATTCTCTGACTTCGTATTTCGCATACTTTTCCATCGCGAAACTATCGTGGTTTTCATGATCCATCGCGATGAAAACAATCATCACGATAGTTTCGCGATCTACTATATAATATTTTTATAATCATGACAGACATGATACACGATCACGATGTTAGGCTTCCTGATAGCGGTACTGTATTTAATGAATGATTACAAAGATACCCCCACCGCGCAAAAATTTTCTCATGTGTGATCTACCCCAGTGATGTTTAGGCTGTCTGTTCTGTAAAGTGCCAGTGAAAATGGTAACATGGTACATCATAGACGTAAGGCTTAGGATATCATGTCATAGCCAGCCATTGTTGTCAGTGAAAAGAAAAAGTTATCGAGAAAAGTGAAATCACAGAATTAAGACGTTCACGGAATTAGGACGTTCACGGAATTTGGTCGGTATACACTAGCATCAGTACGGGATCTTTCCCTGATCTGGTGACTCTACCCCAATTAAGGAAAATCACTCGATCGAGTGAGTTTATAATGTTCAACAATTTAAAAAAACACAAGATTTATATTAAGCCTTATTTTATATGCATAAACAAACAAAAAAGCCTTAAGATATTTTGTTCTGGCCTCACCAGCTAGAAATACTAGCTATGCTAAAGATATGAATATACTATGAGTCAGATATGATAATACATGTATACTTTTTTGTTTATATAGCTACCTATACTCGCTTCCTACTAAACTAATTCAAGCCACATGTCTAGAACACTCAAAAGGGAAAAAGAGTCTGAACATGTGTGAACTAGATTTATATGTAAACAAAAATATGTACCATATCGTCAATTCAATTTAAATAGTCATTAATAGCATTGTAATATTATATTGCACTTTTGGCCCGCGACTTGCCCTTTTAAAAAGCGATTTTAAGTAAGAAAAATATGCCCCGATTCTGTATATACTGTATACTGTATATTGGCGATTAAAAACTTACCATTGTAATTATGCTGAAATAATTGTAAATCTTAAAACACCTTCAACATGGGTCAAGTCTGTATTCTTCATAGGTATGCCTGGCGAACAGAGCATTGACAACTTATTGTATATACAACCTTTGTCAGTCAGGGACAACTGCAAATCAGGCTATAGTAGTTTAAATAACCTGCAGTGGTTTATTTAGGCAATTTTTCTCTACTTATTAGGCACACTTTGTATAAAAATACTGTAAACATAATAAAGATAAATTTGTTATTACAAAATGTATAATAAATTTAAAGCAATTGAATTATTTACAACCTACAGTACTGAAATCAGGACACCTAATATCGTGATTGTGTATCATGTGTGACGCGCACAACCCGAGATGCTATCATGATCTCGCGATAGGAAAATTTTTTTGCGATAGCAATCAGATTAACATTTTAAGATTGTGAAGGTCAGGATGTTTCCCACTCACTCTATCAGGTGATTTACCCTGGGGTAGAGTCACCAGACCAATTGTTATTATTTGCTCCTTATGCTCGAATAAAATAAGCATTAAAGGTACTGTCCGATTAAAAATCAACTAAAATTTTGACAAAAAATTATTATTTGTAACTAATTTCTATAAAAGAATTAAATAATTATTTGTTTTCTTTCCTAACACCAACTGAACAACATCTCATTCTTGTTTACAAAAAAAGCATGCGGTCTCTCGCTTCGATTGTTTATATGGATGGCGGATGATAGGCACTAAAGCGAGGCTGAAATAATATGTCGCGTGTGACGTATTTACCTGGAGCGCGCCGAACTGACCAAAATAGATAAAACGTGGGCCAGGGCTGATATTTTATTATATGTTTAAAAATTTTGGTAATTTTACCCCCTGAATTGTGAAAGACCGCTTTTTATGAATTATTCATATGGAATTAAAAAATCGAAGGCGAGAGATGTGTCTAGACCTTAAGGTAAACACACACTGTGCTAATTCTGTACGAACCTAAGTAAGAAGCATTCGCTAATAAAACTTGAAGTTCAATATGACTTTAGCCTTAGGGTTGCATAGTTGTTTCAGCTACTCTAAAGCCAACCAATCAATAACTAAAAAATTAGTTTCCTCTTTACTAGACGTCCCGCCACGGAGAGATTAGACTCAGATCGCACATTCAGTAAGGTTGAGAGGCAGAATAATGTCATGGTGCGCTGTTGTGAATTGCACTAACAACAGTCGAAAAAAACAGGATAAAATTTTTTTTTCGCTGCTCAAGGATCCAAAAAAAATCTTCCGTATAAGGAAAAACCAAAAGTCAGAGAAATATCTGAACGGAGGAAAGAAAAGGATGTTAAGGAGGTGAGTGGGGGCTGGTAACTAGGTGGTCGTTCGAAACTCTCTGTCATGGAGAGTGCCACCAAAGATGTTCACAGCGTACTCTTCAATAAAACCACCGCTCAGAATTCTTCGTGTTCCGTAATACATTTTTTATCTGAAAAATATTACAATATTACTCAATCACACTCGCATCTAAGAATTACTCATGAAGGAGTAGAAAATTTTATACCATGTAATTGAAAATATTTAATAGAGTCCAGTCTTTTTCAGGAGAGGCGTGCGATCGCACGCGCACGCCTTGGCACACGCCTAAATTGTTTCAGGCGTGTGATTAATCGCACGCCTGAAAAATAAATATTGAGTTTTCAAAATCAACCTATAAAATCCATTTTGTAGCGTGCGATGGCAGCCCTCGAAATAATTTTTGGAGAGTCGTCAGACAAAACGTCTGATAGATTTCCGTCTTGGTCGGACACTTTTAGATCTCAGAAATTATTGAATAGTCCTGGTCCTTTTAATCCACGAGCAAGCCTATTCATAGCCAACCTGACCATCCTAGCTAATTCACCGACTCCTGACTTAGTTAAAAGAACTACGTAGACATAAATCTCTTTTGCCTGGCCCCTTCGTCGTTGGTAACCAGGTCTTACACAAGAAATCCAGCCATGCGGTTCTTAACTAATGCGGAGGTGAACGCCGACGGAACACGGATGAAGCAAGTCTGCAAAACTGCACTTACAGGCGGAATAGACATTTTATCATGGATTTAATTGTAGATAATTTCTTCATTTGACAAAATAATTGGAAACCATAGCAGGTCCGAATTTAATGGATTTTTTCTTTATGCCTGTAAAAACGAAACCCACGGGCGGTATAAATTTTTTTCTGTAAAAATTTTGTTAAAGTGTAGCTGAACTTTCTGAATGAATTTTGAAGTTTTATTTAAGCCACGTGGATAAAGATTTTTTTTAATTTGAAAACAAGGCATATTTTTGCCTATTTGCTTGTGAAAAATAAACAATAAATATAAAAATGACAGTATAGTCATGCATACTATTTCGGACATGTAGAAAAGGAAGTTAAGATTGAGAGAGTCGCTATACCAGTAGACGCTCGATCATCGTGTTTGGGGTTCACGATTTAAAACGTCCCCCACTTTTCTACCGCAAAATGAATGCGCAACAAAAATAACCTCGGAGCCCGTATCGCAGGCGTAACATTCTTTGCACGTGCGTTTTACATCGCACGCGTTACTTGATTTACACGTGCGAATCATCGCACCACCTACTCAAATATTCCTGAAAAAGACTGAGAGTCTGTCTCGTGACAGCAAAACCATTCTACACTTCAGAGGGCATCCTCTCACATTTATCGCACAGGCACCATAGACCTACGTCAACATTTAGGCGAGTAGGAGCAACAAGGTCTCCAATGTTATGTTCGTCTACGTCTTGAAAAGTCGGAACTAGCTCATCATTCGCTGTTATTTCCGGCTTGAATTGAAATCCTAGAACCTGCGAATTATTTTCATTCATTGCTATCTTCATGAAGAACTTTTTTAAACAAAGAAAAAAATTATAAATAAACAATTAGTCGTTCGATGCGCAAAGTCGGGGGGGTTCGCCTAATAAGAAGCCAGGTAACTACGTCACAAGCAAAAATGTGCTGAATAATGAATTGACCCAGTCCTTTTGCCGCGTTCGAAAGTTCGTGAAGATGGTAGGCTAGTGCAGCAAGATCAAAACAAACAAACGATGGTGCTAAGTATTGGATAAATCTTTGTTGTTTAAGAGTGCAATCTTCGTTATTTTTGATACTTAATAAAACAAAAGAAAAGATATTGTTTTTTAATCGGACAGTACCTTTAAAGTTTTTTGAAAGTATTTTTTAAACTTGTGAAACCAACATTGCAAGTTTTAAAATGTAATAGTTTTTAAAAAAAAAACGCAACTGCAACATTTTTTTATGAACATGCGCATGATATGCGATCCACGATGTAAGGTGCCCTGATTCCAGTACTATAATCAGAAGAAATGAGAAAAACTTCAATGTATAAGGAATATTTTGCAGCCCATAAAAATAACATAATAAAAATTGCAGAGGAATTAGAGGTATTAGTGTTAGAAAAAATAGATGCTTGATTGGGAAAGTGAAAAGCATTTTAAATTGGTAATTCTCCATCTAATGGACAAAATAAAAGCTATAGCTAATGTCCTGCTGTGTTACCATTTAAAACTAATAAAAGGACACTAAAATGAAAATGAATATTTTATATGTTACAGAGGATAAAAAGTTTTTTTTTGTATAAGTAATCCTGCACATTATCTTCCCAAGTTACTTATACAAATATAGCTCACATATGCACTGTTGTTCCTATAATGATAAAAAGTTGTTTAACAAGTCTTTTTTAATTTTTTTAGAAATCTTAAGATATATTACAGATTTAAATATTTGAAATCTAGGAAGTTGTGATGATCGTACACAAAAACTTCCAAAAGACATGATATTAAATAACTTTTTGTCCTCTATAAGTGTTTATTGAAATCAGTCTTGATTTCAATGAAACTAAATAAATAAGTCTCCAAAAGAGTTTGTTTTTTTATGAACATTTAAAAAAAACCTTGCAGAAGATAAACATTTTACATAATTAACTCTTTTTAAGGTTATTCTTAAATTAGGTCGTTATCAGCTCAGTTTAAATATTCAAATATTATGGCCAACTAATTTTAAATGGTTGTCAGTGAAAAGTAACCAATTTACCAGGTGACTAAATTTGGATTATTTTTTTATCCAATTTATTATTTCTTGATCCTTAGAAAATGTTACACCAAATAGGTACTCAATGATAATTAAAAGAAAATGATGAACACTTCAATGAAATAAATGTTGTTTATATTTTTTCATTAATAGAATACAATAAGATCTTACTGGAGATACGAGATTTTCTTCATGATATCATTACCCAAGAAACATCGCTTTCTTCTGCCACTGCAGAGAAATGTTCTACATTTATTGATCAACTGGATGATTTTATCAAGCCACCTTCACTTCCACCAAGATTTATAGGTAGATCATCAACAAATGTTTTTGAAGGCCAGGAATTATCAGATATACAACCTCGAAGAGCAACTGCACCAGCAAGTGAGGAATTTTTAACAAAACAGAGAGAACTATCAAAGAAGGCCACTTTATGGAAGAATCAAGACAAGTCACAAGCACCTTACCAAAAAAATCAAAACTTGGTTGACCAAAATGAGGTAAATTGTCTACTAAGTCAAGTTATTGGGTTGTCAGCAAATGATTAAGAGGCCTGGGACGAGCAAACGAGTGTCATTTTGGCAAAAAATTTTATGTTAATCAATTTACCTTTGTAATATATATGCATTAATAGAGTTTGAATGCACATCCCTTAACAGGTCTAAAAGTACTGATGACACAAAATGTCGAAATTTGCTGTTACTTAAATATGACATCATAATTTATGCAGCATAATTAAATCTGAAATTCTTTAAATGTGAATATCTTGAGAACGGAATAATACTTGCATTTGTCTCCCATATTAATACCTATATTTTTGCTTTCTGACTATTAGTAAAATCCTATTTTTGATCTTCCAGGACAGTTTGAACATTTCACAAAATACGTTCCTTTTATCTTTATCTCACATCACAAATTTTTATCATGCAAGCAATATCATGTTAGGAGTTGTGGACAGGGTGGACACAATGTTCCCCATCTGTCTTGTGGGGCTTTTAAAATGTTGGAGTGAATAGTGGTAAACAAATTATTTAATTTAGTTGTAACAAAGTTGCAGTAGATGGATTTATATTTCCTGTGCATATGTGAATTTCAATTTGGGTCTATATGTCAACTCTAAAAACTAATTTATTTTGTTAGTCTTTGAACGAGATTCCTGAAATTGATGTTATTTATGAAAGAATTGGAAGTCTGAGTAGCCCTGATGAAAAAACTGAAGCAAAGATACCTGAGAAGTACCCTACCCCTGACGGCCCTCCTCCACCTGTCCCAGAAAGAAAAGGCAGGTCATCATCAACAATATATGATAAAATTTCGCCATATCCTACATCGCCGTTACAAGACAGGTAACTATTGTTGACCCTCTCAACCACTTCTTAAAATTGAATCTGATTAGAATTGTCTGTAGCTATTGCTAGAGGATAAATAGAAATAAGATATATATTTTGTTTATTTTTTAGAAGTAATAGTCCAGAAATTGTTATGGTTCACGATTTACAAAAACCATTGTATTCTGGCTTGTTACGGAATGTCACATCAAACACGAAGCAATGGAGTGTTGTGAAACGACAAAAGTTATATCTTTTTAACGATTTAACCGAACCTGCAAACTGCATTGCAGATCTAAAGGAATACGAGGTGTGTAGCATTTTAAAACAGCAGTAGCATACTATCACATTAAATCATCCTATATAGCAACTGTAGCTATACTTGCAACATTCCATACTTTATAAGCTTCAATATATTCACATAATTTTTTTGAGTTTTTTTCACTAATTTTATAAATGCACTGCTAAATTATAAAACATGATATGTTTTATTGCTCTAACAATTAGGTTTTTCAAGATGCTGTTGAAAAATATACATTCCATGTCCGGTGCAAAGGCTATCCCTCTATTGTATTAGCAGCAGTAGATGAACAACAATATAAATTGTGGTATAATGCATTTCAACGAGCTAAAATATTAGCTGATAGTAATGATGGGAAATCTGGTGGTGGAGGTCAAGGACTGGCAGTGTACTTATCATTGAAAGGATCTGAAGATCTTGAAGATGGAAGTGATGATGAAGACGAGCCATCTTATGAGAAGCCTGATGAGATGCTGGAAAAGGTGATTATTTTTGTTTTTGTCAAAAGCGCTCTACCCTCTTCCATCAATTTTCACATACAAGATTTTATAAAAATAGTTTGCATGCAACATTAACAATTGGCCTACTAGAAAATTGTCAACTTTAGAATTCATTTTAATGATCATGGTTTGCCTTGTTAATCAATAAAATCCTTCTCATGTCTAAAGTTAAGTAAGCTTGCTGCATGCTTCTAAATTTTTGAGTATATTTAAGCTTTCCGAAAACATCCGTTCTTAAATAATGAGCCAACCAACATATTATCTGTGTTGGAGAACATATTTCTGAACAATTTCAAGTCGAAGCTAAAAATACACTGAAAGACAATATGCTTTTGAATGTAGCTAAAAAAATAAAATGATCTAAAGAAAAAGTATTATTTTAAATTTATTAACACATGAATTTTAAAACATATACACAAGCACATAAGCCATTAAAGAACAAAAATATAAAAGCTAGCTGTAGTTTTTTTGTTTCTTTTTAAAAGCAGAACAAAGTTTACAAGTGAGCTCCTTCACCAATATAAAAACATAACTTAGCAAATTAGATGTATATTTTCTGCTTTTTCTTGTTGTGATGTATAGTAAATTAATCAGACAAAAATCTCATTGCAAAGTTAATCATCCAAACGAAAAACCACACTAAAATCATTGTTGCAATGTTTTCCTGTGTATTTCAGTCGGTAATAAGTTGTTGCTATGTTTTTCTTCACACACTCTTGATAACATGCTCTCTGTGTGGCCCATGTTTAATATAAACATATATACCAAGTGACAATATAAAGACAATGTTATAACGCAATGTATCATGTAATTGAAAATGTCACAGGAGCTCAGGATCAACTGAAAATGAAAACTTTAAGCTTGATCAGAAAAAATCATCAATTTTTTTCTGCTTTGTTTTGATCTAATATAAGCTAAAATCCTTTTCATATCATACCATTGTGGCTTTTGAAAATTTTCATTAAAAACTTTATTTTATATCAAGGGAAAATTTGAAATTTGCTCCTAAAATCATGGAGAATCAAGGTTTTCCCAACATTTTGCTACTGGCCTATCAATAAATTGTTTGTCACATACACAACATATACCATGCAGCTAATTTATTTCTTCTCTTGCAACATTTTAGTTAGGTAGATCTCCACCCATGGATATCTATGAAAGCATGGACAACCCTCCAACGTCTGACTCGGATAGATCTCTTATGTCTCCAACATCGCCTCATCTTTACGAAGCAATGGACATGATCATACCAAACAGGAGCCAGCCACCATCTCAAGGAATAGATAATTACTCTGACTACAGCTCTATGCCTTTGCCTCCAACTCCTGGCGTACTAACTGATATGCCACCAGAACTACCAGAACGTGGTAGAACTAGAACTAGTAGCACTATTATACTGGATGATAAATCTGATGGTAATTTATCTTCTTTTCTGTGTGTTGCCACTGTGCTTGAATGCTCAGTTAACGTTATTGTAAGAATGGTCGATTTAATTAATGGTTGTTAAATGATTCTTAATGTGTTAAATGATTTTGTTTCGCCATAAATTTCTGATATGGTAATCTGATCCTAGGATCTGCATCGAAGTATATCTCGTCTTTAGAAATTGTAGAAGCTTTCGTTATGTTTGTTAAAACATCTTCTTTAGATGATACATCATCCTTATCAGATAACTCACTTAGTGGATCATTTGCGTCTTTGGCTGAGTCGGAGGGTGGGGAGAATACGAAGGATGGAGACCAAAGTTTTAATTCAAACACTTGGCCGATGAAAAAATTTAAAGGCCGCAAAGAAAAAGAAGTTGAATTTTTACGTGACCTGTCTGCGGTATATTGTGGTATATTACATCAAAGACGGATTTTAGCAGTTTGGCAAAAACGATATTGCAAAGTAAAAGACCAATGTCTCATTTGCTACAGGTAAATATTTAATTTAGTTTTTCTAAGAAGTTTAAGTATAAAAGCTGACATTGATTAGAATATGAAGTAACTTTAGAATTTCATCCCAGCATCCCAGGTTCCTTGCCATCAGAATACCCTGGAATATCCAAGTCCTGTGCAACTTTACAATTCCTGGTATTTAGTGCAAAAAAAACAGGCTAGAATATCTAGGAGTTATAGAATGTTGTCGAATTATACAGTTTAGCTGGTGAAGGTGAAGCAATTTATACTTTCAACATGCATGCAACACATTAAAATTTGATTTTGAGAATCCTAAATATCATAGACATTTGAGAAAAATGACCTTGAAAACCCTAAATTGTGTATCTGAAGTATATCACAGCAAAGTTGTTGATCAACAGGTATCTTTGTGATGTTTTTAATGTAAGATTTGAGCATAAGATTTACTGGAGAAAGATGATTTAAGGATGTTTGATAACATGACTATTTTAGACAACCTGATTCGATCGATCCAAGCTCACAATTATTTCTTCCTGGTTACGAATTAGACCGAGCAGAAGAGACCTGGAAAAGTTTCTCCTTTAAAATTTACAAAGAAGGTTCCGAAACTTTATATTTGCTGCAGAATCGAGAGACGACCTAATGAAGTGGCTAAATGTTTTGGCGAAAGAAATTCGCAAAGGAAAGAATTCTATCGATGTAAGTTGCGACTTATGGCTCTTAGATTAATTGTATCGTGTAAAAGTGACTTTCTTTATGTAATACAATATTGTTTTTCTTGATGTCTTCTTTTTGTTGCAGCTGATGGACAAGGGAGGAGCGCAAAGTTATATAAAAGAAGAAGAGGATGAGGGTGAAGACGAGGAATCGACAGAAGAGGATAGTTCAACCTCTAATGAAAACATCCCCTCAATGGTGATTGACATGCCATCTCCTGTGAAGAGAAACTACATGTCTGATCTTGGTAGGTTCTTATTGTGTTATGTATAACTGTTTTGTTTTTATTTATAATAAATGCATAAGTAGTGTGTTTTTTGGACTAACATGATGTACATAATCTTTATCGTCTTCCGTGTATTAATCACAATTCCTAAATACAAGAAAGCTGTTTTTAAGTTGTATGGAGGCCTATCATTTACTTTTGGCGGTTTTTACAGAGTCTGGTCATAAGCGTATATACCGTGATCAGGATAATATATTAGTAGAATCAACCCTTTGCTAACTTTTTTTAACTTATCATTTAGATGGAGACAACGAATCTGCTGATAGCGAAGATGTGGAAAAAAGATTCCCCTCAACGGAAAAAATTCCAAAGAATAAATTATTACGTGTCGGTAGGCGAAGTAAGCCGTCACGATCACGTTCTGAGAGTTTTGAAGATCCATATGCTGTTTTACAAGGTATCATAAGAAGTTTAAATCAGCTTGTCGTAGCTTGTTTTTTTATGTTTTTATTGTGCTGTGTAGCGAAATGTCACGTTATAAATATCAGGTCAATGTGATTAGAAAAGTTCTAGATGTTGTAGAAGTGATGTTCTGATTTAATCTGTTCGTGTCATATCTTCAGGTTGTCACAAACTGAATGACACTTTTCGCCTTTCCATATCTACTGTCTATAAAGGTTTATATTCCAACAATTGTGCAAATTGTTGGAACAGAGATTGACCCTTAAAATACTTTCAAATACCTTAGTGCGAAATAACGTTTTAAATATCTTGTAACGTTTCTAACCTTTTAGTCTCTAAGGATTAGGTTTTCGTGAGTGTTTATTTTTAAGCTTTAAGCACCGATCCCAGTGAATGCCCCTTCTATCTTAACTTAGATTTGATTAATTTTAATGAAAAATATAAAAGAGCAGAATATCAAACATTCTTAGTGTCTTTCCACATTTGTCTTCAGAATTGCTTGAAATTCTTGAAGATTATGCTTTCCCAAATTGATATATGACTGACACGCTTTATTTTTATTACGTCAGGTTATTTACTCAGAAAGGTGAAAAACCACTGGAGCCGCCGTTGGTGCTGCATTAAAGACAACAAACTGATAAGTTACAAACGTTCGCCACGGGATTCCTGCCGATGTTGTCATTTTGCTGCCATACGCTACACTAACTTTCCCTCCTGAGGAGGATGACGTATGTGGCTATCATATGTTCAAGATAACTATGGAAGGTGATAAAGTCATTTGGTTCAGTTCAAAGCGGAAAAGATGTATGGCAGGAATGGACTGTGTGTATCGGAGTATGTATACGTTATCTTTTCTAACTAGAAATACGGATAAAACTCAACCAAGTAAAAATAAAGATGAGACTCGGCTAATGCTGTCAAAATTCACACAAAATCCAATGTGAAAATATTTTCGGATTTATATTTCCTCTCACAAAGAAAAAATAGCTTTATTTATTTTTACCTGACTGGAAGGTTCAAATATTTTGTTTTGGACATATTACAAACACATTAACCTCTCAAAAAGTGATTCATTATGAACAACTTACCACCACTCTTCCAATTCTTATAAAATGCTATGTTACTGCCGAGTTCGGACAAAAATGCTATGTTAGTTCCGAGTATAGGACGAGAATGTTAGGTTACTGCCGAGTATAGACGAAAATGTTAGACTATTGCCGAGTTTAGGACGAGAATGTTATGTGACGGTAATCATCTGGAGCAGTTTTAAAGTGGGATATAATTCTTGAAAACAGATGGAGTGTGTAATGGACTTAGAATCCGTACTGTTGTTCTTTTCTTCAAAGTAACCTGTTTCTTTTTAGAAAATTTGTTGGTAGTTCAAAGCGAAGAAGCTTTTCCTTACGCAAACGTGCCGCCTCTTTCAGCTTCTTTATCTAAACAAGATGAAAAATCGAATACGTCTTTTCTCGAGAGTCCTGTTAATGAGGTTGGTTAAGCATTAAAGTAATTAATTTGTGTATGCGTCAATTTTCACTTTTATATTTTGAATTTTCTTTCTTTAGAATAAAACTTTTCAAACCTGATGATTTTATCTTCACTTGAATAATGTGAACAGAGAAAAGAAGTACATTACTTCGAGCTATCCATTGGCCTCTCCCTCCTCGCCGCGCACCAACCACACCCAGTCAACCCCGAGAGTATGGAACGTGGAGATACGGAACTTAAAGATGCTCGATACACCGGTTTTTTAACAGAGCTCCAAATGTTTCATCAATCTTTTCGATACATCGAACGTTTCATTGTAATAACAAGAGATTAAGTGGCTGAAGTTTTACGAAGATATCACAAGTGCAAACGCCAGTTGCGGTGTTTACGCGATGAAAACTGAAAGTTATCGACGACCAGGCGCCGATCCTGTTCTATTACGGTTGCATGTTGAAGACACAAAACAAAGAAATCTTATTTAAAAGCGTCCGAATGAAAAAGGAGTTGTGACAAACTGGAAGGGATGCTTTCGAGAAGTACATTACGAAGAAATCGACGATGAGAGTTTCGAGAGAATGGTGGCAGATGAAGAAGAGAAACCCAACGAAATAATATTTCGAAAAAGAAGTAAGTCGATTGATAAGAAAGAACAAAACAGAACCTGTGCTTCTTCATCACAGCAAAACTATGCCCCACGTGGGCAAGATGAAGAAACGCGCGAAGGAGCTAAAGGAAGAAAAACAACGCTCAAAAACGATTTCAGAAAAAGACAGATCAAAATTATTTGCCGAGAAAGAGAGATCGAAAACAATTACAGAAAATTCGCTTGCTGATGTTCCGAAAAAAGGCCTGTCTTCTCTCATCCGAAGCTTTACTGTGGACACACTTACTAGGAAAGCAAAGAATAAATCCTACGAACTCCCGAAGGAGGATGATATCATGCTCAAAGAAACGCAACGTGGTGACGTCATGCAAGTTCTTAATGACGATAACGATGACGACGAAATTTTAGCTGAAAGATATTGCCGAATATCTGGGAAAATATTTTATTGCTTCGAAAATGAAACGGACAAAAAGCCTCTGCTGAAAATCCCACTACGAAATGCAGCCATTGAGGAATTTACTGACGCACCATCATCCTCTTACAGGTTTCGAATTACTGCTATGGACTCGGGTAGCGAGTATACATTCGAGTTAACTTCAGAGCGCGAGTTGGATAATTGGGTGTCTGCTCTCTATGGAGATGATCAGTTACATAAAACGTTAGATGGCTCACCGGTCGCTTCTACATTAAATGTTGGATCTCCAAAAACATCAATAAAGTCGCCCTCATTATCATCACCCCTGTCGTCGACTTTTTCGTTAATGTCGACATCAACGTCGGCATCAGATGAACTGGTAACAAAAGATGCGGATACTCGGAGTATTGCTGAAGTCAACAAAACAGAGTCCACGGTTACTTCTGGAAGGCCGAGTCGTTCTTCTACGACCAGTACATCTTCAATATCTTCATTTTCGGAAAATAGAACGTTGATCCCCCCGTTACTTGATGAACATGTAAGATTGAGTAATTTCATGTTCGAACTTCGAGAAAGCGATCTAAGTAAAACTCGTTCAAGACGTTGGGTTGTCTTACGTAAATCCGTTGTTGAGATTTATTCTAACGAAAGAGAAAAATACGCGCGAAAAGCTTTGTACATTCAAAATAGCGTAATTGAAGAATCAACTATGAAGAAGGCAAAAGTCATAAATGTTAAAGCCGAATCTGACTCGATAACTTCGCTCATCGCTCCTAATGATGATATTCACAAGGTCTGGATGGATGAGTTCAAACGTCTTCAGAAAGAGCATAAAAGAGATTCAAAAGATAAAGCTAAATTATCAGTTGTTACCAGAAGGAGTACTACCAGTGGAAAAGATTCTAAAACTGACAAAGAGAAGCGAAGTAGCATGATGTTGGTTGCTGATGATGTGAAAGCTATTGAAAAATATCGGGAATCTGCTGATCCTACAAATACTATATCTGGTGAGAAATGTTGATTTATTAGTTTGTTTGTTTCGTTTCGTCTCGTTTCGATTGATTGATTGATTGATTGATTGAAATTATGAAGTCGTATACCTTTAATTCAAGTAAAACATTTTTTTATAAGAATTGTGTTTGTTCGTTTCAACTTTAATATTCATAAATTTTGGGCAAAAATCATCTTTATATTCTTAGCGTATTCTTAGCGCATGTTGCTGTCGTTTAAGCAGGCTAATTCAACTGACATTTAGACAACTAGATTTTGTGGGGAAAAATACTGCAAAATAAAACCTGAGGAAAGACATATTACAAGCAACTTTCAAGATATCAAAATATTTTAAAGATATTTTTTAACTTCAGTTTTAATTTCATCTTCAGTACACTTCTAGAGTATATGCTTATCTAAAGAAACGTGTAGATGGAAAATCTTGCTTAACTCTCAGTAACGTCGCTTTTTTATTGTTTTAGGTCCTTTGACAGAATATTTTGAAGAGAACAAAATCAAAGACAAAGATAGACATTGTTGGATCAAGAACGGTGTCTTTTATATCGCGAAACGATCGAAACCTGAGAAAATTATTAAAAAAATTGACCTATCTACGATTGTTATTCTCGACGAAAGCGATCCTGCTCGTGACAAATACGCGTTTAAACTCGATTACTCGAAAGATGCCAAGTCAAGATCTGCTTCATTGAAAGCGTCAAATCAGAGTACTGCAGACCAGTGGATGGTCGCGATATCAATGGGTATTTTGTTCCACCGTCTGTCAGGAACTCAACCACGCGATTCCTCTATAAGCAAGGAAAAACTGGTTTCAGACGATTTTGATTTCGTACAACTAAACGGAAGCGCCTACCTAGACGAAGAAAAGGTTTCGAATACTGGTAGAAATCCCAGTAACCTCGGTCGCGACATCAAACGAGAAATTGAACTCAAAACACGAGATGGGGAAGAGCTTTTGGCACATGTGAAAGAGCTGTTGAAAGACGAATTTACAACACCCAATCATTCGCCAATTGGAAATCGGAAAAGTAGCGTCGAAATTAGAGTAAAACCCGATTCCATCGACGGAGGGGAGTCGTTTGTCAAAAACTCTACTGACGATTTGCCCAACTCTGCAACGAAAATTGATCTCGATAAGCGTCGGTTTAGTGATTTGAAAGACGACGAGGATCATGTCTTCGGTGAACAACCGTTGGAAATGCTTGAAAACATCCCTGAAAGAGAAAACGCGGTGGAAACTTTTAAAAATGTTAAAGGTATTCTCAGACAACAAGAGAGCATCCGACGTGCAATATTACACAGACAACTCAGCAACGCGAGTAATGTCGCAAAAAAGAATTTATCCTCAGCGAGTTCTGAAGCGAAAAAAACACCACCGAAAACGAAACCGAAGCCGAAAGTACGAAAATTGTCGTCATTGACGTATTTTATCAGGTCGTTTGTGACGTTCAAAGAAACATTAGATGGTTTATCCCTTTCGGAGTTAGAAAATTATAAAGAGGAGTTAGAAGGAGAAAAGATTTCACTTCTAAGTTGTTTAAAAAATATAAATTCAGTGGTGGTGGAAGCGCGATCTCAAATGGAAAGCAAACAAATAGAAAGTGAATTCTGTAGTATATCAGAAGTGGAATTTAAAACTGCTTCTAGCGATTTAGAGACTGTACAGAAACGAAATTCTTTAGTCGATAAGGAACTTAAAAAGATACATTCGAATATTAATCGTAAGGTAGCTATGAATATGGGGCGCCGATCCAGCAACTCTGTATTGCATTCGTCCAGGACTACTTGGTACACGAATAATGTAGGCACTAACCGACCATCTACGTTAAAATCACTTAAAAAGTCGCATTTGCACGAAGAAGGCTATCATTCGGAACCACTACTGGATAGTGGCGATGTGAACGAAAAAAAAAATGAAAGACGAAAACATAAAACCAGAAATGTTGAATCGATTATTATATAAATTCATTTTTTTTTCTTGAATTTTTTGTTAATATAGCTATGATATGTATATAGAAACACATATAAAATATTTTTTAAATAGTGACTAAATTTTTTTACACATTTCGTGTTAATTTATAAAGAAAAGCAAAATTTACATGTTTTGCAAAATTCTCACAGTCTAACTTTTCCTTTGTGCAAAAAGTTAGAAAGCTTTTAAAAATTAAAAAATAAATTTTAAATAAGAGCATTTTTCTAATGCACATCTTTCAGGCAAAGATATGTTTATCGATGCAATGTCGACCATGTTGCGACTGTTTGTACACCAAAATGGGGTACCATAAATATAGTGAGAAAGATGTCCGCGCATCAACTCAAAGAATAACTAATATTTGAAGACTTCCGTAAATTTTTGCGCGAAGAATTTTTGTGGCGGAAGGAAGATGTTGTAACCTATGGCTTGTCCCTATTTTTACACGGCTTGCAATGTTTCGCCTTTTTTTCTTTTCATTCTTCTAAAAGAAGTGAAGAAGACGTCTCCATATACTACATGGTACTCAGGAAAAAGTCAAGAAATTCACATACCTACAGGCTTGCTCAAAGAGACAAAATTCATCAGGGTTAAAGGGTATAAAACCAGGGAAATATCATAGAAAATCAGGAAAGGCTAGTTTCTAGATTTTGGCAGACACTCGGTTGATCGTATTTGTGGCTCTTTCCCCCTTCGTTTTCATTTTTCTTTTCTTTATTTTCTTAGAGATATTTATGATATTAAATTTTCTTTTTATCACTAAATTTTGTATGATACCTAGAAATGTTTTTACTTGAATTACATTCAACTAATTTTGATATTACTAAAGATTTTTTACTTTCGTGTGCTTAAAAACTTCATGATAGTGCTGCGTATTTGTATTAGTGTAGTTACTGCTTTAATGATAAAAACAAGCATTAAAATCATAACACAGCAGTAACGCCTTCGTTTGGGACTCGCCCGTCCAAACAGAACATAGAATTGATTCTGTTGACTCTTCCCAAAGTCCACTTGTATGGTCTAGGTAAACAAACTTATTGATGAAATCTGCTTTGACAGAAATTTTCACACTGAGCAAAAAAGCATTCCAACATAGAATTTTCTTTAAAAATCATGGATTTTTTTTTACAAATTTTGCGGCCATCTAAACTATGAAAAATTATCTCGTGGACGTGCATCAACTTTGGAATCATTATGCAATCCTAAGCAACGGCGTCATGTTGATCCACCTTACCACAGTTACACGTGAGGTCCTCATCCATGCTTGTCGAAGTACACGTGCGCAAAAGCATCATGTCAAATTTTTTAGCAAATCAATACCAGAAGCGCCTTTCACGGGTAGCGGAAAGCGCCCAAAAAGCACAGCTGTAGTAAGGGAAGGTATGAAAACAAGCTTTAGGTATGACGTATTTGTAGGTAAACCTTTTTGTAGTAAGGAAGTATACCTCTTATATCCGCTTTTAACCGTCTTGTAGTACGTGCTGGTACACCATAGATCACATTTACACATGTAATTTAATAACGCATTATTATTAGACAAACTTTCATCGGAAAAAGTTGTTGTCCAGAATTTTACTAAAGGGGGGCGCAAACCGGCCAACATGTTGGCCAACATTTCGGCCAACATGTTGCGAATCTGACTCGATAACTTCGCTCATCGCTCCTAATGATGATATTCACAAGGTCTGGATGGATGAGTTCAAACGTCTTCAGAAAGAGCATAAAAGAGATTCAAAAGATAAAGCTAAATTATCAGTTGTTACCAGAAGGAGTACTACCAGTGGAAAAGATTCTAAAACTGACAAAGAGAAGCGAAGTAGCATGATGTTGGTTGCTGATGATGTGAAAGCTATTGAAAAATATCGGGAATCTGCTGATCCTACAAATACTATATCTGGTGAGAAATGTTGATTTATTAGTTTGTTTGTTTCGTTTCGTCTCGTTTCGATTGATTGATTGATTGATTGATTGAAATTATGAAGTCGTATACCTTTAATTCAAGTAAAACATTTTTTTATAAGAATTGTGTTTGTTCGTTTCAACTTTAATATTCATAAATTTTGGGCAAAAATCATCTTTATATTCTTAGCGTATTCTTAGCGCATGTTGCTGTCGTTTAAGCAGCCTAATTCAACTGACATTTAGACAACTAGATTTTGTGGGGAAAAATACTGCAAAATAAAACCTGAGGAAAGACATATTACAAGCAAATTTCAAGATATCAAAATATTTTAAAGATATTTTTTAACTTCAGTTTTAATTTCATCTTCAGTACACTTCTAGAGTATATGCTTATCTAAAGAAACGTGTAGATGGAAAATCTTGCTTAACTCTCAGTAACGTCGCTTTTTTATTGTTTTAGGTCCTTTGACAGAATATTTTGAAGAGAACAAAATCAAAGACAAAGATAGACATTGTTGGATCAAGAACGGTGTCTTTTATATCGCGAAACGATCGAAACCTGAGAAAATTATTAAAAAAATTGACCTATCTACGATTGTTATTCTCGACGAAAGCGATCCTGCTCGTGACAAATACGCGTTTAAACTCGATTACTCGAAAGATGCCAAGTCAAGATCTGCTTCATTGAAAGCGTCAAATCAGAGTACTGCAGACCAGTGGATGGTCGCGATATCAATGGGTATTTTGTTCCACCGTCTGTCAGGAACTCAACCACGCGATTCCTCTATAAGCAAGGAAAAACTGGTTTCAGACGATTTTGATTTCGTACAACTAAACGGAAGCGCCTACCTAGACGAAGAAAAGGTTTCGAATACTGGTAGAAATCCCAGTAACCTCGGTCGCGACATCAAACGAGAAATTGAACTCAAAACACGAGATGGGGAAGAGCTTTTGGCACATGTGAAAGAGCTGTTGAAAGACGAATTTACAACACCCAATCATTCGCCAATTGGAAATCGGAAAAGTAGCGTCGAAATTAGAGTAAAACCCGATTCCATCGACGGAGGGGAGTCGTTTGTCAAAAACTCTACTGACGATTTGCCCAACTCTGCAACGAAAATTGATCTCGATAAGCGTCGGTTTAGTGATTTGAAAGACGACGAGGATCATGTCTTCGGTGAACAACCGTTGGAAATGCTTGAAAACATCCCTGAAAGAGAAAACGCGGTGGAAACTTTTAAAAATGTTAAAGGTATTCTCAGACAACAAGAGAGCATCCGACGTGCAATATTACACAGACAACTCAGCAACGCGAGTAATGTCGCAAAAAAGAATTTATCCTCAGCGAGTTCTGAAGCGAAAAAAACACCACCGAAAACGAAACCGAAGCCGAAAGTACGAAAATTGTCGTCATTGACGTATTTTATCAGGTCGTTTGTGACGTTCAAAGAAACATTAGATGGTTTATCCCTTTCGGAGTTAGAAAATTATAAAGAGGAGTTAGAAGGAGAAAAGATTTCACTTCTAAGTTGTTTAAAAAATATAAATTCAGTGGTGGTGGAAGCGCGATCTCAAATGGAAAGCAAACAAATAGAAAGTGAATTCTGTAGTATATCAGAAGTGGAATTTAAAACTGCTTCTAGCGATTTAGAGACTGTACAGAAACGAAATTCTTTAGTCGATAAGGAACTTAAAAAGGTACATTCGAATATTAATCGTAAGGTAGCTATGAATATGGGGCGCCGATCCAGCAACTCTGTATTGCATTCGTCCAGGACTACTTGGTACACGAATAATGTAGGCACTAACCGACCATCTACGTTAAAATCACTTAAAAAGTCGCATTTGCACGAAGAAGGCTATCATTCGGAACCACTACTGGATAGTGGCGATGTGAACGAAAAAAAAATGAAAGACGAAAACATAAAACCAGAAATGTTGAATCGATTATTATATAAATTCATTTTTTTTTCTTGAATTTTTTGTTAATATAGCTATGATATGTATATAGAAACACATATAAATTTTTTTAAATAGTGACTAAATTTTTTTACACATTTCGTGTTAATTTATAAAGAAAAGCAAAATTTACATGTTTTGCAAAATTCTCACAGTCTAACTTTTCCTTTGTGCAAAAAGTTAGAAAGCTTTTAAAAATTAAAAAATAAATTTTAAATAAGAGCATTTTTCTAATGCACATCTTTCAGGCAAAGATATGTTTATCGATGCAATGTCGACCATGTTGCGACTGTTTGTACACCAAAATGGGGTACCATAAATATAGTGAGAAAGATGTCCGCGCATCAACTCAAAGAATAACTAATATTTGAAGACTTCCGTAAATTTTTGCGCGAAGAATTTTTGTGGCGGAAGGAAGATGTTGTAACCTATGGCTTGTCCCTATTTTTACACGGCTTGCAATGTTTCGCCTTTTTTTCTTTTCATTCTTCTAAAAGAAGTGAAGAAGACGTCTCCATATACTACATGGTACTCAGGAAAAAGTCAAGAAATTCACATACCTACAGGCTTGCTCAAAGAGACAAAATTCATCAGGGTTAAAGGGTATAAAACCAGGGAAATATCATAGAAAATCAGGAAAGGCTAGTTTCTAGATTTTGGCAGACACTCGGTTGATCGTATTTGTGGCTCTTTCCCCCTTCGTTTTCATTTTTCTTTTCTTTATTTTCTTAGAGATATTTATGATATTAAATTTTCTTTTTATCACTAAATTTTGTATGATACCTAGAAATGTTTTTACTTGAATTACATTCAACTAATTTTGATATTACTAAAGATTTTTTACTTTCGTGTGCTTAAAAACTTCATGATAGTGCTGCGTATTTGTATTAGTGTAGTTACTGCTTTAATGATAAAAACAAGCATTAAAATCATAACACAGCAGTAACGCCTTCGTTTGGGACTCGCCCGTCCAAACAGAACATAGAATTGATTCTGTTGACTCTTCCCAAAGTCCACTTGTATGGTCTAGGTAAACAAACTTATTGATGAAATCTGCTTTGACAGAAATTTTCACACTGAGCAAAAAAGCATTCCAACATAGAATTTTCTTTAAAAATCATGGATTTTTTTTTACAAATTTTGCGGCCATCTAAACTATGAAAAATTATCTCGTGGACGTGCATCAACTTTGGAATCATTATGCAATCCTAAGCAACGGCGTCATGTTGATCCACTTACCACAGTTACACGTGAGGTCCTCATCCATGCTTGTCGAAGTACACGTGCGCAAAAGCATCATGTCAAATTTTTTAGCAAATCAATACCAGAAGCGCCTTTCACGGGTAGCGGAAAGCGCCCAAAAAGCACAGCTGTAGTAAGGGAAGGTATGAAAACAAGCTTTAGGTATGACGTATTTGTAGGTAAACCCTTTTTGTAGTAAGGAAGTATACCTCTTATATCCGCTTTTAACCGTCTTGTAGTACGTGCTGGTACACCATAGATCACATTTACACATGTAATTTAATAACGCATTATTATTAGACAAACTTTCATCGGAAAAAGTTGTTGTCCAGAATTTTACTAAAGGGGGGCGCAAACCGGCCAACATGTTGGCCAACATTTCGGCCAACATGTTGGTACGGTTTGCGTTGGCGTATATTTTTTAAAAAAACAAGTAGCCAACATTACGAAATGTTCATTCATTTGTTTTTGACTTCCAATGAAGAAGGATGTCAGAGTCTGAAGCTGCAGCAGCAGACTTTTTGGTACTACTCACTTCCTTGTTGTCAGCCATTTTGAAATGAATAGAGTGCTATAAGGACATGCCCGCCAAATGTAAAATATATATAAACATTCGAATCAATTAAGAACATTCGATTTGGAGTTCGAATTTTAAAAAATTCGAATTAAAACATTGGAAAGCTAAAATGTTGGTCGAAATGTTGGCCAACATGTTGGTTACCCAGCGCAAACCGACAAACATGTTACCAACATGCAAATTTTGGCGGAAATGTTGGCCAACATTTATTAAATATTTAATAAATGTTGACCAACATTTTTTGAGATTTTTTTTCTTCTTCTTAAGCATGTTGGCGCCTAACGCAAACCGGCCAACATTGTTGGCCAACATGTTGGTCAAAATGTTGGCCAACATGTTGGCCGGTTTGCGCCCCTTAAGAATTTTACATTTACTTGTCCAAAATTCAGGCAACACGCAGTTAAGACAAGACGATAGACTTAGGGGAACACGAGCATTTTTCATGACCGATGCAACGAATTGCGTTGTTGCATGCTCCTGAAAAAAATTGCTTGTGTCCCCAATAAGCAATTGTTCCAATTTTTAAATATTAATGCCCCACACGGACACCGCTGCAGTTCGCAACGGTAAACCAACTTATGACATTAATTCGTGGTACGGTTTCCACCACTTTTTGAAATCTTTAATGCTATAAAAAGGGCTTTATCAAATTCATTATGATGCAATCGGATTACTTTCAAACTTTGTACATTTGGAAAAAAAAAATTATTCGCGAGAAAGTATTTTTGTTTCCATTTGAGACCAGAGCCGTCTAGGTAAGCAATCGCGGCTCTAACACGGGCAACAAACCCTGGGGACGCAGATGTCTCGAAAGCAATGTTGTCCCCAAGGTTTATTTATGCTAGTATGTCTTGCATGACATGGCTAGCAATTCCTCTTTGATCAGCACTGTGATATTTTTAAGACAATAGTAAAAACTTGTGATGTAACTAGCTACCAAAATAAGGTTTCTTTCTCTTTTGACTGCCAACTTTTCATAATGAGTGTACCCACAACTTGAAGCAATAATAAACCAAGTTTAGGTGTTGAACTTTCATAATATACACTCTTATGTCAGTACTGAGTATTCTTCCTTTTAAATAATTGTAAAATCAATATAATATATCTCCCCAGTTTAAAAAGTGAAAATACAAAAGAAAAAGTGACTAATTCTCTGCGTGCTGCATGTTTTCCCTAGCAAATGCCTTACGCTCTGCGGGGGATTTAAAAATTTGTCCATACAAAAGCGCTTCGCTAGTGCCCAGACCTGCGCGGTATGAAACTCCGTAGAGTTTTAAGGGATCAAGAGGTTGCGCCCCCCGGGAACAAAGAAAATCCTATCATTGGACACACGCGCCACAACAAAAACCTTTGCCTCACCTGGAAAAACTGATCACGGATCACGCTTCTGACACATGGATAAACCGTGTTATCCGGAGTTCCACAGGCAGACGATGTTAGGAAAATGTTTCAACTGCTGTAACGCAAATTAGAATTGAAAATTAAATTGATCTTTATAAGTACTTTTAGTAGGCATTTTTCGTGTTTTTTTTTAAATATAAATAAATCATTTTGGCTATTCAATTGACACCGGACGCGATGTGTACTCCGGGTGGTCGAATATCTTCTTTGCTTCAGTATATTTCTTGTAAAATTACAAAATTACAAAAATAACGCAGCGCTGGGATTCTCAGCCATTACAATAACAAACAGCAAATGAGAAGGCAGTAAAATTAAGAAATAATTCATCTTTATGTGTTAAGATGGTTAATAAAGTAGAAAAAGAATTTTGCGAAAAACTCAACCAAAATCTGAGCAAGAAATATTGTTAAAATGCCAGTCTCTTTCTGACAAGATTCGCGAGCACATCAAACAAAAAAAGAAATTTTTTTCTTTGGAATTTTTTCCTCCACGAACACCTAATGGAGCAGTAAATTTAATGGCAAGATTTGATCGTATGAGTCGAGGAGGCCCGTTATTTTGTGATATAACATGGCACCCAGCAGGTATAATTATATAAAATTTATTAATAGTGTTTTGTCTATTTCACACCTTTCCGAAATACACTCAATCATAGTGCCATGTTTTCCTGCGTGATCAGAAATGGAGGTAACGTGTTTGCTTGGTTTGTTTACATTTTTACCTCCATTTCTGCGCGCGCACCGGGCATTACGTAATCACTTAGATGCGCGCTCAAGTAAATATCGGGACTGTGATTCCATGTATTGGACAGTCAGGGATATCCGCAAATTAGGCTATGATAGTCTAATTAGTCTACGATAGCCTATTTAGGCGATTTATCTCTCCTAATTAGGCTATCAACATGGTTTTAACTGCCTATCGCTGTTTTGTTGCATAGTCGCAATGATTTTATTAGCTAAAAACATTCTATAGAACCTCCTTTTGATGGTCCAAATATATATTTTTTTATTATTTGCGCTGTCAGAAGATATAGCGTTTAGTTTGTTTGGATTAAGAACGCATGCGCTGTGTTACGGCTTCTTTGTTTTACGGCCACGGTTGCTTCTGGAAAAAGGCTAAATTTCCCGCGCGCATATTTTCAACATGGTGGCGCATAGCTTAAATAGACTATTTCTCGTCTAATTAGACGATCCAAAGACTTTTAACGTATAATTTTTAGTCCCGTAAAGCAAACTATAAAATTTTTTGCTCGAACGAAGATGATGTAATCAGCAACAAAACTCCGAAAAAACATGGCGCGACTATACGTTGTTTCCGTTATATTTAACAAAGAAGATAGCAAATCGCCTAAATAGGAGATACTCGCCTAAATAGTCTATGAAAAATCTCCTAACTAAGCTACTATCCTAATTTGGCGTGATAGCCTAATTTGCTGTTATCCCTGACTGTCAGAGACCTGGTGGAGACATTTTCCATTAAATGAGTTGCAAATGTTTACAAACTTCTGTATATATGCATGTATCCTGACAGGAAAGAAAAAAGGACCACATTGGAAAAAGGGCAAAATTAGCTAATACTTATATTTCTAAATTTTTAGAAAGACAAGATATATATATATGCCTTATTTTTTCGGAATTAATTGTTTTAAAGGAGAGTCAAAATCATGAAGTTATGTAGCGAGTGAACTTGCCAGGTTATCGCTAGAGCTGTTTGCTTAGATAATCATGTAATAAGGATGCTATGTATATACATAACGTTATATTTACAGCCCTTAAAATTAGAATTTTTTTACGTCGGCAATAAAATTGCCGACATGAAATACATTTTAACTGATTTGCGTCGGCAATATTTTTTTGTAGTAAAATTTTTCAGCTGGCAATAACTTTTGTCATTCACCTTTTATTAGGGCTAGACCTCTCATAAATTCGATGCATTGATCTCCTAAGACAATGACAAATGGGAATAGAGTATAAGTCTTATTGACATACCTTCCGGATGGTGAACTTCGTTAGGTTAATAGTTCACTGCCAACTTTTTATGTTTCTAGATGAACTCATTAGGTTAGGGCATCATTAGGTTGTATATCGCAGAAGTCGCCAGTGACATGCTTTAAAAATGCTTGTCACCGGCACAGTTTAACATGAAGCAAAACTGTACAGGAGACCCAATTGTTAGAATCTTCGCAGAACATCTCTCCTCACAAAACCGAGGGCAGGGCTGACTTATTGCCTGCTGTGTCGTGTGGGAGAAAGAACTTCTGGACTTCTTTTTAATACGATATACAATTTTTTTGATTAGTATTTCTGTAGCCTGAATGATTTTAGTTAGTGATAATGGCCTAACTTACTGAAAATCGAATGTAATTATTTTGTAGTCGCAAGGAGTGGGAGTAGCTTAAACAAAACCAAAATTATTGTTATTTAAAAATTTCACAACAAAATTACGTCGGCATTTTTTTTGCAGACGCAACTACGGTATCTTCGTATTGTACGTCGACAATTACGTCGGCAGTGTCGAATGCCGACGCTAATTTTAAGGGCTGTATTTAGTTTTCCACAAGTAGTGGAGCAAGTTTGAACTTTGAACCCTCGTTCTTGGTAGCGAAACCTACAAAAGTAGAAAAATGTAGATGCTCTTAGATTTAGCGTATACCGCCCTATTATCGCCACCAGAAAGAAAACATGTGATCCATGCTAACGTTTTGTCTAATGGATTGTTGTTTTGGTATAAACAGATGTACGGAACATCTAACTTCATGATTCAACTCCATCACAGATATCTTTTTGTTTTCCTGCATTTTATGATGCATAATAAAATTATTCGATTAAATAGTCTAATTATGGAAGCGCGAGAAGCAATCAACTTTTAAAAGACGCTTAACACAAAACATACTCAAACTAACTATGGAAGCTCTAAATTATTCAAATTAGAACGTTATATGTTTAGACAGGGTAGGTTTGTGTTCTAAAAAAAAATTTCTTCATAAATTCTAAGTTTTTTTTAAAGGGTGACGATATAAGGACTGACTGGGCAATGAAAGACAGCATGAAACAGATGTAACTTTTGATACTTATGTGTAGTGAGACACGTCGGAAGAACCAGAAAACCATTTTTCGAGTTCTGGAAAGATAAAACTTTATGAATCCACAACAATCAATGCAGTTTGGCAGGTTAACGGGTTCATTTTTATAAAACTCTAGATAAGTGGCAATATTAGGGCAGTATACGCTGCAATTTACCTTTGAATGTTTTTTCTTTTTTCTTATACATATACCACTTCGTATTTTGTCTCAGGTCTTTTTTCATAGCATGCCAGCCAAGGTGATTTAGAAATTCACAAATTATAACATGTACATTTAAACAAAAATGTGCCAAAATAAAATAGAAGATGCTAAAAAAATCTCCATTTTTGCACTTTTGAACAATCGAGAATGGAGTGTTCAAAGTCCAACTTGACCACTTGTAGAAAAATTAAATATAGCCTAGTATATATACTTTTTTCACTTATTATCTTTTGTGTTTGCAGTCTATTGTTTATATTTTTTGTCTGTGCATAAATACATGCAATTTTACAAGGAATCAAGGGATTTTGAGGTACATCAAGTTTAACATCCAAAACAAGGCTATACTTGGCTTGTTCCTTAATTTAGTAACTTTATCCAAAACAAAGCGGTGTTTACTGACAGGTTTAATCAAACTAGTGATAAATTTACTAGGTCCAGCAATCTTTATATAATTTATTCACCAAAATTATAATTTGCCCATATGCATTTATTCTTTCTTACATTGTTTTGCATGGTAAAAGAAAAACTTACATAAATTCCATTTTTTTTTTAACTTGTACTCATACACACCTTACAGATCATGTTTTTCAAAACTTACAACTTTCTCGATAGGTCCCCCTAAAATTTTAAAATAACCATCCCCATCTGTCTACAATATTGATTTTCAAAATGTGAGTTTCATTCAGAGCAACATCAGTGGAGTATTTCGTAGAGGCTTAAAGCAGTGCCGATTAGGTGGAAGATTTTACATAACTCCCATCAATTAAATAAAGCAAATCTTGATTTTTAAGTCATGATTTGATTACTCTGAGCAATAATAGCTTATTAGTAAGGGGTGACGTCCATACTTGTATTGTCACGCCATACTTGTATTGTCACGCCATACTTGTATTGTCACGCCATTAAAAATCTCCACCTACCCTCTTAACAGACATATGTTATAACTTTTAGTTCTTCACAATTTCAAAACCCATGAAAACTGAATTCGTAGTCTGTCACTGTGAGCTTTGAAAATTCCATTAAAAAAGCGAACAAATTCACCATTTTAAAAATGTATGCCACTGTTTAAACATATCTTATCCAATTCACCTTATTGAGATTAACCATGGTCATTGGGTAAGCTTTGTTGCTATAGTGATTATTGACTTTTATCCTAAATGATGAATTGCATGTGTCTGCTATTTTTTTTTTTTTTTAATTTTTGCTGGGTGGAAACAAACCTAGTCTGTAGGGGGGGGGGGGGGGGGCAGAATGCTAAAAAACCATTTAGCCACCAGTCAAGTAGGTAGCTACTGAATAAAATGTATCGTACCACATCTTGACAAAAAAACAATTTGACATGCCATAAGTATGGACATCGCTCTTAAGACATTACAAAAAGGGAACCAAGAAAGAGCTATCATAAGATTTCGGTAGGAGTTAATAAGAAGATTTTGTAACAGCAGAAACAACTATTGCTGGTCAAAGCTTGCAAAGTTTGGAAAAGCATGTAGCATGTGAACACAAATGTAAAATGCTCCAACTTTTTACTACCTGATTTTTCATATGCTTTTTGTTTTGAAATGAACCTTTAAATCGATGTAAATTGAGAAGCAAAATTTCATTAAATCCTTTATTCGCGAAATCCGCAGGGATGTAAACAAAGTTAGTATTTTACTGAGCAGAAATTTCTAATTGACACGGCCATGGCAGTAACCATAGGACTACTTTGACCTTAAATATCTCTAAAACCAAAGCTCACAAATAAAAAAATTTGACACAGTTTCATTTTCACACTATAATAAATTTGTTATCAATTCTTAGTTCTTCTTTAAGATAGTAGTGGCCAAATTTTGCAAACATACTTGTGCAAACGTCTAAGAACTGCCTAATCCACCAGACATGCTTTAATTCAATAATTGCCACTTTAATTCAACAGTATAACTTCAAACGTATATATAGTGACATTATTTTTTTTTATTAGGAGATCCTTCTGGGGATAAGGAAACAAGCTCAACTACCATTGCAAGTACAGCTGCAAATTATTGTGGTTTAGAGACAATGTTACACATGACCTGTGCTAACATGACGTCTGATATGTGATCAAGAATTTGAAAAAAGCAAGAAATCTTGGTTTGAGGAATGTGTTGGCATTACGTGGTGGTAAGAACATTATGCTACTTTTTGGGACAGACAGCACAAATTTATTTTTTCCCACAAAAATGCTAATGTCTTCCAAGAATCCTGTTGCAGTTCTATAACGTGCTAGAAAATCAGTCAGAGTCGGTGTTTCTAACAGAGTATTTTTGTCAACACCAACCGCTGTAATCTTAATGATGTAAAAGAAACAATGTAAATATTAATTTTACACACCTGATTAAGAAAAAATACGTAATTTGTTGTCAATGTTACAACTCTTTTCACAGGAGTGCTAATTTTAAAACATAGATCCACCAAATGGTGAAGAATGGAAGTATCTTGATGAAACCCCTTAAATATGGATGTGATATGGTCCGTCTTATACGGTAAACATTTCAAAGATTCTTTCACCATATGTGTGGCAGGTGAAGTCTTAGTCTTGTTTATTGTTATTATATTAAATTTTAGACTTCTGTATACTGTGTTACATCCAGGAGTGTCCACCAGTCATGGTTTAGAAAATGTGCTCTTTAATACTTTTTTTAAAATTTTTTATATACTTCTTACTATACTTAGGAATTCGCATGCAGAGATATTTCACATAATTTTTATTATTGACCGTGAATTCAAATATGGAAAACAAGTATAACAAAAGATAACCCCATTCGAAGACAGAATAATACCTTGTGTAGTATTTCAATTTTTGAAGTTAATTGTTTGATATTCTTGATCAGTGGATACATTGGCTGTTTTAAGTTCAAGTAAAAATAAAAAAAATAAAAAGTTTGTTAAGAATATTTTTGAGTTTTTCTTGTTTTTTAATTTTTTTTTCTCCATCTACCAGGTTATCCACAAGGGTCATCCGGACGCCACATCTTATGAAGACGACTTAAAATACTTAAAAGAAAAGGTTGATGCTGGTGCAGACTTTGTTATAACACAGTTGTTTTTCGAGACAAGTGTGTTTTTCAAGTTTGTTAAGATTGTCGGAAAATGGGCATTAATATTCCAATAATACCAGGCATTATGCCAATTCAGGTAAATTTCTGCTCCCTGTTTGAAGTCTTATTTAACATACAACTTTCATGCACAAAATTGAAGACTTTTATGTTTTGCTTATCTTTTATCTTTTCAGAAACCAACATTTACATACTTGTATGCGTGTCGTTGCTTTTGTCAGGACTTCGTAATTTGTGAAAACTTGCTTTTTTTTGCAGACTAAGTTTTATTCAAGTTTTTCTCTCTATGTAATATTATTACTTTGAAGAAGTTAAATTTAAGGGTAAAATTTAGCAAATGAGTTGATTTGAAAGCCTTAAAAACCTTGAAATATGACTAATACCACAAAAATTACTGTCTATTTCAAACTACATCAGTTTTTAGATTCATTCCATTGCATAAATTTAAATGTTTGGCAATACCTATTTTTGCATGAAGATGATGTTTTAACAATTTTTAGCGAAATTTATTTTAGCAAGGGGCAAATTTTATTATTATTTCAGTAAACTTTGTCTTCTTTTAGGGTTACGCTTCATTGCGTCAACTTGTAAAACTGTCCAAATTGGAAGTACCCAAAAACATTACAGATGTATTGGAGAAAATAAAAAACGATGACGCAGCCATTCGGAGATTGGTGTCGAACATGCCACAATGATGTGCAAAGAACTTTTAAATTCTGACGAAGTACCTGGACTACATTTTTACACTCTTAATCGTGAAGTAGCGACAATAGAGATTCTAAAAGTAGTGGGCCTTTGGAAACAATACCAACATTCACAGACCGTTACCATGGAAACACTCTGCACATTCTAAACGAATAAAAGAAGATGTTCGGCCTATATTTTGGGCTGCAAGACCAAAAAGTTATGTACACAGGACTTCTGAGTGGGACGAATTCCCTAATGGACGTTGGGGAAATTCAGCGTCTCCATCATTTGCTGAACTGACAGATCATCACTTGTTTTATTTAAGAAGTCAAAAAGATAAGGAGCAGCGCGCTCGAATGTGGGGTGAGAAACTGGACACGTTGGAAGATGTCTACCATGTTTTCCAATGTTATTTAAGTGGCAAGGAGAATAAGTGGGGACACCAGGTAAAGTGTTGATACGTTTTCCAATGTTATTTAAGTGAAGGAGAATAAAGGGTAAAGTGTTGATTATTCCCGCGTATGTTATTTCGTCGGAAAATAACTTTTATATAATGTTAAATTACTAGTGAAATTTGAAGTAATATTAAATATAGCTGCACAAATAAGGAAGTGATTTGTTTATCTTTTGTATTTTTATTTTATGAGTTGTATGTTGTTGTTTTTAAAACTCATAAATCTGAAAATGTGTTTAACTTAAAGACGTATACTAAACGAGTTTATTATTGTTTCAAAACTAGCTTAAAATTAGGAACTTTTGATTTTCTGTAAAAGTTGAAGAACTAAAATATACGCCATATTGTAGCTACTCGGCACCGTTCGATAACTAGTATATATTCGTTGCTTTTTAATTAAATGTTATTGCTACTGAATTAAATACATTAATTTCAAAATTTGTGGCTAGAAAAATTTAAAGGAAAAATATTCAGCGAAAGATCCTCAGTGGAAAGATAATCCCAAAATGTACATGTTTTATACACATAGCTTATAACCATATTTAAGCTCACAATTTTTTAAAACATATCCTAAACATATTACCCAGCCTTAGTGAATCCTTCTGATGTGTTTTTTTTCTTGTGTATTTTAATTATACACTGACTTTTTTAATTCTTTATACACAAAAGACTTCATTAACACCATTATACTGTCTAAAATTGCTTTGTGTAATTATACCTTTAGTTTTGTTGCTGTTTTTTAAAGCTAAAATAAGGACCATTTCTTCTTATCCCATAAGTTTAAGTTTTGATTTTTTTTCTGCAATAAACATAACGTTGGCATACTCTAATTCGATTGTGTTTTTTGCATAAGCATATCCCAGCCTGATTTCGAATTTTAACTTGCTAATAAAAAAACATGTAATTTGAAAATAAGATGAAAATTGCACCTCCATTAATTTAGGTTAAATCGTTACCGTTTAACGACGATGAATTGCAGTTAGAAACGGGTTTATTACTACGAAATTTGAACATAGTAAATGGTGAAGGCTTTCTTACGATTAACAGTCAGCCAAATGTAAATGCGGCGCCATCCACTGATGAAAAGTTTGGTTGGGGCGGTGGCGGCGGATATATCTACCAGAAGGCGTACTTAGAATTCTTTATGAGGAAGGAATATGTAGAGGTGTTGTTGGATGTGTTAAAACAATATCCACAAGTGAATTATCATATCATTGATAGTCAGGTGAGTTCCATGCTAGATGGTCTGTATTTTAGACGATTCTACTCAATTTATTGCGTTTTATATCTGCTCTATGTTTTTAGTGGCAGCTGTTGATAAAGCTTTCACGTACCCTGTTTGCCTGTATTTTACCGCCCTGCCGTTTTTTTTCAAATTTACACGTTCAAATTCTCATCGATATATATATAATGCCGGCCCTTATGGCGCCATTGCCATGAAAATTAACGCCAGTAAGGGCGGTATAGTGAAACAAGCAATAGTTCGTACTCAGACAAAATTTCTACAGGTTTGAAAAGGATTTTCGGATGGACAAAGTAACGGGTAGAACGCTTGAACTTCAGAATTCTTGATTCAAATTCGAGCAGCGAGTCCTAAAAATTGTAAATTGGTCGGAAAGATTAGATATGTCATCAAATTCGTCAAATAAGTTGGTTACAGGGGAAGGGGTGGGGAGTCGGAAGGGGAGGAGGTTGGGATTGGGTCATGTGTCTAAGTGGGCACTGGACAGTACTCGACGATTCGCGATATTCGTGCAGACATAACATTTGTGGAAAAAAATCAATTTCGCTAACTGTATTTTATTCTTTACTTACAGGGTTACTACGATAACACAAATGCAGACAGATACTCTCCAATTGCAGTCACGTGGGGTGTGTTTCCTGGCAAAGAGATCGTCCAACCTACTGTTGTTGATCCAATCAGCTTCAACTTTTGGAAGGTCGGTATTTCTATTGAACAAACAAACAGCAATAGCATGTAAAAATGTTCACAAGGGTTTTGAAGATAGACTAACTAGTTGGTGAATTGCTTGAACTCCAGAATTTACTTGTACTTTTAGGAAAGCTGTAATATATACTTTCTTTTTTTTCTTAGGATGAAGCATTTTCTCTTTGGACTGAACAATGGCAATCCCTCTATGAAGAAGGATCAAAATCTGCTTCAATTATTCAAAACATTTACGATAATTTTTATCTTGTAAATTTGGTGGATAATGATTTTATCAAAGGTAATTGTCTTAGAAATTACTACACGAGTAGCAGTTGTAACAACGCTATTTTGTATCGTAATGCTGACTGCAACAATTTTTTTTGTGGATTGAACAGCTTTAAGTATTCTTTCTTTTAATGGAAATCTTACCATTGTTGCTATTGGAGTTTTTAATACCTTACCTTTTTATAGGTAATTGTTTGTTCGACATTTTACACCAAGTCATTGCTAACAACAAGCATGAAGTTGAAGATGACACTCCGTCATCCACCGCGGTGCTTCACACAGAAAACAAAGACCAAACTGACAATCTAGTGAATGAATTCACCGCGAGATTGAGAGAAAACTCGTCTCCTACTCAAGAATTAGTTATGAGTTAGTACGCGAACGAGTTGCTTGTACAAATGTTGCAACGGTGATAAAAACGATGTGTATCCCGGATTTAGTGAGAATGTCTTGTGTTTTATGATGGTATCTTTAGTTTTGACTGGTTGCTCTGCGGATGTAACCTAGCAACTTATGTTGTTGTTTTTACTCAAATACAAAAGATCTCAGAAAATATTTAAGATTTTTGAAATTACCCACCGTACTCTCATTCGCTTACGGTTTGTGATATATTTGTTTGTTTCCCTCGATGTATTGGGAACATTTCTTATGTTTTTTTTCTTGTAACTAAAACTATTTACGTATATTGATTGTCACAAAAAACTTACAATTTTGTATTTATTTTTTAAAACTAAAACGAAAAGAAGGCTTGTTGCTTCAAAAAATGTTTCGTGATTTTCATAAAACCATTTTCTCTTTTTGAGTTAAACGCAATGAAAAGCTCAGTTTTTCCATATTTAAAGAACTTTCTCAGTTTCTAAGAAAAACGAACAGGGTCTTCTGTAATTGTAAGGAGTTTGCTCGGATACTTCCCTGTCGGGCAGGTGAAACATGTTTCACAGAAACAGGGAAGAAACGGTACCTGCTCCTGATGACGGCCGTTTTGGCAAACCGATCATTCTCGTTGTTTTGACAGTTTACACCTATCGTTTTTCTTTCGTTCTGTTTCATTTCATTTTGAGTTAAAATACTCTTTCTTTAATTGCATAACGTTAAGGCGCGGTAATTTTTACCAATTCCCGAGCGTTTATAATTTGCTTTTTGCTGGACGAAAAGAAACGCAATAACTCGTTTACCTACAGGCACTATTTCCGCAACTTTATACTATAAATTTTAAATCAAACTTGACGTTGACGTTTTTTCTTCAATGGCTTCGCACCTCTGAATATGTTATACGAAGCGTAAAAAACATTTGTCAGTCTACCGCCCACTATTAAGACACCAATCTTTTGAACTAAGGTGTTCCTGTTCACTTGGACCATTCTTTCACCCTTCTTGAATCCATTGCATGAAATTAACATCAACCACTCCCCTCCACCCACCTAACCACCCACTGGGTGCCACGGAATCCAACAGTTGCGCAACAATTGCAATTTTAATGGAGATACAAAATGACACAAGAGATGAACAACAATACTACAGATTTTTTTGGAACCTAAGAATCAAGCTTAAAACAAATTTAATTTTTTTTCTTTTCTTGTTTTGAAGGGAGGGCGACGAGTGGAGGGGACGTGAGTTACAAGCTATTTTTTAATTAAAAATTAAAAATTAATTTTTATCGCCCGAGTTGTAACTATTTGTCTTGGGTCTTCAACATAATTTTGATCTGACAGGTTTATCATTTGTGACATGTTGTAGAAAATAAATAAATGAAAACGAATCTAACAATGCAAACACTTTAATTGAAAATATCGCTGCGTTCTTCCTTGTTACAACTTGTTGTTAAGAAAATTAATCGTTCTAGAACAAAATTATGCATCTAGGAGTTTGGGTACAAAGTTGGTTTTATTAAATGAAACATATTTCTGTTCATGGTTGATTAAACACATTCATGGGTAAACGAATACATGCTAAGCTTTGAAATCTAACAACCGCGAAAATACAATGCTTTAGGGGATTGGGTACGAGCTCACATTCCTTTTCAACAGTGTTGTTCGTGAAAATTTTTGCTCTGCGCTACACCGTATTTCACCAAGCAAACAAACTCAATATGCGTTATTCTTACATTTGAACATTAAAAACATGGCTTTACATGTTTCAAAAAACAAATAAACAAAGAAGATGGGATGTTAATTTACCAAGAAAACTAAATGTGGTCTCGTCTAGTTATTATATATGCTATTTCTAGCATGGTTGTGCTATTACATGAAACATATTCAGCATCCATTTGTAGATGTGAAAATTATGCATATAACGGAAAGCCTTTTGTCGCTGTATGGAATTCTCCAACGATAGGGTACGTACATCATTTTTATTCACATTTTTATTCGATCACAATTGGAAGAATTTTCTGAAACCTAACATGGCTGCACAGAACTGTACTTTTCACAATAATAAAAAAGAAACAAGAGAATTTTAAAAATAAATATGTTCATTTTATAGTTATTTATTTCCAGTCCTCTTTGCGGGTGGGGGGGTTAAAATACGCCACATGAGGACTTCTTAAACCTCGTCCTGAGGACTTTTTATCGACGAAGTAAATAAATATTCTTTATCGTTTCTGCAAGGATTGTCACGGTTTGTTGTTTTACGTATTGCAAACACTAGCAAGAAATACTTTTCTTTGTTTTTCATTAATTATTCGGGGTTCTTACAACCTTGATCCCAGGACCTGTTGTCTATTTTTGTACATCTGATGTCGAGTGTCAATAAGCGCAGCGCCAGTTAGAGACAAAAAGCCCTGGGAACATGGTTGGGGTTTTTATAGATAAAATTTGAGAATTGAGTAACAAGAAGTTCAGGATTATTTTTGCCATGTTCTTAGAAAAAATATAAAAAGAAGAACACGAATTCATTTTCTTTTGTTTTTCTTTTTAGATGCGACTTCAATTTTAGTGCGCCTATTCATTTAAAAAAGTTTGGTATCTATGAAAACGATCAACAGAAATGGGATGGCAAGAGGGTATCTGTATTCTCGTCAGCTCAGTTGGGATTATATCCTTACTTTATTATGAATGGTGAAAGTAGTTACAATGGTGGCTTGCCGCAAGTATGTTCACTCATTCCTGTCCTCGGAGATTTTTGCCCTTATGATATGGCTTCTCTCATATCAAAAAGGCAAAAATTTCTGGGGACGAGGGTGATGTTCACTTTCTTTTGTAGACAATTTAGGAATTTTTTTGATATAGTCTGCCAATATCCGGAATAGGCAATCAAAAAACTCCGTCCCAGTCTTCCTAGTGTGCGTTTTCTACAGCGTCAAATTTGTTCTCAGATTTCCGCGACGTTTGATAGTTGATGTATTTCGTTCAAATGTTTGTTTTAAGTACCTCAAAAGAATTGCTTTTCGCGAACTTCGCAAATTTGGAAATTTTCAAAAATTAGTTTTTACGAAATTTATTGAAAAGCTCTTCCTTCCGGTTTACATGGTATTTTTTCCTTCCGGTTTACGTGGTATAACAGACACGTGAACTTCTTCTTTTAGTTTATGTCTCTTACAAAAAAGTGCTTAAAAAACGGTATTAAAAGATGTTATTGAATTCTTTTATCGCGAAATTTAATTCTGGTAAAATGTTAGGACTTGCTAACCCCGCCAAAATTAGCTCCCGCCAAAATTAATTCCCGTAGTAGAAATGTGTTGATAACCCTTTTCATTTTGTTTTAGTTGGTTGACTTAAACGAACATTTACGAAAAGCACGAAACGACATTATAACAAAAATGCCGGATCCGAATTATAACGGTTTAGCTGTTATTGATTGGGAAGCCTGGCGACCAATTTGGGAAACCAATTGGAATACTAAAAGAATATATAAAGTCAGATCGGTTGAGCTTGTCAGAAGTCAACATCCAGCATGGACACTTAATAAGTAAGTGTGTATAAGAAAATATTTTAAGTTGACCTTAGCCGGCATCCCGTCTCTATTGTTAGGAAGACCTTTTATAGTTCGGACGAATCAAGAAAATGGTAGACTGTCAACCTTGCCCCCAGCACTGTCAGATTTTTTTATATTTGGATGGTTCTATCCAAATATAAAAAAACTAACAAACCCTGGGTATGAGGTTGGTAGATTGTGCGATGTAACCAGTCAAATCTTATTTCGTCTACCCAGCATGGAAAAGTGGAATAACTTACCTCCACATATACATATCTCCCGAGATCTGAAATATAAAATTAACACAAAATATTTTCTGCTAAACTCATTTCATGTGCTCTCCATCTTCTAAAAAACGATTGCATCACGTTCACAACTCAACCTGATATGTTTGTACGCATAGGTTGATAGAACAAGCTAAACACGAGTTTGAAGATGCTGCTCGTGCTATGTTCGAACATACAATAACTCTCGGGAAAGAGCTGAGACCGAAAGCTTTGTGGGGGTTTTATGGTTTCCCAGACTGCTATGCAAATAAGGAGAATAGATATCAATGCACTCCAGAGGTAAGTGAGGCAATTTTTATTATTCTTGTTCCTTTAATGCATGACCTCTAATAGTCTACCTGACGTCAAAAATGTTCTGTAAAAGTCAATTTTAACATTAATACCACCACAATGTTTCAAGAGCTTTTTGCTTGGGAAAAATTGGAAACTGGCGTTATCTCCTAATGTTATTCAATCTTTTTGTATCTTTCTTTTATTTAATTTTTGCAGGTTCAAAAACAGAACGAACAGCTGGAATGGTTGTTTTCCGTGAGCACGGCGTTATACCCCTCGATGTACTTGTTAGAAGAACACCCAGATAATCGAGACTACGTGCTTGGGAGACTGAGAGAAACACTACGTTTCGCTACTAAAGGATTTGGAAAAAATAGAAAAAATCTTCCTATTTTCGCTTATCACAGGAATATTTATGAAAATTTTCCAGGGGCATTTAAATTTTTGTCTAAGGTATGTTTCATTGACAGATTCAACTTCTGCGCATTTCTGCAGTTTATATTTGAAAATCTATTGAACCAGTCTTTTATTTAATGTTGTTTCATTGAGAAAAAACGTTCATGCATAGCGCTGAGCGTTTTGATTTGCAGAGTATCAAAATTTTCTTTCCACCCATTATTTTGATGTTTTTAGGATGATCTGGATCACACGATTGGTGCTGCAGCAGATATTGGGGCGGCCGGTGTGGTGTTGTGGGGGAACAGATATGATGAGAATACGTCACCAGAAGTTTGCCAGAGTATTGATGGTTACGTATCAGAAACTCTTGGTCCATACCTTATGAATAAAATAAAACAGGTAGATAAGAAGAGTGGAGAAAGTTTTCGCATGTTGCTTCTTCTTTAGTCATTTTGCACAAAGAAGTGACTGTCTCTATGATTTGACTATTTCTACGATTCTGGTATACTATCTATACATCCAGGAAAACCAGACGAGTTTGAAACACCATATATTTGTTTTGTGAACGTGTATAAAGAAAACTTATCTTAAAGGTTTATCAGCCTAACAGAATTACTTGGCTAACTCGTCTGGAAAAGGTTCACTCGCTTAACCGAGTTACTTCTCTTTAAAAAGTAAAAACAACCAACATAAAATCATTTGTTTAGATAGAGTCATGCAGCAACGCAAAGTGTAATCATCGCGGTCACTGCGTGCAGAAAGCCATTCTTACACCAGCTTTATTGAAACGTTACGAGAATGAACAAAGACTTTCTTCATGCGCTGGTCCAACATCTCTCCTTCATAACGGCAATGTTATTCAAAAGAAAAGTGAAGGTAAAAACAGTTTGTACAGCCAACCTCGTGCACAGACCTTCACACACGCTCAGTTTTTATCCCCACCTTTCAGAAAACTTTATATGTTTTATATTATTCATTTTTACTATATTTTTTTCATATAGTACCAGAAGCACCATTCACAAACAACACAGCATACACACCCACAGCACAAAATATTTCTCAAAATTATGCTGAGTCAGGATATAACATTGATTTAGGATCCACACATGGAGGAGCGTTAGTAAATTACTCCACCATGGATTCATTTTTTCAACAATTGAACGGCACCAGCCTAAATGCTACTAAAGTTCATCAGGAAAACGTGAAACATCTAAACAACAGTAAGACGATGGAGAATGTCCATCATAATGCGACACATGGTGGAGGTATATATAACCATGGTGCCGTAACTCATCACCTTGGTAACAAAACAGAAAATAGCACTCGAGGAAAAATAGCGAAACTTCCAAATGTGAAGAAGTCTGACATTCCTCATCCTTTGGCAGGAAAACAAATGTTATTAAAGGTTAGCTACTTATCGCCCCCGTCTTTTTTCCTTTTATCGAAGAAAGATACATGTTGTTACTTTGAGCACCCTGACCCTCAGGTCTACCTTCATCATAAGATCTTAAACATACAAGATAAAAAAAATATGCAATCGAACGCTTACTTTAAAAAATCTTTGTTTTTTACAGTGAAGAATGCAAAAGTTCTAACGTGAATTTCATGACTGCAAGAAGGCCAAAAACAGGGGGGTGAATTTCTTATCTTTTTTATTTAGCAAAGGCAACATAATCTTACAATGAATCAAAAGAAATCAATGTTAGTCCATCAACTTTTATCAAGTGTCCAAGGTAGCCTCATCACGACGCCAGAATTATTAAGAAAACATAACATTACAAACTATGGGGGACGCCCTAATAATAGGTATGTAATTCCTGTCGTTTTGTTGTTTACTGATGCTGAAAAAGCTAGGCTCTTGCTTCAACCTGGACTCTTGATCCTGCACATGTCCTGGGATCAAGGTTGTGTTAACATAACATTTCATTATATCTGTTTTGATCTTTTATTTGTTAGCAAAAAATCAAGAATAATGCGACCATCTTCTGGGAAAGTACCACTCATGTCAACAAAAAAGTCTCGCAGGTCATGGATGCCACATATGTACGTCATTCTGATTGGTGTATCGCTTGGGGGAGCAGTCTTGTTCTCTGTAATCTTTGTTTCTGTGTATTACTATATAAGTCTAAGAAATACATTTACTACTAAACATGGAGAAGGTAAGCTTTTTACAGACGAAGAAAAACCTTCCACTGTCCAACCCAAAGCACACTCGAGTCCTAAAGGTACCGAATCAACGCGGAAGGGAAAAGAAGCCAAAAATATAAAACAACGAGAAAACGAGGCGCGCAAAGAATCAATACGTGAACAAAAACATGACGAAGAAGAAGAAAAAGAAAATAAGTGTAAAAAGGAAAGTGAAAGAAGTAAAGTAAAACGAGTAAATAGTTTCAAACGATTTAAAAGTTTGGAACGATCTAATACGTCACAAGAGGGCAAACCAACAAAAACAGAAGCACCTCAAGATGTGAAGAGATCCTCTTCTCGTTCACGTAGTTGTGATAAAAAGTCGAGAGACAATAGTAGAGACCGCTCAAGGGGTCGCGATTCACGCGGTAACTCCAATATTCCTCAGTTAAAACGTTCTAATAGTCATCGCAGTCGTTCTGCAAGACGAGCAAGAAATTCTGATGAAGAATCAGAATATGAAGTCAATATTAATGAACTTCGTTAGCGCTGATCTGCTCTCTCTATATACTGTATTCTCAATTATTGAGATACTCACATTTTGAATGGGAGATGAAACAAAGAAACAAAATAATTTTGCATGTGGAGGTTATATTCCAGACAAAGATTTTTCCAACAGTTGTCACGTTGACATAGAGATATAGTCAAATTTCTTCTCGAGATTAATTTTAAGTTTTCAATTGTAAATTTTTTATTTTTTTATACTTTTTCACTTTTTTTACATATAAATTTTGTATCTCCAATTTTTTCGATTTCCACAATTCTGGTATTCGTCGTGATTTCATATATTCCGTGAGCGGAGGGCACTCACGTATACAATCATTATTTGAGTTTCTTTTATACTTCATTTCGAATTATGAGTTGAGGATTTGATGATACTAACAGTGAGCTATTTGACTTCTGGTCAAGCCGTTTCTCTATAGATGGAGAACTAAGAGTGCGCAGCAATTCGTGAACAAGTTTTTCGAAAAAACGTCCTCTCGATCAAGCGAAATGATCCCCATGGTATGTTAATGAATGTTCAGGCAACAAAATCTTGTAGCAAGTTGGACAAAACAATTTGAACAGGTTTTCGAATGTTACTCCCAGAAAAATGCTTGTACAATGTCCAACAAAGAGGGTCACTGGACAACAAATCGCACTCATATTCCAGACAGACAGGCGGTTGTGTGGGTTTTCAGGTATTGATAGCGGCTTCGAATTTCTCACCAAAACAAACGACAATTTGAAAAAACGTGTACCTCTCCTTTGTTACAAACACAGTGCTAGAAATGACCATTCAAAAAAAAACGAGATTGAATTGGCTTCAGGATTGTTTTTTTTTAACTTTTAGTCCTACTTGTTTCATTTCTCCAACTTCTACCTGAAAATTCCTTTAAAAAATTTCAAAATGTTGAATTTTTGACTTTGTTGTACTTAAATTGGAACAAACACGGTATTTCTTTGTGCTTACCGATATGGCAGCAGACACGTTGTCAACGATGTTAGACAGCTAAGCCAACCTAAGGTCTTCGAATCTGAGGAAAAGGTTCATCTTATATAAGAATAATTTTTGTAGTTAGCTATTATTTAAAGCATTTCATTTTCTCTGACTTTTTCAAGACTGAATTAAAATTCGTCCTGGTTTTCTGTAAATAATTGCTTACCACGAAAACACTTATATTCACTTATATAGTTGGTGGCAGGATTTGTACAACGAAATGTCTTTGAAAAAAAAATACTAAATTCCCTAGCTCTTCTACTCTCGCACCATCTGAACCAAGTTTTTTACAGGATTTCAAGATTACTGCCAACCCACAAATTCATATAAGCTGAAGGACGTTAAAAGAAATGTTTGACTTAAACACATTTTTTACACATTATTGTACCATTACACAGAACGGAAAAAAATAACATTAAAATATCTGACACAACTTATCTGTTGTTTAAAAAATAGAAATAAAAAAACCACACAAAATTTGCTCCCATCTCGTTGGTAAATTAAAAACGACATTAAAGAGGTAAGAAGCTTGAACGTTTGGATATCAACAGTCAAAACATCTGTTTTAACTGGCAGATCAAATGGATAAGCACAACTGAATTTAAATCGCTGTTAAAAACAGTAGACTAAACATACCGTATTTGTTCAATTTATCACCCAGTCCTCCCTCCTGCCGACTAAAGGTGCTTTTATGCAAGAGATCTTCTTAAAAACTTCAAAGGGTACGCTTACTTGGAGATAATACAGCAAATGGAACGGATGGAACAAAAGAGAAGTATCCTAATCGAAATTGCTTAAAATAAAGAAGGTAATTCCTACAGAAATTGTTTAGACAGAAGAAGGCTGTCTTAAATAAGTTTCTATATATATTAAATCTTCTACTGCGATGTGACTTGATCGCCATCTGGTTTCCCTTTGTATTTGCGTTTGCCGTGCGAGAAAGGTAGATAACGATATTTTATCATGTGCTATAATAAAAAAAATCACAAATAAATACATTTATATGTTAAAATGGCGAAAAACGTCCACACACAATGGTGAGTAGAAAAACTAATACCAAGCAGAGAATCAACTGTACTATCATTTGCTTTTAACTGGACAATTTTGAAATCACAATCACAACTGGCAAACATATATAGTTATAACAAATCATACCTTGATTTGTCTTTTCATAGTTAACACGAATAATATGCAGAAATACATGACTAAGATTGGCCAAAAGACAGGGATGTTAAACATATCGAAAAAAGTGCAAGTTGTTGCAATTACAAAAGCTTTGCTACCAGAATACCTAAAAAAGAATAAAGTAATTGTCACTCTGATAAATACTATTGCAGCTTAAAAAAAAAATCATATATGAGCTTCAAAAAAGAGCTCTGGAATTGTTGTTGATGATCTTGTACCGTCGAATGTTATTATTTTATAGGCTGTCTGCCAAATGTTTAAAGATTTTTAAGGTTGTCAACGTTTTTTTGCCTCTTGGCCTGTTTTATTTTTTTATACCAATATAAGGTAGCTAGGTACACAAGGTAATGTAAAAAATACCCAAAAATGACAGGACTGAATTAAATTATTTAAAAAAAGTGTAAACATAACATCTTACTAGGGGGCAATCTTTAAAAACTAGACAAAAACGTTTTTGGAAATATTTTTCAAGATTTTCAAGGCCGCATTTAAGTAACTGTTTACTCATTCTTTTGCAAGCACATTTTTTTCAACAATAATAAAGCGTTGAAAGTAATAATCAAGCATGGCAAAATCGTTCAGAGGTTTCTTTATTATAAAATGCAGCTGCAAACCATACGAAAACCTATTCATAAGCTTCGAATAATCAAACAAACAAAAAGGCCATACCAGAATTTAAACTCAGGTAACTTTCTGATAAATGGTTTGAACTCTTCATCTGATTTTGTTGGTAAGCCAGGTGCGTCTTCATCCTCTTCCAACTCATCAAAAAAATCTACCAAAATAAATTGTCAATACCAATAAGTTCGGAGTTGTGTTATTATCAAAAACAACATGTGTATCAGGGAATTCCATGAAGAAAACAACACGCGTGCTACACATCGCACGCGTAAATCTATTTTAGAAAATTTGCGCATGCGTTTTTTCTGATTTTTTTCCTGGTTTATTTCACTCTTATCAGTCCCGTGAGTGTTCTTTAAGTGGTGTAAAAGTGCTAAATATATTAACAAAACACCTTGGTTCGTTGTAGGAAGTAATTTATAATAGGTAAATAACATATAATTAAATTTAAACAGTGGACGAAGAGACCCTGACACGTGCCACACGTTGCACTTACTGCAATGGTCTGCCATTTTGTTTGTAGTGCTATTTATCCCCAACCTTGTTCCCAGGGTTATATTTTCTCCGTAGGTTATCTATTATCTATATATAACAATGAAAATCAACCTTTATAATTCCTTCGTTAATTTTTTTTATTTTACACGAGTAAAGAGCGTAATTAGCGCGTGCGATGAATCGCACGCCTGAATAGCTGTTGCACGTGTGTGGGCGCGTACGCGTGCGATCGCACGCGTCTCATGGAATTCCCTGTGTATATAATTTAGAATTAATTTGTCAGGTTTGCTGAAGTTAACCTACAAAACCAGTATCTACACAAACAAAGTCAACCTTATGTGAAAAAAATTTTTTAAAGGTGACAAAAGTTTGGATCTGACGAAAAATTAAGGCCAACAAAAGTTTAGGCTGACTTTGTTTAAATCACTAATGTAAATGTTTTTTATTCTTTTTAGACTATAAGCAACTAAAATTCATATTTTTATTGTTGTTGAAAATCATTCTCATTGTTCTAACAATCTAAAGATCAAATTCCTAATCACAAAATTTTAGACTGGAAATAAACAAACCTCTCCGAGAATTTATTGCTGGATCTATACGCGGTGACAGAAAACCAATAAATAGATTCAGAAGATATATTCCTAGTGCATATGTTATGATATACCAGCCCTGTAAAAACATATTTTGAGATTAGCAAAAAAAACAAAAACAATAACATACATTCACATTTCAAAAATGTAAAAGCCTAACTTGTTAAAAAGTTTAAACTTTTGGATTGAACACATTGAAGTCATAGGAAGTAAAAGATAACTAGCAAAGTAGTATCAAAACATCAGCAGCCACAGCAAATAAAAATATTATGTTGGCTTTGTATAATGCTGTAGTATTAAGACACCATTTCGAAAGATGAGTTTGTTTTAATTTAAGGATAAAATGTTGTACCTGGAGCAGGAAGACTCTAATAGCATAGAATGCAGCTAGAACCACTGTAAAAATCCATCTACCCACTGTGTGAGGAACTGTTTTGTCAAGAATAGTTTGGTATCTCTAAAAGAAATATCAACATTCAAACAGAATGAGCAGTTGAAAGTAAGATAATGCAGTTTCAATGGTTTGTTTGCAAAAATAAAAGTACTGTAAAATGTTCACCAGTCTCTTAATTTACAGATGTCCTTTTATATTTATTATTTATATATTTTAAATGCAAATACAACAACAAACTTGAATTATACGACAAACGCAAAAATTATTTCTTGGAAGTCTCACTTTATTTTGCAATTCATACCAATTTTTTCTATATAAAGTTTTCTTAAATTGTAATATGCAAAAACTTAGGTTACTCACTTATTACATTTCGATGTATATAAATATCTAACCATTGAAATAGGAAACTTTAATTCTACTAAAGAAAAAAATAAATGTTTACCTGTCCGATTGAAGTGAAAAATCTAGTAAAAGCTGATGGAGGTGAATCATCCTCTGGGTTTAATGCATCCATATTTTTTTTGTAAGTACAGAATTACTGCACTATTTTTCTATATTATTTTGTATATATGTATCAACTTTTAGTTCAACATCAGTGTATTTTCACTAACTGAAAGAAACAACAATTGCTTGCTTTAATATAAAATAACAAGCAATTAGTTTACAAGAGACTGTTTCCATTATTAGAATAAAGTTTACTGCAATCTTATTTTATGGTTATTTGGACTGCAAATACAGACTAAATGCAGTAAATTCAAAACTTTAACAAAAGTATGCATGTTTTTGTCTGTCAGTCTGTGGTGATTTCTCAAGTTTTCTGTTCTCATTATCACTGTTTTCTCCTTTTTCTTTTCTTCACAGGAATTAACTGCCACATGTACTTCAGCCATATTATATACGAAAATCTAAGTTGATTCTGATTTTATTATCCTTGCCATCGCTCTGTTCACTACCAGATTAGCAATGATCATTATCTTGTATAAAATTAGTGAAGCCATTGCATTGAAGTTATTTCTTTAAGGCTAAATAACATGGGAATGGGTGGAAATGACTAACATTGTCACTCATGTGAGTAACTAGAGACTAAAATTAGGTCCAATTTATCAAAGCTAGGTCAACCCAACCATTTCAGACCCAGTTGATAATCCCATCACAATAAGTTTAAACATTAAATTTCCTGAACAGTTTGTTGAAAGCACACGACCCTATACATTATTTTAATTTATGTTTCAATCTCTACACAATGAAGGGAACATATTCATGAATTTCTAGAAAAAATTGTTTACAGACAGGTTATTGACAACATCATCAAAATACATTTTTGTAACTGTTGTCTCCCTAATTAAAATGGATTTTTCCACAAGCCACGCAACACAGGCCTGGTCAGGTGTGCCATTGCATGCACACGCAAATAATTTACCGCTTATGCAAGACCAGTTAATTAAAGAATATTTCAAAGCATACAAAAGGAAGTGAAAAAGCTGTTTTAATTTTTTTTAATAGTTTTAAACTGTCAATGGTTTTCCTAATTGTATACCTGAGTTAAAATAGAATACTAAAATGCAATAAAAAATTACTTCAAAGGGGTAAATATATAAATATTAACGTTCAGCCCAGAAAAATTGGTGTTTAATTTAACAAATTTTGGCATTTTCCATGATGTTTTCTTATGTGCAATCTTATAAGCAAATTAGCACCAGCAAATAAGGAGAATAAGGAGGGGGGGAAGAGGCAAACGTTAACGGACAAAATCTGCTAAGCATGACAAACCTCTGTTGTTGCTGGCTCTTTAATTAACTAGTTAGCTAGTCTTCTCCAACAACACAGCAGTGCACACACAACAACACACTTTTTTTCCCTGTGACTGTTGTCCCATATTCAGATTCCATAATTGAGAAAAATTGGTAAGCTAAGAATTAATAATATGGGGATATCGCATACAAACCTATATGGCATTAAATATCTTATTTTTGAAAAAACATATTTAAACAAAGTCTTAAAATCCAGTCAACTGTGGCGTTAAAACCAGAAGCTACCTTACTTTCGCTTACTTCCGCCGCCATCTTTTTTCATTACTGAAGGAAGACCTGAAGTAGCTCACTGAACCAGTTAAAATCTTCCATAATAATTCTAACGTCATTGGTAGCCACGTACAAATCCTAGTTAGGTTGCCGTGACTTTACAGTATGTATTTAGGGGGTTATTAATTGTCGAGATTTGTTTATTTTATGTACAACACACTTTTTTAACAAAAATAATTTATGTAACAAAGGGGATTTTGGATTTCAACATTCGCACATCATTTTTTTTACGTATATATTTCTTTTAACCAATGTTTAAGACATCTTTATTATTTCTTCCACCGAACCAAACCTCGGGTTTTAAAATCCGGGAATCACCAAGTCCAAAACAATACCACACCCCCTCCCCGTTTAGTAAAAGATTCCCATGTAAACATTGAGAAAGTATGCACACAGGTATTTCATTGCTTTTATTGAAATAATTTCAGATTAGTATCGCATAGCAGTGTATTTTATACCAAATTAATTACACAAAAAGAACTGCCATGTCAACTGCACAAAAAGTTAGAACACCAGTCATCTCATATGTCATAAGCAGCAAAGATGGAAGAAAAAATACTCCTGGAACTGTTATAAAGACTAACAGGTGAGATACACCTTGACTTATTTTTTCTTAAATATATGATATTAATTTTTAAGGGTAATTATATATACATTGTGCATGGACGGTGTTTGGATATGTAAAGAAAAATAATAGCCTTTGCCCTTTATTGTTTTTTCTTTTCATTGTGGTCAACACAACAATTAGCATGTTTACCATATTAGTAAAAGACTGAGTGGCTATTGAAAGAATTTTATGTTTATTCTGAGACTGTAACTAGAGGGTTGTTTAGCAGTTGTAAGATTAACGCAAAAGGTGAAAAATGGAGATGTACACTGCAGAAAGGTAACAAAATTACTAATATTCACCTTACTTTTTGAGGTATATATAGTTAACCTTATAATAACATGTATATATAATGCCTACATTACATAATGCATATAAAAGCATATCTTATAGAACCCTTGGGATGGGATAAAAACGAAAAGAAAAAAAAGAAATTTTTCACATAGCTAGCTATGTATATATTTATTATGTGTGAGTTTTTTGTTACTTTTTGTTATTATGCTATTTAATTAAACTTATTTATTTACTTTATATATACAACAACAATTTTATACAAAACTTATGTGTGTGAAAAGTAGCAAAAAAACAAAAAATAAACTACTGAAGTATACATGTTGTGCAGGAAAGAAAGCACATTATTTTGCCTAAATGCTAGCTAAATTGCCACATTTGAAATTGAACTGTTACCACGATTTGAAAGGCGTTGAAATATGTAGAAAGGAAGCATGACTAAAAAATAAAAAATGCTATGGAGAAAGAATAAAATTGATATAAATTTGTTGAAGCATGCCAAAAATAGCTTAGCAAATACTATTGAAATTACCAGTAAGTTGCTCATGTATTTCCCTATGAATATTCTACAAACAAAAACTTATTTTTTGTTATTTACAACAGTATTATATAATTAGACCAAGTTGTGATAGCTGAGCCCTTTTTAGTAGTGTAGCATTTTATATTGTTGTCCTTTAATATTGTCCATGATATTTGTTTTAGTGTGCGCATATCAGTACGGCAACCTGCGGCAAAACCCCTTCAAAAGGTTCCGCCACCTGTAAAAGCAAAACCTGCAAAAGTATATCCTCCATCAATTGCTGAAGTCAAAACACCTACTGATGAGTTCCCACCACCACCACCACCAGAAGTAATGGAGAAACCAGCTAAATCAAGCGTAGAAGATGAACTTGATGCATTAACATCAATGCTAGCTTTAGGATTGGAGAGCACTGATGATCCAGATTTTTATGGTAAGTTATCTAAATGGAATTAAATGACGGAAAATAGCAGTAAAATATTTTTATCCTGAGAAAAGGAAATACGATTATGAAACAATGATAGAAATAAGGCCATCAAAGTGTTGATTTGCTAATCATTGCATTAAAAAAACGAAATCATGTTGTACTTTGAGTAAAAAAATAAAACAATCCTTTTCTAAACCACAGGATCCAATTCAACAAAAATTTTCTGCTTATTAACCATTCTTTCAAATATATCTATAATCGATTTGCTTAACCACAACAATAATTTATATATAACGACCAAGTTTTTTTATTCTCAATATTGACCAAATAAGCTGCATCTTGTAAAATGTTACTTTTACTTCAAGTGGATAAATTTTGATATTCAACAAATAAGAATCCAATATTATATGCTTAATATTTAATTGAAAACTCCTCTGATTTCCCCTGAAACATCTGCGCAATACCCTGCATTAGGATCGTCTTTCTGACATACACGTACACACCACACATCCCTGAACTGTGATCCTCGTGTAAAACATGTTTTCTTTATGAAAGAATACGTTATATTAATGATTTAAATTGTTATGTCCCTCTTGATAACATACTATCCTCACTTCACACATTCAAGGCCTTCAGAAAAATTTGAGAAATTACACAAAGAGTCATGGCAAATTACATAAAAGTTTCTGAAAGTTTTATAAAGTTCTGTGATATGATGATCTGTTTTGTAGTATTATAATAGAAAAGCATACCATTTCATTTAGGTGTGTGTCACAAATGTCGAAAAACAATAGTGGGAGAAGGCAGTGGGTGCACAGCAATGGGTGATATGTATCATGTCTCCTGTTTTGTCTGTGGAAATTGTGGTATGATTTTTACATTATTTTTTCTAATGTTGTACCTACATACAGTAACAATGGAATGAGAAAGCTAACCATTTTAACTATATTGCCACAAATATGTACCAAATAAACATTTCTGAATTGATGTTTCAGAAACATTTTATGAGGTATACTTTAAGGAATTTTTTTAAGAAAAGAATCCTCAGACTCTTTTTTTTTGCTGTAATTAATTTTCCAGAATGAGACTGATTAAAAGCAATAATCCTTATTTTTTGTGATTTTCTTTGATCTTTTTGCATCTCTCTCAAAAAAGAATTTGATCATTTCCTTTTAATATTTGAATTCTCAACCAATATATACAGATTTTCTTGACTTGACTTGACAGAGCCAACTTTAGTGTTTTATTCACAGGAATTAATTATTGCAAGTGTCTGACGTTGATATGTTTTTCAGAAAATTATTTGCAAATCCGATTATAAAATTGAAAATTTTAGCGAGTTTGTGAAAAATAATCTTGTGTTATTGTGTTATCTACTGTTATAAAGGTAACTTTCATAGAAGGACCCAAAATTGCCAACGTTTTGCTATAGATTGTAACTAGTTAGCATACAAAGATTTTGCAAAGCGTGCATACAATTCAACTAAGTTTTGAATATTATTATACGCTATATATACTTATTAATTTGGCTTAATTGTTTGTACATTTTTGTATATTTTGGAAATATTTCTGACAACTTTACATTTCATAGACACCAAACTTACTGGACTTGAATTCTACTGCTTGAATGATGCACCATTATGTGAAAGATGTTATATGGCAAGTTTGATACATTCCCAAATTGTGTTTATATTCAGGGGTGAGAAGAGAAGTGTTTTAGGAGGGAAATAAAAGCCTGCAAAGTCAAACAAGGACGAAAGACGGAGATTGGTGCAGAGCCAAAATATCCTAAATAGACTAAAAAGTTATACAAAGCGATTTTTTTATCACAACTCGTATTAGATCAAGCAATTTTATATGTTAAGAAAGAGTTAATTTCCTTGTCAAATTTTGTCAAAATCTCCTAAAATAGTAAAATTTTAAAATGTGGTCACTCTTTGGGTATGCATAACTGAACAACTGAGAAGGGTTGTGTCATGAGACAACCAATCTTTAGCGAATAAAGGAAAGGGTGGTTCAAAGGATGAATATTTGGACTATTTTATATATTTTTTTAACTATCCCTTCTAGCCTTTTTTGTTGTTTGTCCTTACATATTATTTATGGATAGTAAAATATCTAGAATTCTCTCGAAGATTGCGTTGTTTGCAAAGAAAAGATAACTGAGCGTATTTTAAAAGCTGTGGGCTCATCGTACCATCCACAATGTTTTGGTTGTTCAAGTTGTCATAAAAATTTGGATGGTATACCGTTTACTGTAGACGCTTCAAATGCAGTCCATTGTGTGGAATGTTACCAAGTGTATGTCAACCTTTATTCAGATTTCTTCTGACAAAATTTGTGTATGTGGTGTCAATTAATCTTTCGCAGGTGTGACAGTAACAGAGTCATTTCTAGATAATAGGAGTATATTTTGTTTTATTTTTATTTTCTAGGAAATTTTCGCCAAGATGTGCTGCGTGTGACAAACTTATAATGCCTAGTAACGTAAGTACAGTTGCCACTCGATAAGTGGAACTTTCAAGGGACCAAAAAAAAAGGTTCCCCTTAGCAACGTAAGTACAGTTGCCACTCGATAAGTGGAACTTTCAAGGGACCAAAAAAAAGGTTCCCCTTAGCGAATGTTCCACTTGTCCGAAGGATTTTTAAAAAAAAAAAATAATTTTATCAAAAAAAAAACGCAGTTAGAAAAAAAATTAGAAACCCCAAAAATACACGTGCAAAAGGTTCCAAAGAGGGCAAAATAAGACATAGCGAGTTCAATTTATAAGAGCTATATAGTCACTTAAAACGAATGTTTACAGTTTTTAGTCTCTCTCTGTAGAAAAATTAGCTGTAATGTGTCGCACGTGTTAGTTTAAAAAAATTCGTTAGGGTTAGAAAAATTCGATATTAAATAATTTTACTGACCTTTCTGAAATTTCTTGCGGCCGTAATTCAAATCATCAAGTATAAGGATTTAATTTTATCAAATGTTGCAAAGATAGAAAAAATGGTATTTTTTATTAACATAAAGTATATATTGATTTGAGCGTTTATTTGTTTTACAGGAACAAGGAGAAACAGTACACATAGTATCCATGCAAAAGAATTTTCATGTCGAATGCTACAAATGCGAGGTAAATCTGATGTTATTATGAGGATTTAGGCTCATGTCCGATGTTACTAAAATTTTAAGTCCATGTCTGGTGTTTCTGTTTGCAAAACCCTCTATTTTTTAGCAGTATAGAAATTTGTTTAAGTTACAATTGAAATTCTACTACCATTATTACACACATGTTAGTCGTCGTTTGTCTTTGGAAGGCGACTTTGATAATTTTTTTGCTGACATTTCTCTTGTCAATTTTTTCATAGTTCTTTTTTCTCTTTGTTAATTTTTAGGATTGCGCAGTACTACTTTCAAGCGACGAGGGTCGTGGTTGTTACCCGTTAGATGGACACCTCTTATGTCAGCGCTGTAATGGCGTACGTATGCAGAATGAAAGCAAAAGAGCAAGCAAAAGCTCATCGCAGTCAACTGAATTGTGAAACCTGGTCAACTCAACCATCCAAAAATGTATTTGTTCTTTGTAGTGCAAAGTAAACACTATATTTGGGTGGGGGGCGTATTATAGCTTAGTTGACAAAGCTCGAGGAAAATAAAACTGAGTTTCTTTTATACAAAAGCTTCAACGCAAAAGACTTTGACAGAACTCAAATCAACCGATAACCACAAATTCGTTACCCCGAAAGTTACCCCGAATTTAACTCGACAGTTTCTAACCGCAGAAAATTCGTCTTATTCCGTCCCACCTTTTTAGTGAAAAATCTTCTGGCTAGACATTTTAAAAATTGAATGATATGGCGTTATTTAACCAGGAAGCTTTTTTACGCTGTGAATTTAGATAAGTACTGTGGTGTGATTTATATTTCTGGCGTGATTTTTCGTCAAGAACTATTTCCTTGAAATACTTTTACGTAATAAAATATTAGTTTTTGGTTTATTTTTTTAGTATTGTATCATAATTTTTAATATGCATCATTTCTGTACGTTATTTTCTCTTTATAATAATAAAACTTTATAAGATTATCTTCCTAAAATTTCATCGTACAAGTACAATATATGTACTAGGGTGTAGGCGTTTGTCACTACACAAAATATAAAATCATGCTTGAATAATAATAGATCAGATGGAAACCGTTCGAGCCCGCAACACACTTTAGCAGTTCTGGTATAATCACTACTTGGTGTAATAAATCAGTTTCGCTCTATATACCGACTAGGTAGAATAAAAACACTCTGCTATATAAACACCTATCTACTGAAATAAATACTCCTTTTTAGCCTTGAAAGTTCTGAAGAATTTGGGGTGTTTTATGTCTTGTGCACAAAACGTTCTTTGGCAAAGATTTTCAGTGCATCGTCGTGTGATTTCACGTTTCGTCATGATACTCTTCGTCGCGGCGCACAGTTTTCGTCATGGGGTGTTATTGTCGTCGTGTGATTTTATTTTATCGTGATACTCTTCGTCGTGATGTTTTACTCTTCGTCGTGGCATTTCATTCTTCGTTGCGTGATTTAGGTTTCGTCGAATTACTATCATAATGGTGCAAATTTTATATGAAATCACTATTCGCGCTGCCTGCCTTATGAAGTTTCACTAAAGTAGGAAATCTGGAAAAAGACATAACCTTCGATATGGCTTATAAATTCGTGTGTTCTACAGACATTTTTGTTAGTTGAATGTTAACTGGCTAGCTAGCTTTCTGGTTGCTGTTTATTGTATTAAGCAGAGCAAAACCAGACACCAGAGGGAAGTGAAAGTGGACAGCTAGCTATCTCAGGGTAACTGCATTCTTTTATGCTGAGCATGTTTGCAAATTACATTGTGTTGGAAACACATGTTTAGCTAATTTTTTTAGCATAAATTAGGTTTAATATTCCATTCCGGCATTTATGCACACACAAAAATTTGGAAGCCATTTAATAATATTTTTTCTACTATATCTGAACCTACTTTCATTTTCTTTTAGTTTTTAACATTTTAGCTAGCTAACTCAAAACGCTTGTTTCACACTTATGGGACTTCTGTGGTGATTTCTTGAAACAGTAAGAAGAGTTATACGACTCGACGAAACATAAAACCACACAATGAGGAATGACGCCAAACGGTACAAAGAATAATACGACGCCACGAAAAGCATTACGACGCGACGACGAGCATAAGCAAATATTATCCCACAAATAACTACGTATGTAGTTATTTGTGGGAATATTTGTATTTATTGTTTGAGCATGTCAAACGTGGCACTATCTTATTTTGTTGTATTTCTGGATGAATAGAAGAAATTTTTACATAAGTCCAGAATAAAGGCTGACGAATTTACAATTATCGAAGATGATAAAAAATTAAAACCCTGCATTGCGCTATATCTCATATTTAATTTCAAGGGCCATTAGTATTTGTTTTTCAATGACAACAGTCAATATTTTGGACTTGTAAACACGTCGATTAGCAATTGGAGTAGCCGTTAAAAATATCAAACAGGAAAACAATTTTATTGTGTGTGTGTGTTTAAAATCAAGGTATTCCATTTCATGACGAAAACAAAACAAAACTGGTGTTTTCACATTTGACTGGTTGGTAACAATTCGCACTTCTACAGCAATCAAAATCATGTCAGCTTTCATTTTTTTGTAGAAACTAATTACATGTTTTTATAATGTTGATGTTTTCACTTTAAAATCATATTCAGGGGAGATGGTGTATTAGTAGCGCATTCGGCTTGTAATCATAAGGTTTCAGGTTCGAGTCTCCAGCGCACTTTAAATGTAGTGTTGTTAACCCATTTGGTGCCATCTACTGACCGCTTATCGGCTTGTGTGACAGGCAAGCAAGATAGAGCAATGCTATACATATCTCTAGCGGTAATGTAACGTAGTTACAGTCGGAGGGGAGGAAGAGCCAGTTGTTACTTACTTACTATTCAGCACCATTGAATGGTGTGTGTATAAATTTCTTACTTAATCTGACATGTGAAAATGCTATATTGGTGGTATTAATGTAACGGCCAAAGTAACAATCGTCCCAATTAATTGCAGTATCATATTTTTAAATCTTTCCCTGGTTTCTTAGTGGTGAAAATATCGCATCTTAGCATAAATTTTTCCTACATCTGTTCAAAAAACGTGAAAGGGATGCTAATGACGTCACATTTACTAAAATATCTGACGTCAACTTAATTTTGGATGACGTTAAATTGAGTTAACGAATCGACAATTCTTTGGTTTTAAGTAAACCTTGCTACAGAGAAGACGCGTCCTAGTAGAAAATACTAGAACTTTTTTAATCTGTAGTATTTGAAAGAAGTAGGGAAAATGCAAGTTAATATTGCTAAAGCGATGTTTAAAAAACGTTCTTATGAACATAAATTCCGGTTGCGGATCGTATGCAGCGTGCAGATGTCTTTCAACAGCAACGACGACCACGTTAAAGATGCTGATGATGATACTGCTTCTGTAATCAGCTTCGGCAGCATTGATGTACCTTTGTGTGATAACAGTACAAATGATTTGGTTGATAAACTTTTTCCAGCACGCGAAGACATGTAGATGACGATTCTGTCAGCATTTGGAGTAGTCAGTTTGGAAGTGTGGAAAGTTTAGTTGATGAAGAAAAGTTTATTGATGCTGCACTGAACATGTACAAGGAAGAAAAAGCAAGATTACCTTATGATAATGAAGGTATGTGCAATGAAACTAGCGTGTAATGGATGTTACTTCATATTAACCTTTAAAATAGTTACAACCTAAATTGTTTTGGCTCTTCTCTTTGTTTCCTTTATATAAGGCCAATGCTAAGAGAGGTCTTGGGGAAGAAACTGTTTCATAATAAATCTTAACATTATCGTTTAATCCACGACTCACTTCACCAATTACACGATTCTCTTGAAACAATCTATCTTGACATTCAATCAATGTCATTTGAGAAGATTCGATTCTGTGAGCCATTAGTTAACGTCCATAAATACGTGTGTAATGGAGATATCACAAATGACTCTACGGTGGAAAGCGAAATAGAAGTGTCTATGATAAACAGTACTGCTCCGCCAGTAAAGAAACGTGTTAACGTGTTTCGAAGATTTTTTAAATGGTGCAGAAAAAAAATAAAAGACATCTAAGCTTTACGTAGTTCTCTCTGAAGTTAGTTCTTTTGAAAAAAACTGGAACATGTTTATTTATATAAGCCTAATGTGGAAAGTATACCCAACCTCTGTTTTGTCAAAAATAAACATATACAAAGCATATTCACAAGCCTGTGGAGTTTCTGCTAAGCATATCTAAGCTAACTACACTACAAAAATGTTCTTATCAAGAATTTCATGTTTCACCTACAATCACCCACATAATATATTGAGACTTTTCGATTTTTGACAAAAAAAATTCACAAACTCGCACCACTAACGAAGCCCTACAGTGCTGCTATAGGCTAATTAGAGCTTTTCACATGTTTAAACCGTCTCAGTTGGAAAAATGGACATTTGCGTCAACGGCCATTTCTGTTTTTTTGATAGAATTTCTAGTTTGTCTCAAAGATTATGTGGATGGTTGTAGGTCATATTTCTGCACCATTACCCTGAGGTGAAATTAGGGCTTTTAAGAAGGCCATACAAGTAATAACAGATTTATGCTATATTTTTTCACATTTTCGGGAATACTAGATTTTATTGCAATAAGCATAACTCCAGCCTTTATTTTGTGATAGCTTAAGCATAACTGAGCCTCATCTAAAAATTTAATATGCTTATAAAAAACGTATTCCATTCAATCGATAGTCTGTTTTCGCAAACACACCACCTGGAGTGAATATATATCACAGGCAAACTAAACTATGATAATATTTAAGAAGTGTTTTATCTTCAAATATATTTTTAGTTTGAAACAACATCCTCGTCACCAGGGTTTGTTGCTTGATGTCAAAGCTGCTAGCGCTTACTTGACGATGTCAAAAAGGCGAGAATCCCTGGGGACAAGGTTGTTTAAAACAATTGTAAAAGTTATGATTGTTCGACGCAATATTTTATAAAAACACACCGTTCGAAAAAAACCCTGACATACTTAATCTGTTGCATTTTAAAGCCTAACATATTCTTAACACGTTTCAGAAATTACTAAGCAGTCCTTTTTTAAATATAAAGGTATAAAGCATCTTCATAAGGCGGGAAGTAAAGTCTGGGGACGAAGCGTTTTCGCGGTTAAAAGTTGTCAGATCATGTTGGAAAAACGAAAAAGAGTGCATTTAGTATTTCCTGTTGGTGTTATGTATAAAGTAACAAAGTTACGAGTGATTTCTTCCAGAATATTGGAAACTATTCGATGTTTTTCTGAGCAACTTTTTTTGTCAATTTCGGAAATAAGAAAAATAAACTCTTTCCAGGGAAAATTTTGTTACCTTTACAAGTTTTCCCACATTAAAATTGTTTCTCCCCAGCAAACTATTTCTACGCTTTTAGCCGTTTGAAGATGGAATAATTTGAAACTTTAATGTGAAATATATCAAGAATAATTCGTCAAATGCTCTTTCGAATTAACGATGTTTCCGGAATATAGCGTGCGTAGAAAGACCTTCAAAGGTGAAGTTATGTTTTAAGAAATATGGTTTTTCCGAGCAAATCGTAATGCAATTTACGAAATAAATAGGTTCCGGAAAGTTCTTTCGTGTTATCCCAATTATTAATTCTTCACGCTTTCTTTATAAGCAACACAAAATTTAAACTCCATGTTGCTAAGTTTCTGAATGTTGCAGTTCCAATCACGTGTTGTCTGGTGCACCAATCAAACTTTTTAATCACATTTTTATTACATGAAGGCCGCGCGACTTCCAAACGCAAGGGAAATCCCGAAAACTATTGACGTTTTTATAATTCCTATCACTTCTCCTTTTATTTGCTCACTTCAAGCTAGTTGTTGCCTACAAGTTGCTTCGTGGTTTGAATGATTTCAGCCACAAGTTACTTATATAAACAAGCGTGTATCTACTGAAATGTGTTGGGTTAATAAAACGAAGGTTTCAATCTACGCAAAAAAACTCAACTAAGTAAATTATTTTCATCATGTAAAAAATGAAATTCTACAAAAAGAAAAACAACAAAAGCAACTACTTTGCATACAAGAAAAAAGACAAACTACAACTTCGTCATTAAATAAAACTTAAATATACTTCCGTACCGTAATTATTCGTTTTAGTGACACCTGGAATAAGTACTCTTTTTGAACTCTAATATTGAGCCCCGTCCTCTTTGGCGCACCATGCTGAAGAAATTTAATTCAGTTATCATTGTGCTTTGTCATACAAACATCGACTAAAAAATACTCGACTTTTTCACTCGACTTTCGTTTGCTTACTCGACTTTCGCTTGCTTACTCGACTTTCTTGCGAAAGGACTATGGCAGGCACACACTTTCCGAAAGGCACGCTTTTAAAATTCCAAAAAATTGTTCAAGGTCATCATGTACAAAATCGAATAATGACGGTAGAACAAACATTTCAAGAGTAATTATTATATTCCAAAATACTTTTTTAAAGTTACGGGACTAATATATACACGTTCGTTTCTTAGACGGCAAGTTTTGCAGAATTTAAACACAACATTGAGAGAGAGAAAGTGAAGAGGTTCCGCACTGTACTTCTGGTAATCCTACTGTAAGTTTTCATCTGTACCCACATCGAATAAGAATTCATTTATACAAATATACAACTGTGCAATGGTGCGATGAGCGAAATTACCAAATGGAACATTTCTTTACTGGATTCATATAGCTACCACTGGGACAACTAAAAGCTTTGGCGAAATCTGGTTCATTTTGCAGGGAGCCAATCACTCTAAACGAAATTCATCTATCGCTATCAATATCTACGTACTGGCCAAATAAACTAAGAGGGGCGGGATTATTAGGATCAATTTTTACACGGATTACCCTTCTACTTAAAAACAAGTGTACAAAATGTAGTCCGTTTATCTTTTGATGTGTTAGGAAATCTGGCTTACGAAGGCTTTGGCAAGCGATTAACAGGGGGGTAACCTTATGCATATTCTTTCATAACCACATGCCACTCCCTTTATGTTTGTCTTGGAATATATATGTAAAATTTACAAAACGCACCATGTACAGTATCACACGACAAAAGAAGTTTAGACACCAATATGTTAAACATCCCTGCTACGGAAGAAAACTAAAGGAGAAACGTTTTAATAGATTTCCTACCACTTTCTTATAAGATCAGAACGAATGGTTAATAACTTAGCAAATTATCACAAACTACAAAGCATTTTATTCGAATGTCACCTTTGTTTTTCTGGACTGTGTACATCAACTTCAATCTGTTTCACCAACATCGATCGTAACTCGCTGGAACACCACGACTGAAACAGAATAGAAACGTTTATGAACTGCAATCTTTATTGCAGCACAGAAATGCTGTTCAACCAAACGAAATCGAAATTTTAGTAATTTTACAGGTCTTATTTTTTGCGAATTTGGCCAATATTCGGAGAATACGTCCTAAAACGAACCAATTTGCAAAAATTAAATTCGCAAAAATAAAATCCGCAAAATAAAAAAAATCTTTCATTTCTTTATCCTCTTCTAAAAATCACTCATTTACGAAAACAGACGATCGCAAAATGTTTGTTTGCTATCGGATTAACGAAAATAAATCTCGTAAAACACAAACTATTTTAGCATTGAATCAATAATAATAAATTCAGCAAAAAGTCCATAAAAAATGAAATCAGTTATGACACAAAAATAAAGTAGTTCGTAAAAAAGTAGAACGAAAAACGTGTAAAAATCTTACTTGCGCGAAAGCTATAAAAAAGACTTGATCATTTGACCTCTTCAAAGCAGGAAGCAGAGCTTCTTCACCATTTTCCTTCACCCAAGTTTTATACGCCTGAAAAATAGAAGCAGATAAAAAATACCTCAACAAAAAAAAATGGACGTAGATTAATTAAGGCAAATAGCAGTTTCTAAAATTTGCATGGGTATAATTTAAGGGCTCACTTTCTTTAAATAAAATTTAGGGTGGATTGGATTCGAAACTTTAGCAACTTTAACAAACCTTACAAAATTTCTAATTTATAAAAGTTTATTTATGGGCAGTGGGGAAAGAATAAGGGTATACAAGAAATCTTCTCACGTTTTAAATTCCTAAAACCTGCAATTCGTAAAGGTTTATCAGCGTTCAATATTTTAAATATTTCGCTCGAGAAAGCTCATCCACTATATTTTGTGAATTTTTAAACCTCAGGAAAACTTCTATTGTGTAAAAGTAGTAATTAACCAACCTTATACGACGCTTTCAAACCTCCGTTGTCGGCAATATTTTCTCCAAGTGTAACATTACCTTTAATCTAAAGTAATCACAACTCATTAAGAATAAAATTTGCACCAAATTGTTGTTAAAATACACGGGGCTTAATAGAAGGCGCTAAAAAATAATTACACTTTGATTAATCCCTAATTAAAAACACTCGGGAAATATTCGAATTAAAAATCACAAATTAAAGATCGGGATGGTGCCACTAATTGAAGTTGCGAAGATGATAGCAATGAGTAAAAAACTCTTTCGATGCCACAGAATCTGGAGATTTGCTGTTTTAAATAAGTAGCGCGCACAAAGAGATATACTAGATGAACTATGAAGAACTAGCAATATGATCCTACCCAAATAGATTATCATTTTAGTGGTTCACCATAATAATAATAATAATAATAATAATAATAATAAATAATAAATAATAAATAATAAATAATAAATAATAAATAATAATAATAAATAATAATAATAATAATAAATAATAATAAATAATAAATAATAATAATAAATAATAATAATAAATAATAATAATAAATAATAATAAATAATAAATAATAAATAATAAATAATAAATAATAAATAATAAATAATAAATAATAATTAATAATTAATAATAATTAATAATAATAATAATAATAATAATAATAATAATAATAATAATAATAATAATAATAACGATATGCAGGGGCAGATTTGCTGCGCAATAGCGGGCGGTTGTGCTGCTGATTTCGGGCAGTTTTCACATTCAGGCAGATTTGCTGCAAAAATAGGGCAGTTATCTCACTGTTCGGGCAGATATGCTGCGCTTTTCGGGAAGATCGCAATGAGGCAGATTTGTTGCGTTTTTTCCTCGAACTACGCATGCGCGAATTTTGAGCTTTTGGAGGGAAACATTGGCTTGGCTAGCGAAAAAGAAGTTGGTGTGTGCAGTTAGTATTTATATACCTTATAATTTTTTCTCAGATCCTTTTTCTATCTAGCTTTAAACCTTTATTTTGAGTATTCTCTTTTAGAGCAATCTTGTGAGCTAGCTAATGAGGGTAACTGCTAGATGGTTCGAGGTAAAACAGGGCCAAATGTTATAAATATTTTCTTCAGATTAAATTAGTGGAAGTTGAAATGAGTGTATATTTTACATGGCTAGACTAACAAATATCGAGGGATATATATACTCTGTCTATTATCACCAGGAGGGGCCATGGCTTGGATGGGGAGTCCTAAAGTATTTAATCTCATTTTGAGCTACCATCACAGACCCAAGCTCTACCAGACAACTCTGTTCAACATCCAACAGCCCAAGTGTAGCGAGTAGAGGAAGTTTTATTCTTCTATTATGCATAGGAATATCTTTTTTACAGTTATTTTGAGCTTTGCCAGGAATTTAGCAGCGGTGTTGTGTTCTGTTGTGCTCTACTGTGTCCCATTGTAAACAGCACACAACTAGCTTATTACGTAATCTAGCTTAACAAACTGCTCTAATGTCTATTTGTCAGCTTCGCTCACTACATAACTTTGTGGTTTAGTTAGCTAATAGGCCATTTCTTAAAAGAATTTATGGCAAAAAATGCCGATGACAGGGCAGGTATTTACACAGGGCCGAGCAAATAATAAATTAGGTAAAACTGTTATTCCTACGATTTACGTTTGAATTCTGTGATGTGTTTATTATGTCAATGTAAGACCCAATGGAATCAACGTTTGCCAGGATCCCGCTCACATTAATAATTATACTAAAAAACACTTTGTGTTTATATGGTAAATTTTTGACCCAGGACAGTTTTGTCTCGTCCTAGCTCTCATATAAACAGCCTCCTTGGCGACTTGTCAATTTATTTTTTTGGTCAATTTCGCAAAAATTAGTTCCTTCAAAATTATTGGGGAACTCGCTCTTGTGAAATTCACGAAAATTAATTTTTGTGCAATTTGCAAAAAAAATAAATAAAAATAAAATAAATTTCAACTTCAGCAGTCTATATTTTATGTCTCCTACTCCAAAAGCCATTGGGAAATGGTATAAATTGAGAAAAAAGTGGACATTAAATTCTCTTTTCGTGAAATCCACAAAATATTAGGACTCACGAACTTCACAAAAAAAAATTTATTCAAAATTTTCTCATAAAAGGCTATGGCTGCTTCAAACATCGCCATCGTAAATTACACAAATTTCGTTACCAATCAGCTTTTCTAATTCACATCAGCACTCTGCAAATGACAGGGGAGTGCCGATGTGTTAATAAAAATTCTTGATTCACGTCAACCAAATTTTTGAGAAAAATTGGTTTTTCTTTAACTTGGATGCAAACTTTAGCTTTTCTTTTTAATTTAACGTGAGGCATGACATTTCACATCAGCAACTTTTTTGCCAGTGTAATATGACAATGAAATGCCTGTATTCATAAGGCCAAGCTTCAGTGAGAAAAAGAAATCAAAATAAAGACAAAATCACAGACAAGCTACATTAAAAAGAAAGTGAAATTTAGAAATTTAGATGTTCATGTGATATGCATGGTATATATACATTTGTTATAGATGAAAGTTGTAGTTTAACATGCAGGGATCGAATTAACGTAAAATAAATGGTTTGCAACTTTTCCGTGTGCAAGCGAGGAAATTTCTTTTTGACATTGCGAACCGTTTTGGCATCTTTGCGACCCGTTTTTCATCAATTTGCGAATCAATTTTGTTATAAATTGGAGCAAACAGCGAATCAAAATATCCTTTCCTTGAAACAACCCTCGCGCAATTATGACTTCAATCTACCATATTTTAAAGTAAAATTTTTATGTGTTGAATACTTTGCTGAACGACTGAACAAAAATTTGCATTTACTTATTTAATTGAATTTAATAATTATTTTAGGACCGCGTCAATACTACGTTTATTTCTGAAAAGAAAAAAATGGGCCGTCCGAATAATAAGCAAAAACAAACATGGTGCATTAAAGTTGTGGCATGCACACGATGTCTTGACTGCTCACTAATCGTTGCTGTTGTTTTTAAAAAATCTAGATTCAGATTGTATAAACAAAAAATTAATACACGTGATACAAGTAGCATAAATATATAGAATACAATATAAAATCGTGAAAACATTAAAATATATATAGCTATTTAAAATATACTTAAAAAGAAAAAAAGAAAAAAATATACTTAAAAAAAAATTCTTAAAAACACTTGAAAACTTCAAGAAGACAAAGTTAAAAACAAAAACAAACAAACCAACAAAATGGAAAACAGAATCAAATCGTTGCTGTTGTTGTTGTTTTTATTCTTTTGAGAATATATTGAAATTTTGATTCGCATTTTTGATGATAATTTGTGTAGATTGGGTCGCAGTATTCAAAAAACGATTCACATTTAGCGAACTGCGAACCCTTATTTCGATCGTTGACATGAAGTTTTTATTTAAGGGTGCCAAATCCTCAGAAACACTGCAAAAACCATTAAGAAACCCATTAAAACCACCCAAAAGGCCTAATTTAATAAGGCCTTTTGGGTGGCTTTGGTGCTTTGAAAAAACTCAAAATTCACCAAGTTTAAAAATTAAAAAAAAAAAATTCAATGTTGGAACCCTACGGGAACTTACAAATAAATAAAAACACAGAATTTATGTCAACATTTACTTCAACTATCAACAACAACTGCGTGGGCCAGACTTACCTTTTCTAGTGGCAGGAATTTGTATTAATGGCAGGAGATCAAGCCTTCTATCCCAATAGTCATGCACATAATTCTCGCAAAAAACATAATGGCAGACATACTGTTATCAGTATGTCTGGGATCAGGAACAAACTTTGTTGGAGGTTTATTGTCGTAAAATTCATTAAAAGGCTGCGTTTGATACAATTTGCTTGATAAACATACATAGTTAATAAAATCCCATCTTTTTTTGTTAAGTGAAAATTTTATTTGAAAAATCGCCAGATCTCGCCCTCATATATGCGCTGTTTTTGATGAGTTTTTCACTGAAAACAATGCTCATGTCCCCACATCAGCCTTATAAATTTATTTTATGGCAGCACAATTGCTGAAGTTTAATTTTACATCCAAGTTAGAGAGAAACCACGTCAGCAAAAATTTGCTGACATGAATTAAGAATTTTTGTTAACACCGTGAATTAGAAAGGCTGACACATGCATATGTACAGGCAAAAATATAAATAATAAACTGCAGGGACTGAAAAAATCAAAAAATCACACCAAGGGGCGTATCGGGTGAAGCTAGACGGCTCACTTAACCAGCCTAGCTTAGTTAGGCAAGCTGACTATTTCTACAATCACATGATGTGAGGTGGCCTTTTTGCAGGTTGAAAAAACATGAAACTTTGTTATTAATACTTTACAAAGCTTGTGTCACTATGTCCAAACCAGTTCATGCTCATTTTGTTGACAAATGGTTAAAATTATCACAGTAAGGTTTAAGATTTTCTCATTTGTCTGGATACGTATTTAATTTTCTCCATGCATCTCCATGTTAAACAATAAGATTTCATTGCATTACGTTGTTGTTGTTTTTAGCGCACTTTATATGCTTTGTTGATTTTATAATGATAAGAAAACATCAAATCTATTCTAAAAAAGGAGGAGAGCTACTATTGAATAATTTTAGGTGTCCAATATCATTTGTTGTTTTGTATTACAAATGTATGATAGTTTGTGTTTTGCACAGGTGTGATGTAAAGTAAATTTTTACTACTTATACACCTAAATATCTTCCTATGGAAATAAAGATTTAAAATGCAATATTATTTTCTTTAGATTCATAAATAAATAAACAAAAGGTGAAGTTGATTCCACTTCAGTGAAATAATTAGTGAGTGAACTCAATTATCAATGGTAAGTTAATACTAAAACTTTTACAACTATAGGATTATTAGCCAAAAAATTAATATTGTAATCGTGTTATTGTTAAATACAGAAATACTGTAAATACTCGATTACGCACCTTTTTAGTTTTATTTAAGCACCCCAGGCAGTTATATAGCCAAAAGGAGCACTTATTTCAATATTTTAGAATTAGTAAAAAAACAACAACTTGTGTTCAAAAAAGCTTTATTTTTAAAATCATTAACAGCATGACATTTTATGTCAAAATGTTTATATTCATTATAGTTCCTAAAAGGAAAGCCTTTACATAACACAAAAATGAGGGTTTTTTATAAGCATTCTTCTTTATTACTGCCCCTCTCAAATAAGCACCCACCCTAAAATTCAAAATTTTATATAAGCGTTCGGGTTGCTTAATAGAGCCTTTACAGAATGCTATATATACTAAATGGAGCATTAGTTTATAAAACATTTGCCCATTTTCTATAAAGATATACCAAGTGTGTACTAGGATAAACATGTTCTCTCTACTTTTAGTCTCAAAGAAAAAGAGTGAAAGTAAATTTTACTGAGGAAGCAAAGCTTTACTGCACAAAAAAGTGGGACCCTTCTGGGTTTGAAAAACATTGGATAGACGATGTTATTGGTAAGCATCAATTTCAATATGTAAATTTAAATATCCAAGTCAGTTAATAAACAATATACAAAGGCTCTTAAAAATGGGAAGATATGACCCCATTCTGAGAAACTAAATCATGTAGCTGAGCCATTATTTATTCCCTTAGTTTCACTAAATATTGTATACATGGCCTTTATTAATTATTGGTTCGTTGTTTTCCGACTTGTAGTTTTGTTGCAGGGTCGACAGTTAATTATTTTTTTGCCTCTTGTCAGATAAAAAAATATGATTTTACAGTCTTCTTGTGAACCTTGCTTTCCGTTATGTTTGTAATATTAGGATATCCTTACTTCAATTATCTTTACCAATTTAAAACACATCAGATCGTAAATACAATATAAACAAATATGGTAGCTGTTGTGGCATTACTCTGTTGTTTTGATTATTTATTTCCTTATTGATTTGTTTGCTACAACCAGTAGTTTAACTTTTTGGGGGTTGGGAATTGGCGAAATACTGGGAAAATTAAAGAATGTTGAAAATCCTATCCCAAATTTTTTGTGGTTGGTGAGAAAACGAATAATTTTTAAGGACCGCCTAGCTGAACTATACATTGATTTTGGTTGTCTGTTTTTCTGATCACTTGTTATTCTTTCCATTTGTTTAATGTGCAACTTGATTAGCATCAATATTTACATATTTATTATTATGATTTAAAAATCATCTTAACACGGTAACTGTACTTACTATATGTACTAACTAACTATGGTTTTTTTTTTGATTTTGTTTTTGATAGTTGTATAGATGCCACTAATTAGTGTTTTTTTTTTACAAACAGCCAAACTTCTTCCTATGATTTTGGGTATACCTTTGTATAGGATCAGCACTTGATCATTTTCTTGTGACAATGTACCACTTAAAGTAATACTACATATCACTTTACATTATACAGGCTATGGTGTTTTTGCTGTTAAAGATTTTGAAAAAGGATCATTTTTGCTGGAATATTCTGGTGAACACATAACTCAGTCAGAGGAGAAAAAACGTATGACAACGTACAGTGAAGCAGCAGGATCATATCTCTTCTTTTTCAAAGATATTTGGTAAATATAGATAAATGTTTGTCATGGCACATTCGTGTGACCATTTGCCTTAATCAAAATGATAATGTTTTAAATTGGATTTTTATTTTTAATGAATTTAGCATTGATGCCACTTTTGACAATCGCCTTGGCAAATATGTCAATGATTCTCCATATGGCAACTGTGTTATGCGTTCAGTTCAAATTGAAGGGCAATTACACCTATGCTTGTTTGCATTGACCAACCTGCCATCTGGGATTGAGCTAAGATATTCATATGGTGTACCTGGTTTACCTTGGAGAAAGGTAATTAGTTTACCTTACATCAAAATTAAAATACATGCTTATGTATTGACAAGACTTTATTTTATTTATTTCAGGATCCTAAAAGAAAATTTGCCATGAATTTGAGCATGATTCAGCCAATAAGTTACAGCAAATGTGTACGTTAAGTAAAACTTTTAATGTGAATGGACAGTTGACCTTTGTTTGAAATTTTGTTTTTAATTGACCTTGTTTTATTTTTGCATGGTTATTTAAAATGCTTTTTTTTTTTAAAGAATAAAGATGAGGTCCATTTCTAATGAAGATACTATCCACAAAGGTGAGAGTGTTATTATTAAGTGTAGTGTAATATGAAAGTGGAAAAGAAAATATAATAATTCATATTATACACATGCTTTGTGTTTTCTCATGTTTGTAAAACACTGCACATTCTGTATATGAAGTATTGTAGTGGTAAAATCCATACTTTAGATCAAATTTGATTTTCAATTAAAAGAAAGAATGACGTGTCGTGATGGTGTAGTGCACATTGATATTGAGCCTGGTGTTGATACTTCTGAAGTAAGAATAGGACCATGAGAATCTTTATAATTCTAAAAGTCTAAACTTTTACATTTAAGGTAATTCTCCATATTTCCTTTGTATCTTTCTAGGGAAAAAGACTGGTTGCAGAAAAATCCCAATCTTTGTTGATGCAAACAAAACTGCATTGGTACTATAAAAATCTTGACCTACTTTTAATTTTTGCATGGTGACACATTTAAACAGATATTCAACAAGGTTTAATGGGACATTCGGAATTATTTAGTTGAGCTTTTGATACTCATCGACTTGCACCAAGGTTGAGTATAAACAAAGCAAGACTTTTAATAATTCAATGTCCCACACCAGGTCAAATATGTTTTGCATCATCTTAGAGTATTTTTGGTTAAACTTAGTTCTTACTTTTTGACAAAAACATTACTTCTTTTCTATAAAATTATTTGTAAAAAGAAAAGCATTCAAAATATTAATTATTTGCCTTTGTCTTCATATTGTTTTTTCAAATATAAAAAACAGCTTATAAATTCAGTAAATAAGTATAATAAATTCAAAAGGGGTTGTTGCATTTTGTTTTAAATGCTGTCCGGCTTATATTATTAATAATAACAGCAAAACAATAAAATTTGCATGCAGCGTATGAGACCTACTGCCAAATAACTATGGGAATTTAATATAAAACCGAAGATTATTTGATAAGCATTTTACGTTACAAATGTATGATAATCATAGTAATATCTCTCTACACCATTATTAGAACTACACTGAGTTGGAGATGAAAGATGAAAAGTTGTCTTGGGTGCCTTTCCAGTGAGTTTTTTTGGTTATCAAGCTTGTGTTGTCATCTAATTGTTCTCTTAAATTTTAATTTCTTCATTTTTGTGTTGTTTCAGAAACTTAAAAGATGTTCCTGAAGATGTAGTAGTGAAAATGATTCGGCATGTAGGAAAGAAAATTTTGGATATTTTTTCTGGAAAGGTAAATAAAGATAAATGATTTTCATTATAGAATTATCAATCTAGAAATGCGTTTTTCAAAATTAGTTTAGATAAATTGTTATATTTAAAGTTAGGTGACCAGGGAATATTGTTTCTGTAAAGTATATAATCTCATAATTTATCAATTGTGTACGTAGTTTTTTAGGAAAACCCTAATTGTCATTAAAATGTAAGCATTTACACCAACTAAAATTTGTAAACAGTCTTTGTTTTACTTATGTACCTAGGTTTACTGTGAGAGACATGAAACATATAATTTAAAAGGAAGAAAAAGAGGTGCACTTTTACTCCATGTTTATATTTTATTGCATAAATATAGATGGATATTCAAAATTTTAATTTTTTTCAGCTTGCCTTGCAATGGAGGTATCCTTTGGTAATTTCACAGACGAGCAAGAAAATGTTATTTTTAAAACTTTAGCAAATTACTTTTGTGCAGTGCATTCCAAAGTAAGTGCCTTTTTCAGCAAATTGGACTCCTTATTTGATTTTTATTCCTATAATTACTTCACAGGACACGTGACTTTTTGTTTAGTATTTTGATTATGTGGCTAAAGTGCTCTTTCCAGAAACAAAGAAATTGCTTCAGAGTCTCTTTAGCACCAATGCTGATAAGGTAAAATTTGTGTGTTGCAAGTAAATGTTTTTCAAAAATGTTGAAGTTATTTCTTATATCCTTCTTTTTAATAGACGATGTTAACTAAGCTCTCTGTGGAAGAGGACAACGTAGAAGAGAATAAAGATCTTACTGTAGTAACGGATGTGTTGGTTGCAAACCAAGTGGTGACAATTAATGACAAGCCGAAGGATAACATGTCTGTGATAATTGATACAGATGAACAAATAGATAATGGATTGAATGATTCTGGAGAAGTTAACCATGAAACTGAAGTAGATATTTACTAATATGTTAACTGGGATAAAGAAAAGGTTATAATTACCTTGAGGAACTTTTTTAATGATTTCATTACTATTTAGCACAACAGTGAAGATGTTTCTGACGACAAAAACATTAAACTTAACGATGTGGAAAAGAAAGAAGTTGAAAACAAGTCAATCAATTTAGGTGAACTTGAAGTAAGTTTGTAACTGTTACATTGTAAGTTGTGTCTTACTTCAGAATTAAGTGAGTGTAGTATCAATATTTTACACAGGATCCGCTGGAATTGTTCGAATCAAATTTCAACAGAGAGATGATGGAAAAGGCTGAAAAGTCCATGGAAATCGTTATCAATAAAAGTGACTTCGCTGTTAGCACTGATATCAGTGGTGTATGTGTTTATTACAGGATTTGAAGTTGTATTCAATGAATTTTGAAAGTTAATTGCACTCTTTTTAATATTGTTTGCAATCTATTTAGGACTGCATGATTTGCACTGAAAAATGTCGCAATTTGCAAAGATGTCAATTCGAATTTTGTGCAGACGGGGATATATTTTATTGTGTTCTATGTTTTAACGGGCATGTATGTAGGCAGACATATGGACAGGTACAATTCTTATAATTTATTTATTAAGGAAAATAAATTTTGCATTACTATTCAGAAATGTGGTAGATATTGAAAATTTTCAACCTCTGATATACAAAAATATCTCCGTACTACATATAAAGGAAAACGATCTGTTATTGGTTACATTTAACATTTTGGTAACTTTTATTTTGTTAGCAGTGTCTTTCTGACGATGAACCAATTACAGAAGAGGCTCCTTTGAGAAATACTGATGACCAGGTAGAGTTTATTATTTTATTATTTATGTTTCCCAAATGAATGTATATTATAACCAAAACGCATTTTTAGTCTGTATGTGCAATGTGTGGCGAAGAAAGAATTACTATTCAGAAATGTGGCAGACAATCGTGTGCAGATAGTGATATCATTCTATGTGAGAAATGTCTAGATGAACATGTTTGCAAGAAGATCTTAAACAAGGTGAGAATTGTACATAGATCAAAAGTATAGATTTTACCTTGTCATTCAATGGTTGCGTTTTGTGAATTTCGTGTTTGCTAATTTAGGTTGTTTGTGCAATATGTGGGGAACACAAATTTACTGTTCAAAAATGTGGCCGACAATCGTGTGCGGAGAGTGATGTGCTTTTATGTACTTTATGTCTGGATAAACATGCTTGCAAAAAGACAAGTGCTAAGGTAAGATTTTGCATAGAAACTATTTACAGGCAACTCAACAGAGATTTAGTATAACTGTTGACTAGTATTACGCTTCATTTAAAGCCCAAAGAGATTTAGTTTTTCAATATACCCATCAAATCGTGCATTATCACTTTATTTTTATTAATTTCAGATATGTTGCTATTGTCAGAAGAGAAAACCTCCAGGTGAAATGGGCGAATGCAATGCGCTTTTGTGTGTTGCATACCAAAAATCTTTTTGCGAAAACTGTCTGGAATCTCATTTATGCCGCAAAAAGACTGTCCTAAGGAATGTGAAGGTAAGAAAACTTGTTTTCATATTTATATATTTATATGTAATAAGAAAATAATTAAAGATAACAATCTGATCCGCCGGAATGTTTACCTCTGATTTTATTTGTATTTTTAGGTCTGTATTGGATGTAACAAGGAGGTGTTTGCAGATAGATTTGATAAGTGTCGGCAAGATCACTGTAAATTAAAGAATCAATTATTTTGCGCGGAATGTATGATAGAGCACGAATGTGAAATTAACCAGGTACACCTACAATTTATATTTTGATTCAAAGCAAAAGCGACTCGCATAGCCATTCAAAAATGATTGAATAATGGCGATGCGAAATTTATACAGTGTTCGTAATGATCATAGAAAAGGAGGCATATTAATTAAGTTAGATAAAATAAAAATAAAAGTCTTACAATATTTTCACTTTATTTAGATTGAGGAGTCACCAGTCAAACTAAAACGTGACCACAAAAGTGCACTTGAAAATAATGGGGTAATAACGCTAGCAAGCATTGGTTGTTATTAATACCAGTGTTAAATTAGGGAGCAAGTAAATTAAGTGTCTGTAATATTTATTTTGTAGTACTCTAAAGAGGTAGAAATTAAACAAATCAAGGAACAGGTTTCCCGTTTACTGGAACAAAACGATTTCAGAGCTATACAAGAGGTAAACATTCCATGCGTTTATACATTTAAGACCTGGCGAGAGTATAGGCTTATAAAAGCACAAAATAATTCACCAATTTTAAACACTATATTTTTATTCGCGTGTTGGTAATGAATCCTTGTAAATTATATTTTTTTAGAGTCTGGAACGATTAGAGAAAGTGACTAACAATGAGAAACCCGAACTAAATTCGTAAGTATTAATCATGCGCTTTTATAATTAATATCGAACATTTGATGAAGGGATAGACTGAGATATGCGATGGATAAGTTTCAAGAGACACTTCTATCATTGGGCAATTAAAATAAACGTATACTCATTTAGTGAAAAATCCAATAAGTAAATGGTGCGGACATTTACTGCGTGTTAAATTTTGTGCTTGTCCAACCTTTTAGAAAGCAAAAAGTAACGAAGCGACGACAAATAAAGTGTCCCATTAAGTGTTGTTCGAAACCTGTCACAGACGTTTCCCGTCATTTGCGTGAAGTACACAAGTGGTGTCGCGAAAAGGCTGTTGGTGCCATGGAAAAGTTTGACTTAAAAAAGAAACACAATAACAACAAGGGTAAAAGAAAAATAAATAACGCAGAAAGCAGCAAAAAAATGCGTGATTACCATAAAAAACGGTGGTGCCCCATTGGGTCTTGTGAAGCTGCAGTACTGAGATTGGACGAACACTTGCTCAAAGTACATCACATACCGCGTGGCTCTGCAGAACAAAGGAGCCTTTTAAAATGTGCTCAAGTAAAGGTAAACTTGAAGGCCCAATCGCGAGTCAGTTTAAAGCCGATGGTGGAAGAAGTCCAAGTAAAAAACACGAATGAAGTTAGCAAACCGGTGTATAAACATAAGGAAGTTATGCACGATCGACAAAGCTCCAAAAGTTCGGAATCAGGTTCTTCTTCCGAATTTGAATCTGACACCGATTCCGAATACCAGCCTCAACAAGAAAACGTCCAGTCCCAGCAAGCAGTTGACAAATTTACACAAAACCTTGTTGATCAGTTTTTTAAGTACATCATTTCAGCTGACGGAGGACAGAAGAACGAACAAGCATCAAAGCAAACAGCATCGCAGATCAAGAGAATGTATACTGTGATAAAAGCTTCATCTGTCAGTGACATGTTCCAACCGAGGCTTTTGAGAGACCTTTTTTTGACGGAATATTGTAAGGAAATGAAATATGAAGCTGACACGGTTAAGCGATACTTGAGATCACTTGGCGATTTCTGCGACTTCATTATTGCAGAAGAAGTGGAAATTCCAAGTTGTTCCTTAGACAAGGTGTCAGTGATGAAAATGAAACTTTTAGCATGGTCGAAAACCTACAAAAAGCGGTCAAAGGAGAGATTCTGGGAACGACAAGAAGAGGATGAAATCATGATGGTTACTCCTCAGCAAATTTCCACCTATAAAGGAAGTGAACATGGCAGGACTGCCATTAAGCTGTTTGGTCAGTACGCCAGCCCATACTGTCAAAATATGATAAACATGACAGATTTTTGCACAATGAGAGATTTCTTGTTTGTGGAGCTACATACGAGCACAGCCCAACGCTCTGGTGTTAGTGCAAACATGAAATTAAAAGAATTTGAAGCTGCACTTCAACAAGATGATGGCCGTTATGTGATCAAAGTTAGAGATCACAAAACCTTTCACGTATATGGGCATGCCATTGTGATACTAGAAAGACATGTGTTTGATTGGCTATCATTGTTCGTAAATAAAATACGCTCTCAAATTGGCGTTTGTTGTCCATATGTTTTTACATCATGGTCTGGTAAACATATGGGATCTGGTGCTATCAGTCGTCAGCTGCACAGTCTTTGGGTAAAGGCAGGCATTTATGCATTAACAGATAAGTTACCTAAAAATTTAAGTTGCACAATATTAAGAAAAAGTGCTAGCACTGGAATTCGAGAAGCGGAAACCGGTTTTTATGCTGAATCAGCTGCGGCGATGTCACATAGCATCCAAACTGCAGAAACGCACTATGTCAATCGTAAAAAATTAAATCAATCTAAGCAAGGTAAGTCCTTTATTTAAAGTTGTCCTTGAAGTTTGTACATTTGTGGTTACTAAACGCCATAACTATTAAAATCGCATTGTTATGCGATTTTAATAGTTATGGCCTGCCAGGAGTATGATCGTAGTTGGTTTTCGTTTGTTATTTTTTAAATTAACGAATAACAGAAGTATGAGAATGAAATTAGGTTTACTTTTTAAGAGTACAAATTTTTGCGATAAGAAATTTACGAGGTTTCAAAACCAGCATATTGCCCCAATATATTTTTGTTAATTTTTTCGCGTTGTATTATCTCGTGGATTTATTTTCATGATTGGCGTTTTGCCTTGTTTTTTTTTGTTTTTTTGCGAATTGAAGGTTGTGCTTAGTTTTTCTGACTTACTTTCGTGACTTGGGGAGAAATTCTGAACAATGTCTGATAGTAGAAAATTTCACAAAATATCTTAATTTGATTATTACATAGGTTGTAAAGTGGTTCGAGGGTATTTTCATGGAGAAGTGGACTCAAAATATGGCGCAAGTGCATCTCCAGTTTTGAAATACGATGCTAAGAGATTATGGACAACAGAAGAGGAGAGCATTTTAAAGTCTGCTTTCGCAGACAAAATTATGGAACGAAATATTAAAATTGAAGACGTACGTCAGAGGTATTTCTCTTTGAACATTAAAGATGTGTCTGAGAAGCAGTTGTACGATAAAGTAAGAAACTTAATCGGTAAAGAACAGACTGATATTGTGGAATCTGAGCACCTTGACGATGACTCTAAATCACAAGAGGTATGAAATATTTTAGTGTTTTACGAATGTCATCACAATATGCATAAAAACCGACTTGATGATTTACTTTCTTTATTATGTGTAGACCAATTTAGCAGCGTCTCAGTCATCTGTCGTTGCATCCAGCAATATTGCCCGACGAAAAATGTTTTCAGAAGAAGAAATCGAGGAAGTTCGTCAGCGATGCGGCCACATAATCAAAAGTGGGCCAAAGACGGATGATCGAATTAAAATGGCTTTAGATGGCTCTATGCTTCTTCAAAAATACACATTTGTACAGTTGAGAACGAGGATTAATTACGAAGCCTCCAAGAGAAAAAGCATTTGCCGGATGTAACATATTTCGAACGTATTTTAATATTTCTTTTGCAGTTTTTAGTCTTGTAACCTTTAGTTCTTCAGTCTACCATTAGAACGAGACCAAAATACGATATTTTTATATGACAAGTAATAAGGCTCATACTTTTGCATTGCCTAGTTCCTATGTTTAACACATTTCAAAAAACTAACTAAATTTTCCGAGTTGTTTACATAAATGCATCCTTGCACTTACACGGAAGTTGCCGCATCGATCAAGACCGAATTAGCACATTTTGTACGATCAACATCTATTAATTTCAAAAGCAGGATACATTTAAACCAATTTTGTTTTTATAACCTCTCGATCGAAATATTTTAGAACAGAGAACTTTTGTATACGTTTCGTTTTTAATAAACTTCATCCCCAAAACTTCCTATAACGGAAGACATAAAAGTTGAGCGTTTAGAAAAGTTGTGAAACAAAATCAAAAAAAAATCTGTCGCATGACAAATTGCCACTTTTTATCAAAGATTTCAAATTTCTAGGGGTAACTAAATTAAGTAATGATCAGCAGGGTCCTTAGGATTAGTAACTTGATTCGATCGAATGCAAAGTGGAAACTGTTGGTTAAGGTCGATCGATTTGACCACATTCGTTTAGTTGGAACTCCCCAAAGTTTTGCGCTCTTATATTATTTTTTCTTCCAGATATAAATGCTCTCACTACATGAAAGTTTAACTTTATGGTCGAAGTTTCGTGGTGGTTAAATTTCCATCCAAGTCGAGTCTCTGTATAGGGATAACTCACAAATCAAAAAGTGTACTATAAACGTCAATCCGACGTTAGGGAGGGAGGGGTAAATCCTTTGACGTTTAAATATTACATACGGTGAGACATGATTTTTTAAGAATAGAAAGTTTTTAAACTCATTCCTCGTCTTCACGCTTCACAGGAGTGCATGTCAGATCGATTTTAATTTAAGAGAATACCGTTACTCAAATATGACATTTTTTGATTTTGACGTTTGGGGCAGGAAGGTAGGGATTAAAATCTAAATGTCAAAATAACGTTTAGCGTACACTTTCGGATTTGTTAGTCATTCCTTATAAAGATGCTTATGAAATAATCGATTCTTGACAATATAGTTTTGAGAATTTCTTTCTGGAAATTAAGCCTATAAAACTTCTTGTAAAAATCCTTTATATGATAAATTATCCAGGGATTTTAGATTTTCAGTAACATTTTATATCTGTTGTATGACAAAAAACTTTAAATACAAACGATGTGAGAACAATTGTGTTTTCAACTATTTTCAGTCGCCAATTCTTTCAATTAACTATCCCCTGACCGAAAGAAATTTTGTCGGAAATTTGATTTCGCCGATATGGAAAACTTGTCAACAGCAACATTAGCCATAAACTCGGGTGAAGGTTGCTCGTAGTAATATAATATTTTGTTGATTAAATTTGTTCCCGCAACTGTCACTAATTCGAATTTTAAGGGTCTAAGAGAGATATTTTAATTATGTGAAGTCTCTTAAGGGGTCATTCATTAATTACGTAACACCCAAATTCGCCAGTTTTTACATTCCTATTTTGGTTTCAGTCTGAGTGACCCGGTCTTATTTCTAAAACCCCTTTTTATGTTAGGTACGTGGTTGATATTGTTGGCGTCAGTAAAAATTTGAAAATTGCGATATATTATCCGTAACGATACGTTATTTACAACGACTAAAACTGTTGACTTAAAAATCAGTTAAAAAAATTTCTTCTAAATCAAGACATCAAAGAACTAATTCAAAATGGCTTTATCTTTCTGTTTCTACTTTACCCTTTTTGTTAATATAGACCATAGATTGTAAATAAACTTTGCTCGCTTTAAGGGGCTTGATGATAAGACAAAATATGTCTTCTGCTCGCCCCTGCCATATTGTTAACACTTATATGACTACATTTTTTGTATACACTGTTGTCGGCGAATATATAATACTACTACTTGTTGCAAAGAACACTTTTTGTGTCAAATTACTTCTATAAACAATGATTAAACAAATTTTAAGATTTTCAACTTATTTTCAGGCTTTTTTTAAATACAGTTGTTTTGTATCAAAATGTCCCTATCGAAAATGTATCCATATACACATATTTGAGACATGAAGAAATTCAAATTACCTTTGTTATAGCATTGAAAACCCTAAAAAATAGCCAAAAGCACAAAATACCTTTATGGACGTATTTTACCTCCCTCGTGGCGTTTTAATGCAGTTCGGGCGTTGAAGGGCGTAAAAAGGTCGAGAATTAAAAGCAATAATATACAAAGATCATTTAGTGGTAAAGTGATCAAAATTGTAACCATTGTTACCAAAATTAGAAAATTATAGGTTTTTCACTGCCCTGCTTTTGCAACAAAGAGCGTAGTTGACTACCTGTTGGTGTCATTTTTTTCATTTATTGTCAACCTCTAAAACTCTACGGCAAGTTTAAAGTCAATCCTGTGAGGCAATCAAAAATTATGGACAAAAATCCAGGGGTGGGATATTTTTTGAATCGCTGATCTTTAAAAGCATTATGGACAATCACGAAATAATGATGATGGAGAAAAACACGATGTTTTTCGACTTGTGTCTGGATATTTTGCTGGCTCTTGCCTGCCTCGTGCAATGAAAAGACATCTCTAACAAAAAACCCATCCGTCTCTAAACGTCGGACTTCTGTTATTGATTATTATAACTTAAATCTATTAAAAACATGTTTATCATTCTTTTGTTTTTTTGCAAATATTCGAAACTTGAGTGATAATAAGTGCAGCAAATCTGCCTCATTTGTAAAACTTTGTTAAAGTCCTACAAGTCTTTAAGCTATTTGGCAAAGTTAAAAAACACATGGGAAAAAAGGGTTCAACGAATAATATTTGCAAAAATTAACTTTTGTAGATTTTTTTAACATTTCAGATTTTTTTTGGAATTCGTGCATATAACAGAACGGGCAGATTTGCTGCAATGTTGCTTTTTTATAAGCTCTTGATTAAACTCTAAATTCTCAGTGTGCACTTGGAGATACTAAAAGAGAATTTTCATATCAATTCTATAATGTCTGACGCATATCTATGCCAAAAATTAGAGTGAACAAATTATTTTTTCGGGCTATATAAACGCTCTAAATACGCATTGAAATCGGCCCACAATTCCCGCTTTTGATACACCTACCCGACATTACTTAACAAAATGTTCACTCGACATTTTTTTAAAATTAATATTTTTATGGGATAATGAGGCGATGATATTAAAAGATAATTTAACCGACAAAAATGATTAAAAAATATCTCTTTAACCGTGAAAAATAGAAAAATAACCCTGATTGTCAAAGTGCAACCCTTTTGTCGGGCAGAAATGCTGCCTCTAAGGTACATTAATGTTAAAATTACTCTAACGGCACCGGTAAATCCAGATTTCGAATATTAAATTTTAAAGTATGAAGTCTGAATTTTCATATTCAATATCTACTTTTTGTCCATGACGTCATTATGTCATTCCTGGCCAAGTTTTTATAAGCTGCAACATAACTGCCCTTCCATGCATATGCTAATAATAATAATAATAATAATAATAATAATAATAATAATAATAATAATAATAATAAAATAATAAAATAATAATAATAAAAAATTATAAATAAAAAAGCAGTCCAATAACCCGTGACTTGTGTGTCTTTGATGGGTTGAGGTTTAAAAACAAAATTTGATGAAGTGTTGGTGGAATTCACATTGATTGATATACCAAACCCTCCACATCTAAAACACTTCCCCTCCTAAACCCTTTTTCTCCTAAAACTCCTATAAAATCTGATTTGTTTAAAAAAGTGTTGGGCACACATTAAAAACGTCTTTTCAAAACAGGGATTACTGGAAACTTCCAATTGATACGTAGCAAACGAGACACACTTACATGTTTGCCCTCAACAATAAAGTTTTGATATTGATCCACAAAACATTTTTTCTTCTTTCGAATCCATCAACGGACGACTTTTGTCCACCAAGAATTGTTTATACCATGATAATTACCGCACTTGTCATACAATCGACCTACAACA